>CM024793.1:8154822-8754822 GCA_014281875.1 Nibea albiflora
AGAGAGATGAAAGGATAGAAGAAAATTTTATAATTAATTTATACATATCTTCTCTAACAAGTCAAAATGAAAAGTCCTGTTGATTTAGTTGATTTCCTTTTGACCTGTGATTTTGTAACGTACATTTATGTCAGTTGGATAACCCTCTATCATTGAGTTTCCTGTCTCTTTAGAAAGTTCATACCGGTTCAGACTGCACATAAATAGAACAGTAAGTCAATGATATGTATGCACACATGCACAAAGAGAGAGAGAGTCATGTTTTCAGAGTAACATGTGATCTGAGGACAGACTGACCCTCTCTGGTCAAATCTAGTTTTCTCTCCGATCAGTCCTGATGTGTTTTTAAGTCCAATGCTGCTCTCTGCTGGTTACATGCGATACATCATTTACTCTTTTCAAAAGGTCCACTAGAGACAAACACGTGAAAAACACTGATTTATTATGATAAACTGGCCAACAAAAGAAGAAATCAAATACTCACAGTACTCTTGGGGAGGATATCATACTACGCACATAAAATATGTTTTTAGAACATCTTTTGGTCTCAATTTCTACATTTTTTACCTCCTGTTGTGAGAACAGTCCCGCATTCTTTCATGCATATTGTCTCCAGATGGAATCACAGCCTCGTCACCTCTAATTTGGAGTTCATTGGCTTCAAATTTCAACACAAATCAGTGCAAACAAATTATCATTCTCTCTGACTTTTGCGTTGTTCGAAGTAACATACAGACATTTAAAATGTTAATGTGGTTCAAACCAGCTGGTCAGCACTGATTGATAACATCACCTAAGTCTCATTTCCTGCCAACAACCACTTCTCTCTTTCTTATCTTTCTTATCATGATAGATGGCTTGCTACGCTATAAGATCCCCCTCGCATGAAGTCTGCCTGAGATGTGCTTCTGTCAGCAGGAGCTCATCAGAGCTTGAATCTGCTGGACCTTTTTCAACAGCCTCCTCTTTTTGTTTTTTTTTTATAAACACACATTCCTCGCTTCGCTTTTGTTTTCACGATCAGAACTTAAATTCACTTCTCGAAAATGAGGATTTCTGTACAGCCATGTTTCGACCTGATTTGCAGGCCTCCGAGGGAGTATGAATGACACTAAAAAACATATGACGCTCAAAGACATCATCATCCAGGAGGTGTTTTTACATTTCCCATGCCCATCGGTGGAGTAGATTCACTGGAGAGGTGGGAGGCCAGGCAGGAGTGACGCACGGGTCCCTCTTGGCAGCGTGGGAAAGAGACTTGTTGTTGTAGAGTCAGATCTCTGAGAGTGTGTCCCTTACATGCATCAAAACCAATCTGTAAGGGCTGATTGATATTGAATATACTGATTGATAAGGCCGGGCTCTCACTGAGTTAAAGGGATCAAATGACCATGTGTAATCTGAAAAAGGGATTGCTCAACTGAAACCACAGAAAGTCATCAAAGCTTTTTTTAGCTCATTGTTTTGGTTTTATGGCCCACAACTTTACCATCTCGTTCACTGTCACTGCTCTCTTGGGCCTCATTTGCAATTTTAATGAAAAACCTCTAAGAAACTCACAAAGTTAGCAACACGCTAGTAAAGTGTAGTGGAGCGCTGAGCGGCAAAAACTGCCATTTTTCCGGGAGAGGAGTTGGTGACGAGCCAAAACAAAGTATAATGCGTGCTCCCATGCCACCAAGAGGCCAGAAATAACTATTATTACTGATTCAAGCCTCATGTCATCGGCACTTTTTCAGTTCATATAGCGAACATTATAATTCATTTGGAGTTTAGTAGTCCAATATTCAGTCTCTTTAAACTTTGTCTTTGGTCTCTACCAACTCCTGAGGGAAACATCTGGCTCTTTAGCAGCTAGTTGCTTACTGTGTGTGTCTGCAGTGCGGTGCTATGTAGGTGGTTCACAGTGACTATGTAGAGCTTTTTCCACTGAAAACGGCCGCCAGTTGACCCTATGAGAGCAGTGAGAGTGAACCAAAACAGTAAAGTTATGAGCCAGACAGCGAAACAATGAGTTGAAACTCACTATAAAGCACTGTTAAACTGAGTGATAGTTCTCTATATGTTGATTACTGTGAGCAATAATGCACACTGGCCCTGCACATTGCCAAAACTAGGTCAAAACAGTGGCCATTTTAATAGTTTTAGATTTACAAGTTGCACGCACGAAAACATTAGCCGTTGCTCATAAATTATAGGAGGGATAAATTATGAATCAATTTTTGTGAATTTTTCCAATACAGCATAGTTGTACTAAGCTCGCCGAGTATCACCACGCTATCATTTTCTGGAAGCTCTGCCCACAGGGAGTATCTAAACGGGTGACCTCTGACCTTTGCTATGGCAGTGTAAGCTTGTGCCTGACTTAGATCCCCACATATCTTCTGGTTTGACTGGGTGGCCGGTACAGCAACAACCCCATCCTGACAGGTCAGATACTGTGGGAATCCTCCCTGTGGTAAAAACCCAGTGAGAACTAGAATGATTAGGTGATAAGCCATGTCAAGTTTGGGCATTGCAGCAAGAGGTATAGTATGAAAGCACAGCACACTGCCAATCTCCTGCATCGCATAATACACTCAGCATGGGCCCCGTTTCCTGCCAACAATCTCGATCTAAGACCTTGAACTGAACTTACAGATGTGCGTTGCCTATCACGCCCCCCCCAACCCCAGCTTGGTTATGTGAAAATAAATATTGAAGTGGTGCACAAGCTGCAGTGAACTATATATGAGAAGAGAATGTAAAATGAAGAGGTGTAAAATCTGTCTCAGAAAAGGGTGATAGCTGTGGGTAAAAACAGACAAGACCAGCTAAATGTTATCAACTGCGGCAAAAGTTGCAATCGACATTTGAGCTTTTGTTTGATTCATTTTGTTTGACATTTTCATCAAATCGGCCATCTTATGGAACCGCAAAATCATCAAGTGAAGGGAAAACAACAGATTTTGTAAAATAACATGTTTGTAGACCACAGATTGCAGCATATGAGATTTCAAATGATTTGTGGTTGAGAACATCAAGCAACATCAGAGCATCTTTCAGTGCCCCTACAGCTTCTCACAGTCCGGCTGACAAGGTGTCCGTCCCACCAACGTCAGCAATCTCAGGAGCTCTGCGCCCCTGCTTTCTGTCTTCAGTGTTTTTAAGAGGTCAGAGTTCAGACCTCTCACTGGGACCTGTTTATCACAGGAGGGGTTATGTGACCAAGGCAGAAGGGTTGAGGGTTGTGGGTTGGGGGAGGGAAGCAGAGCTTGTTTTCAAAGTGGTCACCTCCAGGAAGGCTCCCAGCCAGAGTCAGTGTCCCATGGGTGAGAGCACGGTGAAGAGGACATGGTATAAAAAGAGCTGAGGGACCAGGCAGCAGAGAGAGCTAAAGCTTCGATAAACTCAGATTTAATAAACGTGGAATATATTCACGAAAACCAGGAAAACCAACTCTGCGTCTACAGCTGGCCTGTATTTTCCGCCTATAATCAGAGAAGGAAGTCATCATGGCACTACTGATGAGTTACTGGATGTGTTTTCTTGCTCTAGCACTGACGGTGACCTCGAGCCATGCTTTGAGAAGGTAAGGAAGCAGGTGGTGCTTGCTTTGCTTGCAAGAAGGCTTATATTCACATAGGAGACATCATGCTTCAGCAGAGGAGTGACAGCAAACAACAAAACAGACAAGTACAGGAAAACAAATGTGTTTTATTGGTTCATTACAAAAGCTAATGTTTTCAGCATTTGCTTAACATGTGTTTTTGTTCCTTTTTCTGGCTACGTGCTGAGACCAAAGCAGTCTGTGCTCTATTAAAGTCTCGTTTTGGGATGATGACCAGGCATATGTATCAGATATATAGCATGGAAAATATATTTTACGGAGCCCCCTCTTCAGTATTTTCAACCACCGCTCCTATTTGTAATAATTAAATCTTTGTTGCTCGAAGCCCACTCTTCTGTTTTGCTTCCAGAATCGGCCTGCATAAAATGCCATCTATCAGACAGACACTGAGGGAGATGGGTGTTTCTGCAGAGCAGGTGTTGAGTGAGCTGGCCCAGAGAAGCAAAGATGACACAAACAACGGGACCGTCCCCACACCTCTGGTCAACTATCTGGATGTGAGATCCTTTTGTTTATTATATACTGAAAGGATAATTTCAAAAACTCATTTTTATGAAGGTTATTAATAAAACAGGTGGTTGGACTTCTTGATGTACTGACTGGAAAGCAGCTGAATTGGCTGTTTTTTATCTTGAAGACAAAAACAGACTTTAGTCTTGAAGGTTAAAGTGAACACTCATCCAAGATGCTTCTGCAGGCCTTGTGGAGTTTCGTAACGTCTTCAAGGGTAAAACTGCCTATCCAGCTGCCTTTGAATTATTAATATTCTTTATGTATGAATCATACTCTCAATGTCATATTTCATACCAAATTTCAAATCTCATATCAATTACAGTTACATCTGTGGCTTAAATAGAAATATTTGAACAACATCAAAACGGGAAGATTTGGTTGCTTTAGGAAAGTCAGAAATCATATCATAAATTTATATTTTTGCTCTTCACTTTTGATAGACTCAGTACTATGGAGAAATCAGCATCGGCTCTCCAGCCCAGATGTTCAATGTGGTGTTTGACACGGGCTCAGCAAACCTGTGGGTGCCCTCGCAAAGCTGTTCACCTTTCTCCACCGCCTGTTGTAAGTGCCCACATTTTTCAAGAACATAAAATTTTATATTTTTTATCACAAAAACGTGCATCAAATAACAATGTGAAAGCAGAGTGGCCACGAGGAAGAGGCCGATCCTACATCCAAATCAGTTTTTATGACTCAAATGAATTTTGAACTTTTAGTTACTCACAACAGGTACGATGCCTCCAGATCACGGACTCATGTTGAGAATGGTACCGGATTTTCCATCCAGTATGCTTCTGGAAACGTCAGGGGATTTCTGAGCGAGGATGTGGTCGTGGTGAGTTCAAAACCAACACCCTGTTAAAAAAATAAATAAATATAAACATTGTCATTTGACACTTCCAACCTTCAGCTTGTTTTTCTTCCCTGCAGGTCGGTGGTATTCCCGTGGTGCAGGTGTTTGCTGAAGCCACCTCTCTCTCTGCCATGCCCTTCATCTTTGCCAAGTTTGATGGAGTCCTGGGGATGGGTTACCCAAACGTGGCAATCGATGGCATCACGCCGGTGTTTGACCGCATCATGTCTCAGCATGTCCTCAAGGAAGAGGTGTTTTCTGTCTACTACAGCAGGTGGGCTGAACTTAGTTATGTGATTTTGTATGAAATCGCCTCCACAGAAGAGAAATTTAATTTAGATTCAAAGATAATAATAGAACCAAAATGTATGTAGCTCTTTTTTTAGGTTTAGGACTTTAATTTGATAAAGGAAGGGCAGACAGCTAATATTGACTTGTCTGAACATCGCTCGGTCAGACAAGAGAGAAAATAGAGGATAAAAATAGAACAATAATAGAGAAATATGTGTTTCATTCTTCTTCCATATGTCTTCTGATGTATTATGCCCGATTATATACAGTCATAACAATATACTGATGTTTTCTTTCTTCTGGTAAGCATCATAAGAATGAGAGGTCATAGGATTAAACTTCAACAGAAGATGGACATGCTTTTTTCTTTTTTCTTTTTTCAGGGACCCAAAACACTCCCCAGGTGGAGAGCTTGTCCTCGGTGGCACTGACCCCAACTACTACACTGGGAGCTTCAATTATTTGGAGACCAGAGAGATGGGTAAATGGGAAGTTACCATGAAAGGGTAAGGCCTTTGTTTCATAACTTACCAAGTGTGTGTGTGTGTGTGCACCCATTCAAAAACAAAGGGTGTTACATTTCCTACCTCTTTTTTTCATTCTTACAGAGTTTCTGTGGGGATGGAGATGATGTTTTGTGCAGAGGGATGCACAGCTGTGATCGACACGGGCTCCTCCTACATCACAGGCCCGGCCTCCTCCGTCTCCATGCTGATGAAAACCATCGGAGCACAGCTGGATGAAAGTGGAGTAAGTTTTAACACACGCAACATGGTTTCCCACAATAAACATCTGTCTGGAAAAAAGCCATTCCCTTCAACACCCTTTCTCTCTTTGTGTTGCTCATCAGTACAAAGTCAACTGTGATACTGTCAAGACGTTGCCCAGTGTCACTTTCCACCTGGGTGGCCAGGAGTACTCACTCTCCCAGGAGGATTATATCTTATGGGTAAGCAGGGCGATGAATGATTAATCATTTTATTCTAAACATGCAGTAGGAGAACGTGACAAAGTGCATTTACTCAAGTACTGTACAATTTTAAGGTGATTGTGCTGGAATATTTCCATGTCATTTCATACCTCGACTCCACTTTCAGATGGAAAGATTATACTACATTTATCTTACAGCTGGAGCTACTAGTGACTTTGTTGTTACAAGCAAACCATCTTATAAAATATGATGATTATTATAGATTAAAGGCCCACACACATCAACACATGTGTTTTCAGTTATGTGGCTGATTAGACCTGCTCAAGTTGGACTTGTGCAAAGCTGCTAATGCTGGAATTTACATGGGCTCACAGTGTAATAATAAAAATGATAATGTTGTAACTTGTCCAACAAAATAAGTCATGAAAATTTATGTTTCTGGTTTGTCTTGTTTGTATGAGAAATTTTTCAGAACCTGAGGAGGGCTCCTAATTTATCACTCCGAAGCCGTTAGGCATAACAAAGAGTTTCAGTTTTGATACTTTAAGTATATTTTGCTGATGATTTATTGAATTTAATTTAATTAATTTACTTAAGCAGAGCTATGAACGCAGGACCTTGTAAAGGAGCTGTACAAACGCCAAGAACAGCCGTGTTTGCAGTTATTTTATTGAAATGCCATCATCTTGAGATCACAAAAAAAAAAAAAACTTTTCTAGCTCTAGAACAACTTCTCAGCTTCTGTAGAGCTTCTTCCACCACAACACATATATAGTATAGTGATAATGATAGTTATTATGACTGACTGACTTCTCTTTGTGGCTCCAGCAATCACAGATCGAAGGGGATGTCTGCACCGTCACCTTCAGGGGCTTGGATGTGCCGCCCCCTACAGGTCCCATCTGGATTTTGGGAGCCAACTTCATTGCTCGCTACTACACAGAGTTTGACCGTCGCAATAATCGGATAGGTTTTGCCACAGCAGTCTGACAGGAAATCATCGGCCATGTTGCTCTGTTTTCTTTTTTCTCTATCTTTGCTGCTATCTCCTCTTTGTCCAGTCTTCCCCTCTGTTGCCTTTTATAATAATTTGTGATCAAAGTACCGCTGTTTTATAAAAATGGTTAGAAAAAAAAGAGTGCACGTTAAGAAATATCATTCTTCTTGCCAGTCTCGGTTTCCTGTTATATAACATGTTGCAACAGTTGCACTGAACACCTTCTAAACTTTTTATTTATAAGCATTAACCAGCAAGTACAAAGTTCCTGTGTGTGTGCTGATCATTATCCTACAGCAGCAGTGGAAATCTGTGTCTGTATCATACTGACGTAACAAGAATAAACTTGTTTACTGGGGTTTTGAATGCGATTTAACTTCATTAATGACTGCATTGTTTCCCATCAAGTCTGTCGAATGCATTTCATAACCATGTGAAAGTCAAGGCTGAGGCTGAAAACAGATAGCTGTAGCCAATTTAATCGGACATACCAGAGCAGGGACAGACATATTTGTCATTGTGAGCTCCTAACTGTGCATACGTATGTCTATTTTTGGTTCAAAAGGTAAAGAAATGGGTCACCATGTCGGGCAGTCATGTGTGCTGCTCCCACTGAAGGTTTCCTCTGTAGTGTGGGGCTTTATATTACAGAAGAAGATTATATTTTCTGAACCAATCATCCCCTTTTCAAGTGTCGGTGCAGCTTATGATCCCTGACAATGAGGAAATGAGAATGGTACCGGAAACTGTAGTTTAAAGTTGAAATCCTGTTTTTAGTATTGGAGTAAAGCTATTACATAAAAAGCCCTGAACTGTAACACACTTGGTAAACATGCCTTTTAAAACTGACTCTACAAAATAATTTCTGCTTAGGGTTAGCAGGCAGAAGCAACACACAGATAACAAAACAATGCAAACACACATTCATCAGACAATCTTGTCAGATTTGTTATGAACTGGTCAGGAAAATCCTCTCGTGCTATAAAGATGTGACAGTGAGGGAGCTGTGCTTCCTTTGTGCTCACATCCATGAATTGTCTGGTTCAGATTTTATCTGTCGACAGCCGGTCAGTGAGGTGAGGAGGGATATCTCTGTACTGGAATTTAATCAATAATATATTCGAACCATTGCAAAAATGTCTCAGTATGAGTCAACAGAACTATTCAGGCTGGAAAACAGCCTGAACAGCCACTCAGACACATTCCAAAAAAACAGAGGGAGACGTTTCATAGCCAGGAAAATTGTCTCTCTCTCGTCCTGTATTCAACTTTATTACAGATTTTACAATCAATGAAAGTTGTGGCTCTCTTTCTCCTTGTCTGTTGTCATTCAAGGCTCATTTTAGGTCTCATGAATAACAAATAATGTCATAAATTATATTAAAGTAAAAATGCATTTGGGGCTTCACTTTCAATTCCTTGCCAAGAGCTAGATGAAAAGAGTGATACCAGGTTTATGTGTTGTCTGTTCAATAGCTGTTGGGTAGGTAGATGCCTCTGTCTGAGGCTAACAGAATCAGCCTGGCCAGCCAGGCCTGCCCACAATTTAACATGTTATGTCTTGTTTGTTTAATATGTACAAAAACAAATTGGAAAAATAAAATCATGGGGTTTTACGGGTGGATATGTGCAGGATTTTGCAACGTCTGAAAAAAGCCAGGCTAGCTTTTTCATTATGCTATGTCAGTGTCAGCAGTATGTGAATTGTGGAGATACTATATCAATAACTCAAACCCCTGCAGTTTTATTCTGGACATTTTTTTTCTATGGGAACATTTTGGTTGAAAACAAATAAAAGCAAAAGCACAAGTTGCAATGGTAGAAATACTAAAATATTTCATGTGAAACAGATGGTTCTTTTAACCATGAGCTGCAATATTGTGCTCCCGTGATTTGGTTTGATTTTCGAGAGTGGGTGGGTCATGGAGTCGCACAGGAATTTGAAAGACCTTGTGAATTTCTTTCATGTCGTAAAAAAAGGAGTCACATAAAAAGCCGGGCTGAAGACACCTGCTATTTTCCAATCAAAGTGTTGATCATGACCTGAATTCAAAATCTGATCGCACACTAGTTCCCAACTACTCCACAGAAGACATTTCTACAAAAGCCAAGAACAGCTGTGCTTTCCATTTTTTAAAATGCCATGAAGATCACAAGTTTATTAATTTATTATCATGACATATTAAGATAATCAACTTATTATTCCAAGAAAACACATTTACTACTCACGGAGCCCCATGCCATTAAGCTGATTTAAGGCGAAAACGTCAGTACCCATTATTGATCAGTGCATCAGGCTCTCCCTCAGTTTCTCTCCTGTTCTCCATTGGCATAGGAGAACTGGGGGAAATGATTGTAGGTACTGGACAGTAACACATCTGCTTGAAGTTAACCACTGTATCTAAGCCAGAATGTAAATAGTCTCATTCAACAAATGATAAATGTTCCTTAAAAGTTCATGCGGTTTGCATCGAAACTCATTGAAACTAGTTTGTCCACTCATATGAATCTTGTGAAGTTGTCCTGATGAATTACTTCATTATCGCCTTTTGTTTTCTTGAGATGAGATAAATGAACCTCTTATAAACTAGCTTTGTTATCACAGGATAATAAAATAACTGCTGGCGTTCAGAAAACACGTCTGATGTTTTTCCGTAACGAAACTAGTACAGTTGATGATGAAAGTGAAAAGAAATACCTCTCATATATTCCATTACAATAGATTAATCAAATCAGTGTGTGTCCATGACCCTGTAGTTAAAACAAGCCATTAAGTCAATTTAGTACCTGTTAACATGGCCTACATTTCCAAACCCCACTTAACGAACTCTAATGTCACTAGATAAAACTTGTGCACGCAGTGAAGCTGCTACAACATGAGTGGAATTTCGGCTGTTACGTTTGGTTTGACCAGTACTGTCAGTGACTCACGTTATCAAATTTAAGCTTTAAAGTCTGTGTAAAGTAAGAATAAATATCTCTCAAACCAAAGAAGAAAGTGTTATTAACCACCCAGCCAAATTCAAACGATTAAAACATATCGGCAAGTTAATGAAATTAATCAATTAATCAAAATCAGGTAACAATGAGCAGTACAGCTCCAGGACTGCGGGGGTGCTGACTCCGTCTTTTTCAGCAATGGGTAGTACCACATTACAAGTAAAGTTAGTTTAAAAAGTACTTTTCAGTTCCTTTTTTCTTTTTTTTTTTTAACTGAACTGAAATGTGATGGCTGCAGATAATGTGAAGAAGAACTGTCATGTAAGCAAGTACTATTATTACATTGATTGATATAGCTAATTTGCCCTCAGTGCGGACGAGGAACATCTCCACTGAAGTTGCCGCCTGCCTGGAAAAACAAGCACCGCCTGTCTTTTGACCACGAGGCAGTCACCCAGAACAGTTGGGCCTATTTAAGAACATTTAAGTTGAGGTTGCATTACATTCATTACCTATGGCGTGTGGGTAATAAATGTAATTAGATTTAAGATTGGCTTTGTTCATTTTTATTGTGTAACATCAATCTTTGATACCGTGATAACTTCATGTAGCTAGTTTTCTGCTGGACTTTTAATTTTGTGTGTTTTAGAAAGTAGTCAACGTTAATGTTACTTTAACACACTAAAAAATGTTACAATGGAAATTATTTTTCCATTTTCCATTATTTTTATTTATACCCCGGGCAGTTTAATTAACCATGAACTTTTTCACTTTCACTTTGAGTAGGTATCTCTGTCCTAGGCAAGGTCATGAACACAAGGTCATTCCCTTTGTTCTCCTCTTTCCCTCTGCCCTTGTGTCTCCTGTTTGTCTCGTATTTGAGTTAGTTGTGGTGGTTTTGGCTTCCCTTCTGGCTCACGGCTATGCTTCTCTGCAATCAGTTCTTCACCACTCCTGGTGTGCTCACCTGCCTCTCATCAATTCATCACGTCTTCAGTATTTCAATCCCTGGCCTTCATCAGTGCCAGAGCACTATTTTTCCAGTCCAGTCTAGTCTAGTCTAGTCTCTATGAAATTATTCTTCACATTGATTCCTAACTGTCTTTCCCCTGTGCCTCAGGATCATTGTGCAGCCAACTCATGCCATTGATGCTCTTCTACCCTCTCCATTCCATCTCACCCCAGCTTTTAATCCCGTTCTTAACTTCACCTTACCTCACGTCTGTGTCCTGCATTTGATAGAGAAGCTGAAGCTGAAGAGTGACAGAAAGATGGGGAATGGCATGCAGCAAAGGGCCACAGGTCGGATTCGACCTGGGCCGCTGCTGAGCCTTTGAGCTAATTGACACCCCCCATAAACATATATTTTTACCTAATTTATTTATTATTTAATTTAATGACATGATGTAATGCCAGCCTAGTCTATGGATAAGTGAGTTGTCAATCACAATGTAACCACACCCTAAAGCATACAAGAAAGCATTCTTATTGTATATTTTACTCTTAATTGGATGATAATCTGCAAAATGAATATCACGCTTTCCTGAAGAAGATTTGAAACTCGTGATTAAAACCACAGACAGTTGGTCTGACTCACACAGAAAGTGTTGGTGCCATCGGCTGACTAGCTCACTTGGCATTCTCCTCCCCTTCCACTATCTGTGTGCTACTGTTTTTTCCACAAAACAACAGCCTCCAAGCTGGCAATCTATAAACTGCAAATGACAGACATAAACCTTTACTTTTAATGGAATTTAGCCATTTTAATGCCAGGGCTCCCATCCACACGTGCAAATGTTCCACCAAAACAAGCCCGCCTCCAACATTTTTACCACTCCTCAACACACGTGGTGTTACACTCTCTGTGTATGTAAAAGGTTTATTTACAAAGCAACCACTAACTATAGCTGTGAGATAAATGCAGAGGAGTCGAGAGCAGCACAAAATGAAAACAAGTGCCTCGAAATTGCAACAACTACCTGAGTGAATGCACTTCCCACCACTGATTCACTTCTTAAGAATGGAGATGGGACATTTCACAGTACGACAGCTATAAATGACCCCAGTACATGAGTTTACGATGTTAGCTTTACGATTGTAGGAATGTGTTCAAAATTCAAAGTGTAGGAATTCACTTCCTGTGTTAATCAATCCCAGGCCAAATGTTTTTTTTTCTCTCTCCTGGAGTCCGTTGATCTGTTATAAGAAGAATTCCCCATCAAAAGTAGCTCATTAAGAGGTTTATGCATGTGTGTGTGTGTCTCTCTAAGGTCAGGTCGGGTCTTACAAATAGTTGTACACACCCACTACCCCAGTTAACCCAACTTTCTTTTAGTGCAATGTGATGTTGATTTTTAAAAAATCCAAAGAGTTCAGGATTCCTCAAGCAGCATGGAACACGTACTGCCTCCGTCAGCCTCCGCAGATCACTGTCGGGGTCTGCAGAGGTTAACGGAGGCAGTACGTGCTCCATGCTCTGTGAGCAATTTTTGCACCTTATCCATCTTGCTCCGTGGGGTTCAATCACGGCATATATTCTCCTGAGGAAACCGTAGGGTCACTTATCAAAATTAGGTTACTCTGAGAACTCTTATGTGGAGCAGTGTTTTAAAATTCAAGCTGCTTTCAAGGGATAGAGTTTCAAGAACAAGAACAGATGTAACCAACACCCACATTAGGCTCTCACAAGCTTTTGTTTTGCCCATTTTTTTTTAATACTTCCACTGCCAGATATGTTGAACAAAACTAAATTATCCAGTCAATCTACAACCCAAAAACCAATTTGTCAGGATACGTCTGTCGAGACGCAGAATGCTGTGCGTGTAGAGGAGAGAGGTGGGAGGTCTTTAAAGGGGCTGTCGGTCAGCTGAAGCAGTTAGTCTCCGTTTGAACTCACTCTGTGCAGGAGCACATCAGGCAATGCACTGCCGTACAGCACCACATGTCGAAGTGTCAGACTTACTTAACGGCAAATTCCTTTCTGTGGAGTGGGACTGAATATATGAAAAGGATCTCTTTGCTTCAATGTGTGTGACAGAGGAGTCTGGTGTTTTCCATTGTCAAACACGTACCAGATGACCATCCTTGTGTCAACCCTGATTCAGAGCAAAGCTAAGGTAGGTGAGAACTTTTCTATAGTCACTGCAGTAAAAGGCCAACAGATCAACAGCACAAATCAGTGCAATAGTGGAAAATAATGGAGCGTGCATGTAGTCTGTTTATGAGTACAACTGTGTGCCGCTTGGATTTTTGAGTCTGCTGACCTAAATACAGATATCAAAGACAGCATGAAGAAAGCAAATCATGTGACAGTTGACATCTGCATCATGTGCTCCTGCATTTGCCACATACCAGTGGCATTAATAGTTTTATTAGATTACATTAATGTCGTTATGTGTCATCATCATACATCAAGTGGGTTCCCAATAACAGTCAGAGGATGGCATGATAATCTTTCAACTCAGACGTAGCTTCCTGTTTTACTCTGAGAATCATTGCACATCTCCTCCGTTTCAAATGTCACTTTTAACACTGTTTTATGGAATTAATTAGTCAAAACCACGACAGCGCAAGACTTTTTTTTTGCTTTTCCGGCCGTAAATGTGCATACTTTAGCCTACAACTTAGATTCATGGCATCGTGACGTACATTCTTTGCATGAACTGCATGCAGTTTACATAATTCAAAAACCTAAATAGAGTTAAACTGTACAGCTCAGCGTTATATGAGGAACAGACAGAGCAGAGCCAAATATGAAAAGAATACTTCTCACATCCCTGGTGGATTTCATATAATTGTCTTTTGTGTTTTAATATATCTCAGAAGCCGACCAAGCAACAAATAAATCATGTTTCATTGTTATGCACTGTTTCGCTGCCATATGTTTTGGCTGTTGCAACATCGAAGGTCAAGCGAGTCAATGAGACGATTACAGTGCAGACATTTTGCCTGCTGTTTGAGCATTAAGCATGTCACCATCTTTTAATCCTCACTCAATAGAAGTAAATACATCTGGAGCCCATTTTACAAAACTGTTGCCAAAAGGTGCTAGCAGGCATCATAAGCTACAGGAGGAGTACGTGCATACTGCTCTCCCAAAGCCTTGCTCACATGGTAGAGGGCACCATTTGACCATTAATGGAACAAATCTAAAAACCAAGCTAGGTTCCTCTGAGGTCATTAACGGTTAAACATCAGTCTGGATGAGTGTCGCAGCAAAGCTTTGCACTGTGAATATTGCCCAAACGCGATCCGAAACCTGATACTTTGTCAGGATGTGCAGAGGTGGAAAGAAAGTTAACTTCTATTTTATTCAGAAAATGGTGAAGTAAGTAGTTGTAGTAAGTAGGAAGCAGGCACGGCTCAGGTAGACTTGTGGTAAAATGGTAAAAGTAGGAGGAATTTCCATTTAGGTTTGTTTTGAACATAGTCTTCCTTGTAAAATGCTTTATAAGAAAGCTCTCCTCCGAAGACATTAACAATTTGGGAGGGGAAACTGAACCAGACAGAGACTGAATGCATTCATACTGAAATTATTAATTATGCCACATTTAGCCGTGTCGCCATGCTTAAGAGTTGGTGGTTGAAGCTTAATCTACTTGAGTGTCAGCTCCTTCCTCAAAGACATGGCGTGTGATCAGTACAGTGGGATAATATTTCATCACAGTACCTGCTTGAATCACTTGCAGCTCTCTCGCCTCTTGCTTTCCGGGTCGGGAACGGGGACGCAGGGTACAAAGACCACATGTTGTGGGTTCGGTGTAATTAGACCACTTGGTGTCTTCTACCGAAAAACTGCGGTGTTTCCCCAGAGCGAGAGAGGCTGAGGCTACGTGACCTAGTGTGGTATTGTTATCCTCTGCAAAAGTCAGATTCGATATAAGATATTGGTGCTTGTGATTGTGTAAACAAGAGCGAGAGTCCTCCTGCTGTGTTTCTTCAGTCTGGCTGCTCTGGGATGTTTTTCTAATTTTAAACTACTCTCTGGTCTCTTGGTTTACTGTTGTTTTATCATGTTTTTAGTGAATGCTTATATTGTTATTGGCCTGTTTCTTAAGAGGAACATTTATGTTGCTATTTTTGAGACCCTTTTTATGCGTGATGTGAACACTGTTTTAACGCTGAATTTCACTGCATGTCTTCTTTCCTCAATCTGTGTTGTTACAGCAGGTCCCTGTGTAATTAGTATGGGACAGCATTTTATTATGGTTCCTCGTTAAAGGGTCAGAGAATTGAATTGTATTAAGAATTTATCCTGGTGTGCTGTCTGCTCTTTTTCTTGCTCCACCCAGCAAGTCCACCAAGTACAAATATTTATATTTCTGTAAAGGTGCTCGCATGAAGGAGGTGAAGGTAATATGGTGTTGACATAAGCATAATATATGGTTGTGTCAGTTGCAGGTAAAGTGTCTGTGTGTGCTTATGTTCCTGAGCTTCCCTCTGACTATGGCTGAGGTCCCTGGTCCATGCAGACACTCCGTCACTAGGGAGCACCTGCTGACAGTCAGGCATCTGGTAGGTGTTGAAACAACATCCAACATGATGTGTTCATTGCACTACACAGCACGCGTTTTTAAACCCCTCTGATGTTATTTCTGCAGATGGATAACCAGTTGAGAAGTGGGTGCTCGATTACCTACACATTCATAGAACGGAGAAGTTTGGTAGGGGTGACATTTGTTTTTACGAGCTGACCTTTTCCTGAGGAAGGACTTTGATACGAGCGTTGCGTTAACTGTACCGTCTTTGTGCTCCGTATCCCCACAGAGCAAATGTTGCTTTGTAAAAGCTGCTTTACCCTGGATCCTGGAGCTCCTCACCACTCACTTCAAATATAGTCGAGGTTCAGTCAATGATGGCTACGTTCAGTCCCTGAGAGCGCTCATCCTTAACATCTACTCTCAGAAATGTGTGCCTCAGATTAATGAGGAGGTTGAGGTGAGTGCGTGCGTGCTTCTGGTGAACTTGAGGCACTTTTCTATGTTCTCTGTAATGTAAAACATGTAAAAGAAATATGTGTTAGGAGGACATAAATCTGAATTCTTGTGAAAACATTTAAGTTATGTTTCTCGGCACCTGCTGCAGGATAAGCCAGAGAGTTTTGAAATGCTGTACAGAGGGTCTCCCTCCGAGGCACTGCAGAGGGCTTCAGAGGTTCTGTCGGTTTACTGGGAACTGGTGACGATGAGCGACGCGCCAGTTGACTGGAGATGCCAGCACGAATACACAGAAAGCTTTGGCTCTACCACAGAGCTACCCACAGAGCTACCAACAGAGCTACCCACAGAATCACCCACACAACATTTTACAGGTGGGAATCTCTATCTGTCTGTCTGGAAAGTTCTGTGATACATTATGCTGGAGCTACTGTGATCACAGATTGCATTGTCTATTTCTACAGACAGTTATGGTAGGAACTCAGCGAAGGCCGCGCACAGAAGACCAGTCAGAGACCTGTACAAGTTCGGCTTCATCATCGCCTCCGTGTGTGGCGGGCTGCTGCTTGTACTCACACTCTACTGTGTCGTCACACAAAAGGTACCAGCTCCTCTGTTTTGCATAATAACAGTAATGATATCACTTTTTTTTTTTTGCAGCAGCAGGTCATAAACAAAAGTCTGCAGTGCATTCCTGCTCTTTTTCTTATTACATTAGAAACATATATATTATATCATCTGCTATTATTTCAGGTAATGCACACTGTGGCTTTCTATTTTTTTTACACATCACATTCCTTAAGTCACAACCTTAATATGATTTAAGCCGTTTTAAATTCACAACGTAAATGCTTTCATAAAAGCACGTAGCAGACAAAAGGTGTATTAAGAGTTTAAGCAGCCAATAAAAGACACACTGGAACAGAACGAGCTGGAGTTTAATCCTGGGCTTGAAAATTTTCTCAGATTTACTTTAAAAAAGCAATAATGTGCTAATAGGCTGACTAATAGATCAAACGCTTTTGACGAAAAGGAGCAAAAGCAGAAACACCACTTTCTTGAATTACAACCTGGCCCCTGACTTAATTACATGAAATCTTATTAGAGTGTGTGGGATACTTCTTCAACATGTTATCTGTGGGCAAATTACTGGTAAATGGAGTCACATATGACTTAACTCCTCTCAACTCTAATGAGTTGTAAAGGAAAGCTGGGAATGGTTTTAGTTTTCAGAAGACTATAAAGGTCTGTAGTGATTGTAAAGAAAGCTGCTCTGTTTGGTTGGTGTTTACTTTGGTAAAAGCCGCAGTGGAGTTGCCTGACACTAATTCTGAGTATTGCATTTTTGGCGTACATGCAAAGTAGGCAGAGTCAGAGCACCGCATTGAGTTTAGTCCTTTTTATAAATGTGTGTTATGCTGAATGTCAGGGTGATTTGGATCACAAGGGAGGCAGGGGATGTATTCAGTTGTCACACCGCAGCAGAACTGAAAGATTACGTCAGCGTTCAATCACATTAGAGCTCTACACAAGTGGTGAGTTAATGGTAAACAAATGGCTCTATCTGAGCGTCTTTTTCAGGTTAGAAGCTGGTTTCTAAATAACCGGCAGTAGACAAACAAGGATTATGCAACAAAATTTACAACATTGTGAGTTTTGGACAAATTTTGCAGCTCATTTTGCAGAAAGTCGAGAAAGAAGCGATGAATTAATTTTGTATCGTTCATAGTGCAATCCCAAGACTAGACAGAAAGCATTGATTTTCTATGTCCTGACAGTGACATAATACAGTAGCAGGGACGCTGCATGGCTGGCAGTGCTGGCTTAGATATTGATAGAGGGTATTTGCAATAGCGCTTGATTGAACGTGTAATTCTCCACTTGTGGGCCGCTAATCTTAGCCTGCTCACCATGCTTTCCCCTGTAGCTTTTGTCTATGACCAAACTCAGTCTGTTTCTTGGCGCAGCCTGCTTTTTTGCCACAGTGTGTGTGCATATATTTTGCCCTGCCAACTGCCCCTTGAGGCCTAAACATTAAGCACTGACGTCTCTGACTCTAATTAACATCATCTGTGTGTGAGAATGTGTGACCACAGGAGGATGCAAATGCTGTCTGAGGAAGTGAACTGTTTAAGCAATTCCGTTTCAAAATGCAGCATTTCCTGCCATAGTTTTCACCATGAAGCGCAGATTCGTAAACAAAATCAATCACCATGCTACATTAAAATATTGCAACATGAAATCAGCTTTGGGATTGCTGTGAGCTGATTGACTTGTTGAATTACAGTACACAGCTGCAGCTATTATTTTCTCCTTATGCGAAGAAAGAAAGAAATGCCGCAACGTGAAACATTGCAGCATTTATTCATGCGTGTAATGACACATGGTCAAGCATATTCCAGCCCCAATGTATGGGCTCTAATAAGCTGAGCTGTGGGACTTATATAGCTACTATAGCTTCATGTGTTCATGTGCAAGCACGGCCCATTTGAAATATGATAGTGTTTATATAGATTTGCTGGGGCCAAGCCTATAACTGCATGAAGCAAACAGCAGCCAAACACATCCCTTTTAGTACCTGGAGCCAACAAACCATTTCTTTCAAAGATCCTGGAATTCCCATCACTGCTGCGATTTCCTTGAAGTGGGAAGCAATTCCTGACAATACAAAGGATCACAAAAGATAGATTCATTTTGGCCCTAATCCTCTTGAAACTGACCTGTGACCCACCATGGGTCACCACCCACCAGATGAGAACTAAGATCTAGCTTTGCATCTCATTGCCAAGGACTTTAAAGTGATACTCTGCCCAAAATGTATCTTTTGACTGTAAAATCTTCACCTGCTGTACAACTGTAAGATGTTTTTTTTTTTTTAGGTTACTCACTGAAGAAGAATTTGAAACTGTCTTGCGGCTACAAATCACATCAGTTAGAACGGATTCCAACATTGACAACTTTTCATGGTTGCAAACATATTGAACCACCAATAAAAAACCTGCAGTATAACCTTCTACGGCCCCGTCAGTTTAAGTCCTCCATATGCAACTGATATATTTGCGCCAAAAATACTGCTAAAATCAGTTTGTTTGTTTTTTTCCTCCTCAATCTTCACACGCAACCCTGTCCATCAACTGCCTCGTCCTCTGTTCTTCAGCCAGCGCTCATTTTGTTTGCAAATGATTTGTTTACCAAACGTTTTAGTTGCATATGTTTATTTCATAACCTCTGTTCTTTCCGAAACAGAAAACTCACAGTTCTCACAGATCGAGGTCATTTACAAACACAAGGTAAGGAGACACTAAACTATGAAATTAAGATTTCTCAATGTTTATTGATCCTAATGCATACCTCTGTCATCTGGATTAAAGCAGAGATCTGCAGGACATAGAGATGGAGCCACAATAATGTGAGTATCCTTCTGACCTCTTTAGCTACGAACAGCTGGAGCTGGAACAGATTAAATGACTAAACAAACACCTGTGTCGGCCTCAGCGTAAAACTGGCCTAAGCGCATGTTCTTCTATCTTCTCAGGCAGTAAAGAATGCGTCGCTGCAGCGGGAGACGGGGCACTTGTGAAGCTGTACATTTTATCTACCATGAACATGTTTTCATATCAGTATCGTGTGTGTAATGTATCATAGTCACTTATTTAATCTGAAGCTTCACTTTGACTGAGAGCAAAGATGGACCTTATTTGGAATAATATGCTATGTATATTATGTTTATGCATTATCTATTGCAAATATCTTTCAAGTTCACTAAAAAGTTTATTTTTACACTAGTTATATATGTTGAATAATGTGTCTCCACTTAACCAACTGTTTGTAATGTTGTTTGCCAAACACAAGTTATTTATTAGTTTGACTCCTATTCAATCTCTGTATTGATAATAAAAGTTCCATCAGTACCAAATCCAAAATATAGCTGTCCAGCTAACAGTCCATTTATATAGGAACCTAATGGAATCGCATCTAAAGAAGAAGAAGGTAATGACCGCGTTAAATAACTTTATGAGGGATCAAATAATCCTTGTTTTCCTTGCCAAAATGTTCTTTCCCACTTCTTTAGTTCTTTAATTATCCGCTTACAATGCTGATCAATACAGTCTACGAGCCAATCTCAAAAACGTTTTTGGCCAAAGATTTGTATGTTCAGTTTTATTGCAAAACTGTAAAAGAAAAAAAAAAAAGTTTTAACATGTTCTCTGGAGAATATTCTGTTATTGGTCACACACACTGAGCTGCTGTTACTGGCAGTGAGAAATGCTCCTGATAGATACGCACCAGTAGCTGCTACAGTTTCTCAAGAAATGTTTTCACTGCACAGGGTGTGACAGGATTCGGTGTGAATAATGTGCTATGGTTTCCCATCATTTATTCTAGATTTAAGCACTGATGTGTGGTGCAGGCAAATAACAGGACACCCAGAGAAAGCGGGCAGTGTACTCCCTAATGTTGTCATGACTTTCACTTATGTTTACCCAGTGATGGGCCAGCCTAATGTTTTTCGATAATAAATTGCATAATGTCTGAGCTCTAAGTTTGAGAATAATTTCCCCATAAAGTGAAACACTTGTGTATGCATCTTCAAGAGGACCACATCAGTAAATCCTGTCAAAAGATTCCCACATTTGATCGTGTGCATGTGTGTTGGCCTCTGTTTTGTTTTTGAAGAGTCTGTGTAGGAAGCAGAGGAAGAAAAATAAACACAGCCCAACCCCAAAGCCTCTTAAGAACCATGTGCAGCTTGCAATATAACATGATCTATAACACTTAATTTCACAGGCTACTGCTTATCAATGTGCAAACCGTTGTTACACTGGCAGTAATCCATTCCTCATCCCAAGACATTGCTCCATTACAAAACAAGGAAAGTATTCCTATAATTCAATTTTGTGCCTTTCTGCAGAGGATTAAAGGCAGCTGTGGAAGATGAAAAGGCAAGTTGTCTTCAACAATAAATATGTGGGAACTGCCTAAGACCAGTTGTAAGAGCTGCTGCCCCCTTTTTCTCTCTCCCAACCATTCCAACGCTTTTACCTTCAAATTTGAGGAAGCAGAACATGTTGCTAAAAATATGTCACTGTCGACAGTCAGGGGGGGGCAAATAAGTCTGGAAACGAATATTTATTTCTCAGATATAATAAAAGGTACAAAGTTGTAGATGAGAGATTCACGTGACATAAAAATGTACGTTTCATCTTTCCAAGTGGATCTGTGAGTCGATACAAACTGTACAAACTTCTGAAATCCCGACATTAGCTTACTGACTTTCTGCCTGTGTGTCAGATATATATTTACCTGTGATATAAAGTGAAATACACAATGGCTGAGAAATGACGCCCCAAAAAGTCTTAAAAAGTGTGCTTGTGTTACTAAACAACTAAAAATTAGGTAACATTTATTAGATACAGTTATAACAGACTTATACACATGATATATGATTATCTATGGAGAATTCAGAGGCACATTTGATTAGGAATACATGTTTTTTGTAATTGTTCTAATCACAAAAACCTGATAAAAACAAGTTTAAATATTGATAGGTTGATAGAAAATGATGAGGCGTCTTTAAAGTGAAAGTATTTTTTTACGCTATGTTAGCGAGCACAATCAAACAACAAATTTACTGCTGCCTTACGGGCCACTTTATTTACACTTGTGTAAATAAAGTGGCCCGTACACACGTGATCCGTGTGTGATCCGTGTGTACACACATGTGATCCGAAACAACAACTCTGCCATGAATCACACTTTTACTTGCAGTTTTTCCATTTTTTCTGTTGACACTGTCAGAAATGTAATGATTCTACTTTATATTTATTATTAAGGGAACGTCAACACCACTGCAAACTACAGCCATAAACATAAAGTTCAATTAGTACCTCTCTGATTGTGTCAATAAAAAAATGAAGATTATCTTTGTATCATTTGGTTTATATTGGATCTCTTTACAAGTGTACCTGATAAAGTGAGTGTTGCCAGATAATACTACTACTAATAATAAAGATTCATTTCAGCTCAACTTGCTGTTTTATCACCTTGTGCCACATGGTGGAGGCAAAGATCCAAACTGAGTCTAATACTGATGATTGGCAGTTTTTGAAGTTTATACTTTGCCAGGCACATGAGAAGAAGAACTTACTAATATCAGCTACAACCTATTTTAACCAAATAGTGTTATTTTTGCCAGTATACTGGAACTGATAATTAAATGAGTTTGTTGAAAAGATGTCAGTCATCTGGCCCTTTGTCGTTGGCCTCTGTCATCCATATGCCTGTGATCTCATTAAGTGAGTATGCAGCTGTGGAATTTCCTGTTGACTAATAGTGGAACTATTTAATAATTTGCTTTTATAACAGTTTAATAACACGATATCTCAGAAAATCGTTTTTATAGGGGGGGACTGAACATTTCGGATGTTACAGACCCTGGATAGCATAGACCCTGGATGAGCTGAGACAAATCAGCAGGAAATATCAGGAAGCGCTACACATCAATAAAGGCAACATGCCGCAAACAGTAGGCAGCTTCAGCAGGAATGTCTTTGGCACTGATCTCGTTGGCATCCAAACGCAGCATTCGCAGCTTGGAGAAGTTTGTCATGTCAACTGTGGCGCAGAAACTGCTCAGGGAAAACTCTGAAAGACACAGAAGAAAAGAAATGTGAAGGACGCTGGTTATCGCTCTATATTTCTCATCCTGAGTTGATTCTCGATGTTAGAGCTGCTCAATAAGCCAGTGAGTAAAAACATCTCAAAATGGTCTCCCCCTTGTTTTTATTACACTCAGTCAAGATTGTTAATTTGTGTTTGAATTCAATTTTAAGCTTTGTATTGGGTTTCTTTTATTGACTGTAGTAAGTTTGTGTTGCGTGTGAGCTACCACAGAGGAAAGTGTTTATGGAAAACCCCGCTACTTCATATCAAAGGCTGATACACGCAGTTTGAGAATCCTGCTTTTGAGGCTATTTAGTGGTTGAAAATGTTGCTACATGATCAGCCTCCACCCAGAAAGTGATGCGCAGTACTACGTCACTGTTGGGTGTGGCCAAAAGGGCAACAAATCCAACTTTAAGAAATGGTGACTACGTTGAAGCTACAAGGAAGTTTAAATACTGAATACGGTTAGAGGCTGGAGGATGTCGAACTTCTAAATGCAATAATTGGGAAACAATAAGGGTGGCCGGGAGCATGTCTGACCATTAGTTCAAAATCAAACACCGGAGTGCATTAAATTACTGGGGGGAGGGCATGTTCAGCTCACTAACGTTTGAACGTCTTTAAAGGTAAATTAAATCAGCTCCTTTGAATCAAATACTAGTTTTATTATTATTACACTAGTATTATTTATGAATGATTCTGCAGCCTAATTTACTGAATCCATCGGGTCATGCTGCGAGGATCAAAAGTTTAGACTTTCCACCCACATGTGTGCCATTAAAGATTTGCAACGTTTAGGTGTCGTTAGTCAGCAGAAACCGCGTCCCGCTGCGGCAACCAAACCAATTACAACAGTTACGTCTGAGTTATATGGCTACTCATATATAAGCATTTTAAATCAGGGCTGCAGGGTGACAATAACTATAATCAAAAGTTAGCTTACGGCTGCTTTCACTATAAAAAAAATAATCATTAAAAATAATTTTTATTGACAAAAATAACGTGTTTAAATTCACATTAAAGTTCTTGGTGTATATCAATTTGAAATTTCCAGAGAAAATCTGTAGGATTTTTTTTTATATTACGTTATCGTGCCAAAAGTCTTAAGAAGTGTCCATACCTTTGATCTTATTGGCGTGTAAATAAAGGTTCTCCAGGTTCCTACTGACAACAGGGATTCTCTCCAGTTTATTGAAAGAAAGGTCAAGCTCAACCAGCGTGCTGCTATTGAAGACACTGGAGGGAAGTCCTTTATCTGTCAGCTTGTTATGAGCCAAACGAACAAACTGCAGTTTTGGATACATGGTGAGAAAGCCCGTCGGCACGCTTTCTATATCATTAAACTCCAAGTAGAGCTGCTGCAGCTTCTCAGGGAGGTTGTCAGGGATTTTCCTCAGCTTGTTTTTCCTCATATCCAGCATGGTCAGTGACTTCAGTCCCTTGAACACACCTCCAACATCCTCTATGACATTTGCGTGGAGGTGAAGGGTGGTGAGGTCTACCATACCCTCAAGTGAGTTGGAGGGCATTTTTGAGATCTTATTGTGGCCAAGTCGAAGGTCCGTTATAGACTTTGGCAAGTTGGGAGGCACACGTGTGAGCTCATTGTGATCCAAGAGAAGCCGGTCCAGGTGCTTGAGCTTGCTGAACACGTTCTTGCCGATCTTGTCTGAGTTGAGCTGGTTGTGAAACAGCACAACCCAGACCAAGTTAGTAGCGTTGTCAAACACCCCATCCTGAATGCCTGTGATCTGGTTACGCTGCAGGTAGACGTACTTAATATGTGAGGGGACGTAGGGAACATGCTGAAGGTTGCGGCTGTGACAGTACATAGCCGTGGGGTAGGTTGAAGGGCAGTCACACTCCAGTGGGCAGTCCACATCCTCTACCCGCCAGTCAGCATGCCGCCGTCGCCCTCGCAGATGGGACAGCCACTGGAACGGACTGTAATGCTGGGCAATGCTCAAATGCACTAGTCCCGCTATGAGGAGGAGCACCACTGTCCGCATGTTCACTGATAGAAAAGCCAAGAAGAACAGGATGTCATTTAAAGCTGTTATGAATCAAATATTAGACATGATCTAACAACACAATCCCATCTATATAACAGTGATAATATAAAATGGTGCACAACTAACACTGAATTATGCTGGATCAGTAATTTGTAATTCTCTTTGCTCCACTTTTTAATGCATAGAAGGGACAGTATACCTACCAGCTGACTGATCAGAGACGATGCCTCGTTTCTCGCTCTCGTCCCCTGTGTCTTTCTCAGAATGAGTAGAGTATGTTGTTGGTATAGAGTAAATACCCCCCTCTCTCTCTCTCTCTCACGCAGCTGCAGACCCAGCCACCCATTCTCATTAGAGCATACATTTTTCCACTTGAATGTAGAACCTACATTGTAACATATCACCTCCAGCCATGTCAATATGAATGCCATCTGTGAACCGGTACAGACATCTGCTTTTTAACAACCTTGTTTTCCTTTACTGTGTCTTGCCTTATCATTAGCACAGCCACTCAAAGTCTGGCTCGATGTTTACTGTTGTGGAATGGGGGTTATAAAGAGGGTGGGGGGTTACGTATAGGAAATTTAATGAAGCAGATGACATGCTGTAATTGGGCGTGTGTTTCTTTTTAGGCAAAATGAGACAGCTGCATTAAAGTTTAAGTTGCAGCATGCTCGCGCCCATTATACAATGTATGTTCCAACATGAACAAAGTGTGACAAACCCTGTTATTTGTCCACAATCATCCCCCTTAAACATTTTTTTTCTCTGTTCCTGCTTACTTCAGGTGCTCAATCTTTTTGTAAATTACAGCGTTCACACTGGGAGAAAGTTACCATGTGTTTTTGTGCTGACGCCTGCGGACGTCAGACCACCATTATTAACCTGCAGATTGTCTTCAGAATGGGCCTTGCCATTAATGTCTTCCACTGAAGCAGGAAAATTGGAGACAGGAGTTTTTTTTTTTTTAAACCAAAATCTGCTCTTTGAAGTAAAAGACAACGGGCTAATTTGAAAATGGAAGTTGTTCAGTAAATAACACACTTTAATCACACAACAATTACATCCCATTTGAGAGGAAAGAGGACCAGAGGATAAGCAGATGGAAGTCTACAGTGCAAAGAGACAGATTTTTAGTGACAGCACACAATTTTTTTGTAATTTTTTAAGTAACCTGTGGTCTGAAACTAATGCCAAAGATGTAAAAGTATATACTTGTGATGATACATTACTCTCTGTATAAGAAGCACTGCTTTTCATTCTGTTGAAACCATGCTGTCAACATTAATTAAAAGTGGAAATCCTTCCACAAATGTATCCAAAGTAGCAGTCACTGGTGAGGGATGTTAAAAAGATTCTAAGAAAACAATCGCTTGAAAACTTTAGGATTTTTTATTCAGTTACGATCAAACAGTCCTAATCTCCCTGTAATGCCCTTTATATAATAGACGTTAATATTTTCTGAGATTTGTTTTTTGTGTGATTGTTGCTGACGATGTGCCAGAAGAAAGTTGGATTTAAAACAGGATGCAACATCTGAAAATATTATCTGGTAATTAGAACATCGTGTTTAATCCAAAACATTCTGTGTGGGCGTCACTTGCTCAAGGATGCAACTACAGCATGAAAGCTTATCTGAGGTATACAGTCCAAATAACATGACAGAAAGTCTGGATTCATTCTGCTGTCGTCAGCGGTACCAGATCTTAAAGTTGAAACTATTTTCTTTGGCATGAATGGATTTCACCAGACACTACAGAAGAAATATGCTAATTTAAAACACATCTGTGTATTTTCTGCTTGCTTCTTTGGAAATGAGGAGATCAGAGAGTGGTGATGTTAATGTGCACGTATGCAATCTTAAGGACGATGTTGGTGCTTAAAGGTCCAGTGAGCTGCTGTGCAGCTGCAGATTGCAACAAAGTGAACACCCTCCTGCCTCACCCTCACCTTCCAAGGATGCAGGAGAAACTACGGTGGATTTTCTGCATTACTAAGTCGCCCCACAATTCTCAAGTATCACTTTGAGGACTGTTGGAAAGTCCCAACATTGATCAAGGGACTTTAAAATAAACCTGCTGTTTGTCTCTCCAGAGCAAATGCACTAATGATAGAGGAAAGTAACCAGTATGACAAAATGCAGTGGTGGCAGTGGGCTTTTATCCACAGTGAAAACTTCCAGTTACTCCTTCATTTTGTTTCACTTTCATTGGCACACTAATTAAAAGTAAATGTAATCTGAATCACATGCCACCAAAACATGCTTTATTTGTTAAGAAACAGTTGAGCTGCCGGACATTTGATTCATGCTCATGGTGAACGGCTCAACAGAACAGAACAAAATGGCAAATCACAGAGGAGACCCCAAGAGGTTTAATTCAGAGTAAAACACAGACAGGATAATAGAGGTGTAACAACATTTTCCACCGTACATCTCGACTAAAAGTTTACTGCATTCATATTTTTTCCCATGTCGTTCATGCAAACTTCATGCACTACTTTTATGCTGCTGCTACAGAGTCCCATTAGCGACACAGTTTCATCATCTGTTTCATAAGCATAGCAAGTGTCTCTTAGGTACCATTGTAGGTCTTTTTTAGATACTGCACTACCTCAATCTTGCAAGAAAACATCTATTTTGTGGTAAGGGTAAATACATCTGGCATCACATCAGCATACAAAACAAATAATGTGGTTTCTGGTACTGGTCATTCAATAAACAAATATGAACGATGCTGGCAAACTTTCTCAACAACACCCTCAAGGCACAAAAAAAAGGCTAGTTTTCAAAAACTAAAAACTGAAGAGACTACTGCTGTAGCCAACGCTAACAAAGCGGACTCACTGAGTATGTACAGGATAATGAAATCTGTTCCAATATACAACACATACAGTAGATTTATGAATAAGCTT
The DNA here is from genome assembly GCA_014281875.1 of Nibea albiflora. Taxonomy (NCBI): domain Eukaryota; kingdom Metazoa; phylum Chordata; class Actinopteri; family Sciaenidae; genus Nibea; species Nibea albiflora. The sequence goes on from CM024793.1 coordinate 8,182,488, forward strand.
AGTGCACATTCAGACATTCAGAGTTCTTTCCAATGCCAAAAAAATGTTCAAAAGTCCTTAAAGGAGCTAGATGTAAGAATTATAGTTTAAAACATTCAAAATTAACTAAAATTATCGACAGAATGTGAAGAAATAACAGTTTTGACATGTATTGTGGTGCAGAGATATCCATTGAAGTTGCTAACCAGCTAGCCCTGGCCCATTCTCTCTTGCAACACCACTTTTCACCTCAAGAAGTGATAGTGAGTTACTGTAACATCTAGTTTGCCCTCAGACTAACAAGAGAGAATGAAAAAGCAGCGCTGCCCTGAGGTCAAGAACCCAAGTTCAGCAGAAGTGTTAGAAATAGAAGCAAAACCAGAGTCAACTCTGACGTTGTTTTCCACCGCTAGAGGCAGCTGTTGACGAGTAAAGGGATGAAGTTTGGTGCTCAACTCACAGCGTCAATGCTTACATTGGCTAACAATGGCTTAGCAAGAGCTTATGAATATAGCCAATAATGTTACTGACTGTTTATGTGTTTGCTACATTAGCTGGAAAACACCCATGGGAAAGCCTGTGTGCATTTCCTTGTTCCTTACAGGTGCACTTGACCTGTGACATGCTGCCCCTTAATTAGTTGTGGCCAATTCTCACATATAGCTCCTTTAAAGCACATTTCCCCAAATGCCTCGGTGCATTTCATGTTTTAAAATGAAATAATCTGAGGTAAACAGATAGAGATACATGCTATATACTGCTAAAAACATTTGTCACTTTGTCTTGAAACATTATTTCAGAGCTACTTGCACAACTTCCTTAAAGCCCTTCTTGATACTTTATGTATGTTTGTGTGAATACCTCTTTAAAGGCGTTTACGTCACTAGCATGGAGGTTGTGTGGCTGATGATGATTTTTTGGTTTTCTTTCTTCTCTTCAGGAGTAGAGGGTTAGTTGAGTCTTCAATAGTTTTGATTTTAATTTGATCATAGTCCACTCTCATTGTTTGCAGGGCATTTGTCATTTCCTCCTAATAATTACAAACTTTGGTCAGACAAAACCAAGATAAAAACACAATATTCAGTTTTACATTAAAATGATAAAGATTTCATTGTTCAAAGAGTCAGGTATGCATAATATTAAAATTAAAACATTTGCTACAACTTTTTTTCTGCATGTCTAAATAAGTTGCTACGTAGTGACACAACAGCACCAACACTTACTTTGACCTTCTCCCAGACATCTTGCTCCTCGTGCAGCACGCGACTGGTGTGAAGAGGCGTCTGTGGGACCTCGACTGACTGCTGCAGTGGCAAAAGAACATAAAAGTGTGGAAGTGCTCGTTACAAACATCTTTCGAAACCAGCCGTTGCTGAAACTGATTCAAGCCTACAGGCAGCTGCTTACATTAATCCAGGGGTGATTTATGAACTCGGTGATGCTCATTCTCTGGGTGGGCTCCGTTTTTAGTAAGTGGCAGATCAGCTGTTTGGCTGAAACATGAAATTATCATCATTATCATCATCATCATCGTTATCATCTGATTTTCATATGTGTCTTACACTAACAAGGCATATCTTTGATGATCATTGCAATTGCTGCAATTATGTAGGGCAGCTTTTGGTTCCAAATATCATAAATCTCAATTCCTGTGTCAACATTTACCTTAAAGTGCATAATAATGCATAAATAAGAGTGACACTTAGGACTGTTATTGCTTTGCTGTGGTGCTTTTGAACTGAAGCCACAGAATAAAACAGTTACTGCAGTTACTGAAAAGAGGAGGAGAAACATATTAGACTTAAAATGGATGCACATGCGTGAAATGTAAAACATAAAGAGAGAGAGAGCAATTACATGACATTTTCTGACACATCTCACCTTCCTCAGACACGTCGGACCACTCTGGGTTGGGGAACTCATATTGCCCATTGAGGATCCGCCTTTTCATTCCCGGGGAAATTGCCAAACCATGATGTGAGAAAAAGGGAGGATATCCACAAAGTCTGTAAGTCAGACAGAACAGAATGTTTGATGACAAGAGGGATCATCTAATTAGAAGCAACAATAATTTGGACAGGCAAACCATGCATTATTGCAAGATGAAAACAGTAAAATAATCCTCCTGATTGACTTACAGGATATACATAATGACACCCAGAGACCACATGTCACAGGACCTGTCATACTTCTCTGGACCAAGAACTTCTGGAGCTGCCGCAGTGTCAAGAGAAATGATTTAAATTGAATTGGAGGAATCGCTCCTGTTTCACATTTCATGCCTTTTATAAATCTACATAAAAGTCAGATGACTGCGGAAACAGACAAAAACAGGTCATTAAAGCAGTGTATGTAGTGCTTTCCAACTGTTCACGGGATGTAACCTCACAACCCACATCAGTTTAGTTACTTTCCACAGGAGGCAGACCACCTGGGGATTTTATGTAATCCCCTCAGGGAAAAGCAAGTTAAGTTTCATAAAGCACTTTGTGAAAATGTGATTATGCAACATTCAACATTAACAAGTAATAAACTGAAAACGATATGCATAGCTGGAAATACCCTGCTTATATATAGCTGTCACTGACATCAGGGGGTCTAATAATCTCACGGGAACCTACACAAATAACTATGTCAATCATTAAAGCAAACTATATCATGCCATGCCATGTCTTCATGAACACTCTATCTTCAACCTGATATAATGAGCATGTTCTGCGGTCTTACCAACATAGTAAGGGGTGAAACACGGTGTTGCTAAAGAGTTTAATGTGGTGATTTCTTTGGCAAACCCAAAATCCGTCAGCTTTAGGAGAGCATCTGGCCTTTTAGAGGTGTACAGAAGGTTTTCTGGCTGAAAGAGATCAGTAATCAAGAGACTTTAGATAAGAATCTAAAAAACGTTTGCATACCCTGGCAGAATTCAAATATAAGGCATCACAGAAAAGGACAATCATTAAACAAAAAGTAGCAATGAAGAAAATACTGCTTGGCACAAAAGATTAGATGCTCTTAGTTCTTAATACTGTGTGTTGCCCTGTGTTGGCTCGCAGTCTTTTGTGATTGTTGTGGATGAGGCACCCTAAGTTTCTCAGGTGATAAAGCTGCCCATCCATCTTGGCAAAAGGCCTCCAGGTCCAATAAATTCTTGGGTTGCATCAATTGCATGTTCTCCAAAAAGTGGCTCAATGCGATTAAAGTCACGCGGGTGTGAAGGCCGCTCGAGAACCTTCTCTTTTTCCGCTGTAGCCACGGATTGGCCTTGTGTTTTAGATCACTGCCATGTTGGAGAGTTTTCGGGCTGATAAATTCAAAATGTCCTCCAATATTTGCACATAATATTTTATGCTTTTTAATATTTTATCAATTTTAATTTTTCGGTGTACTTTTTGTCATAAGCCTTGGTCTTCTCTCCACCCTTAACTCATCACCCCTATTTCTTTGCTCCAGATGTTTTGAGGCTTTTGAAGGTGCTGCTCATGATATTGGAAATGGCCTGTTTTGTGGTGTTGGGATGGGAACAGCTTTTTTTTTTTGGCAACTTGAACTTTTTTGTTAAATTGCCTCTTTATTGCTCACTTTGGTCACACCACTACTTACAGAGAAGCCTGTATTTTAACTGAAGTTGCTCCGCATCCCCACAGATTTTCCTGGCAGCTGCGGTTTAAATCCTTGTTGGTGTACCCGAGTGTGTCTTGGTATCAACAGAACTCCCACTGATTGGCATTGTCAAATCTTTTTATATCCTTTTTCATGATTTATAAAGTTCATCTACCTTTTCTTGCAGGTCCTTTCGCAGTTCTATTGTTTTCTCTGTGGCTTTAGTATCCAGAGAGGTCAGTGCAGCCTTGAAATGTGCAGGGGTCTCTCAAGAGCCAAGAAACTTTGACTATTTAGACACTACTTAAAATCAAACAAGACACAGATGTGGAAACTTGTCTTTTTCAGCCATTTAAACCTGTGTGTGTCAACTTATCAGGCCAAGCGTTCAAGGGTATCTAAACTTTTGATTGGGTAATAATTATGATTTAAAAGGGCACACACAGTTGTGATAACAGATGGTTTCATCTGATCACTATCCTTCATAAAAACAAGAGTTTTCTCCATTTTCTTTTTTTGCCATATTTTCCAAAAAAGGTCCAGTGTTTTAAAAATTCTGCCAGAAGTATGTTGATTTATGAGCACGAGTGTATCTTCAATTTCACAATTGTGCTAACTTGGCAATAAATATGGGGTCTTTTGACAAGCACAGGATGCATGAAAGCATCTTTTTTATTATAACTCCCTGCACTTTGTCAAAAATATGAACTCAGTGTTGCCTTCCATAAAAACAGTTCACTGTTGCAAGTTTTGTTTTCCGTATACACAGTGAGGCATTACCTTGATGTCTCTGTGAGCAATGTTGATAGTATGCAAGAAATGTGTTGCTTCTCCTATACTTTTCATGATGTCAGAGGCCTCTGGGTAAAAAAGAAGTGAAGAGAAATTAAATGGATAACAAAAGAGTTCAAAAAGAAAGCACATTTTGAGCTTGTTAAAGTTACAGTCCTTTAGATTTTGCACGATTCTTCTTATATTTTGCCATTTTTTTCTGGAATAGCCACTAAATGTACTTGTTTTCTTTCTAATTACCTCTTTATATAGTAATTATACTATTGTTAGTGGCAGAGTTCACGATTCGTGTGCAGCATTCAAATTGCTTCCACATGTGCAGAGGATTTACAGACAAGCATTTACAGAGGAGACACCCATATAGGGTGCCTTGTTTAATGTAAATCCACTGTCGCTATTTGTAGTTTCTAAGTATTGCTCTTATCAAATAATAGTGATCAATTTTCTGGATTAATAAATTAATTGTTGTGTCTATACAATATCAAACTGTAAGAAATGCTCATTGCAATATTTCACATCCTATGGCGCACTACATTGCTATCAATTAATAACTATTAATTAAATACCATAATTGACAGCAGAACATCTATCCTCTTTACTTACGATGAAACAACTAATAGATTATTAAAAGAGGCGCCGAATTTCCTGACGATCCATTCATTGATTAATTATTTGAGGTCTGGGAAATTTACGTCACTCAGAACTGTTCACTCTTCTACACCTGTATCTGATCTCCATCTGCCATTTTCGCCATTTTTTGGTCCACAGACCAGACCAGTTTTAAATAAATGTAGGTTTGTTCATCTGTTTTTCAAAACTGTGCTATTTAAACCAAATTTGCTAGTAAGCACAGGCGAGCAGAAGCAAGACTTAAGGACTGTAACTATAACTTCCTAACAATCCTTTTACCTCTTTCTGTAAAAGCATGATTCCCTCTGTCTTGGATATGACTGAATAATTCCCCTCCATCCATGCTGAAAGCAAAAAGAGTAAGATTACAGTATACTGAGTGTGTAAAGACATCAGGACAAGTTCATTCTTTTACTGCAGCAGAAGCTCAGGTTGCTCAAGTGCTACATATTTCTCAGGTTCATATATTTCTTATTAGTGGTATAATTAGACTTCAAACACTGTATCATTATACTATTACTTTGACATCACGTCAGTGATGAACTAACTCACGTAGTGTTACTACGTGATTTACTAAGGTTTCTGCAAATTGCCATTTTAATGTCTTTTTCCACTTGCTATGGCTCGGTTCCATTTTCCATAGCACTTATCCTCATCGGGGTTGTGATGTGCTGGAGATGATCCCAGCTAATGCTGGGAGAGAGGTCACCAGTTCATCACAGAGCTGACGAACAGAGTCACCAATTGATCTGCATGTCTTTGGACTGCGGAAGAGAACCAATGCAGACATGGAGAACATGTAAACTCCGCCTCAGCAAGGTTCCAGCACCAGACAAAAACCCACAGAAAGACACAGTGCTAACCACTGCACCAATGTGACGCCGTAATATTCCTTAAGAGCCAATAAACAGCAACCATTAAACATTAAATACCATCGTTAGTGTCTACAACATATTCAGATTTGAGACATTTTTTGTTTCTTTCGTAATGTATGACGTGGTTGTAGTCATCAGGTAGGCGCCCATCTTATTATGCTCTAGACAAAGCAGCCTCTGCCTGCTTTTCATTGCTCACTGCCCTGAAGTGTTCTGGAAACTACTCACCTCAGTTGGTGTGCATTAAAGAAAGCTGGCTCCATCAGTATGCAGAGGAACTAATGCAAGCCACAACTTCCAGGAGCCATTCAAATATATCCAATCTCCAGGGCAGGAAATCTACTATTGTCAACATATGTGATCACTTTTAAAGATCACAGATACGGCACTAGCTTTAATTGTGTGTGTTGTGCGGCCGTGTGTGTGCATCTGGATGCCTGGAGAAGAACACACCACTCCATCACGATGAGAAGACACTTCCTGCCCTGGTATAGATTTTCATAAACATCTATGATGGGTACAATGTGGGAGCAAGGTGACACCCTCCAATGAAGCTCCACCTCCCGCCTGGCTTCTGGACAATCCTGCAGCATCTGAAACACAAACGGCAGAAGAATGAACAAATCAGAGAGCAGGGCGAGAGCTTCGTTTCAAATGCAGTCATCTCAACCTGATCTAGGTTTGAGAGGTTCTTGTTTGAGCTACGGTGCTTAGGACACCCAGTAAAGGTGTATTTTACAAAATGACTATCTTGCCTTAGTTGCAAATAGAGCTGCTTATTTTATCAACTGATATGTTAAATGACAAAAAATGACAAAAATAAGCTGAAACTATTCTGATTGTAATCTTTGGCAAACACTTGCTGGCTCTAGTTTCTCAAATGTGAGGTTTTTATCCTTTTCGCTGAGTTTTGGGCCGCTTGTTGTCATTGTTTCTGATATTTTATAGACTAAATTAGGAAAGTATTCACAAACCAAGTGTGTCCCAATAATTACCACCTCAGTGGGTTATGTAGTTTATTAGTTCGCCTGTTTTTGTGCATAGATTCTGTGACATTGTTAGAAGGTTATTAATGCCACGTGAAGGAGCTAAACAAACGTCTTTAATATGTAAGATGCATCTTTAATCTTTACATTCACTGTCCTATTTTTGTTAAAGCTTAGCAAATTAGCTCATTTAACACACACATGTACAACGTTTACAGACATTTTTTTGGACGTAGAACAATCTGAATTGCTAATACCGTGTCGATTCTCCTAGGAAAAACAAATTACATAAATTTGTAGCAACCGCAAGGATGTTGATTTTACATTCTTCTTCATGTGACTTCAAACTCCAGATGATATATAATAACAAAATGTTCCCTGTTCCCGCACCACAAGGCCTCAGAAATGTCATTGCAGCGGCTTATTTATGATCTGACAAAGAAGGAAGATGATGGTTTACTAAATGTTCAAAGAATCAGACTAGGAAGGCGTAAACATACTGTAACACATATACAAACTCTATACTCTGCGTCTGTCCAGTCATGTCTTACTCTGAATGTTTCATAAAAACTACACTGTACCAAACTAACACACTAATTTAACACTAACACTATTTTTTTTTCTTTTGAGACTGTGAGCCTTAAGGAAAGTGGAAAAATGAACTGAAGTCTACACGAACATGTGGCTCTGCAAGATAACCTGAAGCATCTGAGTAATCACATACTTAGAAAACAAGATCAGTGGAGAAACCAGCCTTTTCCACTTTGTTTACCCATCTCAAAACACCTTCACTGCCTAATAAAAGCTGAGTGTGTGCTATCCACATGACATCTTGTCCCGCTGCACCTCACCACACCACACGTCATAATCTCTCAGTCATCTCAGGCCTCTCGCATGAGTCTACTTTTAGACACAGGCATGTCCCCCTCTCTCTTTCTGGCTGGCAACATTTGGATAGGAAAAGTCAACACTCCTCTTACAAAACACATCTCAACATGGTAAGCCAGTGGCCAGAGGCCAGAGCTGCTGGCCAATGTATAATTTACAGAAAATTAGACCCTAACAAAGCCGCCCGTTGTGTACAAAATTACAGGTTTCCATGAGAAAAACATCTATAACTCACTTCTGATACCATCAGTGACCCATTTCTTGAACTCTGGCAGTGCTCAAATCTAACTCCTAAACACTGCCTGTCACTTCAGATGCACCCATCAGACCAGGTAGTTGGATATGCATCACACATGCCTTAGGAGTGACTAATTGATCCCAGAGGAATGCGGTGCAGTAATAATCATTTGTCTTCCCCTGTTGGCTCAAACCGATCCCTAAAAGCGTACATGTACAGTCCTGAGGAGGGGAAACAGCGTATGGACAGCAGATTTTCAACCCTGAGCTCAGCTTGATGGATTTTTTTTTTTTTTTGGGTTGTTTGTTTATTTTCTTAAACTAATTCTCAGAATGTGACAAGACAAACAACCTCGCTGCATGCGGGATGGTTCGTAGGCAGACTTTTATCCTGTCTGCACCACATAAATCACCAAAATGTCTTCTGTTATTACAAAAATCAAGATAAAAGCGAAGTAGAGGAAGAGCCCCGGGAACTCATGAAAGAGTTGGATACGTGCATCAAACGCACAATGCTGTTTTGTTAATCCAGACAATTTAAATGCAAAAGTCTTGTGTAATCAACTACAAACAGACCTATGATTACAATAATTTAATCCACCGGTTGGGTGCTGCCTTTGAGCAATTTATCAAGGTAAGAAAACAATGCAGACAACACACTTTGTCAATGCATGGGGTACCTCTGGTGTTGCTGTGTGCATGTGTTTTACTGTGCAAAGGCGAGTGCATATGCCAGAGGTGACATAACCGGTTCAAGTGTCTGACACAGACAAAAACATCCAGCATGTCCAAAACCAATATCAAATATCTGTCACTGTAACTATAAGAAGGCTGAACCAACAGTTTATGTCTACAACAAAATCATGTAAACTTGGTGGTCTCCACTTTGTGCAAATTGTGCACGCCTCATTTCTCTCAGTACATTTATGGGGGGGGGGACTATGCAACTATGACAAGAAAATCTGTAAAAAAAAATAAATGAATAAATAAATAAGATGACAGCATGTTTACCTTTAGTGCAAACTTTTCTCCACTCTCTTTGTGAAATATTTCCAACACTCTGCCATTTATGCCCATCCCGAGCACCTGATTTGTTACACTGTAATCGTCTGTTATTACATTCCTCTTGATTTGCAGAGGCTTGTGAAAGGGCTTCACAAAACATTGTGGGAAGGAAGGAGCAGGGTTCAGATTGGGTTGCTGTGGTTGGATCGGGAAAGCCGGCTGGTGCTGAGTCGACATGTTAAAACTATCGTCAACAACACATGTGTGAGGGTAAAACTGTCCAAACAGGTGCGTGTCTCGTCTCTTCTCTCTGCCGGTAACTTTGTTTACTATCTGAGCTAACACCTAGCTCATTTTGTCCTTGTGTGTGATGTTAGCCCCACCGATAGCCAGGATCCACCAGCAGCAGCTGTTGTACCGGGGTCCAGTTAAGTCCACTGCCAGGCAGTTTAACAGCTCGGTGGAGTTCACACCGTGTGATATCACTTAACACAAACAATTACATAACAAACGCATAAACGAGACAGATGAGCAAACTTCCGGACTTGAAATGGTGGACGTTAAAGCAGCATCTCCCTCCAGCCGTCCGACAGGGGGGCACGCCTGGGGAAAGGAGGGCAGGGGGGCAATCACCCCAGCACCACCACCACCAGCTGTCAATCAAGTGGTGCCAGCCCAAGTATCCTAAATGATGATTGGCTGATGGCCACGGAGGGGGCGGGGCTATCAGAGCAACAATCATGTTCTGCTGAGCAGAGAAAAAAAAACAAAACAAACATTAATATTTGACTGAACTGAAACTAACCTGAATACTTTTAATATCAACTGAGGGACAGCTAAACACCGACCGACAATGTGATACATCACAGCAACTGTTTGTATCACTCTGCCGATATAAACACTCGCTTATATTATAGGCAAGGTGTACCATAATACTAACACTCATGATTAATTCAATTATAAAATTCTCCCACTGAACCTGAGGCAATATATAAAATAATTCTTCACAACATTCTACATTTTATTTTACATTGACAAGTGTCAGTCCACTGTATTCTTATACATCAACAGCAGAATGTCGTGTGCAACCAGTCGCAGCTTCTGTAAAAAGTGACGGCAATGCGTGACTACCAAAAACTGCAGCTCCTCAAGTGGCCACTTGAGGCTGAACAAGAAAAATGTCCAACTTCACAGCAGACATGTTTACAGCCTGGTACAAAAAAATGTTTTTGGTCTTTATAGCTAATTTCACCGTTCATGACAACTGTACAGAGTCTGAATTTTATTTTAAAATAACCAGTTCAAATTGTATTAGTCTTAAAGTTATGCATAATTTACAGTGTGGATACTTTGATGGGTGGGAGCTGCTACAGATGGCTTGTTTGTGCTCCCAGGCGTCATTCGGCCAACCTTAGGTCCACCGAAGAGCCACGTCTTTGCTGAGTTTTGTATTAGCCAGGAGACGGAAGAGGCAACACTACCAACATGGAGACGGCCAGAGCCACAGATTGTTCTGTGGCAGCTGTTCAGAAACCTATGGGTGACATCACGGATGCTGTGTCCATGTTTTATACCGTCTATGCTTCTGATACCAAAATCTTGGTCCCTTACCTGCCCAGATTTTACATTCATATCTGTTTATAGAGATTATTATAACTAGACCAGCAATTATTTATCAGCTGTTTGACACAGGAGTGGAAACTTCTAATTTGATAATAGTATAAAATAAGCCTATTAACTGGGATAATGAAGTACCCGAAAAGGATAATAAAGTGCTGTTTAACTCAACCAATTAGTTCAAGTTATATCAGTGTGCTTAAACAAGTTATACAATAATAATAATAACTTAAAAACAGTGTTTACAAAGTGCTTCGACAGACAGGCACGAACAAGATATATTAAAAAGTTAAAAGACAATATATATAACAACTGAAATTTTTTTAAAAGTTAAGTGATGTATAAAAAACATAATAATACATTACATAAAACAACAATAAAATACAGAAATATGAAGAACTTAAAATAAAATAAATATTACCACAATGTACTGGACAATACTAATGTTCAACTTTAGTTTCCCCGCATGCAGCCTGTCTTGTCATGATGTAATGTTTGTACTGCCAAGTTAAAATAAAAAAAAATAAAAAAGAATAAAAACATTTCCTCTCTCGTTTATTCGTTTCATCCGTCTTGCGGAACTAACGGCACATCGCGGTGCCGCGGCACACAGTTTCACCTCGGAAATAAATACATGTCGGACCACCATACCCAACGAGTAGCAGCTGAGTACTGTAACTCAAAATAACAACATCGAGAGGCGTTCACGGTCTTCTGTGGCGATATAATGTTACACTGTCTCAGACATGTTTGAAGTGACGTTGCAGTAACGTTGTTTATTTTCTGAGAAGATGTTCGCCAGACCGTTTCGGGTTAAATCCAACACTGCGATCAAAGGATCAGACAGGTGAGACAGACAGGCTCACGCTTCTCCACATCTATTCTCACCACCGGTTTATGTCTTTTATTATGCGTGCAGTGGTTTATTTAAACTGCCCAGAAAGCTCACACGTACCAGGAGGCTGCCCAAGTGTTGACGTTAGACTTGGACAAGTGAAAACTAAAGTAGTTCTTGTCTTAAGCTGCTCTTTGAATTTCCATTAAACCCCCAGCGCCCGAACCGAGCAGATAAAATGAGCTCATCATAAGCTGGCAGCATATTTAGACAGGATGTTGTACATGTTTGCTTATGTTGTAATTTAATGCAGTATGTTGTGTCTGAATGAACACTGCAAAGATGGATTTCTCTTTGATAGTCTCTGCAAGAATCACGGGAAAGTTCCTGGTTTGAATCTCAGATAGGGCCTTTCCCATTCCCTGGCTTCCTCCCACAGTCCAAAGGCATGCACTAAAACAGGTTGATTGGTGTCTCTAAATTGCCCGTAGTTGCGAATGTGAGTGCGAATGGTTGTTTCTCTCTGTGAGCTGGTGACTTGTCCAGTTGTGCACCCTGCATCTCACCCTCAAGTCAGCTGGGACAGACTCCAGCCCCGCCGTGACCCCGATGAGGATAAATGGTTACAGATAATGGATGGATGAAGATGAAGAGGAACTTCTGCTTGTTTTATTAGTCATCTCTGTTGATGAAGATCTTCCTGGCTGGACGTGTAGATCCCTGCAAATTTCAGTGAACTGAGACTGAGACAGCCAAGACAAAATACACAAATACACTGAAATTTCAGAGGATAAAGGAAACACCTTAAAGTTCATTTCATCTATTCATTTTCCTTAACCACTTATCCATATCATGGTCGCATTTATCAACGTAATCATTTGGAGGTGAGAGGCAGGGTACACCCTGGATGGAGGTTGCCAGTTCATCACAGGATGACGCATAGACACAAATAACCTTTCATGCTCACATTCACACCTATGTACAATTTAGAGTCCTTTATAAACCTTGCATGTCTTTGGGACTGTGGGAGGAAGCCGGAGAGAACTCAAGCAGGCACAGGCGGATCATGTAAACTCTGCACAGAAAGGCTGTGAGATTAGACAGTGATTGTGATGTGTGAAAACAGCACACGCTCATGTTCACCTTCAAATGGATTTGCTTTAATTAAAAGTATTCATTAGTTTGCATCTACAAAATGACTGCAGTTATTACTAGTAGCACACACTACCCAACCACTGAGGCTTGTTTTTGTTCTTATCTTTAGGAGAAAGCTCAAAGCTGACATAGCCACAGCCTTTCCTTCGCTGTCTCCTGATGAGCTGTCTGAGCTCATCCCAAACAAAGAGGAATTAAATGTAGTGAAGATTTATGCACATAAAGGAGATGCTGTGACACTCTATGTTCTTCACAAAAACCCACTGTTCTTTGAACTGGAGAAACGGCTTTATCCTACAGGTAAAAAGGTGCCTATTATGTCATATTGAAATGTTTGATTATGGTTTTAAGTCAATTATTTTAGCTCCACATCGGCATGTTTTTCAGTGTATGTTCTCTGGCGCTACCCTGCTCTCCTGCCAACATTCAAGACATGGTCCCCTGTGCTTCAGAAGTTGATTGGAGGGGCAGGTACTCTTCTTTTTCTAAGTGTTAGACTTGGACAGCTGTTTCATACAGTCAGTTTAAATTGTAACATATACTTTGTTTCCCTAAAGATCTCATGCTGCCAGGTGTGGTGGTGCCTCCGAGTGGTATCCCAGATGTGAAACAAGGCAACTGCTGTGCTATTACAGTAGTGGGCAATAGGTAACTCGCGATAAGGTCTGGAAAGACTTCTGACATGTTCCTCGCAGATTTAAGCGTGACACTGTCCCTCTGGTTGGTCGCAGAGCTCCTGTTGCAGTTGGCACCGCTGCGGTGTCCAGTGCAGAGATGAAAAGTGTGGGTATGAAGGGGAGAGGAGTGTGTGTTCTCCATACGTACATGGATACTCTTTGGTGAGTAGCGCCCGTCTTTCTGCAGATTTCACTCCTGCATTTTTGTGAATGAATGTTTTGTTTAAAGGGCTAGTCCAACATTTTCGTTAGCTCAGTAAAAAGACTGGAAACGGTAGGTATCAGCTAGTCTGCCTCAGTCCAAAGGTAAAGACACGTGCCTACCAGCACCTCTAAAGCTAAAGTAACATGTTATGTCTTGTTTGTTTGTATTATAAAAGAAATACAAAAGGGGCGTTCTCCAGTCTCCACTGATTGTTCGGCAACTCCAGTGCTCAGTCAAAAAATATTTCCGCAAATGACATTTTAATTACTGCACTTTAGAGATTCAGGACAAACTGTTTCCAGTCTTCATGCTAAGGTCAGATAACTAGCTGCTGGCCGTAGCCAGTATCAGTCTTCTAACATGCAACAAGAAAACAAAGCATATTTCTTTTGGGAAATAAAGTTTCCCAAATGGCCAGCAGATACTAATAAAGTTTAAAGAATTGAAACCAAAGTTACAATTACATTCACAGGATTCACCGTGCAGCCCTACAGTCAAGTAAACAACCATGCATGTGTGTTTTATACACATTTTTTTAGGGCTTTCGGAGACAAATCGGCTCCTCCATCTTTACCCGACGCAGAGAGTGAAGGAGTGAATGGGGAGGATTGTGAGGCCGGTGAGGAAGAGGAAGAAGAGGTCGAGCGTGAGCAGGAGGAGCAAACTCCCAGTGGACAGGTGACAGGTGAAGCCTGTTCGGCTATTGAGGAGCTGAGCCTGACAGAAGTTAATCAGGAGGAAGAGAAGGCTGAAAAGGGCGATGAGGAAGAGGAGGGGAACCAGGATTGTCACAAGGAAATGCCACAAGGTATCATATTTAGTCCCTTGTCCTGTTATATCTCTCAAAATGACATCGGAAAAGGATCCATTGCAAGTTGTCGAAGCACTTACAGCCACAGTTGCACTGAATCAGCTTTAACAGGACTCAGCCTCATAAGTACCGTTATCGCCGAATCGAATCAAATTCAAATATTCACTACTAAATGGTTGCAGGGCGAGCTTGCACTCTTGCTTGGGCCGTCTTTGTGACCAGATGTTTTGTCGATACAAACGGAGGATACGATTTTGTTGATGGGGCAAAATGTGACCCAGATCATCCACTGATTTCACAGAGATAATGGACGCCCTGCTGTTGCAGTGTTTTCTCCACGCTCTCAAGACCAAGGTGAAGAAGTCAGAGCTCCCTCTGCTGACCAGTACATTTCTCCGCAACCACATGTTCGCCTGCTGGTAAAGTACAGTTTATCTTTACAGACATGCTGAGGAGTAATTCAATTTCGTACTTTTTTATTCTGTTTTATTTCTGTGTATTGTTTTCAGCCCAAGCGGAAAGCAACTTGATATCAAGAAATCCAGCTACAAAAAGGTAGGCGTCCAGTGTTTAAAATTTTACACACATAAACTTTTAAATTCCATTACTAAACATAGTTTCAATATCATATCCGACAGCTGTCCAAGTTTCTGCAGGCCATGCAGCAGCAGCATAACCTTGTGCGAGTAAAAGAGCTGACCAAGGGTGTGGAGAGCATTGTGGAGGTGGACTGGAAAAATCCAGAGTGAGCCAAGCCCTCCCTCAACTTAAAGAAATTCTTGGTTGAAATTCAAACTCATAGCACACCCACATCCAGGACTGACAAGCCCTTTGCTTTTCCACTTTATTGCACTTTATAGGCTGCGCTTCTTCAACGTTCCAGAGGAGACAGATGTTGAAGCAGTACCGGTGCAGGATAGAGGGGAAGGAGAAACTCCGTACCATCCTCCTGAGATCACAACCCTGTATTCTGTGTCGGCTCGACTGGAGCCTCTCTTTCTGGAAGCAAACAAGAGGTCTGTGTGCGTGTGTTTTTGTAACCCAGACTCTTGATGCATTGGGCGAGTGGGGAGTTGAAGCTTGTATGTCAGCAAGCAGACAGTTTCCTGTTTACTTGAGTGTAACACTGAATTCCTACCAGATCCAGAAGAGCTGGCCTCTACGTCTGACCTCCCTGTGAGGGAATAAGACAAATTCCCCCATTACTTAATCTTAGCCTGTGCCTCAACTCACTCATTCATCCCTCCCCATATAACAGACACTCATTTGTTTTCCCTGAAGTAATTAGTACATTGATATGTCATGAATCATCTTCGTTGTGCATGATCCTCGACACCTGCAGCGGACACTACTTTGTTGTTCTACCTAGGATTTTTCTCACAGCAGCCATTTTTACTTGTCATAGTACAAAAGGCAGGTGTTACTAATAAATAGGGTTATCAAAACAACCGAAGAGACTGGAAAATAAGCAAAGATTAATGAGGCCTCCTTGACCCCATACATTACTGAACATACATCTCTACACAGTAGCTTTGTTGACATGATAGAAGCAGATGACTTATTGAATTATTATGAATTATTGCCTGGCCCAGTAGATGGAAAGTAAGCAGTGCACACTATACAACACTTAGGTTTGATAGTAATCTGATTGGACAAGAGGCATATACAGTAGAGCACAGCGGCACTGGGATTTTTGCCTACATGTGTCACTCTGCTTTACTGTCTATTTACATTTGTAACTAAATTTGCACCGCTTAGATGAACTAATTTCTAGAGGTAGTTTAAAAACACACACGAGGAGCTTAAGTAGTTTTTCTATAGTGGTGGCAGAAAGTTAAAAAAATAAACATTAACAGTTTGAATTCATCTAAAGCTTCGACAGTATGACGGTGAGTATGCCTGCACATTACCGCTTGAGTTTTTTTAAAGGCCTCTGTCTCGTCTTGGAGTCGACTGCATATTTACTCTGCTTCGTCTCGTCCCATCCAGAGAACCCTGGACTTTAGTTCAAGACCTGTCAAGACTGTGGGGATATCTCTTAATTACCTGGCCATTGTCCGATTTTCTTTAACTGTCTGGGGGGAGATCTTCTAGAATAAAAAATTTCATCTTTCAGAGTTCATCCGCAAAACAGCGTCGGAAAGAACATGCAGCCATTTGTAAACACTTCAAGGCAACACAAGAGAGGCCACATCATAGCGTATGAATTTGTCACTCAGACGAGGTCATTTTTTAACACTTCATAATTCACACGGCCCAAGATACCTCGTCAACTAATTTTTCACTCTCTTCCCATCTGGGCACGTACACGGAACATGGAAAAGGGCAAATTCTGGCCAAAGTTTTGTTCTCTCCTGGGTGTTATATTCAATGACTCACTATATCACAGTAATATATGACTGTATGTGTATTTGCTCTGGAGGTACATATGTATGTACACCGTGGAAATATATTTCCCTCTTGGGTACAATAACATTTATCTACAAAGCAGCCTTTCTAAACAGCTGCTAGATGATAAAATGGACTTTACAGCAAAGAAATTCCTTGTATTGTATTGCATAGATTGCAAAATGGTACTAGGATCCCAAGTTCCTTTAATTGATTGACTTCTTGCACAAAGCATCGCTCTGATTGCACAGATTATGAGAAATAAGTAAAAGTAGGAATAATTACACACATATTTATTTGCAAAGTTATTTTTGTACTAACGCGTACCTTTGTGTCGTTACAGGAAAGGAACAATACTGCAGCCTGCTGAAGTGAGATCTATTGTGACCGAGTATGTGAAGAAGAATGAACTAGTGGATGAACTAAACAAGAAGTAAGTATGCTTAAATCCTACAAGAGGAAACTGGTCAGCTGTGTTGTGCACTGTTTAAAACCACAGGTTGTTACTGCCAGCAGAGTGTATTTGATATTTTAGATTGGATTTCCATTTCCCAGTCAAACATCGTGCTCGTCAGTTGACAGATGATGAGAAAGGACCTCTGTAATCAAACTACACTGCAGTCACAGAGCTCAGCTTGAGTATAAATATAACCGCCAACTGGAGCAGCCTTAATGGCCACAGAACAAACATAGAGCTGACCCTAGGCCACATGGTGTTGTTATAATTGGCCAAAATAGTTAAATGTGACTCCGAAAACTGAGGAGAGATCTCGTGTTTGTTTGTTTGTGTTTTTTTTGGCCTTTTTGAGCTTTATTTGACAGAGACAGCTTGAAGAGGAAATGTGGAGGAAGGCAGAGTGTGCCGTCCATGCACTGTGTGACGATGCTTTTCTCCCCTCTTAACAGTTACGTGACCATAAACCCAACTTTGTGTGACTGCTTGCTGGAGAAATCAGAGTACCAGGAGGTAGAGTCTCTCAAGTGGGACGACCTCTTTAGCAGGTAAAACATAAACATTGTGCACCTCACACATACTTCCAGTCAGACATCCTGGCAGATTTGCCAACTGTAGATTAGCGTTTGATTAAGGAAAATTAGATAAATTAAAAATAATCATCAGCTGCAACAGCCATTAACATGAGTCAGCATGTAAACACAGTATAGTTCGGGCAGGTGGAGGCAGTCAGCATCAGGGCCATAATCATTCTCATGCAAACCCATAATCCAGAGCTCCACTCTCTGATGCTCCTCACATCTGGTTGAAAAAAGGAAGGAACTCCCTTGCATTGTTGTTTTTCCACCCTCGGGACATATTAAAGGTGTCATCATCTATTGAGTGATTACATGGTGAGTTTGTTGTTTATAATTAGCATTATGAATTACAAACTCTGTTTTAAAGGGTAATTTGATCAATGCTCAAGCGCTGCCTTCAAACATGTCAGACTTTGTTGATTTATCAAGGCTAACATCCATTTTTTTTGTTTTTTTTAAATTATTTAAATACACATTGGATGCTGTGAGATGAACAAAGACTCAGTGATCTTTTGACTAACACAAGATAAATTTATATCCAGTAAAGGCATTGTCTACGCAGATCTTCTCACCCTTCCTCTGTATGACAAAGTGTGGAAGAAGTGGAAGAAGTATAAATACAGCTTCAGTTTACAGTTTTTGGTGATCATATACTACACACTACATTACCAGATGAGATAGATGGATAGATGTCATTTTGTCGTGTAGATTTAACTGCGGCATTTCATTTTCACAGGACGTTGGGACGAATGCAGGAGTGCTATGAAGTTGTATTCCCTGGACAGCCACCCATTAGGAAGAAGGGCCACATTGAGCCCATAGACATCTCTGTGGCCTCCCGAGGCTCCAATAAGAAGGTGACAACTTTTGCCAGGTTCCAGTGAAACAGAAAGCAGCAAAGACGTCATGATATTATTGGTCGGTTTAAGATTATGTAAGCACAAGTCACATTTTGTTTTACAGGAGAAAACTGTAGTTAAAAAAAGCATTTTTTCATTTAATCACAAGGCTAAGAGTGAAGACACAGTGGTGCTTTGAGCTAAATGCTAACGTTAACATGCCGATTGTTTACCATGTTTAATGTTTGCCATGTTCACCGTCTGCGTGTTAGCATACTTGCGTTACAGCTGGGGCTGATGAGGATGTTGGTTTTTGCAGATGTTTGGTTTGGATCCACCAAATTTATTACAATTCATTGTGAGGTGGACGTGAATGGCTGTCAAATCCCATGATGAAACATTTCAGTCATGACCACAAATGCAAACCTCATGGTGACATTTGACGAAAGTGAATCGTTGAGATTATTAGCTTTAATTCTCTTGGTGATTTCGTGACAGTCCATTCACTATTTTCTAATATGTTTTCAGTCAGGAAGTAATGGATTGTTAAGCAATGACATAGGTTTATGTACATAAGGTAATGTTAGTTCATCTGTCTGTCAGGTTGATTTATTGTTCTAGCTCTAATTGTCTCCATATGCTTCCTGTAGGTGACTCTAATAAAGAACCTGGAAGTATACGGTTTGGAGCCTGCACTTGTGGCCAACGCTTTGCAGCACAGAGTCCAGGCCAGCTCTGTCTTACAACCCATCCCTGGGTCCAAGGACAAAGTCCTGGTTCAGATCCAAGGCAACCAGATTCATCAAGTTGGCAACTTGCTCCTAGGTTTGTAACTTAAGATTTGAAGTATCCTACAATTTCTCTCAGTATGCAGTATTTGTACAAAAACATTACTTTTATTTCAATTTCAGATCACTATCAAATTCCTCGCAAGTACATCCAAGGGCTGGACAAAGCTCCAAAGGGCGGGAAGAAGAAGTAGCAACTGTTACACCAACCATTTACTGTCTTTAAAGCTGTTCTACTGTAAACACAACAACAATTCATGGAATAAAGTTGGTTCACTGCCATCCTCTGAAGGTCGATGAATGAAGCTGTCCTTATTTGTCTCCCAGACACAATCCAGAGTAAAATCATTGATGGGAATTTAAACCAGACCAGCATTGTTTCACCACAAGGTAATTAGTTTCTGATGGTGACTTTGGACAACACTCTACTCTCTGGTTTAAATATTCAAAACCATAAAATTGAACATTCAGTGAAATCGCTGTGTCCAAAAAACGTTTATATTTTCTTTTTTTTCCCTCTGCAACACGATTCAAATTTTAAAGCAAATCAAGGGAATTCTGAACCTCCCAGAAATGTCAGTTCATGCTCCCATATGTCAGAACCCCTGTTTTAAGCCAGGTTTGATGGATGCTGTCTTTAGGCACTGATCAGATAAAAGTTTCAAATTTCAAGGACCTCTACATTGGCAATCATTTTGCTTCTTTTGCTCAGCTCCAGGCAAAGTTCAAACTCCCAACTAGACAATTTTAGAATTACTAAATAACAAAACTAGAATTTTGTGAAGCAATCATTTTCTACACATACAGCATGTCTTCTGTGATATTACAACCAAACCTACCACCCTCAAGCATTTGATCTCTTGGCTTGTTAACCTCTTCTCTATGGCAATCTCCTCTCTCCATGTTAAAGAGGCGTGGATGAAGGACACTGGTGAAGCAATCTCTGATGAGCTATGGGCGAAAGGGTTAAACAGGATAAAGTTATGCTCTATTAATGCTCGGCTTCAGCTCATTCAGTTTAAAGTAGTTCATAGGTTGCACTATTCCAAGACTTTTCTCCACTGTCTCCCCCACTTGATGATAAATGGTCCTGCTCTAAGCTCACAGGTTTCTTTGTTGACATTTTACAGTGTACAGTGTTTATAATAGACACCTGGTTCCTCTCTCGGTGATTCTGGGCTGCTCCAGCGGTTTTTTGGCTCTTCCCTCCGCCTTACAACAAGCCATCATGTCTGGTATCGCCATTGCCAAACGGGTCATCCATCAAAAGGTGGCTAAATTATATGGTTTCCTGTTTACACCTGGAAGAAGTTTGGTTTTCTATGTCTAACTCCTATGATAAGTTTAAGAAAATCTGGGCCCTTTCATAGAATATATCAGGAAAGACAGACCACAAACTGAGACCTCTGGGACATCTGTTGTGACATCCTTAAATAATTTGATTTAATTTCTTCAATGTTTCAACACATTACCAAATTTTTCATTAAAATAACACATTTTTAACAACCCAAATCTATTTCAAAACCAAAGAACGCTTTCTTCTTTTCTCTTCTTTGTTCAGCTTTTAACATTTTATTGAATGTTATACTTTGAAAGATTGAATGGGCTACACATTTTGAAAAAACAATTTGAAACTTAATGAAACACAAATTTTTTTTGTGTGGTTTTTTTTAACATATTTTTTGGACATATCCCATTTTTAGACAACCAACGGTGGAGACAAAAGAGGAAATGAAGATTTTTATTTGTCCAAAACAATGGCGTAAACAAAGAAAAATGGATACAATAAAAACAGAAACCTGTTTCAAACAAGTCAGTATTTTGTGCAGCGTTTCTTGAAATTCAAGCTGCAGTATTTTGCAGTAAGTCACCACACCAAAGGAAATTTTATATTTCTCCTGTGGTAAATTCTTTCCAGCTCCTCACAGATTTTGCCATAAATCTTCATTTGATTTGTTTGGTTTGTTTTTGTCAGGTCTTTTAGTGAGACTCGACTTTAACATTTCAACGGAGGCTGCAATTACACAGCCTCAGTTATGTTGAGGTCAGGCCATCTGCGAATGTGCTTTCAGGGTCTTTATCATGTTTTTGAAGATATGTTAGTGGTAAGAGATGGAATTTGCGTCAATCTGTTGTTTCCCTGACGGCAATCAAGCTTTATTTATAGTTTTCGCTAGAGCAAGAGCAGAACTTCTACCGAGGGAGGACTTTATTTTCAGGGTTTTATTTATTTAATTATATATTAATCGGTTTTTCAGTATTAAGTAATCAGTATTCTCAGTTTCCTTCAGTGATCAATGTGTATCCATAGCAATAGCAGCAAGGAGGAAGTGGCCAGCAGATTTGACTCTAGCTTTGGAAACCAAACAGTCACTGGAGAAATAATAATGACTGACTTGATTGCAGATTTGGAGTATCTCAACAAAAATCAGTCATTGGAACCACACAGCAACAACTCAGTGTTATGTAATATGCTTGTAACCATCAATCAAATCACATATTCAAGCCGAGTACACATGTGTCACAATACTACAATGGCTGTCATGTCAGGTTTTCTTGTTTGTCTGGATGTGGAGACCAATCACAGGAAATTAATTTTGAAATGTACTCTTCTTTGTCAAACAGTGGAGATGTGTGTCATGTTTGTTAGCGAGGAGGAAAACACTATCTCCCTTCATGTATAGCGGGGAAGAATGAGTAAAACATAGTAATAAAGAAAATTAGATTGTGTTTTATGGAGCCACAGTTCAATTAAAGGGTTTGTCTGCTGAGAGAAACAAAGTCATTAAGCGGTTATGGCTGGTATGAGATCATTTCCTCTCTTCCCAGAAACCAGGAAAGTCCACTTGTACAAACTTCCTGTAAGATTGTGTCAGTGATTGTGTTTATTAAGGCAGAGAGAGGTTTTTTTGGTCTAGAGTTTTATTTTGCAGTAGGAAGTTACCTGTCGGATACAAGCAAAGAACTCTTGGCGAAACTTGGACTGGGTGCATACGTATAAGTACATGTTAGCAGCCGCGTTGCTCAGGCTCAGCATGGTGCCAATATCTGCTGCTATGTTTATCTCGAGGCTATAATCATTACGATCTAAAGTGTACCTGTCAGTCGTGCGGAGGATGATCTGAGTTATAGCACGGGTGACAGAGAGGAGCACGAAACTCATGGACACAGTCACCAGAAGCACCACAGATTTTCTCTTCCTGGACCGCAGCAGGGGCGTGACTTTGCTGACTCTGGAAGTTGAATTCACAGTAACATGAACCCGGTTGCTGAGTGAGATGAGGCGCAGAGTCAACCCGTTAAGTGTGAGGATGATGAGAAAGGGGAATATGTAGGCCTGCAGTGTTTGAAACGAAACCAGGACATGTATGAAGTGCAATGAGGCCTCCGGATTGTAAATGCATCTGGTCTGGTTTTTCTCATACACTGAGGCATTAGACCAGTAATAAGGAATTGCAAAGAGATGACTGAAGAGGAAAACAGTCGTTATAGTCCATGCTGCACACCTTGGAGTGCAGATTTTGGTTTTTATTTTCCACGTGTGGATGGAGATAAAACGTTCCACTGTAAACACAACCACCAGCCACGTTGAGACGTTGTATGCTCCGTAGTTAAAAATGTCCCTCACGCTGCACCATGGGTCGTAACTCCAGAACGGCTCCTGCTGGTAGTACTTAACAGAAAGTTCAAGAACCACAATGAAGATCAGAACAAGATTATCAGCTACAGACATGGCCATCAGGTAGAAAGTGCTGGACTTGGAGAGCATGCAGTTCCTCCTCAAGATGATCAAGAAGGTGATGGTGTTTGCTAAGGAAAACATTGTATTAATATAGACATCTCTCTAAGATCTAATACTACAATTTCTATATGCAATTAAACAGTAAAATATTTTTGAAGAGATCAGCCAACATCTCTGACTCTTGACAATGAGTCTTCAGGTACTTACAGGGGATACCAACAGCTGCTAGAGCAGGGTAGAAAACTTCTTGGAGTGTCACCATCCAGTGTTTCTTTTGAAGGCTCATATCCTCTCGCGCCACAGACATTACCAAGACAGAAGAAACATCGTAGAAGCCTCCTAACTCACTAGGCACATAATGTGTAGACACACTATAGTCACTCCCACCGCATCTCAGTAAACAGAGCATATGTGTCAGCAGCCGGGTGTGTTGAAGATTAAAAGAGATTTATGACGGTGTGATAACTCGTTTGATAAAATTAGATTATCTACTGTATGTCTATGGACAGGAAAAGTAAACCTGCAATAACAGATTTACTTTTATTTGGCACTTGGGGGCAAGCCACCTGTAATGTCACCCACGTAGTTGGTTTGGTTTACCATCAGTTACCTGCAAAACTAAAGTTATTCCCATCAAACTCAGCTGTACTTTGTGCATAGAGCTGCTGAACATCAGCATGTCATTATTACTGTTGCATGATTTCATGCTGACGATAGCATTTTGCTCAATGGACTGCTGTTAGCCTCACAAAGCTGCTAGCATGGCGGTAGTCTTGTTGAGAAATGACTGTTCCTAATCCTAATCCTGTATATCCACTCATACCATACAGCAGAGCTTTTTCATTTGCCACAAATATTGCGGTCTTGTGATTAAACATGCCAATCTTCTATTTGTTGCCCACAGTACGTTTGATGTGACTCCAAATATGAAATCAAACCTTGAAAGCAAACTTTGTTGGTGAGTCCCTCCTTAGATGTTATTGGCAGGGCAGTATGAAATGGGCTATTTTAACTTAATCAAGGATAACCAGATTAAGAAAATTCAGTTCGGGCTTTGTCGTTCTTCACATTCATAGAAAAAAATTCTCAAACTTATAGAGTTCCATGAACACAAGGAGAACACATAACGAAGTTGGCAGTCACACTCCTAATGACCTAATAGCGGTTTTTGACCTAGACAGCGCCAAAATACAAAAACTGTAGTTTCTTTCTTTGAGCCAAGGCAAGTGAGAGGACTCTGTCAAAGCTTGATTCATTAATATTAATAAGGAATGTAAGATTTGTTGGTTTTGGAAGTAGCTCATCCATGACAGACTCACTTTCTGATTTGTTAGTTGCTAGAAGACTCTCCAGATGACGTCTTTAGCACCTTTGTGCATGACTCTTCCAGGCTCTTGACCAGATCATGGATGTGATTTGCTTCACAAAGCACATATTTTTGCATTTGGATCTCTAAACCGGGCTCCAAATGAGTGATGAGGTTTGAGCCAGTTAGACCACAAATGAGAATCTCGATTGGAAACGTTCTGGCTCCCAGTTAACATTACGTCTAAGGTGATACTATCTCCCATCCTCTCCAGCTTTTTTTTTTGCACAGATTTTTCTGGTTGAACTCCCATAGCCTCCAAAATCTCCCGACCATCTGAGTGACATGTTTTCCTACGATCATTTGAAAATGGGTATGGTATGCAACAAAGAACGCTCACAGGGATCAAAATTGTGATGTTGTGGTTTTCTGGCAGGCATTTTAACCATTCACTTAATAGGATGCCCTCTGAAAATATGATTGTCATACCACTCGCTCCAGGGTTAGTAAGCAAAACAGGAGTACTGTTTGTGGTCTGTGTGTTTGTCCCAAACCAAAATGTCTCTAACATGTCTCATCCAGTTTGGCTAAAACTCTGTGTACAGGCCAACAGCCAAGAAACTGCACATTTCAATTTTATTCACATTATCAAGACTGACAGTAATGTCTTGGCCAATTGATGTAGCCTAATTACTAGGCTGACTCAGTTTGAGTCAGATGTCCCATTATTGAGATTTGACTTTATATTCGGGAAATAACCTCCACTACTCCATACTTTTTCACTCAGTGGAGTGTTGTTTTTTTGCACATTGTGTTGAAACCATTGTCATCTGTTCATCTAGTGCTGGAAAACTTCTCCAAAACTCTTAGACTGTTGACTTTGGAGGCAGCTTGACAAGTAGAGCAATATATGTAGGTGAAATAGAGGTCTCCATACATCTTCCAGCAAAATACAGCTAAATCATGCATGTTTTTTTTGTTGTTGTTTTTTTTTTTAGCTCAGGGACACTAAACTTCCAAAGAAGATGATGAAAAAAGGGACTTCATCAGAGTCAATATGGACAAACACGAGATTGCTTTTACCAGCTCATCATCAAACCACCAGTTTCTTCCAGACGCTGCCAGATTCTTCAGTCTCGCTTGCAGTAGCAATGCTATAGTCAAATCTAGTGTTCTTTGTGTCTTCTCCAGTTTTTATGACTTTTTTTTTGCTTGCCTTGCTCTCTCTGTGCCTCAGCATTCCTGTCTGCTACTCACCTCTCACATGCAGCCCTTCACTGATACCCCTCCCGGTTCTGGAAATCAGCCACCGCCACTATTTGGACCACTTCATCTCTGACGCCCACCTTCCCCAGCTCTATTCACCCGTCTTGCTTTGTTAAAAAAAATAAAATCTTTGAACTGTACTCTGGTATAGTCTCTGGTCATGAATACACTTACGTTCCTCATAACAATGTGTTCTTTTGTTTCTAACACAGTGTTGGAGGTGTAGTTCTTGGACACTCACTATGGCAGCTTCCACCCTTAGATTCATTCATACAACTGACACCGATACACTTGATCTAAATTATCTGTATAAGCTGTTTGCCTCCTATCTTGGTCCATTT
This sequence comes from Nibea albiflora, assembly GCA_014281875.1. Lineage (NCBI taxonomy): Eukaryota > Metazoa > Chordata > Actinopteri > Sciaenidae > Nibea > Nibea albiflora. The sequence continues at coordinate 8,208,482 of CM024793.1, forward strand.
TGACTCTGATGAAGACAGTTACATATGTCTGTTTGTACAATTGATTGATCACTGTATTCTCTTTTGCCCAGACCGTTACATTCATTTGACATCAAGTGGTTACTGTCGCTGCACTACGTACTGAAATACGTACATGCAATACACGCTTTGAGGAAAATGAATTCTCCTTTCAGGCTTCTTCACAATCTCTCTTTCCAGATGATCTTTAAGAGATAAGTTTCATTGTCTTGTCACTAATAAATGACATATGGGGGAAATCAAATTGCATGTCTGAAGAAAAATTAAATATATACAACAGACGCACTGTATTCATTTGTTTTCAAGTACAATCATGATGACTAATACACCAGTAATATATAACAAACGACTTGAAATGATCCCACATGCCTTGATTTCAGGTCAGTGCAACTGACCTGTGCCACAAGTACCGCTTGATGTGGTTATTAGTTTGTTTTTTTCTCAAAATACAATTCAGTGATGTTTAGTTTTGCTTTAAAGTAATAGTTCAACATTTTGGGAACTACTGTTGTTGATTTACTTCTTTCTTTTAATTCAATTCTGTCCATTAAATATGAAGCAGACAACTCTGCAACACTAACTGCCCAACGATTGTTGCACTCAGAGTTTATTTGTTACAGCAGCTTGTTGGCTGGTGACGTATAACAGCACATTCCTTCTATAATTTTGGTATGGAGCTACAGACAGGAGGTGTTAGGTCTCCAAAATATTAGAAATAACAATCAAACACATAATAGGCCACAGCTTGTTTTTACACGTGTGTGTTTGCATGGATTGATCAAGATATAACCACAGACAGTAAAAAGCGCCCCTTCTTTCTAATGGCCAGCAGGGGCAACTCCATTGGTTGCACAAAGATGCAATTCCAATTATTTAAGATCCAATTATAGGTAAAGTTATGAGGACTTCAGTGAATATTTTCCTGATGAGTGGTCTCAGTCGCTAGTTTGCAGTCTTCTCCGATACAGTATGTTTTTGTAAATCAGCGTCCATGCTTTAGGCAGTGTGATTGACAAGTCACTACCACGATGTGCTCTTGGATTCTCAGTCAGATTAGCGGTGTAGCAATGCATATCCTCCCCAGCCCCGCCCTCTCGTCCAAATATGGTCGGTTCTGGCTCCAAAAACCAAGATGGTGACGGCCATAGTGCCAAATTTGTAGTCCTGCTGGTGATTGTACAGTCTCTGGATAGAATGGGTTCATTTGTGAGCTTTAGTGTTTTTTTTAAAACAAACTTTGTACGAGCCACATTAGTTGTTTGCCCATAAGCTGTCTGCTAGCTCTAGATTCATACTGAATGGACAGACACAAGAGTGGTATCATTCTCATCTCTCTCTCACGACGAGAGTGAATACGTTTATTTTAGAAACTGTTGATCTGTCTAACTGATCACAACTAGGCTAAATCCTCCCGTTGTTTTGTCATATTTCACAGCAGAGGTGTCTGTCTGGTTGAAGGAACAGAGAAAAAAAGAAGAAAAACACCTTGTGCAGACACATGTGCTGGTTGCTACAGTAGATGTGATGCCCTGTTGCCGTGGAAACCAGGGTTCAATGATCTGTTGTCTACAGAGGAAGAGGACTCATCTGGAGAGGATTTCAACGTCTCTGGCTGCATTGAGGGTCATCTAATAATTCACACATACTGACTCCTTCCCAGGCTGCCCACAGCGATCTGGCTCTACTTAGCTCAACGTGCAGCAGGGGTCCCTGCTCCTCCCTGCAGCCACCCACTGAGGAGGAGATAGGACTTTACTGATTCTGTGCCAAAAGCACTGCACAGAAATATGACTGTGATTACTGTGCGGTGTGGATGTTACATAAGGCTGTAAGCCAGTCATTAGGAGAGATGTTTAGAAACATCTCTGAAATCTGTATTTGGCATACGCAGGTAAATGATGTAAATGATGTTGGCGATTCTGCCGTGGCACATTTTCTACAGGTAATTTCTAATTCGTGTAGGCTTTCCTTTGATACCTGTGAAGTCAATAAACATTAAAGTGATTTAAATGATGTGACAAATGAATTCTTCTTTGTTGTGTTTCTGTCTCGTTGTTTTCCCATGTGCTTCTCATATTTGAAAAGTGATGCTCACCTGCTCTGCATTACAGCCAGCTGCATTTTGAATGAGCAGACTCATATTTTGAGTTGTCACTCTATGTTGCATGTCGAACGTGGGATTATGTTTTTTATTTAACTAATGATTCCACTTGCATCGCTTTCAGTTTAGATAACAGACTCACTGATTGCATAACTGGTTTGTGTGTGTGCGTGTGTGTGTGTGTGTGTGTGTGTGTGTGTGTGTGTGTGTGTGTGTGTGTGTGTGTGTGTGTGTGTGTGTGTGTGTGTGTGTGTGGTGATGCTGCTTTTGTGCTTACGTCAGGATCACTGAGGTCGTCACGCATCACTACTACTCCAATTTACAGCTGAGAGAGGATGAGAAGACCGACATGATTTGGATGCAGTTATTGAAAATATTAATCTGGTTCATCCATTTTTGGCCTGTCGTCACCTTCAACATGTTTCTGATCATCCACCGTCAGTGGAGCTTTGAACGTCTATCGTTTCAAGAAAATAACAAAAAGGCCTATAAACCAGTGTTCTTTTTTTATTATCTATATTATTCCCCTTGGTGATGACATTATATCATCTTATCGTCACTGCCAGTTTTTAGGGTTGTTTTTTTTTTCAGCTCACTTGTGGTCATGAAACAACACAGAAATGAAAATATCGCTCAGGAATTTTTCTCACAGCATCGGTGCGAACAGGATAGTCGTAAATCTCAACAATCCTTCCAGATGAGTGTCCAAATTTAAATTCCAGTGTGCTGTCATGGGGGTAGAACAGTAAAAAACCTCAAAGCATAAACTCACACGAGGCTGATGTCAAAGTCTAAAAAAAGAACAACTCCAGACTAAACCATTTATTGTGTGATAAGAAGACGAGGATAAGATGAGGGCAGTGCTGCTTCACAAAGTGCAGACGTGCAAATAATTAACAGTGATTAAGCAGAGAAAGAGCAGAGACAGTCTGTGTCGCCATCTGTTGGTCACCATCTAGCATAGCAACGACACAACACTTAGAAATCTCAAAAGCAGAGAGGCAGTTGTCCGTACAGGTTACAGGTCTTTAGACTGTTATGTGTTGTATTATTGTTTGTACGTCTTGTGTCTGTTTTGATTTGACCTGTTCTTAGTTTGTGCTGCTACCTGTCTTGGCCAGGACTGCCTTAAAAAAAGAGGTTTATAATCTCAATCTCATCTGGGACCTTTCCTGTCCCGAATAGTAATGAAGCCATAATGTGTTGGATCTGTGTCAAAGAAGTCATTGTGGGAACACTTAAAGACTGAATATTGGCCAATTCAACATCAGGAATGTTACAGAAAGTCATGTGAATAGCTTACTTAAAGGAACTGTTCAACATTTTGGGAAATACACTTGATAATCAGTTGTACAAAATCAGAAAACAGAGGGAAACAGCTAACCTGGCAAATGATAGAAGGCAGATTTCCATCCTTGGAGAGAGCCAGGCTCGCTGTTTGTCCCTGTTTCCAGTCTCTGTGCTAACTGACTAGCTGCTAGTTTCGTATGTATTGTACAGACATGAGTCGTTTCAATCTAACTCTCAGTAAGTGTTGGCAAGGCTAAAAGAAATACCTGTTATTCAACTAGCAGTACAATACAACAATAACAACAATACAGGCGGTGTATTGTGTTATTGTATTGTATTGTGTATTGTTGGCAGTACAGGATGCATCGTGAGTGAACTCAGGGTTGCTGCTGCTGCTGCTGCTGCTGCTTGTCACTGATCCATCAGACAGGCTGAGAGGATTGCACTGCTAAAAAAAGGATTACACCGTTTGACATTTTTCATGACCGAAACTGCTTAACCACTTTGATTAGAGAGAAACACAAAATGACAGATCAATTCTGAATATTTTGGTGGGGTGGGCTGATTATGTTCTCATGGGATTTACGTGGCTGAATCGTGGATAGATGGAGGATTATTCGAGGACGCAGATATATCAGCGCTGCCCTTTCTGGAGCATTCGTGTGCCGTGTGGTGTAAATGTTTGTCTCTGTGTGTTTATGGATGATTCAAAATGTACGGATGAGAACAAATAAAACAAACAAAGCAGATATTGTTACATGTAGTTCACTTTTATGAATAAATGAAAAACATTATTATTGGCAGGTCTATGCCATCTTCTGCTGCATCACGATCCATAATCAAATAAACCTTTTCCCTCTGCTGTCTGTGTTCTTATTTGATTAAGGTCAAAATTATTAAATACAAAAACCTCAATAAACATCCTTTAAAACGTATATTAGATGCATACAAGAAAATACAGATAACAATGTGTATTTGATACACATCTCCTTGTTACGCATTTTATTTCAGACCTCTCATGTACTGTATCTCGCTCCGTGTGGTGGTGGGATTAAATATTATCTCATAGCACAGATGAAAAGTTGCCTTTCCCAGGAAACATGAAGCATCATTACCGGATTAAAAAAATAAGTTCCGCACCAAAACTGTATCATGAAAACATTAGGTGGAATTAGATACCTTTTGCACGGATCCCTCAACAGCGATTTTATTATATATCCAGCAACTGTATAATATAATCAATATGTGGCTCGACCTCTCACATGTTAGTGGATAAATTGATCTGTTCCAGATGTTGCCTCCTTACTGTCTTCTATCAGCTTTTCCTCACTATCCAACTCCTACTCTGTAGAGCTTATGGCATGATAAATGTTATCAACAACATATATTATTATATTAGTGCCTTTAAACAGCAGCAGTCTGTAATATGTTAGATGCATAGAATGTTTCACATGTTTTTCCAGACAGCTCAGACAAAATGTTCCATACCGAGTCTGAGGATTTTCAACATCGACACGAACACGTCATCATTCAAATGTAAAACATCAGTCATGAACTACCTGAAGTCCGAACAACTGAAACATTAAAAACAGTCACAAGTGAACCTACCACCGTGTTGTCTATCAGTAATTATAATGTTATGATATATATACATATATAAGTACAGACTTTCATTCATCTAATGGTTCACTATATTGCTCTGTACGTGAAAACACAGTCCATTTCTCCTCTTTGCAGCGTCTTTTTTTTACAGCCTACTTGATATTTCTATGTGCAATCCATACTGTTCAATACAGCGACCCTCAGCTTTATTGAACCCCCTTGGGCAAATCTGGTCAAATCCCAGTGGCAAAAGATCAAACTGAGGTCATTCGGGGGACAAAACCATAAAAACATAAAGGCTAAAGACAAAAAGGGCACACAGAAAATTAAAGACATTTGCAATCAGAGGATTGCTGCCCCATGTGATATTGCATTTATTCAGCTGTGATAAATGTTTGTACTAATCTAGGGCTGATTCAGTGGCGGGACATGTCACTCGGGGCTCTGGGTGCATCTGTGTTCAGTCAGACGCAGTTTTGAACTGCTGCAAGAAATTTGCAAAAAGTCCTTCTTCACATGCAAAAACGCTGACATTGTATGAGAAGTGAGGATATTCATCACAGGGACTTTCTTTTCCACCCACTCTTTCCAGGACTGTTTTTATTCCGTGGTCCTGTCTTTTTTCAATTTTGAGACACATTTTTCAAAAGATGTCTTAATTTATCAACATTTCTGAAAGACATTCAAGGCGAGGGGACATGTGATGAACGACACCCCCCAGAGAGGAGGAGTATGTTCGGGGGTGGTGCCCAATTTGTCAGTGCAATTAGGACATCATCAAGTGTCAACGTGTCATTGTTGGTCATTTGTAAACAGTCTCTATTCATTATTATTGTGATAAGACACACAAGGATAACAGGCCCTTTAGTGGGAGGTATTTGGATTTTATTGTTTATTGGATTTTTTATAGAATATAATACATTGTTCAACAACATGATGTATGTTTGCTGGGTAAAAATTCAAATTTCTGTGCACATGCTGTATTTCTCAGATCTTTCTAATTGCACTTAAGAGGAAATCTGATGCAAAATAAATGTCTTTATCGTTTTGGTTCACTCTCAACACACCGAAAAAAACAACTGTACACTACCCGCACAGCACCAAAAAACAGATTTTGATATTGGCTAGTTAGTGAGTGCAACATTTAGCAGCTAAAAAGACAGTGGAGACTCCAAAAGGAATGCTAATTTGCTAATAATCTAAGTACTATATCAACTTTAATGTGGATAATAAGTCAGTGTTATAGCTTTATAGCTTGCTTCTGCCAACAAATAACCAAAGAAAAACAGTCATTGCAGGTTTACATCGAATATATGTCAGCTCTTTTGAGAAAATGTGGAAAGTCACAGATTAAATCAACAATATGTGTGTGTGTGTGTGTGTGTGTGTGTGTTGAATCTGAGCCATTTTCCCTTTGTGATTTATTCCCACTATTTTCCTTTCACTGTTCTGACCTCTGTGATCCAGATCTCTCTGTTTCTGAGATGTTTGTTTCCAATCTGTAAAACCTCAAACTCTCATTTCTCTCTGGGATGCTTTCATCATGTCAAGCTAAGCTCATTACCACTGTACCAAATCACTCAGATGCATGTCTTTAAATGTCTTTAAATGTCATCCAGCTTCAAATTTCACACTTAATCACAGCCGGTTAGGTACATTAACCTCTTCATTAATCCCTCCTTTCAACTCTCAACTTTCAACCTTTGCCTCTGTTAAATCAAAGTTTATGTACATTATTGATATGACAGTTTATTGATTCCACATGCACATTCTGTCTATATTTTTCTACACAAATGCAGACATATGATTTAGATATGAAAACCATTCAGAATAGGTGAACCACTTCAAAGTAATAAGAGAAATGAAGCTCAGAGGAGCTGATGAACTCTTCACCTCGCACAGTCATTAATCATCCTCCTTCCTTCTAGATCTCCCAGACATTTTTATAAATGTACACAGCAATGTAGTAGACTCATATGCTTCTTTGACAATAAGATGTCACTGCTCCAGAAAATAAAACTTAAGCCTGTCGTCTTCTTCTCCCCCCCCCAGCAGAGCTAAGCTGACTGTCTCTTGCTGTAGCTTTGTAGTTATATTTTACATGTATGTTTAACAGTGACATAAGAGCGGAGTCAAATTTCTCATCCAGCTCTCGGCAAGAAAGCGAAAGGTACTCGCACGCTCACACCACCAGAGGTAGACAAGCTGGGTGATGATAGCATAGCTGTCTTGTGTTGTTGCACTTTCTTGGACCCGGTTTATATCGTTGAACCGTACCGCTTTGAAATGCAGCTTGGTCTAAAATGTCGACGAAGGCTGAATCTTCCAATGTGCTGTTTGGGTTGGGGGGAAGGGAGGTTGAATGGCTGGCAGGTGGCAGGGGCAAGAGAGGCACATACTGTATATATTTCTCTCTCTGTTGTTTATGGAAATGCTGGTTTTGACTGACAGATGGTTTGGAGGGCAGGGCTGGAGATCATTTCCGCCTTTGGATGGCCTTGCAGAGTCCAGCTTGGGGACAGATTCAGAACAGCTCTATCTCTCATCCCTCCTCCCGAATGCTCCCAGAGCAATGTATCAGTCGTAAATCTTAAACCTCAGAGGACAGCGTTGCCAATAATGACAAAGCTGCGCCTGTAGGTATTTTCAGGACATTTGCATGTTGCACTCTGTCAACTTAATGACCGGTGCAACATGGCCACAGATAAACCTCCAAAAAATCATTTTAAAGTTTAAAAACTGATGATGCTTATGATGGAGGTTAATAAATTGTACAAAAGGACCAGCCAGATGTTTTTTTTTATTTATTGATATGGTTCTTTTATATATTGATATGTCAGCAGAGAACAGTAAAAAATGTTCAGACTGGCCAGAAAATGTATTTGTTTTATGCTGCTTTGGTTTGTTTATTTAAAAAGATTAACTTGTATAATACCTAAAAAAAAGAACAATGCACAATATATATATATTTCAAATCCATGTAATTGGTGCTGGCCTCGCCATTCTTGTGTTTAACAAGAGCAAACTGCACTGATCGACCTCTGGTTTAAACCTGCTCTGTTCTTTGTCTGTTGACTGACTGAGTATTGTCGGTGTGTAACACAGGTTAGATGTCATTTGGGTGCTCAGCTGCCAGAGAGCCGAATAAAGAACTGTGAGCCACAAAACAGGCCCTGTGCTTGATCAGGAGAAATAAAAGTGGATTTCAATTCAGTGCTCGTGGCCTTAATCTGCAGGATTAGGGCATCAGAAAGTTCACCCCAGTGTGTTTTTGTGGCTGTGCGCATGTGTGTGTGTGTGTGTGTTTGTGTGTTTGCAAAGGTTTCTTTGTGAGTAACTTGCTGGTGTGTAACATGATTTTGGATACCAACATAGGTGTGAATGAGTGTGTGAACAGTAGTATCCAGAGCCACATGTGCAGCAGGAGCAGACAAGCAGACAACCGGGGAGCGTGGTGGGGAGAGAGGGAGGGAGGTGCCCGTGGGTTAAGAGCTAAAGCCGCTTGGCCCAGATGAAGATAGCTCTCAGGCTCTCTGCCAATCAAAGCCCAGCCAACAGCCCTCTCTCACTGACAGGGCAGGGAAACGCTGGGGTAGGACACACGCAAGCTTGGTGTACATGCAGCCTGCAAGATAGTACAGACATAGTCTTGTACATGAAATAACAGATCATTACAGAGACAGAGACCAAGAGTCAGGGCTGTACACCAAATTGAATTTACTTAAAGCTCCTATAATCAATATTATCATATGAACAATAGATTAAATTACCAAGTGTATGAAATCTCAGAAATCCGCCCAACTGTCCACAGCTCAGGGTATTATCACACATTTACTACATAATTTTTTTTAGTATTATTTTGCTACTTATTGTCTCGGTTCACTCTCATATTATTGTGTTTTTGCCACAGCAGGCAGCTGTTTTCAGAGCTCTAAAAACCCAATTTACACTACCTCTCCAGCATCAAACAGCGGCCAGACAAAGTTGGCAACAAGCTGCTGAACACGGTGGGGCATTTAGAGATCAAAACAGAGCTGAAAAGAGGATGAATATTGGATGTAATTTTGTCAGGTGTTGAGATACACAACTCCATATCAATCCGTGTCTGCTGGATGTGTAAATAAGCAAAATATTTAATATAATATAACATGAATATAATATTTTTAATATTGAAAAAATATTCCATAGAACGCTTAAGAATCAGACTTCAGTCAAAAGTCTTCATTCACTTCAATTAAAAATCATCACGTAAATGAACAATGTGACTGAAACAAAAAATAACGAAAGACAACCGCCGTTTGGTTTTGTGTAGTTCATCACAGAGTTTGATTTTATTTTGACACAATGACATATTTACCCTAATGTTGTCCATCATGGGTCGAAGTGAAATGTATTTATTTATCTGACCTTTATTTTTAAGGATGCTCTTTCCCCACAGCACACTGTTAGCAGCTACACTGAGAAATGAAATGGCAGAAACATAAAAGTAGACATTACAGTTTAAATGAGTGCAGTTTCTGACGTAGCTTGTTGTGTGGCTTTTTACACTGTGGAAAAGAAACCTGAAACCTAACAAGCTGTCTATCTTCTCTGTGTTGTATTGGTAACATGCTCGATTATCTAAAATGCCCTATTATCCTCGTAAATCTTCTTCTCTTGTCACCAACTCTATAATCTCTCAGTCTCCATCTACTATCAGTTATCCTTCGCTACATTAATATTCCTTCCTCCTCCTTTGTTTTACTGTCATTCAAACATTGTGACGTCTTTATCGTGTCTGGTAGTAATTGAATTGGAGCTGGAAGACTGCATGGTGTTTAAAATATCAGCGCTGCAGCTTGACACAAGTGAACATGATGCAGTTTGTACCTGGTGCCAGTCAGTGAGGATAAATTCTCTTTGAACATCTGCCAAAACTCAGGGATCATCTACCCGGAGATGGGCACACAGTTCACTGTGACATAATGTCAAGCATACAAACACTAATGGTTTGAAAAAAAGCTTCTTTTTTTTTTCTCCTGTCATCCATTAAATGCCAGTTGTGTTTTTAGTATTTGAGTATCTTTATCACTAGGCAGGTTTAGTGGATTAGAGATGGTGAAACGGGCTTGTGTAGGACCCAAATGCAGCACAACAGCAAGGGATACTTTGTAATGTTCTTTATTGAGGAACTCACAGCAGGCAATATGGCAGGTGAGAGAGAGGGAATAAGTCCCGAGTTCAGTCGGAGAATCTGTGGCAACGAGCTGGAGCAGGGGGACAGACTGCCCGGGGGAATCGCCAAACAGCCAGGGAAACAGGCAGACAGACACCAGAAACACTGAGGCAGAACTCGTGGTTGGGGACGAAAAGCTGAGGTGATTACCGGGGCAGAGACAGACGAGCAGGTCAAAGGCAGGCAGGGTCGGCAACGGGAGATCAGTCCAGACAAAAGTGCTGGAAAGACTTGCATGGAGATGACCAAGTACTTAACCCTGTGGAACACCATGTGTAATGTAATGGGATCTAAAAAACGCTCACCGTATTTTATCCCTAAATAAATAAATAGGTACAGAAAGAGTTGAGGGCCTTTACAGAAATACCAACTACATTTTCAGTCTATCAGCACGATGTGATTTATTGTATTAAATCCAGCATTTAGACCAAGGAGGACAAGTATAATGAAATAATACTATAAGGACAGACTATGATATATTTCCCATTACTGCACTAGACTTATGAATTCAGTCTTTTAATCTTTTAATTTTCTCATTCAGATGAAGATTTCAAATAAAAACAAACATAAAAATTTAAATCCAGAGAAGAAAACTCTCTCCCATGATCTAGGAGACCAAACACCAGGGCGGTTCAACCAGCGTGTGCTGTAACGGTGAGAGGTTTGCATTTTAAGTTTGCAGAATTATACAAGTGCTGCCTGCAGCTCTTCCACAGATAATGGCCCATGACCACACAGGAAAATATAAAAGAGAGAAGCAGGGTGGGGGAGAAATAACAAAAGAGGGATGAATACGGCGTAATGAAATGGAATCTCGTCTTCTATCTGAAAAGAACATCAAAGGCGATGCTTAAGCTCAGGAGGCAGTACTTTGTCATTTGATGTGCATCCCCTCTGTTTCTCAATCCCTCTTCAACCATTCATCCCTCTCTCATGATGAGATGGATGATGATGAACGTGCATGAGGGACAGAAAGACAGAGGGAGGGAGGGAGGGAGGGAGGGATAATACCTTCTGACTACACTGACTGGGGGGGGCGAGTGGCGCACGGAGACCGAGAGTGTGCATGTGAGTGACACCGAGCACCATCATCAACTCTCCCCTGCAGCTTCACTCAGTCTCTCCATCCTCCTCCTGAAGAGCGACACAGGGAATCAGGCAACACACAAGACAATTAAAAGGGAGAATAAACTATTGCTTTCCTTTCTCTAGTGGGTTTTTTTAACCAGCGACTGGAGAGAAGAGGAAAAAGGCAGTCAGACACAGAAGTAATGGGCATCTTGGTATAGGTTCCAGCCCACCAAAGCTTTTTTTTTTTTTTGGTTTTCTAAGCAACAGGATCAAGAGCTGTGCTCAGTGTGCACAGCCTGAAGAGGAGAGAGGATGCTGAACAACATGATGGATTGCGAGGAGGGAGAGGGGGGATCCAACAGCCAGGGTGAGTGACGAAACCTGCCACAGACTGATGAGATGAGAGAGGTTTGCGCGTGTGGCAGTGTGTGGACGTGGGTGCGTCAATTTGCGTAGGTGTGTGAGTGTCAGTGTGGGTGCTGAACGTGTGAGCGTTCACGTGTGAATTAGGGAAAGTTAGGGAACCGAGATTATGTAATTTCAGGGATACAGGGATAAGTCCCTCTGCCTTTTGGTGTGCAAAGAGCTGAGAAAGACAGAGATGGACAAAGGAAACTTGCAAACTCTTTCAGCTCTGGGTGCATATCTAAGTGGTTTATTAGACACAAATATTACTGTTTCACATGTTGCTCCATAGCACGTTCATTTCACTCTCATGATTTGCACCTCCTAAGTTGCGTATGTCACCATCCATCTGCTCAACCTTTTTCCTTTTTTTCCTGCTGGTTCAGTGTTTTGTTTTGTTTTTTATTTAAAATGAGCTGTTTTGATGTAGTCAGAACCAGAACCAGAGGTTCAGTAAATTCATACATCCATGTCAAACACTTTCAGCAATCTACAAAAAGGTTTCCGGTGGAGTGAGTGCAGCCCCTGCAGAGAGGGAAACCAGCTTTTCACTCTCAAACTCATTCATGTCTCTCCCCATCAAGAGCATCTTGCCAAGGGCAATATCTGCCTTTCATAATAGTGCATATGTGTGGCTCTGTGTTTGTGTATATGTTTGTGCATGTGTGTGTCTATACGCAGTCTGAGTGTGCCTAAACGTGCATGCAAATATGTCTTAGATGCACCTTTACATTCATACTGTAATTTCATTAAGATGCAGGACAACCTTTTTCACCTAAATCTGTCCACCGTCAGTTTGCTTTCATTAGTTACTGGAGCTGCAACAATGAATTTACTAATCAACAAAAAAATCATTTGATACTTATTTGATCATCACAATCGTTTTAGAAGAGCAAATATATTCACTTGTTTTTGACATCTCAAATGTGATGATTCACTGTTTTTCTTTTAAATATTTCAAGGTTTTCAACTGTTGGTCGTGCAATTTAACATTTAACCGCTTATTCTGAATGCCTCAAGTTTGCAGTTGCACAGGTTCTGATTATCCTAGAAGTTACAACAGGTCATCTTATACAGTGAGGTTAAGTTTAAAAAATGGCCTTACTACAGTGAAATGTCTACAGTGAGGAATAACATTGCACATTAATTCAACTGGGTTCATTAAATCCATACAAATCTGAGCTTTCCAGTCATACCCAATTTATGTAATACTAACAGTGTTAAGCACAGTGGTGCTTTCAGCTAAACGCTTAAGTCAGCATGCTAAAGTTACCGCATTTATCACCATAGTTTGGCTTTTTAGCATGCTACCATCTGCAGTGCAAACATTTGCAGTGCTAAATGAAAAGTAATCACAAAAACAATTAGTTTACATCATCTAGAAATCATGAATGTCTGTACAAAGTTTGCTAATTCATCTAGTAGACTGAGATGCTTGGCGGGATAAATAAAAGCTTTGACATGCCGGTCATGCTAAAGGATCAGCATCAACTAAACCAGAGGGTTCATCCTCTGGGGACCACAACTGTCTGTGCAAAATCGTATGGCAATGCATCCAATAGCTGCTGAAATATTTTAGTCTCAACCAAAGTGGTGGACTGATGGACAGACATGCATGGTTGAAAACCAAACCTTCCAAAATGAAATAGATCATCACTGCAAACTAAGATATGAATGACATGGTTACATGAGGCAGACACTGTACATATGCCAAACACTATGCAAGGAATTTCAACTCCTTATGTGCATTAGACTACACAACAGAGGGACAATGACCTTTTGCTTTTTAAAGGTCAAGATTTGAGCTACACCATTACACCACAGGGTTGAAGAATGAGGTGACATTCGCGGTGCAAGCGGTGTGTGATCATGAACAGAGCATACAAAACAAGAGTATATATCCAAACTGGCGTTACACCTGGATAGAAATACCATTTTATTATAGTCCTGCCTGTTTTAACAGAGAAGGCAAGATGGTGGCTTTATGAGATCCCTGGAGGCTGCTGGATGCTGTCCACTGGCAATAAAAATGGATGAGTTCTAATCAATAAGTTCAACAGAAGCGATTGTGAGGTGAAAAGAGGAATTTATCATTGTTAAACTCAGGTGCATGTTTGCTCCTTGAAACGTTTCAGTTTATTTTGCTTGACTTTTCTCGTAACTGTTTATTCCAGATTGACGTGCCTACACTCTCTTAGCTTTTAGCTTGTGCTCCATAAATCATTTTATAATTTGTTTTAAAAATGAGTGTCCATCGAGAATTCTTTCTTGTTTTGCATTTTGTACAGCTTTAAGGACAGATGAGTAGCCTTCTGTATGTGTGGGAGCTGCCTCACAGAAGAATAAAAGCAGATGCCCTTCTCTAAAGGACATTTTTTCTCTGAGTGGTGACGTAAATAAAAAGAATACTCACAGTTAACAGATGAATAGGTGCATCTCTGCAGTGTAATGCAACTCAATACAAATCCTGCAATGTTTCATACATTTGTGAGGCTGTAGTTAAAGGTGGTGTTGTGTTGGACTGCGCAGTAAAAATGTTACATTCAAATTATATTTTTATGTAATTATAGTTGTATTGATGCTTTAATGGATGCTTTAATAGCATTTTAGTGCTGTCAAAGTGGATCTAATTTTTATTACTTTATACTGTTGGGTAGTTGGATCTACTGTTTAACAATGCAAAGCTGAAAAGAAACTTGTAACTATAGATAGAAGTGTAGTGAAATACTACTGAAAAGTCAACACAACACTGACACATATACAGAAGCTAGTTTTCAAAGTGTGCTTGAGCAAGCCGTCCAGTCTTGATCCATCCATATATCCTGAGTACATCACAAATCTACAGTAAAGTCTTAAAATGTTCACACTACTGTAGAGTCGCAGGATTTTTAATGGAGCTGCACCTCTCAGAATCAAAATACTGCTTGTATCCTCTCGAGCAGTTGGTGCGGGAGATAAATAAAGGTCATGTCGATGTGAGATTTTGGGCTGCTTTTATATGAAAACATGTAATGACACCACGTGTGAGCAATGCAGGGTCAGAGGCGAGGGTTTTATTATAATACTGGAGTTTATGCAGAAAAAAGGTTGCATATAAAATATAAATATGCTCTTGTAGGGTCTCATATAGTAAAATTCCTCCTCCGGCTGATTAAAGCAGAATCCAGTGTTTACTTTTCTCTCCTATTCTGTTAATTATCTCCTGACCCATCAGATGTATGATATGACCTTTAGTGGACGTCCTGACCCCCAGGTTGGGAATGCCTTTCAACATGCTGATCGCTTTCATCAGTCAGTGCTAAAATGAATCACTTCCGACAGCACTGTTTTCATGCGATTGCCTCTCAGTCAGTCCCTCATGCTGTCTTTCTCTCAGGTGAATGATTGATAGATCACAGAACAACAAATACTAAGAAATACAGTTTGTGAGCAACAATGAGCTAAACATATGCAGGACCTGTGGGTAAGAAGGTAAACAAGCATATTTCCAAATTAGCAGGCTCTCACTTTAAAGGAATAGTTCAACATTTTGGGAAATGCTCATTTTGGGATCGATACCTTTCCCATCTGCTTTGGCCAAAGACAAACCAACACTACCAAAACCTCTAAAGATGACTAATTAAAACATTTATTTAAAACTAGAAGACTAGTAGCTGTTTTTAATCCTCTGGAGTTTGAGCAGTCATTCATGATTACAAAAGCAATTGATTGATCTCCAGTCTCTGTGCTAAGCTAATTGAACTCCCTTCCAGCTGTATCTTCATATAGTTGTATCAGTCCTTTCATCTAACTGTAACTCATGAATATCTCAAAATGTCGACTCTTCCATTGTCTGATATGTATGCGCCTGCTCCTGTCCTCCGTAACACTGACAAAGGCAGCCGAGATGGACTTAATCTGCTTGCCAGATGTCGCTAGCTCATCCACTGGTGTTTGAACCTAAATCAATTTGTCTGATTGCCCATACGTTCATGCAGAGTGTCCACCATTGTAATTTCACTGAGAGAGAAGGGTCACCTGACACATTAGCACGGGTGGTGCGCAGAAAACCTCCTTCTTGGCAAAATTAGGATAAAAAAATTCAACAGTTTTATTATAATTAACCACAGCAACCGTGTAATATACAGGAACATACAGCAGATATTAAAAGTGGTATTTGTTTGGTCTTTCCTTTCCCTGTGGGCAATTGGTAGTGGACATGAACTGTCGTGTAACTGCGCATCAGGTATTATCTCGTATTATCTCATTGCAGAGGAGTGCTGCATTACGTAAAGCTGCTCTCTTTATAGGATTTTTATGTTACTGCTTCCTTGTAATTTCACTGATGTATCCTCAGCTTTAACTGCATGCATTTGTCTGCATTTGTTTGACTTACCTTTTACCTCCAGCGTGTGGGAGAAATGTATTACCAGGGTAAGAGCAGGGTTGAACAGTGAGCAACAGGAAAAGTCACATCAGTGATTATCAGTAATCCTCTGACGTGTTGTCCAGGCGGAATGAAGAGTGTGTCAGACACTGACTTTTAATCCACACTGAGTCAGAAGGTCACAGTGTCGAAGTTGGATTAACGAGGTCTTGACATCTTGTGCACATTTATATAGATTGATCCAATTCAATGTGCTTAATGTATGCATGTGGTCCATTTTATTTAAATATAAATCCACATACAGCATCATTATTGCCATGTCTTCTTATTGGATGAGATAAACACTTTACTGACCTACTGTAGCTGATGTAATATCACAACACAGTTAACATGGCACGCTATAAACGAGCAGCAACCTCCTTCCTTTGTGGCTGTGAAGTGAAGACAATGTGGAAGTCCCCAAAACTGCAGTTCCTCAAATGTCCACTTGAGGCTGGTTACAGAAATGAGTCAGTCGTAAGCCATAAGCCCCCATGTTAAAATGTCCAACTTCACAGCAGAAATTAAAAATGTTAATAACCTGGTCCAAGGTTATTCAACAAATTTTGTCTCTATAGCTAATTTTCCCGTTCATGATAACTGTTTAAATAATATTAAGGCTTAAAGTAATGCATAATTAACAGCATCGCTGCTTTGATTGATAGGTGGTTGATGTTACAGATGACTTACAGAGCACCGAGGTATCATTCGGCCCACTTCAGATGATGATCTGTAGATGATCCAGGTGTTTAACGATATTTAGATTAGGCAAAAAGAGGCAAAAGAGGCAGGACTGCCAAGATGGTGACAGCCAGAGCCACCAGATACTGAGCTTCAAAACAGCTCTTCAGAAACCCGTGGGTTCTTTATACCATCAGTGGCTGTAACATTAATATGTGTTGTCATATTGAGGGGCCTTTATTTAACTCTACTTTCATTTTTGTTTGAAAAGAAATTAAACATCATTTGAGAATGACATCAGTTTCCCTCCAGGGAAAATATGAGACTGAAAAATAAGACTGAAATAACCTGCATGAGTGTCCCAAAAAAAGGTTTTATTTCGAATGTAAACAAAACAAAACAGAAAATATTGAGAGAAAAGAAGCTTGACAAGGTGGGACTGAGGGAAAGTGAACCTGTAATTCACAAAGTTCCCTTTCCTTTACTTTATATGATCAAATCACCCTCATTGACCTTCATACACCCTGAAGTGCTGCCAGCTGTGGGTGAATCATTTGATGTTTCCCTTTTGGGACAAACACAGGGAATAAACTCAAACTCGGCGTATAGATGAGTCACTACAGGAGTGTCGTTTAGCTCAGTTGGTAGAGCAACGGCCCCATGTACAAAGGCTCGGTTCTGGCCATGGCGGGCCAAGGGTTTGAATCCAATCTGTGGAGCTCTCCCACATTCCTGTCACTCTTCAAGCTGTCTCTGTCAAATAAAGCTCAAAAAGGCCAAAAAAAAAAGATGAGTCACTACAAAGATTTTGCTGGTTCAACCTTTTCTGAAACAGATAGACTGTGGGGGCGTTTATTATGGGAAACAGCTTGAATCCATCATTAATCAACTGATTAAGAAGAGGGGTAATATCCAAAAAATCAATCTGTTTCCAGTTTCTTGTTTTCCTGCTTTCACAACTAGATGGTGGCTGCTAAGAAAAATTGCATAGGCCTGAAAGTCATTTGGACTTGTGTTTTTTCCAAAAAAACATTTTGGTATTGTAATTGAAACCTAAAAACACTTTCTGTTTCCACTGTTGTGTTTTCTTCTAAAGGCTGTCTCACCAGAAAATCAGCTTTGGTTGTTTGTTCAAATTCAAAACCAGCTGTTTTTTATTCAGCAGCCGTTGGCATGACAATCTCATTGGCTTACCACTGTGAAAAGTGGTTGGTATTAAGGCGGTCATGGTGGTGGATGAGTGTACAAACATTCTGGCCGCAATACCAAAGACTGGCTCACGTACTGCACCAAAGGTTTGACATATTGGGAAAGTATTTATTTTCTCTCAAGTTAGCCGAGAATACCGCTGTCTGAAGGTAACAAAATCCATCTACCAGCATCTCTGAAGTTCATTGATTTAACATGTTGAAATAGTTTTGTATAGAAATCTGCAAATGAGGTCTCATTTTTAAGTTTTTACAAAACTTTTTCTTGGTCTGGACCCATTACCTGGCAACCTGCAGACCACTGCAGACCAAGAAAATGTCTGGCATTGTAACCGCACATACAATAGAGATTTGTTGCTTTTACACTTCCGTTACTTTTGGACAGAGTTATACTGAGTTAGCCAAATGCTGACATGTCTGCAAGCACAAGCGTACAATGAGGGGGAAAAAAAACACAAAGCACTGATGAGGTAAATTATATTACAATTACAATATAGAAGACCACGAACCTTATCACAAAAAGTCAACCAGAAGTCTCAAAGGGGAGAAGAAGTCACTGTTTGTTTTGGAGCTATGAAAACGCACAAGTCAGCCTCTGTTGTTGATTCAAGACAGTCACCCAATAGAAAATGTTCAACTAATATCACCACTTATAATAAATTAAAAGAGGCTACGAGCTGGTCGCAAGGGCAGAATGTCTCCTTCTACAGCATCCACATGTGGTATTGATGCATACAGAGTAACAGAAACAAGCGAACAGTCTTCAGTCTAGTTTACTTTCACAGCAGTCACTTCATAATCAGTGTACAAACATGAACGTGATATCCATCTCCTCTAATTGTCTAATTTCCACAAATGTGGAGCTTTTCCTTGATGACGATGGTGCACACAGACACACACTGATTGGTCTTCCCACTGAGGTAGAAAACATCGGTGGGTGTGCAGCTCCAGCTCGTTATAAATGCATCAGCTGTGTAGCTCTAAACCTCTTAACCCTAACCCACCTGATTCTTTACCCCCATCTCAGATCTCCAATGTCCAACTTCAGACACATTGTCTCTCCCAGGGTGTCCTAACCATTTTGACCTTTTGCCACTTCACCTCTCATTCCTAAACCTAACTACTTACCTGGATTCACTACCTGCCCAGAAATGGATTGACCTAATCCCAACCATCAGAACCCGTTGCTTCAGCATAACTACCAAGATTTCGATCTTCTTTAGCAATTTCTCTATTAACCCCAAACACAACAACTTCCTATCCCACACTTACCTCTAGAATTCTGGGACCAACTCTACCACCTGAACCCAACTTCCAACACCTTATTGTTGGACCTGAACCGTCCCCAAAGCAAACATTTACTGAGGATACTAAACAACATACAGCAACACCAAGGATTTAATACACCCTGTTCTCCTCTCCCACCTTTCCGCTTTATAATGTGAGGATGCTCATAGTGGGATGGACTCTGAGTGACAAGCGTTGGTCTTTGACTCTCTATACCAAATCGCATACATCATCGACTCAGGGAGAGTCGTTGTGATAACCACTAACCCCAAGCCTAACCCTTATTATCAGGACATTAGTATTGAGCAGATGGAGTAATCAGATTATCCAAGTGTAAAATCTGTTGTATTTAGCTAGAAATATAATATCTCTTTCATTTAGTTCAGCCAAATGCAAATCCTTGGCTGCGTGTAGGCTATACAGCATATATATATTTACTTCTAAACTATTTGTATATAAAGTGTGTGTATCGCTACATCCAGCTCCTTCTCTTCTGGCTTACAAGCATGTGAACAAACACAGGAACTGGGTGGTCTCATTAGCTGCTGAGTTATACAAGGAATGCCAAGTTTCACCAGTAACTGAGTGCTATTCTGTCTTGGCAAACACGCTCTTATGTTTTGGAAGAGACAAAAGTGTAAAATGATTTCGGAGGCAACAACATTGTTTTGTTTAACACGAAAAGAAGCTCCACATCTGGAAATGTTAAGTCTGGTTCTAATTTTTAGCAGTTTTTCACCTTTTTTTCCCTTTTCTGACATGCCACGGCGAGAGCTGTTGACAAGTTGTTTTAAGTTTATGTGCATATGTCTTGGAACTGGTAAGCATTGCTAGTGATGAAGTTATATACATCTATCATGCAAAGAAGAGGACTTCTTCTTCTGCTAATTTAACATGTGAGGCAGCTGAAAGAAAGCTTATAATCATAAGTAGTTACTGTCATTCATGGATTTTTCTCTTCAGCTCTGTCTTGGTGACAACCTAAAAACCTGTTGCAAATTACTGTCAGCTCAATTTTGCCTCACCACAATTTTTCAGTGTAATATTTACAAAGACTGCAAATATAAATGATCCACAAGTCACCTGCTTTGCATAAAATGCAGCTCAATACGATTTCATTCTGACATGTCACTACCGCCAGTATTTCTGGGGTTATGGAGTGGACCAACATGCAGACATTGAGGTACAGAGAGTTACAAGATATGAGCACAGAATCTGTGGTTTACAGACGAACCAAAATTCATATCAATCTGTCCAAGTTGATGAGATATTTCAGTCAGGACCAAGCGGCAACCTGCGTGTCTGTGAAGTGAAGCCAACATGCAAGTGCTCAAAACTGTTCAATGAACTTGAAGCTAGCTACAAACTAATTCAGTCCCCATAAGCCCCCATGTTAAAATGAGCATACATAATTAAAGGTGTGTCAGCTTTGATTAACCATCAGAGGTGGCTTGTTTGAACACCCCGGTGGTATTAACTAACCCTAACCCACCTCAGCCCATTTTTAGATTAGCCAGAAGGCAGCAGAGGGAGGACTGCCAAAATGGCAGCGGCTAGAGCCACCACACTGAGCTTCATAAATGGCTCTTGGGAAACCTGTGGGTGGCGTCCATATTTATACTCTCCATGGTCAGGACCAAAGTGGTGGATCGATCAACCTCCCTAGAGTTTATCCAGCTCTTTTAAGGTCTGGCTGCTTTTGTAAAGTCAACTTCATGTGACTTTATGTTCTCGCAGATTGAAGTTTTGAACCCTGAATGACTTCTAACGGATAACGGAGGGACGTAAGAGCGGTGTTTAATAATGTTATGCTTTAGGGGTGAGATAGGAGAACAAATGAAGGAGAAACTCCAAATTAAAGGCTGCAAGTCAGGACTGTTGAGGACGTGTCAACTGGCATTTCAGCTCGGTTTAATCTCCTAATAAAGGGAATGGTACACTTTAGTAAAAGTTTATGAGGCTACCTGAATTACAGTAAACTGTGTTGGAGTGTGACCCACAAAGCGTGCATAGAAAGAAGCTGGATTAATATCAATATTTCATTTTTAAATATCAAGATTATTGTCGATATCAGTATTTTGTAGCACCACTAATAAGAACACAGGTCATTTAAACACGATCACAGTGTTGCTAGCATGCTCATGTTTGGAAGGTGTATTGTTTACTATGTTTACTTTATTACATTAGCTTGTAAACCAAAAAACAGTTGAGGTTGATGGGGAAGCCATTAGTTTTGCAGGTATAAGGTACAGATGGGATATTATATTAGGGCTAAAATCACTTTCAGAAAGAGAGTTCAAACGGTACACACAGTGGGTATATTTATTAGTTATAGACAGATCAATATATAATATTGCTCCCACAGGTTTCACATCTAAAGCCAGTTAGTTTTTGGCAGAGCTGCATCACACCCCTGCTGCCTGAGAGACAGAAAAACACAGACAGAGAACGAGTGCGCCAGCAAGGAGACAGATTTAAATTAAACAAATGACTTCATGGAATTAGCTTTAATTCCTGAGTTACAGCAGGCGAGGTGAAAATGAACGAGGTATGTGTGTGGTTGATGTAATTGTGAGGTTGCTATGCAGTTCTCTCACATGCACAAGTTAATTTCTGCCTTCCTCTGTGGCCTCCAGCAGCTGCCATATAATCCCTGTGAGCCCGTGTCCTATTAAGCTTTTAAAAGCCGTATAAACTGTCCATTTTGTAATAGCCGTGTCACATAAAGGGTACAAATCTACACCGCCCGCTGCCTTTCATCTGCATGCTGCGGTCAAGTCAGAGTCACATTTCGGCCTGCTGCTGCAGCATCGTTAAAAACATTTCCAGGTTGTGTCGTCTTTCTCAGTTGACCACTTCTTATCAACAAGTCTCAACGATCTTTCCTAAAACAGGGATGTAGATATGAGGATTATCTATTAGTTATCCATTAGTAGCACACAAATCTAAATGATTTGTGTGCTACTAATCAGCTAAACAGACAGAGATGTCATAGGTTCATATAGAAGCAAAGCTGAGCTCCAGTTAATGATCACATGTATTCACACAGTAACTGATGGCAAACAGTTAATAACTAACACTCTGTTTAACTTTTGATTCTCTTTCCCTGCCATTAAGATGGTAAAAGTGCTCAGACTCCTCTCAGATCTGATTCCAAACCTCTGTCTCTGATACTTTTGTGCTGCTGTAGGTTTAAAGTGCATCAGTTTAAAAGAGTACTGCATTGATTTAGGATTGCACTCCTGTAAGATTATTTGACTTGAGATGGACTTTCAAAAGTATCAAAATCAATGCAGCAGAACCACAGATGTCGTCTTTTTATTCCACATATTTGTCTTGTTTGTCAAAACGGCCAGGGCTGTGGCTCAGACTGTAGAGCAGGCCATCTAGTAATCAGAAGGTTCGATACTGGTAATAAAAACGAAAACTCTAGCCAAGCTTCAGTTATATATTATATTATATACATATTCAGTTATATGGACATTAACCTACAATCTATGTAGTAAAATGGCACTGATTGAGCCTTCTTTCACTTCATAAAAGCCATTAAACACTGACTACAGCAATGTAATATTGCGTTTTAGACACGCTTTAGTAATTGTATGTGTCTGTGTGCTTGTTTGCACATGCACACAGGCATAGGAATACAAAAGAGCTCGTCCCGGGGCAATAAATTTCCTGTGGACATGAGGAATATGGGTCAGACGGGGCGGGTTGCCCTGATATGACCCACACATTAAAGACAAAGTCCGCACAGTGTCTTTTTGCTTCACATGTTCACATAAACCCCATAACAAGCTGCCACCTCAAACACAGTCAGTGTGATGTCATGTTGGTGCTTCTTTATGTTCTGTACTTCATGTCCGCTTCTATATTATATTTTATTACATATGTAATTTTAATATTTTACATTTAACTCATTGAATCCTTGCTATTTTGCAGCTGTAGTATTGCAGGGCCACTTTACAGTCAGTTATATGGACATATTCAGTATCAGAAGCTTTTACAACTGTATACAGATAAATATTAAGTGCTGTTAAGACCTGTATAAACCTCTTTGATCTCTTGCAGAAATGTATCTATGTAGGTCACTTTCAACACTTGTTAATCTCCGTGCCAGTTATTCTTCTGTGTTGCGTAATTGAAGAGAAAGGGTTGTCTGTGCTGCCCCGCGTTGGATTATTGGACAGGATTATTGCTTTATTGAGCTACTTTGCTGATCGCCTTTAAGATATCCTGAGCTCAAAAAGACACTAAACTCCCCGGGCAGAGCACTTCTGCTCGTACCACAGACAAATGTTTTCTTCTTCTTGCATTACAGCCCACAGGTAGCTCTACCAGACTAGATGACTCACTTCTCTTTTTAAAACTTTTGGTTATTTTTAAAGATCACCTCTACATGAACTGTGGTCTGAATTATTATTCAGCGCTGCGTCCCACTTGTGCTGCATCAGACAATAGTGCAACAGTGAAGAAATAAGATAAACTATCAGGACAAACATGAGAAAATCTATAAGAATACATATTTACAAAAGATTGAAGTGATGTGACTTTGCGCTGACAGATCAGCTAGGCTTACACCGTAAAATGAAATCATGTTTGATACATATGACAGTGCCATTAAGAGCTTTGGTAACCAGGAGTTAAATCTTTTGATGCACCATGATCAGTTTTTTAGTGCTGGTTAAAAGAACCAGACGAAGATCTTCTTTTAAAACCGTCAAATTCAAAATAAACTATCCACAGTCAGATTATCAAAATCCTGAAAGCTCTTGTAATGGTGCTATAAAACTTCAAGAAGCATTGATGATAATTCACGTTGTGCTCATATATTCATTTATTTGTGTCTTTTATCCAGTGAATTACCAAGCATTTCCTTGTTTCTTCTCTTTAAATGTGAGGAATTTCAGCTTTTCACAGCGGTCTAATTAATGCTGAATTCAGGCCTTTGTGCTCTGAGACTTATTTCTCAGAGCACTCAGAGGATTTGTGAAGAAAGTGACTGTCGATAGTGACTTACCTGTGCAGGATTACCACTGTGCACTGTGTGCAAAAATTCAAGCAGCTCATTTTTACAGACAAACAGATGAAGATTAAGAGTCCACAGCTACGCTGTTGCCTCTGTCAGTGGTGACAGATTTTCCTTCAAAGTCGCCCATCCAGCAAAGTATAAACAGACATGTAAGACGACTCGCATATTCAGCTCGACAACAATGGGTCTCTACTATCCACACATTGTCACTTAACATCTGCAGATTGACATCAGAAAGTTAAGATCAATATGAAATCAACATCCACAAAAGAGGAAAAGATTTATGCACTGAATACTGACCCACAGACGGGTGAGACAACCCCATGATTATGCATTTTGAGTACTCCGTATTGCTATGTCATGCCTTTGTGATCCTAGGAATACAATAGGTGGGTAGTGGGCAACTGAAGCCAACCTCCGTGCTCTATGAGGTGCTTTGAGATAATAGGTAATATCAGAACATGCTGATGTTTAGCCGGTATCATTTTTTATCATGTTAACATTCTTAGTTTATTATGTCGGCATAACTAAAGCACCACATTTCATGGCAATCCATCCAATAGCTGTTGAGCTGTTTTAGCTTCTAGCATGACTAAAAGGAAACAGTTGTAGCAATGTAGCCTTGTATGTTTAAGGTGGGAACTCTGCAGACAGACTGTTGATATTTGGGTTCAGCATGTTAGCGTGTGCCAGATTCACCATCACTCCTGCTCCCACTAACCCTCCCACTGGTTAATCATTAGGTCACAGTTACTTCATGCATTAGCTGTGATCCAGATACATAGAAAAGGGCATTTCAGGACATCCAAGAAGCACTCTGTCTGCTCTTATAGCAATATGAAGCTGTTTTTATTAAAGTTAATTAGTCAAATGCTGCATGACCCCTGTTACAATGTGTTACTGTCACATTAGGTTACTTGATGTGTGCACAAATGAATTAAACTACAACACCACTACATGTTTTTTGTAACCTTTTCTGTCGCAGTAAAGCATCGATTTGAGCGAAGCCTTTGGTTACACCCAAAGGTCATTTTGATTGCAGTGATGGAGGAGGAGGAGGAGGAGGAGGAGGAGGAGGAGGAGGAGGAGGAGGAGGAGGATGTGGTAGAAATACACAAGTGAGGCATGTTTTTTGGACAGCTTGTAAATGGATGATTACTGTCGCTTTTATTAGTGTATGAAGGTTCTGCAGCGTAATCCAGGATTTTATTGTACAACACTCCCCATCCCACGAGAAATATCACAAGGACGCCAGCAAGAATCCATCACTGCTTAGTCACTGACTTAACACACAGGTTTTATTGCGTGACAAACATGAAAATGTTGCAAATCTCAGAGGGTCAGGAACTCCAAACACAGACGTTAGATCCAGACTTTCAAATGTTTTGAAGCCAGAATGTAATAAATAAATAGGACATTATGAAATAAATATTCTTGTATATAATAAATGAACCAGTAAACTTTGAATAATGATTCAAGAAATCATATGAACAACTTGCAAAGAGTCTTTAGGAGAACAGTCTGCCGTTCAAAGGATTATGTGCTGTGTGAGAGCAGTTTGGCTGGTATTTGACTCTCCTCTTTGCTTTAAAGATTAGCGTGTAATACTGCTGCCACTTGGGGAACTGAAAGAGACGATTTGATCGTGTTGCTTTCACCAACCAGGTGCTGAAAGACATGCACAGGCTTTCAAATGCCATGGTAGTCCATATTGTAAGTACTACCTTTGCTGAGGTGAAACTTTTAATTTGCTGTAAAGGGCAGGATTCTCATACTCTTCTGTTTTTGCACTTAGATGCAGGTGAAGAGGCAGAAAGACGTCAAAAAATGGCATAAGGGTGAGGTAAATGCCTCAAAGTGTGAAGATAAATTCAAGAGAAGACAGTCAGACTTGGATTGAAGAGGCAGTGAACACAGTGTGTAGACTTAATCATATAAAATGAGCATTACATTAATCCTCTAATGAAACTCTTGTGTACTGGTTTGTAAGCCATCATGGCTTCTACAATTTAGACATTAGATGTCATGATTACTCTCTAACCTGACCACAAGAGGTGAAGATGCTCTAATTAATATGTTTTATTTTTATAATCTAGTCAATTGATGACGATTCTGATGAACCCAAAGAGAATTATCTCCCAATTTTGTAATTCCTTTCAGGTCTACAAAGCTTTTTAGCATGTTTCAGGTCATTGTTTTGGTTTTCCAGCCCACAGCTTTAATATGCGTAATGTACATCACCTGCTCAGCACCAAACAGCAAACAGACACACTTAAAAAGATATTTTTTTTCTTAGTAGTTGGTGGAGACCAAAAACTGAGCTAAAAGAGAGTAAATACTGGCATTCTGATCGAATAATAATAATAATGTGTTTGCAGCTTGTTGGCCTGGCATCAATGAATACAGATTCAAATACAGTTTTGTTCTTTCTTTGATTACAGAGTCACAATGTTGTTGACAAAACAATACAAAAAAGATTGAGTTAATAAAAGAGAAATATCAAGAAGTGCCACCTGATATCCTGACATGACGTTTCACCGAAATTGTAATGAAGCTTGTCAGAAAACATGGGATTCACCCATAGGCCGTGTAAAACGTGGACTTTGTTGGTATCCATAGATGTCTGAGGAGCTGTCATGAGGCTAAGAGTGTGGTGGCTGTCGTCCTGCTTCAACATGTCTTAACCAATTAAAGAAGTGATTATTCGTGTGATATTCAAAGTAGATCTGCAGCTAAACTTAGTCACAGTGACTCTCTGGCTGCAAAAATATCTGTAACATCTGGAGGAGGCAAGCGCGAAAACAGAGCACATCAGGCAAAGGATGAAAAGAGATGCCCAGCTATGAGAAATATAATATGTGTTTTTGAACATTCAGTTGTGTAAAGCTATTCTAGTAGTCACCCAAAATAAAAGCATAAACCTGAAAATGAGCATAATAATCCTTTAACCTTGTTTAGCCTCGTCCATCCGTGGAGAGGTTTCCCAGCAGGATTAACAGGGTGCTAGCCCTGGCAGCTTGGTTTGATTCTGACCAGCGTGGATGATTAAAGCAGCTCTGATTTTATCCTGCGCAGGATTTCAATAGGAGCTTTAATTAAATAACTTTGTGTGGTGAAGTGGCTCTGAAGCACTGCAGCAGGTCTTTAGTATTCTTCTGCCGTAGCCTGAAGAAAAGTGTCTCCTGGGACTCACATGGAAGAAAGGCAGATTGAATGCATCTCTGGTGTTATAAATCACATCAGCGTTGAGTGTGTGTGGCAGCGACCGCTGGAGGGCTGGGACAGTCATACTGTACCAATCATGAGCCTGAATGAAATGCAAATAGAACTACCACTCAAACAAAGAGCTGGCTGGACAAATCATCTTAAAACGCTTTTTTTCCTTTGTTTTCTTTTTCCTCCATAACTTTTAAATCTTTAGATTTAATTGCACAGTGTATATTTCACTACATTGATTTTAGACATTAGAAATGCCCCGATTACATTGTGGCTACCAACTAAATCTTTACTGACAGCACATTTCATTTGTTTTCTCTACAATATCCACTTGGAGGAACTAAACTACCTTTTCAGTGTATACTAGAGGCTATTCACACTATCAGTATATTATGTTTAGCACTTGAAAAAGTCAATAGTTTCAAAAGGTCAATAGTTACTTGCAGCTCAAGACTAAACTTAACCACATCGAATGAACAAAAAATGTATGATATGGTAAAAAGCCCTACAGGGAGTAAGTAAGAACCCCATAAGTTATTTTCAACTACCAAAATAATGTTTCATTTTAAAGCAACACTGGGTAGAAATTAGTTTTTTTGTTGTTGTTGTTTTTTGTAAATATGGACTGCTGCACATGCATTTGTTATGATTATATCACTTATGATCGAAACTCAATTCCACTCCCTGTCTACATTCCCCCTCCACCCAGAGCCTGAAAACCTCCTCATCTCAGTGGTCCAAAACGCCCGTGGTACAAACACTAACACTCCTCAGGTGTTCTGAGCTGTTCTGGAAAATAAGGAAACATTTTCTCCATAAAATATGATCCAGTTTCACCAAAATCAGCTGGTCTGTGTTTCTGTTTCCAGGTGATGGAAACCCTAAAGAGAGCAGTCCTTTCATCAACAGCAGTGCAGCCAGTGATGCAGAGAAGAGCCAGCAGTATGACGGCAAGAATATGGCTCTGTTTGAGGTGAGGACAGATTCCTAAACCCAAAGGATCATATTATGAGTCGATCTCCAGGTCTAATACGACTGTGTTTCTGTGTGTGTGTGTGTGTTGCAGGAGGAGATGGATACTAGTCCAATGGTTTCCTCTCTGCTCAGCAGTCTGGCCAACTACTCCAACCTGCCAACGGGCAGCAAAGAGCACGAAGAGGCCGAGAATAATGAGGAAGGGGCGCGTCCGTCTAAAAAACCTGTCAAGGTGAATTACTGCGTTTGATCTGTTCAACCACACCCTGCAGCTGAAATCGTGAAAGTGACAGGCGTCAGAGAGCAAAGCTTACATGAGTTCTTTGATATTTATGTCCGCACGGTTTGGTCTTAAGAAGAAACAGGAGATCAGTCACAGGACATTTTCTATGAAGGTCTCATGTGATTAATGGATTATAGTCATTGTTTTCACAGAATTTCCAGCAAGAATGTAGATTGTTGATCTGAATTTTAAAAGTATCATTCGTTTTTTACACCTGCCTGTACTTTTTTGTTTCTTCTGGCTGGCTTATCATTTATTGGCCTTCATCAATTGCAACAAGAACAATGGAAAAATAAATATTCATACACATGGAAATGATATTGTTGCAGCTATTAAATAATAAATCATAAAGTGTCAGTATAGGTAGGCTTATGTGGAAAGGTGGTGTAAGTCATTTTAGTTGTACTTACTATACTTGCAGGGTGGAGTATTTCCTAAAGTGTGACCAGAAGTTCAGGTGTTACAGGAATGGTGGCTGAGCTATCTGTAGAGGTTTGCAAGGGAAACAAAAGAAAGACTGAGTGTATAAATGTTGTGTAAAGCACATTTTCAAGTGCATGTAAAATATACTCTGGAGCTGAGGTCTCACCCCTGCAGGTAGCAAGCTCATTAACGGAGCCTCAGCCGGCACGGCTGCCCTCAGAGAGCGACTGGCTATAACCTCACAGCTGCTCGATATTTGAATTGTTCTGATTTTGAAAGTTTCGATTTGAACAAGACGGGGACTTTGACTGTCAAAAGACAACACAAAACACGACATGGCAACAATTTTTAGAGAGCTACTCTCAGTAACAAAACAAAATAAACTAGTTTTTAGAAAGTATTTTGATTTTTTAATTACACATACTTTAGGAATAGATGTGTGTAGATATTTATTGTACATTAAAAAATGTGAATTCGTTTTTGCCAGATAATTTCATTTTCTGTTCAGATTTTCCATTTTAAAAATCATTTTCATTTATTTTGAGGTTTAAACAGATTTACTGACAGAAACGATGAGGAGAATAAACATTTATCTTCTTTTCAGAAGGTTCTTGAACTCGGATATAAACCCAAGCTTGTCTTCCTCTTCTCTGCAGGATTACCATCTCTTTATGTTTGAAAAAAAATAAACCTCTTTCTTTCAAATGAAAGAGTTAGGCCTCATTCCATGAATTTAAAAGGCTAGAATAGATTTAAGAAGATTGAACAACAAAGTGCACTTCAGACAGATTATAACATTTTCAAATCCACCTCATCTTATTTTCTATCCTCCACAGAAAATAAGATGAGCTCAGCTGAAAACTAACTTTGTCTAATCACTTGTCATGTTTGCGTTTCTCAGGCTCCACAGCTGGGCACTCTGATGGGAGTGTACCTGCCATGTATCCAGAACATCTTTGGGGTGATCCTCTTCCTGCGGATGACCTGGATGGTTGGGATTGGAGGCGTCTTCGGCTCCTTCATAATCGTCTTCATGTGTTGCTCCACAGTGAGTAAAACTGCAGACCTCCCTGCTGCTAAAATCCCTGCTGCTATTTGTTGTAAAACATGATCCCAGCACAGATGCTGAAGGTCACACAGTAAAATCCCGGCATGAGGCAATCTGTCAATAAACCCAATAACACACGCAATAACAACATGCCTCTGTTGATGTTCAAGAGCATCTCATATTACAATTATTCTAGCAAGCATCAATGTACACTGTTGCCCATAAAGTTGGAATAATTTTGTTTTCAGACACATTCCTCTTTTTGTTCATATTCATTGTGACAAAGTGGTGAGACCATTTGTCTCATTTGTATTACCAGCCTGTGTGAAATTATATTTGTTTGTTTTCTGCCATTTTACTATTACTAATCATCATTTTACAGAGACAGACTATCCCGGGTTTGTTTGTGTTTTGTATTATGTTTGGTTATATTTCATAGTTCAACATCTTTGGTGAAAATAAACTCTTACAAGTATTGTTAAATTCAGTCTATTGGGTCATCTTGCTGTACTAATTCACCTTTAGTAATAAAATAGTAGTTCTTTTTCAAATGTAGTGAAATAGAAGTCTCACAGAATGGGAATACTCTGCTAGTGTGCAGGAACCTTAATAGTATACTTTAAAGTACTTGTATTTAGTAATCAGCACCTCTGAGGCAGGGTTGAGACTGGGCTGAAGCTCTGTATCTGCCTTAACCAGCCATGTGGTTATGAGGTCATCGCAGGAATAACTCAACCTCTTGTGCCGCTGGATGTTTTTTCTCTGCTCACTCGCTCGGTCAAATTTAATTTCCCTTGCCCACCTGCTGCCTCTCAGACTATAGTAACTCTCCTCTATTGTGTGCTGCTTTTTTTCCTCCAGACAATGCTCACAGCCATCTCCATGAGTGCCATTGCAACAAATGGAGTCGTACCAGGTGAGCGGATGTCCGAGGGGTTGTGTTAGAGTGTTTGTGTGTTACAGGGCATTGCACTGACTCTTCTGTGTGTTTGTGACTCACAGCTGGAGGTTCATATTACATGATCTCTCGCTCACTGGGGCCTGAGTTTGGTGGAGCTGTTGGGATCTGCTTCTACTTAGGCACCACTTTTGCAGGTGCCATGTACATTCTTGGCTGTATTGAAATACTGCTGGTAAGTAGTAGTAGTTTATTGTTTTGTATATTGTCTTTACAGCCTTATATGTTGTTTATGTAGGCCTTTATCGACATGATAAAGGCCTCCCAGTTGAAGCATCACTGCAAAACATTAACAATTGCTATTATATGTGCTATTTAATATTTTCCCTTCTTTCAGATTTATATCATTCCTCAGGCAGCCATCTTTAAGATTGAAGGCCTGGAGGGGCCCGAGGCAGAGGAGGCTCTCCTCAACAACATGCGGGTGTACGGCACCATTGTACTGAGCTTAATGGCGCTGGTTGTGTTTGTGGGGGTCAAATATGTGAACAAGCTGGCGCTGGTCTTCCTGGCCTGCGTCATCCTCTCCATCCTGGCTGTTTATGCCGGAGTCATCAAGACTGCCCTTGACCCCCCTGCTTTCCCGTGAGTAATTAGTTTGTTCACTGGTCAAAGTCTCCAGTGATGATCCAAGTATGTGACAATGACGCCTCTGCTGACTTCCTTTCCAGCGTGTGCCTCCTGGGAAATCGAACTCTCCTTTCCAAAGGATATGACGTCTGCGCAAAGGTCATCGAAATAGACAACGAGACCGTCACCACCAAACTGTGGAGGTCCTTCTGTGATTCTGAGTACTCAATGCCACTTGTGACGAATATTTTACCAACAACAATGTTACAGAAATACAAGGCATCCCGGGCGTCACTAGTGGCATCCTGGCAGGTAAGACGTGCCTTATAAATGACATAAATCTCTGAGGATTGGTCTCATATACTCATTTAGACACTCCTCTGTCTTTTAGAGAACCTGTTTGGTAACTACCTGGAAAAAGGGATGTTTATGGAGAAGCGCGGGCTTCCATCAGACACCGATCCAGACAGTCCCACAACCGGCACCAACCGCTACGTCCTGGCTGACATCACCAGCTTCTTCACCCTGCTGGTCGGGATATACTTCCCATCTGTCACAGGTTAGAAGCAGGTCGGCCCATTGATAAGGCGTCTGAAGGGACAAGAGGAGGCTCTCAACCAGCTGAGGGCTAACCTCTATCAAAACTATCTTTATAGCTGCTTTCATCTGTATTTTCATATTAACAGTGGGTCAAAGAATCCAGGGATGAACCCACAGACCTTCCATGACTCCAGTGGACAATAAAGAGTAAAATAAAAAATAAATATTACCTTCCCAAAGACTCCTGATTGTTTCATCTTGTTTCACTCACAGGTATCATGGCAGGCTCCAACCGGTCTGGAGACCTGCGTGACGCACAGAAGTCGATCCCAATCGGCACGATTGCAGCCATCACCACCACATCAACTGTGTGTATCCTTCATGAGGCCGATAAGGTTGATAAAACAGAAACTGAACTTGTTATGTTTGAGTCAAACAATTTCTTAACAGATTTGCCCAGACATGTCTTGTGTGGTGCTGTTTGGTGCCTGTATAGAAGGAGTAGTCTTAAGGGACAAGTAAGTCTAATTATGCAGAATTTAAATGTATTTTTATTGTTAATGTAGTAGTATATCATACATAAAACAAGCTTCTAAAATGTGTATTTTGTCTTCGCCTCTCTCCACAGGTTCGGTGAAGGGGTCAGTGGTAACCTGGTGATTGGGACTCTGGCGTGGCCGTCTCCATGGGTCATTGTGTTTGGCTCCTTCTTTTCCACTTGTGGAGCAGGACTCCAGAGTCTGACTGGAGCTCCACGTCTCCTGCAGGCCATTGCTCGAGATGGCATCATCCCATTCCTTAGAGTGAGTACTAAAAGCATTAAAATGTCTTCATGAATCATAAAAACAAGGGGAAAAAAACATGCCTGCTGCAGAAACACTTTAAAATCCCATACTTTGTTCGTATAGCACTTACTCTGGTGTTGTAAAATATGATTTAATTGAATCCTTTTGCATTGCTGCAGGTGTTTGGGCATGGCAAAGCCAACGGGGAGCCCACCTGGGCTCTTCTGCTCACAGCCAGCATTTGTGAGATTGGCATCATCATCGCCTCCCTGGATTCAGTTGCACCCATCCTCTCCATGTAAGTACACTGTAATTTAACACACACTGCTGCACAGGCCTATTGAATCGAGAACCCTTCTCTATAGCTCATTTCTCTTGCTCTCTTTTTCTGCCCTCTCCTCTGTAGGTTCTTCTTGATGTGCTACATGTTTGTCAATCTTGCCTGTGCCCTGCAGACTTTGCTAAGGACCCCAAACTGGAGGCCGCGCTTTAAGTTCTACCACTGGTGAGTGTGTTAGTGTTCAAAACCTTAACATACACACATACCATAGACTGGACATAGTATGCGTGATATCGCACATACGTTTCTGGAGATCGTCGTGAAGCTCAGAGTGTAGCGACTCTGGCCGTCACCATCTTGGCGTCCTGCTTCTGCCGCATCCTGGCTAATCTAAAAATTGGCAAAAACTTGGCATTTTGTTATTTTTATATGCATTTGCTTGTGACTCATTTTGTAGCCAGCATCCGTTCAATGAACTTCACTTTTTGGCACTTCAGTGCTGGCTTTATTTCTCAGCCACGATAGCCGCTTGGTACAAACATAAGGGCCAATGGTTACTATTTTCATGACACTATTCTAATCTAGTAATGCTTGCATGTGAAACAATTTTTGATATAAAATTTTCTTTCTGGTGCTGTATATGTATAAGTCTTTCTATCCATTCCAGCATGAGTTCAATCAACATTATGCAGAAATCTAACACATACGACCAGCAGTAGTTGGTGGTGTGTGCCATGAAGTGTTACCTACTTCTTGTTGGGGATCATACACAGATTTACATACTACACAGTACATACAAGACAAGCATGTAGGGCACTATGGTAGATGGTGATTTACACAATGTTGCTTTAAGCAGCAGCAGACTAAACACAAAACATTCCCAGTTGGACCAAACATGTGACTTCCTGTCCCCTGCAGGGCTCTGTCTTTCTTGGGTATGAGTCTGTGCCTGTCACTCATGTTCATCTGTTCCTGGTATTACGCCATAGTCGCCATGGGCATCGCCACGTGCATCTACAAATACATTGAGTTCCGTGGGTGAGTAATTATCATGACAGCGTAGAGCTGGGACAGAAAACAAGAATGAGATTGGATTGCAGCAGCCAACATCCAGTTTTTTTCTGCTAGTGGTTGTTGTTTTAGTCGAAGGATTGCTGTTGAGCATGTACATCATGATACCCAAATCATTAATGTGCTGTGTCACAGAGCTGAGAAGGAGTGGGGTGATGGGATACGCGGCATCTCTCTCAGCGCCGCACGCTTCGCTCTCATGAGGCTGGAGGAGGGACCACCGCATACCAAAAACTGGAGGTCAGTCTCCAACTTTTAACCTCCCTTTAACGGTGAAGCTGCAGCTGTTTAATCTGAATCTTTTGGTTCTTTGGTTCTTTGTCAGGCCTCAGATTTTGGTTCTGGTGAGTGTGGATGCCGAGCAGAACGTAGAACAGCCCCGCATGCTCTCTCTGAGCAATCAGCTGAAAGCGGGGAAGGGTCTGACCATCGTTGGCACCTCAGTTCAAGGAACCTTCCTCGATAACTTTGCTGAGTCCCAGAGGGCAGATCAGGTCCGTCCTCTCATCGCTACCACAGACGATTAATGTCACACAAACAAACATATGAACACAATCACAGTCCTCTCTTTGTATTTGTAGTCTTTGCGTAAGTTGATGGAGACAGAGAAGGTGAAGGGCTTCTCTCAGGTGGTCATCTCCTCCAATCTGAGAGACGGGACGTCCCACCTGATCCAGGTTGGAGGATTGGGAGGTCTGAAGCACAACACCGTGATGGTCAGCTGGCCCCGAAACTGGAAACAACCAGAGTACCACCAGCAGTTTAGGAACTTTATTGGTGAGTCCTCTGACCCCAGAGAAATTCTGTTTAGTTTTAGTAAATTTCCTCCTTCCTGGGGGTGAATTAAACAAATAAAAGTGAAGTAATCACTTCCCATGTTTTATAACAAATCCATTTATCCTGTCTCCCTGCAGAGGTGGTTAGAGAGACAACTGTAGCCAGTCTGGCCTTGTTGGTTCCTAAGAATATCTCCAGCTACCCATCAAATGGAGAGCGCTTCACTGAAGGTCACATAGACGTGTGGTGGATCGTCCACGACGGAGGCATGCTGATGCTTCTTCCCTTCCTGCTGCGTCAGCATAAGGTGCGAAACGAAAGTAACACTCGTAGAAGGGTCAACGCTGGGAATATTTTATTCATTATCTGTGAAATGTTCCTGTTTTGTCCCGTAGGTGTGGAGGAAGTGCAAGATGCGTATTTTCACTGTTGCTCAGATGGATGATAATAGTATCCAGATGAAGAAAGACCTCATCACTTTCCTCTATCACCTGCGCATCGATGCTGAGGTGGAGGTGGTGGAGATGGTGAGAGACTTGTCTGGCACATACACAAACACACAAATCCTGTTTTTGTTTTTAGGAGCTGTTAAAAATATGGTTTGTGTCCTGAGATGAAGACCAAACCAAACCTCTTCTTCTTTTTCAGTATAATAAATTTAAAAAATGTCTTGTTGCTTTAAAGCATGACAGTGACATCTCAGCCTACACCTACGAGAAGACACTGGTGATGGAGCAACGGTCGCAGATCCTCAAGCAGATGCATCTGACCAAGAATGAGATGGAGAGAGAGGTAAAGAAATGTTTGTCTCATTTTAAACCTCTTTTTACGATGCAGCAACCTAAAAATCAGCAAATTCCCCCGAGGATTAACATTCATTTTGACATTGTCATTATCACTCTGTGTGCTCCAAATATTAGCTGCGGTGCAGGGAATTACTTTATAATGAGGTGTTTGAGTCTGGACTTGTTTTTACTGATCCGAGAGAAGCACGAATGAATTCCAGAGGGAAATCAGAAATTGAACATAATCCATCTCCCCTTTTGTTTTTTGGTTTTTTTATAACTATAGATCCAGAGCATTACAGACTCATCCCGTGGGTCCATTCGACGTAAAAACCCGTCTGCCATGCGGACCCAGCACAGCACTGAGGAGGGAGCCAGCCTGGCAGAACAACCAGAGGACGAGGTAATGCAGTCATGGCCCCTTTTAGGACAAATAACTTGTTTATTTACAGCACATCTGCTCTGCACACGTTGGTTGTTTCTCTGTGCTCCAGCTTGAGCAGTGTTTTTGTTCATATATACAATGGAAAAAGAATCAGCAAAGCAAAACAGGTTCGGAACAGTTATGGCTGCAGGTATGGTTAAATTCAAATCTGGTTAATACACGTCACACATCACCCAGTTTTCCCATTTAGTATCAGACGTTCTTTTTCAGTCAAAATTGGTCATTTTTTTTCATACAGTAGATCTCTTGTACAATTCCTAGCCATTGCTTCATGGTGGAGGGTTCAGTCTTGAACCAGTTCCTTGTTGCTGCCTTCTTAGAAGCAATTAGTAGTATCGTGATTATATATCTATCATTTCCAGTGACACATTTCCATTGTGCATAATTTTGCATTGATCTGGTGTTTCATATCCCAGAATATCTTTAACCGTGGCTTAGAAATGATGCCAAAAGGAGCGCAACTTAACTTGCTCTCAAATATCTACCAACATGTTTGTTCTGTACTCTTTATCTTAGGTGTGATGACATTTTTCCAGATTCCCTCCACATTTGTGGATTTGTAGTAGCCACTCCTCTGGGGTGATGCCAATGCACAACTTAATGTAAACTCTGGAGGTACTTTTACATTCTCTGAGGTTTTGGTGTATAGAGATACAACCTTGATTTTTGTCTCATGTGAGTACATCACCCCATTTGATATTTTTGAGCTCCATATTTCCTTTTCGTTAATGAAATCAGTTTATCAGATATTCTGTGTGCGGTAGGTTACTGGGTCTAGCTCGGGTACAATCTTCTGTGTTATTGTACTATTATGCGACAGACGATGTTTTATTCTTTCCACCGCTGGCCACTGGTTTTTCCAGAGTTTCACCTATACTGACAGATGTCTCTTTTCTCTCTTTGTGTCTCTGTCGCATTGTAATGTCACGGTGTCCCTCTCTCAGTCTGTGGCTGTCTCCAACACAAAACAGGTACAGCTGATCCACAGTAAGAACGCCTCCGTGCCCACAAGCCCCACGTCTCCTGCTGGGCCTGCTGGAGAGGGCACTGCCACCTGGACAGACAACAAGAGTGCAGGCAAGGGGCAGAGCCTTTTATCAGCAAACCCAGAGGCGGGAAAAGACCTCTTCAACATGAAGCCGTAAGTGACCTGTTAGCTGAGCGAAAGAAACAGACATTACACATGACATGCCCAATAAGAACTGTTGGTCGGTGGTAAATATTTGTATATATCGACCCAAGTTCAAGGGTTTCATGCATTCTGTTCCTACGAGTGTGACAAACAAAACTTTGACCTTAACCCCCCAAATGCAGATTCTGGTTTAAGCATGTGTGTGTAAATTTTGCTCTCCTTACATGCTGCTGTAGGGAATGGGAGAACTTGTAAGTATTAACATCTATGTGAGCTTAGCAGTTATATAACATTACACTAATACTAATATAATTTTGTTTTGTTTTTTTGCGTTAGGAATCAGACTGATCTGAGGCGCATGCATACAGCGATGAAGCTCAATGAGGTGATCACGAAGAAGTCCAAGGAAGCAAAACTTGTCCTGCTCAACATGCCTGGACCCCCCAAAAACCGCGTGGGCAATGAAAACTGTATCCTACATCATACATTTCTATTCAAGGTGGAGCTAGTTTTAAATGTTTTACTGTCTATATCAACAAGTCTAGTCTAGTGACTCTGCGACACAAATCTGATTTCATTTTGAACTTTTCTCTCAGCTTTGTTGTTTTTGTGAAACAGTTTTACATCTCTTGAAGAGTTCTTTAAATTAAACCATTTGAGAATTTTGGAGAGGAGATTGCTCTCTTATAGATGGGCATCACAAATAGACAACGTTTTTTGTTGAAATCTTTAGCTGAACACTAACAGTTCAATTGCATGAAAATCTTTTTTCCTTTAATGATATCTACCTTTCTATAATCAACACTGTTTAATCACATTCAACTTAAAAGCAGTCTAAATAGACACTGTTGGAACACGATGAGTATCAGCCAAAGTGTACTTAAGTTCATCTGACTTGAGTTCATCGGTGGGGTCACATCAGGCTGCAAAGTTTGGAAAGGGTTGTACATGTCGTGAAAGAAAGCTACATTCCTTCACTGTGATTGTCTCTCAGACATGGAGTTCCTTGAGGTTCTCACTGAGGGTCTAAATCGGGTTCTCCTTGTGCGCGGAGGTGGACGCGAGGTCATCACCATCTACTCCTGAATGGTTCTGAACGGCACCTACATGGACTCTGCTCTCTCCTCCCTCTCTATTCGTTCCAGGAAAATCCTCCCACAGCCCTGACCTCGCGGTCAACTCATTCAGCCGCCTAACCATTAGCGTACACACATAATTATGCAACAGTCGCCTCTTTGTTCTGGACGTGTCAGCTGATAGCAGCAGATGAGTTTATGGTTAGCTCTGACAGCTTTCTCAGCTGCATCAGCTTTCTGCTGACAGGTCAACTTTCTGTCCTTGTGCTTTTTGTTCCTGCTCGTTTGCAAAAGAGGAATGTTTCTTATTTTCTGTTATTTATTATTGATGTTATTTATTTATTTATTCATTCATATAATCATGTCTGTCTTTGTCTTGGTCTCTTTTTTGTCTTTCATTGTATGATTGGAATTACAGAAATAATAATATTAGAGTCTGTTTATGACATTTTATTCATAGTGGAAATGTTAATATGTACATATTCCCAAAACAGACCATTTGGATCAAATAGTTCACTCATTTTAGTACCCTAAGTCTGAGATTACAGCAGCTCTGAAAATGCAGAGGCAGATACAGTGTGTGTGACTTGCTGTTTATGTCCCGGCCACGAACATCGTGAGAAGAACATTACATAACCGGTTTGTCCTTGTTATGCAGACGATATATGTGTTTATTTATTTGTCAGCATCACTTTCTAAAGCACAGAGGGCTTGAAAATGCCAAACCTGATTGTTTAACCTCATTTTCACAGCTGGGGGGGGGGGGGGGGGGGGGTCCTACAGACTGAATAGACTCTGTGATAAGTTGCATTATAGTCTGAGTGTTTGCACTCAGAGTCCAGAAAATGTCCCGATATAGATTTTATGCTAGTCGATCAGGGTGCATTGGGATCTCTGTTGTTTTCATATTAAAATATGAAAAAAATATATATATAAATATATATTTGGAGGAAATTATTCAAAAAGCAGATTTTACATGATTTCACAAAGCGGTACTGTATATGAAATCTGCATTTGCAAAAATTGTTTCCATCACTTGTTTTCTCCATTGCCTTCAGAAAAAAAAACTTCTTGATCACTTACAAACAAAATGTGCCAATATGTAATGAAGGAAATGTTTTGATATCAACTTTAGGTCAAACAGAAAAATTAAACCAGTTT
This sequence comes from Nibea albiflora, assembly GCA_014281875.1. Taxonomy (NCBI): domain Eukaryota; kingdom Metazoa; phylum Chordata; class Actinopteri; family Sciaenidae; genus Nibea; species Nibea albiflora. The sequence continues at coordinate 8,248,322 of CM024793.1, forward strand.
TTGGACCAGGCATCTATACAACTTTTATAAAACGTAACAGTTTAATTAGTGTTAGTGTTAATGAGAGAGATGAATCTGGGATTGTTATTTATTTATTTAGATTATTAATATGTTTGTAACAATTTAACAACATAAGTCAGTGTTCATAGATAAATGTTGACGATGTATAACAGATTTTATCTTAGAGAATTTATTTTTTTAAACGTGTGCTTCAGGAAAAAAAGTAATTTAATTAAATAATTTCAAATATATATTTATGTATTGCAGAGCATTAAAGGAGCAGTTTAATATTTTGGGATATGCGCTTGTTTGATTTCTTGCCAAGAGTCAGCTGGAGGCAAAAGATAGCTTAGCTTTAGCATAAAGACTTGAAATAGACACCATAGCTGTGTCTAAACGTACCAAAATCTGCATACATGAATACATTTTGTTACCTTTTTACAGAGCCAGGCTTGCTGTTTTCAAGTCTTTATGCTAAGCTAAGCTAACCAGCTGCTTCCTGTAGCTTCATATTTACTTGCAGACACGAGAGTGGTTTCAAACTCTTGACAAGAAAGCAAATAAGCGTATTTCCTAAAACATCTGACTACAAATAAATGTTAATTTGCTACTATACTAATGCAAAACACTTAAAAATGAATTAGCTGTGATGTTGACAGTGCAAATGCATGCAGAAAATATGAACACCAAGAGAAAAAATAATTTTAGAGGCGATGTCAGATAGTATATATTTAACAGTCTGAAACAATGTATGTTTAGTTTCCATTTCTGTGTAGTCATTTCTGAACACGTTACATCAATTCATGCACATGTGCTGTTTGTCAGACAAAGCAACTGATCCTGCAAACATTTCATAGAATATCACCAGTAAGGCCTCACAACCTGCATATAGTTTATTACAACAATATGGAAACAGCGTCTTTATTATTAATAGTTTATAATGGAAGTATTTGTCCAAACATATATGTGTACATGAGTTTGCTTTCCTCTTCCTCTTGGCCTGTTGGTGCCATAACATATTTTACGTAGGATGTTCTGCATCAGTTTCTAGAAAAATAAAAGTCATCAGCATTCAGTGTCCAGGATCTCATGAGACTCGTAGGTGTCCTTTAGATTTACTGTAAATACAGAACTTCACTTCATCACACACATAATGTATTATTTTGAATATGAATATCTGTGCCACCCTCAGTGTTAACTCTGAAGAGTTTAGGTCAGAACATTAGCAACAACAAAAATTGATATACTGGTCACCGATCTGCAGATGCTTAGTTACAATTTATAAACCCAGGTTGTGAGCGTGAGTGCTGTGTGTTTCTGTCTGAGTCTGTCTGAGTGAGGACACTGTATGTAACTGAACAGCAAGACAGAGTGAAAACAGGACGTTTGTACATAGACCTGTGATTTTAGGCTTAGAGATAACACGTGTAATGTGTGTTAACACAGTTTTTATAGATATATAATAGACACTGTATTGTATTTTAAAATGATAAACAAACTATGTTTTATGTTCTATTATGTCTTATGCAATAATGTGCGAGTAATGGTTTCAAGAAACCATTTCATAAAGTATGTAAAGGTGCAAAATGCATTAAATCAGAATCATTTTAATACAACAGTGACAGCTCAAGTGTCATTTCTTCTCACAGTGTAAAGAAGAAGTAGCTTATGTTGTTTAGCATTACTGTTTTTGTAAATAGTTTACTACCAACTTCTTTTAAACGTTTAGCGTACATGGTGTTGAAACATTGAATACCGAAATGTTGGCAGGTAAGACACACTTCATCAGCCGCCGGTACAGCAAAGCTGCAACAAACAACAAAAGAAACATGTGAAGAAACATTTTTCCTTTGCTGTTTTTTCTTCTTCTCACTTAACCACTGGAAGTCTGTGGATTTATTTTTGTCTTTATCTATTCAGGAAAGCTTCACTGAGAGCAATGCTCTTTTTACATTCACACCTGGAAGCTGTCCACAGTCCACAGGTTTAAGGGCCTTGCTGCAATTCAATGGTGATAATCAGAGATGGACAAATACTGACTTTCACCTTTTCCACCCTCATCCTTATCCTGTGAGTCCAGACCATATTGAACCAATCATAAATTTGCTTCTCTAACTTTTAGGCCACCACTGGTTACTAGTTCAGTGGTGAAATCAGCTAAAGCAGACAGCGTGTTCACAAACATCTGCTGTTTATCTTGGCAGACCATTAACAGAGACAAAGCAAAATGAAACCAGACAGTGAGTTTCCTGTGTACTTACAGGAAGTCAATAGGTGGTGATGTTCACCATTAGATTAAGTCATCTCAGGCTGATGGTCATTTCATTTGTTTTGCAGATATAGTAGTCTTCCGTTCTGCACCCACCTAATTGAATGCCTAATACAGGCATATGTTACCTCAAGACTGTTGCGTTCCTCCAATGATCCAACAATATCTGGCTCTGCCACCCATACACTCAGAGCAATCCAAACTTTGTCTCCTGTCTGTTGTCCCCCGTTGGTGGAACGCCTACCTGTTCCTACCAGGTCAAAAAACTCCTGAATACCCAGCTCTTCAGCTAGTTCCTCGTCTCCTAGCACTACCAACAACTGGAGATTATAAATCTACCAACTCTAGACCTGTCACAGTACTTATTGCTGCACTGACCTGTCACACTGTACCTTGATTGTTTCCTTTTTTCGTAAATCAAATGTAAATGCAATGTTATGCGATGACATTTCACTGGATAACTAAAAATGTTACCTGCCTGCTGGTGTTACAGGAAATGTTAGAGGTTCACCATCAGTCCGCATGGTTCATATTCTGGGGACCATAAATGTGTACAAAATTTCATGGCAGTTCAACTACAGATAGAAATGTTCCACTATGCCTTTGAAGGGTGCAAACTTATTGAGTTAAGGATACATAGCCTGCTACTATTTTAGAGGAATATAAAACCTAAAATGGACATCATTCATTTACTGTTTGATATATATTCTAATGTCAGGTGCATACACTTTACAAGACAAGCTTGTGTGAATTTACAGATATAAGTTCATACTGCATTTTCCTATTAGATTACCACAAAATCCTGATGTTTCTGAACAGCACAGTTTTATTACAATAGTCAAAGTCCACATGGCAGTCTTTGTCTGTGAGTGCAATATTGCTGAGAGAGAGAGAGCATGCTTTACCAAAGCCTTTGACCTGTCTTATCTACACAGATAAAGCAGGTTCCAAAAGAAATTACTGCCATTTGCCCCAAAGAGCTGTCAGGATGAAGACACAGTCAACCAACCTTCGAGTGAGGTTACCTGTGTTTGTGTTTGTCGCAGAGGTGACTATTGTTGGCTTGTATGCTGCGTTTGTCACCTACGATGAGCATGCAGACGCCAGATTTCAGCACAACCAGACGAACCCCATGGACAATGCAGTGTATAAGGACTACCCTTTTTTTACCGACATACAGGTGATGATATTCATCGGCTTTGGGTGCCTGCTGGCATTTTTTCGACTCTATGGCTTCAGTGGGATGGTTTTTAACTTCCTGACGGCTACTTTTGCAATCCAGTGGGCCATCTTGGTGCAGGGGTACTTCCAGTTCAGCCACGATGGTAAGATCCACCTCGGAGTGATCAACCTCATAAATGCGGAGTTTGCATGCGCTGTGGTGCTGATATCTTTCGGGGCAGTGCTTGGAAAGACGAGTCCATTGCAGCTGCTGGTCATGGCTCTGTTGGAAGTGCCTGTGTTTGCAGTCACAGAGTGGGTCGTGCTCAAGTACATAAAGATCAATGATGCAGGAGGCTCTATTCTTATTCATCTCTTTGCCTGTTACTTTGGTTTGGGTGTCACTTTTGTGCTGTACAGGCCTTGCCTAAATGAAGGCCATGCAAAGGAGAACACCAGCTACCAGTCTGACATCCTCTCTGTGATGGGGACCTTGTTCCTCTGGGTGTTTTGGCCTTCTTTCAACTCAGCATTAACCCTGAAAGGAGACGACCAGCACAGAGCAATCCTCCACACCTTCATCGGCCTCAGTGCCTCCACCCTCACAGCCTTTGCTCTCTCTGCCATGCTGAACAAAAACGGTAAGCTCACCATGGCTGATGTTCAGAATGTGACCCTGGCTGGAGGTGTGACAGTCGGGGCGTCTGTGGATATGATGATATCGCCTGCAGCTGCGTACGCTCTGGGTATGATTGGCTGCACTGCGTGCATGCTTGGCTACAAATACTTGAGCCCCTTCCTGGCACGGCGCTTCAGGATCCAGGATCAGTGCGGAATACATAATTTGCACGGTCTAACAGGACTTATATCCTGTACTGCAGGGATATGTGCTATACTGATGGCTAAAGAGGAAGTTTACGGTCCCAGTTTGTATGAGATTTTTACCTACAGAGCACCAGTGGAAGGAGACCCTAAGCTTCAAGAGCTCCAGATGTTGATCCCTGGTTTACAGCCAGGGTTGGGGAGGACTGCCCAGGAACAGGCTCTCTGTCAGGTTGCAGCTGTCTTCTCTACAATAGGAGCGTCAGCACTGGGAGGCGTCCTCACCGGCTTAGTGTTGAGGCTGCCATACTTCGCAGCACCATCCGATGACTTCTGCTTTGATGATGAACTGTTTTTTGATGTTCCTCCAGACTACGATTCGCCGCTTAAACACAGTAACACAATCCCAACAGAGGACTCTGCTGCCTGATGTGATCAATGCACACGATGGAAGAAGAAAATGTAAATAAGCCACTATAACTATTAACTGTTAACTGCACTGTAAATATGTTGATCATGAATAATAATGAAAAACAATGCCTGTGCCAGTGAGTGTTACAGCTCTCCAACTTTGTAATGTGAAATAAACGCTTTTTAAACTGTGTGTACATTTATGTCCCAGAAATTATGATAAAAATTCAAAATTTAAAGAAGAGTCAAATATATAAAAAATATGCTCATTAACCAAGAAACAATAAAATCAAAATAAATAATAAACAAATTAAATGAAAGAACAGTAATGAATGATGAAGGTAAATAAGAGCAGCAACATCTTACTGAAGTCATGAAAAATATATTATATTATTATAAATGTAACGAAAAGTAGGACAAGTTTTCTGCAATTAAATGTATCATACATGACATCATATGTTTTGCTAATATAATGTTAGCATTAATCATTAATAACAGAGGTTACCGTTAATCACTTGGATGTTAATATACTGTGCAGATGTTTGTTTTTAGTCGTCAGTAGATGGAGGCACAGACTTGTGAGACGAGCTGACGCCTCTGTTCTCGCGAGAAAACACGATATTCCAAAGCATGCCAGGGTGTTGCAACCCTCGGTAATGTTTTACAGGCAAACAAACTGAGGCTTTGTGTAAATCCACTGAGGCGGTTTAATGTTTAGACCTACAGAGGGCGCGAAAGCAAACGTGTATATAAAGAGCCTTAACTTTCTTCATTTACAGGCCCTAGAGTCTAAAATTATACAGTTTGATAACATTTTACATTATGTTTTAACAGATTAAAAAAACTTTTACAGCAGAAATAAAAATGAAATATTTCAGGTATTTTTGTGAGACACGACTTAAATGATTAAATCAGTTATCAAAACAGTCGTTGATTGGCTGATGATTTATTGACGAGAGACTAATCAACTAATTGAATACTTGATCAATCATTGAAACTCCGTTTTTACGTACTCAAAAGTTTTGTTTTTTGATCTTGATAGTAATAAATGAAATAATAAAACTAATAATAATAAAACTGTCAGTTTTTATCGCTATTTGGAGTGCTATTTCATATTTGTAAGTAACTGAGTAAATGTATTGAGAAATGTATTGTATTGAGACATTACACACTGATACTCGGCCTATGTGTGGGGGAAGTATGAGTTTCAGGAAGAGAGCGGTGCAGTGTTCATCGTCTCCAGTAGATGGCGGTAAGGCGACACCAAATATTGGCGCCGCCGCGGTGAAACATCAAAGCAGCGGAAGAAGCCGAAGAAGAAGGAAGGGAGAGAGCATTTAGACACCAGGCCACGACCTGCCCGCTCCGGTTAGCTGCTAACGTTAAAAAAAAAAAAAAAAAAAAACGTTACATAACTTCGACAAATTGTCCTTTCATCTCACCATTGTGTGATCGGCCGAGAGCGGAGGCGTCGAGACGGGCCTCTTCAGCTGCACGTTTGCCGTGATATTTTGACTTTGGCACGTCGTTTCGTCAAATTCAAACGGTAACCGTCAATGTTTGCTAATCGAAGCTAAACGCCGTTAGCTGGCCTGCTAACTAGCCGCTTGTTTTTCTAACGTAAACGTGACGCGGGCCGTTGCTGTTGAGTTTGTGAGGCTTGAAGTCGATCCCTTCATCGTATATCTACTTATTTAATCGATCTCTACATGATATTTTCAGTCAGTAGCAGTGGCGGGTTCAATAAGAACGGTTATTTAAATTAGCTCCACCGCGAGGTGGCTAGTTAGCGTTAGCTTCACGTTGGGTGCAACGCGTGTTTATCCTGTTATGTTCTCACTAATGTTGGATAAAATACGAGCTTGTGTAGAGCTCTGCGTTACTCCTGACCGAAGATTGTTAAAATTAGACGGATGCGCTGTGTTTAAACGTGTCGCATCCAAGGTTAAATTCGTGATATTGCAGGACATTTTTAAGGAAGTTGGATCAAACTCCGTGTAACACACCGTCTCCGTATCGTTGCCATCTAACTTATTTCTAAGCTTTTATCTACTGGTCTGCATTTCTTTCACACGTAATGCGTCAAGGCATGATAGAAAATGTGGTTTCGTGTGTCGGGATGAAAGGGAAAGCTTTTTTTTTTTCATTATTTAACTATCTGTTGGTTGTTTTGGCCGCGGAAACCTTCAGCCATGTTCCTCAAACTTTGTACCTGAACGCAGCGCTCCCCGCATACAAACATGGTTGCGCTCGGTGATGCTCTCTCCTATGTTAATCATTGTTTTGTCTCTCTCTCTCTCACAGGATCATCATGGCTGATGATTTTGACGTAGAGGCCATGCTGGAGGCTCCATACAAAAAGGTGGGTTGCTGACTGCAGAGCTGAGGCCTGTTTTTCACTGTTATGATTTTTTTACTCTTGAGTCCTTTATTTACATTTGCTACTGTGACAAAGTTTTACTTGAATGTTGTGTGGTGTGATTGAGTATTTAAAACGCAATACAGAATTATAAATAAATCCACATCTATCTCTCTTTATAGACTTCCCTAATGATATCTCACCTCTACTCCCATGAATTCATCTTTGATTCCACTGTGAACTGTGAAAAAAAGGAAGGTAGTTATTGTGCATATACTGATGTACTGTGGTTCACCTTAGGACTAAAAGAGATTCAACCTAGAACATCCAATCCGTATTCGGTTGCAACAAGGTGAATGCCAATGGTTGATAAGCCCATCCTTACCTGTCCAGCAAAGGAGGCAGTATTCAGATTTACAATCTGCATGCCATCGGTGTTTCTGAATGTAACCAGACTTTAAACCCCAGTTACACCGGGTGGTTTTGACAGTAATAAATCACCCTGAGTTGATTCACCTTTAACTAAATGCTCTCTAGTGAGTAAGTTGTTTGTATTAAGTCCCCTAAATCAAAAAGACTCCACAGAGCTTAGGGAAAGTAGACGAGTCGCGAGTTGTGCCATGATTTCATGGCAAAATGCAGCCGAAGATTGATTTTCTCTTGCATGTAAATATGAATACTGCCTCTTTGCCTTAGTCAACTGTAATGTGAATCAGCATCTTGATTTTTGCATGCTACCCGATACCACAGATATTGATATATTACTAGAATAACTGTGAAAATAGACCTATCTAGCATCATTGTATTATGAAGTGAGTTATTTTTCAGTAGTTAATAATTCCTTTAAGTCAAAAGGTATAGGTAATATTACTCATATATTATGCAGACTACAGATAATGGAAGTGTTACACGTGGCTGAATTAATGGATTTATTTCATTTATTTTATTTTTATTTATTCATTTATTTTCTTGGGCGTCAATATTACTAAGAAGTGTGAATCCCTGTTTGCTTCAGGGCAAGATGTGTGACAGAGGTGGCATCGAGCTCTTACAGTCCAAGAACGAAAATGGGTGAAGATCACTGGACTGACACCAACCACACAGGATCTCTTTTAGTGGTCGTGGGCCATGCATGGTCACATGATTAGGCACAAATAGTGGCAGTGGCATTGGTACGACCTATTAGGAGGGGAATGGTGGAGATGATCTGACTACTGACAAAGCTTCCTGAACTCAGCTAATATGTTGGACAATCTCCCATAACTTTGCTTTGTTGCATTATGTACTGAGCAGCCTTGTAAATAAAAATAAAAAAAGATTTAAAAAAAAAAAAGAAACGGGAGTGGGATGGGAAGCTATTGGGGTGGTGGAAGGACACTGTCCGGACATGACAGTAGGAAGTTTGAAGTATTATTATTAATTGAATATATTCTGCATTTTCTCTTGTCCCACCCCACCCCCTTTACCTTGACGACTTGAAATGTTTCATCTACGTCCTCATGATGTTCTTCTATCAACCTTGCTTAGGATGAGATCAAGTCCTCTCATGCAAATGGACATGACGACCAGAACAAGAAGTAAGTGTTGGGCTTCACGTGATTGAAGCCACGTTACCACGTTATTAATTCAACTTTGAGATGTGTTTTCACTCTGCACGACGATAGCGGTGTTGTGACATGTTTCAGGAAAAGGAGGAGTCGAAGCAAGAGCCGGAGCCCAGGCTCTAAGAAGAAAAGAAGCAGGAGCCGAGACAGAAAGAAGGGTAAGAAGAGAAGCAGGAGCCGAGAAAGAAAACGAAGCCGCAGCAGAGAGCGCCATCGCAGCGGCTCCAGAAGCAAAGAGCGTTCCGGCCGATACAAAGCACGCAAAAGCCCCGTGTAAGTGATCTTTTTTTAAATATGGTAGCACTCTGATTATAATTTATTGCCTGTGTTTTATGGAGCTCAGTGTTTTTTTTTTAGTGGCCTTATCAACTCAAAAATGTAAATTCAGTTGTGTGCTGTTGTGCGTTCTATGGAGAGGTTTTTTTCTTTACGTACACGAGGGGCAGATTGAAGAAGCCCAAGTGTTTCAAATATTAATGATGGATCTGTTTGAGTCTCTCAGTACTCTAACAGTGAACCAGGATGTTAAACATAACATCCTGAAACTGAAGGAGCTAAATGAAATCAAGCCACCATTAATTTTTACATGCGCTCATTTCTCCTGCTGTGACGGTGTCTCCCCATCAGGGAGAACCGTGATGCTCGATCAGGGAGCAACTTTATTGTTAACAGAGTACATGTCGATGTGTGAATGCTCTCATGTTGTTTTACACTTACACTTTTGTATTTTATTTAAAATTTTAAAAACTTTTTTGTTTTTTAGCCGGAAACGTTCCAAAAGTCGAAGTCCCTTCAAAAAAGAAAAGAGTCCCATCAGGTGAGATGAGTTTTCACATATTTCTAAGTCTGGTTTTGTTTTAGCACACAGATATTGTATAATTATACTCACTACTACAAGAATTGTCTAGGATTCTTGGTATTCATTTATAAAATGGCCACAGTGTTTACATTGTAATGTGTTTAACATTGCTGTTTTTCCCCCTCCTTTTCAAGGCAACCAATCGACAATCTGACACCAGAGGAGAGGGATGCCCGCACAGTTTTCTGCATGCAGCTCGCTGCAAGAATCAGAGCCCGAGACCTGGAAGACTTCTTCTCGGCTGTTGGAAAAGTCAGTTCATTTCCCAAGTTGTCTTTAAAGTATAATCCAGTGAGCCTGCGTGTAGAAATGGTCAAACAAATCATCCGTTTGTGTCTGTAGGTGAGAGATGTGAGAATGATCTCAGACAGAAACTCCAGGAGATCAAAGGGCATCGCGTACATTGAGTTCGTGGAGGCCTCGTCTGTACCGCTGGCGATTGGATTGACCGGCCAGAGGCTTTTAGGAGTGCCCATCATTGTACAGGCCTCACAGGTTATGGTAACTTAATCTAAATATAGACTGCAATGTTTTTCTATTTGATGAAATGGACAACTTTTGAACAATTGATTTCAGCATTGATAATGCTGAATTGACATAATTTCATCAATGTATTTATTACAGGCAGAGAAAAACAGAGCTGCAGCTGCTGCCAATAACCTACAGAAGGGCAGTTCAGGTCCGATGCGGCTGTATGTGGGCTCGCTGCACTTCAACATCACTGAAGAAATGCTTCGAGGGATCTTTGAGCCTTTTGGGAAGGTCAGTGATGAGTAATACAAATACTATAATATATATTTTACTACTTGCATTCATTACAAACCTCCTTTTATTGTGTTGTTTCACAGATTGAAGGTATCCAGCTCATGATGGACAGCGAGACCGGACGCTCCAAAGGATACGGCTTCATATCGGTAATTAGAGCATCTGTATCTCATCGACAGTGCTTTAATCTTTGCGGCTAAGTTTGACTCTAACCTCGTTTGTTTCGGGTTTTCAAGTTTGCAGATGCAGAATGTGCAAAAAAAGCTTTGGAGCAACTGAACGGCTTCGAGCTGGCCGGCCGTCCGATGAAGGTGGGGCATGTTACAGAGCGCTCAGACTCATCGACAGCCAGCTCGTTCTTGGACAACGACGAACTGGAGAGGACTGGCATTGACCTCGGCACCACAGGGCGCCTACAGCTTATGGCTCGACTAGCAGAAGGTTTGTTATAGCTGGCATAATTTTTGTATCAATGGTACAAAGAGGGGCCCAATTATCCTGGACTTGTCCAGTTATTAGCCATCAGATCAATGGACTGGCTCAGAAGTCTTATTGTCATGATTCAAAGCGCCAAAGAAGTGGACATAATGTTTGTTGTTGTTCTAACCCAGTGATGCTGCAGGTCTGTAGACACGGCATCACAGGCTTCTGCTTTAATGAATCATTTAAACACAAACAGATTTAATCTAACTGTGGCTTGTTTGTCACGATCCGTCAGCATCATGAAGTTCTAGAAACGTCTTCTTTATGATTGTGAAAAGTTTCTGAACTCTCTCCGTCAACAGGAACCGGACTGAAGATCCCTCCTGCTGCTCAGCAGGCTCTGCAGATGACCGGGTCCATACCCTTTGGAAACATTGCTGCTCCTGCAGGTGAGCGCATCTTGATGATGGGGAAACATTTGTTTGCACATTTAAAAAAAGAAAATCCAGTGCTAAATAACCTTTGTTTTTGTTTCAGCCGTTCCCGCTCCAGCTCCAAGTCAAGCTCTGAACCTGCCATCACAGCCGCTGGCCACACACTGCCTTCAGCTGTCCAACCTCTTCAATCCACAAGCGTAAGGAAGTTATCAGTTGGATCAGACTTTTTGTTTTTTTTTGAAGCCACAGGATTTTAAACATTGACAAACATGTTTTTCAGAGAAAACGATCCCAGCTGGGCCATCGAGATCCAAGATGATGTTATTGAGGAGTGCAACAAACACGGAGGGATTGTTCACATCTACGTCGACAAGAACTCTGCTCAAGTAAGTTGACGCTTGAAGACGTTTATCAAAAGTGAAGAGTTCTAGTCGATCCACAGACTTCACTGTGGACATTTTAGTAGAAAACTGTTTAACAGGAGCCTTTGTTGTCTTTTTCTCATAGGGTAACGTGTACGTGAAGTGTCCCTCAATACCAGCAGCAATGGCGACTGTAAATGCACTTCATGGACGCTGGTTTGCAGGTATGTGACAATGCCATTTTGTTTTGTATCCCTTGAATATGACCGCAAACAGAATGTGGATGAAGGCTTTAACTTTTTTCCCTTCTCTTCCAGGCAAAATGATAACAGCTGCCTACGTTCCTTTACCGACCTACCACAACCTTTTCCCTGATTCAGTAACGGCAAAGCAGCTTCTAATGCCGGCACGTCGATAGTCTGAGACGTGCACATGCGAGTCAGTGTAAATACATTTGTTTGCATTCATGGAAATGTCATTGAGACAGATGCATTGAAATTAGTTGGCTGTGTGTAATAAAAGTTGCCTCAAGTTCATGTGTTCACCATTGAAGATTAGGCAGTTTTTTTTTTCTTTGAGTTGCTTTTCAGAATTTTTTTTTTTGTGGGTTTGTGTTGTAAACTACCACTTAGAAGTAATCTGCAGGTATCTATTGGTCTGTACGTTTTTAAATATTACTGTCTTATCTGCTTGTTTAAATCAACAGTTTTAGATTTAAAATAAATTGCAAAGAGTTACAGAAATGTGTTGGGTTAATAGGCCTTTAAATGCCAAAAGTATATCAATGTCAACAATAATCCTTTGTAACTTTTTACAGCCATAATTTCATTTTTTGTATGAAGGCTCCCCAATAAACTTTGGCAAATTTGACAATTCAGGTTATGTTTTTGTCCACTTTGTCACCCAGGGTTCAACTTAAATCACTGCCTTTATGATTGAAGTCTTTAATTACAAATTGGAGTTGTCGCGTCACCAGCCTCTGCAGGTCAGCGACACATTTTCATCTATATTTGTACTTAATGTGAGTGTGACCCCCGTAGGATAAGGTCTTTAAATATACATGCTGTGTTCATGTTTCAACATGGTCTTGACTTAAACATTTGCTGCCATGGGTTGGATCCCTGACTCCTCCAGTCTGCATACTGAACCACTGCTCGCTCTCACCATGTGCCATGGTCAGCTCAGCAAAACTGCGGAGCAGTGACAGTCAGTGCCACCAGTGGATGAGATTTGTAGTGTAAAAGCACCATAAGTGACCAGACCAGAAACTGATACTGTACAAGTTAAACTGGAAAGATGAAGTGCCAATTTCAAAACTTAAAATTAAGAACAAAACCACGGCCTTACCATTTAAATAACTGAGGTTTATAGTCACCCGTAACTTACAGTGGCATTACATGAGATAATGCCTTTACAGCATAACTTACTGTACTTGTGTTGGGGGCAGGGAACGCCAAATTGCTCCTGAAGGCTGCACCGTGTGTGTGCATGGTTAGCTCCTAAATAAGGGAGGCGCTATGCAAGTCCATTTACAGTACAATGCTCCTGTAGAAAAGCTCAGAAGCAGCGTGCTGCTCTCTAACGGAGGTGGGTCGGTTGACCAGACGTGAATCAGTCGTAACGAAAGGAATCTCATCTTTGTGTTGCCTTCATGGTTTGTTTCTGAGACGTGGACAGCTTCAAACCTAAAGCAGATGAACTGCTGCGCTGACCTTTTATAACTGACAAATGACACAAGACGGTTTTAATGCATATACTGTAAACTTTATATTCTAACAAAAGATATCGTAACAACAAAATAGTTTTAACTTCACAGACATCTTTGCTCTCAATTCGATCCACAGAACATTTTTATCTTCTTTTTTTTTTCCTTCACTTTTTTCAAAATTTTACTTTTTTTTTTCTTCATTTTTTTTCCCTCCAGAAAGTCGTTGACATCTGGAAAAGGAAATTACACGGTTAAGTCTTTTCTCGTGTGGTCTGAAACCCAGAATACTTTCTATGAAAAACATCTGTGCAGGATTCTTTCTTCACTATCGAATTGTGATCGGGCTGTTTGGAACAGAGTTTATACGACAGCAGGGAAATGTCTTCGTGTTGACGTTCCTGACCTGAAAGGGCTCTTCACTTTTTAGGGGAGCATTCCTTCACCTGGTGAGCCTGCAGGACAGCAATCGCCTCGTCCACCTGACCGGAGGAGAGGAAAGCGATGATTCAGTGACACCAAACTGGTCATCAGTACCACTCGCGAAGCTATAGCCAGGTTAGCTTTGCATTAACCTTTGAGTGCAGGGACTCTGGAGACTCCAGCATGTGCAGCAGCTCGGAGTTGTCAATCTCCAGCAGCATCCCGGTGATTTTACCAGCCAAATTTGGGTGAAGGGCATGGATCAGTGGGTACAAACGCTCCCCTGTGTATCACAGCAGAGCGAGGATTAACAACCAAACACACAAGCTGCCTCAATTTACAGTTCGAACGCTGCCACACCGAGAAGCTGTTTCTGATCCATGAGTGGAGCTGCAGCTAACATGGAGGCGGTGAGCGGCTCTTGGCCTTGAATGTGCACCGGTGGCTCCATCACAGACGCAGGAATAACCTTAAGATGTAGAGTTACAGGATAGCATTACCCTGGATGTTGTCTTCATTACACAAGATCTTTACACGGAGCTATCGAGCAACATTTTACTGCTACACCAAGCACACACTACCCAGAATAGAGCTTAAACATGCACAGACTAAGGGTACCTGTAGTCTTGTCATGGGTGCAGGCACAGTAATGACCTGCTGGGCATTTCTCACTGCAGACGAGTACTTGTACTGACCGCTTCTGGTCATAGGCATGTCGGTACGCCCTCCTACAGTCTGGGTCGCGATGTTATCTAAATAAAGAGACATTACGCGTGCGCCACGGAAACGTCACATTTACAGGGATGGAGCTCATCGTGTCATCGCAGATCTGATACTTACTGGTCTTTTGCGTGGAGCTAACGATGCGCGGAGCCTGAGTGGAAGCCTGTCTGACTGTAGCGATGGGGGTCGATCCACGTCGGGGAGCAGAACCACCAACAAACTGGGTTGTGTAAGGGCCTGACAACGCGGGAGACGACCTTTGTGACACACTGCATATACACCCACGTCCATGTGAACGTAAAACAAATGATCCATTCACCCTGTAGTCTGGGTGGTTGTCCTGTCCAGCGCGGTACTGGTCTCATGTTGCTGACAGCATTGTGGTTGTAGAAGGAGCGAGCCGGAGGCTGCAAGATAAATGAGTTCATAAAATCATCACAGGTCAGCCTCTGAATGACATTTTAATTGAACGTTATGGTAAGGTCATTCTTGGAATATGACGACATGTTTAGGTTTTGTTCAAACTGCCAGCACGCTGCCACATTTGGAGGTGGTTTGAAATGTTTCCAATCGAAATCTTCAATCGAGTCTGAACACTCTGCCTGCTTTTATATGAAATTTCAAAGTGTCTTTTAAGTTCATGTACCGAGACACCACGACAACATTAAATCCAGAGCGGCTGAGCTGAATTATGTTATTAGTAGAGCGGTATGGAGGACAACAGATGCTGATATAAATCGTCTGCTGGCACTTTGGGGGCAGAGGCGTCACCAGCGCAAGGTATAGTTACTGCATGCTGAGAGGCTGCTGACGGTCTGAACACACAAATCTGATCTGATCTCTTGCAAACGAGTGTGGACAGTCGGATTTGAAAAGCAAATCTGATTTGCCTGCAGTTTGAACAAAACTTTAGACTCTGTACAACGCGTCATCCAAGCAGGATCCTGTGTGTGTGTGTGTGTGTGTGTGTGTCTGCTAATGACAATTTCTCCGGAGAGGAGTGATTTTAACACTGTCCGCAGAGAATGCAGACATGCAAACTGTCGATATTTCTCAATAAATGAGCCTATGAAATCAATCTATGTAGTTCACTTGATGAGTTCACTAAATGGGTTTTATTTAGGACTATTTTTGTTTATTTCAGTGGACGTCTGTCTTGTTTTATTTCCATCTGTCATATTCAAATGACGATGGCATAGTTATCAGTAAGCCTGAACACAGCCGACGGAGGCCAGTTTGAAACGGGGAATACAATACCAAGATGGTTCCAATCACGGCTGGTATGCTGCTCCTTCCTGACGCTGTCCATCATGAACCGCTTTATTTGTGCGCCACTACCCCATTTTTCAAACGCAGCTAAGCAATCATGTTTTCTTTGGTGAGTCTTAACACGAGGTACATATTGTCTGTTAGCAAGTTAAGCGACTGCCATATTTCTTTTGGCTAGAAATGTGTTCCAATCAGCCTGTTTTCACCACTTTAATCTTTGAAAAATTAGCCTAAGAAAGTCCCTGAAAAGCAAGTTAAAATGTTTTTCAAAATAGTTATTGACCTTATCTTTATTAGCTTTCTTAGCTAAATCTGCTGACATATTTTGGTTGATTTAGTTCATCTAATTGGTGATGATGCATTTAACAAAACCTTGTCTTTGTGATGAGTATCATAAACTCCGTACCTGTGGTACAGTCATGTAGTATCCAGTCTGCTGATACGAGTCAATGATTGGATTGGTCATGGTCCTCAAGGTAGCAATTCTCTGCATGTATTTATTGGTCAGGATCGCTTTACGCTCCTCCCTGCGCTGCGCCAGAGCCACGTACAGCGGCTTGGTTGCAACAATCCTCCCGTTCATTTCGGTTACTGCTTTTGTTGCTTCCTCCGGCGAAGAGAAACAGACGAAGCCAAAGCCCTTGCTTTGGGAGCCATCTGTCATGACCTGCAGGAAACAAAGAAGCTCAAGTTCAAAAATGTTTCAGATACTTGATATCAGAGCTGCAGACATTAGACTTGGACTTGTTTGGTGATTAATTAATTGGGACCCGAGTGTCTGAAGATCTGACGAGAGGGCAAAAAGCTGAAAAGACTTGAACTGGTGACCACTAAATACTGAAAAATGCTCTGCTGCAAGTAGCTGTGCCTTTTGGAGTTCTGCCAAACTGTTGTGAATAATTAAAAACATAAACAGGATGGCACAATGTTTCCATAACCTAATGCACACTTTCAGCTACCAGCACCGGCCGTCTCAAGACTTTAAGCAGAGCTTTTTTGGCCAAAGCCCAAGTAGTATCAAGTCTCAAGTCTTGAGACTTGATACTACTGCTTAAAGGCAACCAACAGAGGTTAAACTTTAAGTATAGGCTGTGTGTCCTGAGCTAGCTTAAATCAGAAAATCAATAACAAAACATTGTGGCAGATTTCTGTAGGTACAAACACAACTTCTGTTGTCTTCCATTGTCCTTTTCCTGAATGTTTCTTTCATGGGAGCAGTTTTGAAGCGACTGAAACGTCAGATGTGTTCAGAAAATGACACGACTATCTTTGAAACACTGAGCGAGGTGAACTCATCTCTATTGTTTTGCTTGGGGTGGAGGGGTTTGCTCAGGGTGGCCCCAGCGTGTCATCGAGCCACCATTTAAGGACCGCCCACAAAATCCTGCACTGAAAACTGGTGAAAAACTGTTTTAACCTCCAACTCCAGATTTCAGTCACATCGTTAAAAATCTTTTCATGTTTTCACCAACTAGGTTCCAACATATTTAATGTATTTTGAAAGAAATCTAGGAATTGCCCTTGCACGGACTTTGAAGCTGAGTAGCCTCAGTTTTTATTAATCGTGTACTAGTGTACTCAAACAACTGAAACAACAACATGGGACACTGCAGCTTCATCTGTCAGTTCTGCAATGAAGTCTCAGTTAAATACCACAGTGATATTTAAAAAAGACCTCACTACAGTTTCGAACATCTTTAAAACAAAAGCCAAGAAATCGCAAATTTCAGTGAAGAAGGCCCATGTCTCCTCTCACTACAATACCTTGGCACTGGTGATGGTGCCATAAGGGGCAAACTCTTTCCGGAGTCTCTCGTCATCTATGCTATCATCCAGGTTCTTCACATACAGATTCACCCCCTGCAATCAGAAAGAGGGAGAAACACGAAGTCACCAAGCTTCTCGTCTGTCTGGTAAGCTAAGATCAACATAAAAGTATCAAATTTGTATCAAGATTTTTTTTTTTTTTTTAATTAAAGACGTCTTTCCAGCATCTAGTACAGCCAGATCTGAGAAAATGCAATCATAATCAGGCTACCAGTTACAAGTACTAAAATCAGATGACTTCGGTTACCTGTCTGTGTAAATATTCATGATACTCTGCAAAAAGATCAGGAAAAAAAAACGTCACACCCTCACACCCTCACTGTGACTGTAACCTGAGGACTTAATTTCAATGGAACAAGCAGCTGCCTGCATAGTGTCAACACGCAACGCCTCCTGGACTCCGACAAGGTCATCTGTAAAACCATCACACAACATAGCTACTTCCTTTTCCCCATTTTCAAAATATACACCTTTACATTTAAAAGAAAAATGCTCGAGTTTGTAAATTAGCTCATGTCATCCTTTATAAATGTCTGTATAATACTGTAGTGATATAAACAACCCTTGTTGTCATGCATCTTGAAACCGGTACACATTCTGATCTTGAAGTGGTAAAGTAGGTTTAAATAAACATTTTTTTTTTTTTTTTTAAAGTCTGATATTCTGGAAATGTATTTTGTTGCTTTCTTACTAAGAGCTGGATGATGAGATCACTATCACTCTTTCTTCGGAGTAGGAAGCTACAGCCAGCCATGCTCAGCTTAGCATAAACACTTCAGCCTACCAGTACCTTAAAACTCACTAATTAACAGGTCATATTCTGTTTGTTTAATCCATAAAATAAAGCATTTTACAGGAGGGTTACGTATCAGACGTATTCTGGCTAAATGCAGTAACTTCCTGGAGTCTCTTTGTAGTGATGACAACAGGATTTAATTGTTAGTTTGTGAGCTTTAGAGGATGTTGACTGTTAGATTTAGGCAAATTTATTCCTAATTAGATTTACTGTTGACTATTGTTGGGTCCTGAACGGAACCAGAAAATTTGGTGGACAAGGGTTACTTCTGATTCACACTATTCTTCACATACTGGAGCCACGATTGCAGTGTTTCTTCCAACCATTCATTTTACCACAACTTAACATCTTACTGTCAAACTTTAACTTGTAACTAATCATGGATGTATGTACTCACTATGCGTAAACGCGACTATGTAGTAAGTAGATGCTGAAACAGATTACAGGAAATGCAAAACCTATTTTAGATTCCATTTCAGTGAACTCATAGGTTAAGTTAACCACCAGTGACAGGTTTGAGAACCAGTGCATTAAATCAAGTCTTTAAAGGATTAGACAAACATCACGCTTCTGTGTTTAGAGGTGCATCCAAAGGCTTTTCTTTCTACAAAGTTAATCCTGTGCGTTAAATACCAGAGGTATTTAACTTGTCAAGTTGAAAAGGACAAAGACTGCTGCAAAATTATGAATGGAAAATCTTTTGGGGATTTTCAAGAACTACTCAAAAGACATGTTAACTGGTTGGGGGAATGCCATTAACAGACATGCTACGACCTCCACGCTTGGGCCTTTAGATTGTTTCTACCACGCTGCTCTCTGGTTCATCTTTGGGACAGTTATTTAGGTCACAACAGATCAGCAAAACCACCTCAATCTCTTGTCATATCTCCATCAGTAACTGCTGTAAATGATCCTTGCATTCTGTCGTAGTTTTGACATTAGTGTGAAGTGTTAAAGAGCACGTGCGCTCAGCTAACCTACTTTACATAAACAACTTGTGTCTCCATCGTGAACACTACAAAACCTTTAATTTCTTTACACACATTTAAAATATAAACTCTAAAAAAGGCAAGAACATTAACAATGTGAGCAATTAGTAAGTCTTTGAATGTCCGACAGTCCGTGCAGCAGCACCTGATAGCGCTGGATTCGGTCCTGTTTGATCTGGTCAAACTTGCGCTTCAGCTCTCCTTGGCGTTCGAGTCGCTTCTGTGCCCGACCTACATAAACGGTTTTCCCATTGATCTCCTTTCCATTCATCTCAGCAACTGCCTGGGAAAGACGAGCAGCATCAAATTATCTTTACAGGAGAAACGCAGTGAATGATTAAAGCAGCAGTATCAGTGAAATAGTTGTCGGTGTGTGACTTGGTGCAGTGAAGCGTACGCACTTCTCCCAACCCGGAGACCAAAGTTACAGTTAGTGCAAAAACAGAGAGCGAATGACAGCTACCATTCAGGTAGTTTCTCCTTTCTCTCATCAACAGCAACCTTCATGCATCCCACCTGCCCAGCACAAACAGCAGCTTTAAAGGGATGAGAACACACTCACAGAGCTGCTGTTTACAGTCAGTATAAAATTGTTTTACCAGATCTGCCACAAGTTTGATTTTTAGAACTGCAATAAGGTCAGTCAATAACATGTTTTTGTGGAAAAAGTAATCCAGTGTACACATTAACAAAAAGGATAAAGGGCAACACCCAACAGAGTAAAGTAGCCAGTGATTCAATCATCTTGGTGTTTTTTCCATAAATGCTGCCAGAAATCAAAACGTGTGAGCAAATATTTGACTTAGACTCGTCACTAGGCCAGAAATACAAGTGTAATGGGACGCTTTCCTCCTGTGTACCTGGACTGCAAGGCCGTCTTTCTGGTTCAACCTTAATGCCAACATAAACAAGTGCTTCTGTTAAGCGGATGCGGACATATAAACTTGGCGCACGCTACCTTCTGAGCATCCTCGTGGTTAGCATAGTTCACAAAGCCAAATCCTCGTGAACAGCCCCTCTCGTCTTTCATCACTCGCACACT
Source organism: Nibea albiflora (assembly GCA_014281875.1). Taxonomy (NCBI): domain Eukaryota; kingdom Metazoa; phylum Chordata; class Actinopteri; family Sciaenidae; genus Nibea; species Nibea albiflora. The sequence goes on from CM024793.1 coordinate 8,268,568, forward strand.
GAGAGTCCTCCCTGAGAGTTTGAGCACAAACCGGTCTGTGACTATCTGATATGCAAAGTGACAGTTGCACAGTGAACACGTTACCAACGGTAGCAACATCACTTCATCACAGAGAAAGATTGTGTGTTTTCTCACCGAATGCAGAGAAGACTTCCTTGAGTTTGTCATCAGTGTAGTCCTCACCAAAGTTTTTGATGTAGACATTAGTGAACTTCATAGCTTTGGTGCCAAACTCCACCTCTCTTTCCTTGCGGGACTTAAAGTGGCCAACAAAACTGCAGCCAAGCCATCAATCACGAAGAGATAAAAGAGAGTGAGCTAGTTAAACATCAATGTCCACAGTGTGGAGATTTGTCTTTTTTGGCTTCAGCACACAGCATCAAAAACAGACAAGACAACTGATGAGCACAGACAGCAAACACACGACATGACACTCACAAAAACATTCAATGTTTACACCACATCCAACATTAAACAACTGCACAACTCTGTAGGGACACGATATCTTGTGATGATCTTGCGGTGTCTGTTTAGTCCTAAAACACAGAGAGACAACAAGCCTAAACATACATCCTACCTATTCACTGGCCTAGTCAGGAACAACTGACAATTCATCCCCAGGAAACGGACCTTTGCGTTGGCAATGTCAGATTCCAGAGAATTACGTGTCTCTCGACTGAGCAGAAAACAAACAAAAAAAGTCTACTGCAAAAGTCTGAGACATCTTCAGGAGTTATCAGAGTCATCAGCATTCATAGATTCTGCACTACTCTTTGCCTGAACTTACTTTTCAGATTATGGTTGGATTTCACCACTTTGATCACTTCACACAGTGATCGGTGTACTCACACTTTCCTGTCATTCAGCAGCATCCCGTTCATGGTGTCGATGGCCCGGATTGCAGCCTCGTGCGTCTCAAAGTGAACAAAGCCGTAGCCTTTAGATCCTTTCTCGTCACAGACTACCTACAGAGACAAAGGCTTGACAAACTACAGAGCTTTGGCTGCAAAACAGCTTCTTGTATTTGAGTTTTTAAATATGTTTAAATGTTAAAATTTTCTAAAGAAACTTTAAATGGAAACACTTTAATATTTTTGTTTTACATGTCTGAGGTTCAGAGCACTGATCAGTAACACTTACCTTGCAGGACAAAATATTGCCAAAGGCCGAGAAGGTGTCGTACAGTGCCTTGTTGTCGATAGACTCATCCATGTTCTTGATAAAGATGTTTCCCACACCAGACTTCCTGAGTCCCGGGTCACGCTGAGACCACATTATTCGGATAGGCCGACCCTTGATAACGTCGTAGTTCATGGTATCCAGGGCACACTCCGCTTTAAAAAAAAAAAAAAAACAATGACCAAGAAGTTCCTTAAAGCACCTACACTTCCTTCCTTTTAGAGACATTTATCAGACGGCTTGAGCAATATTAGTTAAAAATATATTTCGAATGCTTGCTTGATAAAAAGTAAAGTTTTCTGTGGGTAAATGTGGCCTAAAGTGGGTACTGTACCATCAGCTGGTTGCTGGAAGTTAATGTATGCATATCCAAGAGATCTGCGGGTGATGACGTCCCGGCACACACGGATCGACATGATGGGTCCCGCAGGGGAGAATTTCTGGTAGAGCATGGCCTCTGTGACATCCGGATGCAAGTCTCCTACATACAGAGAAGCAAGGGGATACGCCGGTCCACTGCTGTTCATCTTGGGTAAGAGCTGCCTCAAGAAAGAAGAACAAAAACAGTAAAATGAAGGTTATTATATTCTGTTCTCCATTTTCTAAACCAGCTTAACCAGTGAAGGCTCACATGAGGCTGGAGTCCATCCATACAGTCATGTACTGCGTACTGAGAGATCAGGCACACCCCGATACTCAAAGGTTAACATCTTTTGTGCTCACCATGCGTCTATGTTTATAATTTTATTAACATAAATTTAACCAGAAGTCTCTTCAGATACGTTACCTCCTTTATAAGACAGACCTGGACAATGTCACATAGAGCACAACAGAACAGAGGAACCTGAGACGACAAGGGTGGACAAAATACTTGAAACGCCTCTTAATATAATGTAACACTATTTATCAATTACCAAACAGCAAACATAACCGATCGTGTATGTTCTTTTGATAACATTTAATTTGCTCATAATTTTTGGATGCAAGACGTTGTCTTTTATGTTTTCTCACCTGTATTTCTGTGGACTTATTCTGACCTGTCTATGCTTAGCTTTGCTGTCCACGTTTCTTTTTAGCTGAACATTTTGTTTTTGGAACAGTGTGCAAGAGCTTTGAGAGCAAAAAAAACTGCCAGATTCCTTGTACATGTACACACCCTAATACATACCTACATACACCCACAATGATTGGCGGCACACTTGAACAATCCACTACAACAACTCTGCCATTAAATTAAACTTTTGGGAAGCTTATAATGTTTCAGTTTTTGTTGACACCGTCAGAGAGGTCATAACTCCACACTGTGTTTATCACTGAGGTCTTAGTGGATGCTGTTGTTGTCTCTCACCTTGGCTCCCCTCATGTACATAAAAGGAGTGGCCAAAACATTATAGACCCCTCCCATTATAATGCAGTCCAGATTAAATGCAACATCAACAGTGAACATAATAGTTGAATGAATAACTTTGTCACAGTGTCAACAAGAACAGAAAAAAAGTTGAATTTATGGCAGGGCGTTTGTATTGTACAAGTGTACCTAATAAAGTGGCCGGTCGATGTACATACTAATAAAACTGACTGTGAAATTCATTAAAATTCAATAAACTCAGCTATTAATCCACAATATAATTAAATTAAATTCATCCAGCTGTAAAGAATCTAAAACTAAATCTCAATCCCTTCTTGTAAATTAAAAAGAAAAAAATATTTTAAAAAATAATATATTTATAGTTATTGTGCATATGGAATGTTATGATTTGACTTTTTATAAACTCACACTACACAAACTGTAAAGACAGATACACAAAATTTGGATTTTTAATGAGTTACACACTCAGTTTCCAGTTTATTAGATCCACCCCATGTAAATAGCAGAAACGTCTCTCAGTATAATGCAATACAATTCAACAGCAACACAGACTACATCCTTCAAAATGAGTTGAGTCAACACCGATTTAAAAAATAATATAACATGAAGGTGCAGCGTTAGTTGTAGTTCCCTCATCAACCGGTAGCTAAGTGTTTGTTTACAATTAAAAATATTTTTATGTTAAAAATATGTAACATAAATGAGCATTTACCAAAAGTATATCACTTAATTACAACATAGCTTTAGTAAACACATCAAGTCAGGATTATATGAAAGCGAGTTTAACATTTAAAGTTCAAAAATAAATTCAGAATAAATTAACTGAATGTTACCAACAACATTATGGCGCGCTAGCTAAAGTTAGCTAAATTTTCACCCTTTTCTTTGCGGATTTCTCGTCAAAATTAGCTGAACGTGAAGCAACTTAGTCATCAGTAGTATCAGTTCAACAACGGGGACGGCTTCAAATCAACGTTACTTACAGCCTTTTAATAGCCAACGCGTCGTAAATCTGATGTTTCCTTTTTGAGGAGTAGCGGCTAGTTAGTTAGCAGCACCGTTCACGCTTTCCACCTGGGCGGGAGCTTGTTTTCGTTTAATTAGGACCGTGGAACACCTGCGCGAGTCCTCCTCCGCGTACCGTTATGGCAATTAGGAGATGTGAGAAGGCCGCCAGCAGCGTGACCACTCCGCGATTAAATAGTTCTAGCTTTTTGTCACGCCCCCTGGTGGTCAGAGAGGGCGTGACGAATTAAAAATTACTTTCTCAAATCTTAGAAATACATTTTTTTTAAATTAAGTAGATTCATCTTCTTCTTTTTTTTTTTAAAATACAAATTTTCAAATCAAAACTAAAAAAATGGTGAGCTAAAATTGGCCAACCATGATTTTAAATAGGAATTATTGAGTCTTTTTTTTTTAAACCAAATTAGCTCTGGCTCTTGGTTCAGTTTAATTAAATTATCTTATTATTAAGATGAAAGCTGTCTCCTGTGTGAACTGACCATAGCTGCTGTCATGTTGGTGGTACTTGGAGAGCCGAATATTTTCTGAGGTGCTGGGCGGTGTTTTTTTTTTTTAAAAAAAGCTTGGGAAACACTGGATTAAAATATATTAGGAAAATATTCTTTGTGGACAAAAATGAAGACGTAATTTGCCTGTTATCTTAAACGAAACTTTATTTCACTGAATGGTCTTTGACACTTTCCTATTTCTTACATGTAGAGTGAAACTAGAATGGTTTTAAGATACAATAACACAAAGCTAGAATTACACCAACCATTTTGTTTTATCTCCATTTCGTCATTGCTTTTTAGAGCTATTCTAAATTTTCACAACCACGTGTGTGCACTGGGTAATAGACTGTTACAGAAGCAAATCTTTTTTTTTCTTTTTTCTTTTTTTTAGCCATAAGACTTGTCAGTAAAAACAAAGCAAGTAGATACCTGATATACAGACAGGCTTCGTTCCACATTCACTAACTGCATTTTTCATCAAGCATAATTATAAACTGACATGATTTCTTTTTTTTTTCTTTTTTCAACATAAGATTATTTCAATTCATTGGAGCATTGTCAGAATAAACAGACTGTCAGCTATAATGTGGAATGGTGTCTTCAACTACAATATGTGGAATGTAGTGGTGATAAATGGTATTGTGACACTGAGCTTCTTTTTCCATTGTGACGGGATGGGCTTCTCCAAATTTGCACCTTCAAAATAGACCTGATTTTTTCTTCTTTTTTTTTCTCCAAGGCGATCATTCACACCAGCAGAGAGATGATGGATGCACCTGGGTAAAAACTGTTTTAAAAGTTTTGTGTGGGCTAACTCGTTTTCTTTCGAATTAAAAAAAAAAACAAAAACAAAAAAACAACAACAAAGCAGATGCTGCCACCTTCATGAAAAATTAAAATAGAGGTTGCAAGAGAAAGCCAGGCACAATTTTTTTTTTCTCTTTTTTTTCTTGGGAGGGGTGGGGGAATCAAAACAACCGCTTTAAGAGGAATATTTTGCAAGCAGGGTTGATACAGTGTGGTAAGACATTTTCAATTAACATCAATAAAAGGTTACTTTAGGTTTTACATACAGATGATAGTCAATCTTGCAAAATACATGGAACCACATTTACGCACACAAATTTCCATTGTACTGAGATCAAGCAGCACCTGAACAGTGAGTAAAACTACAATGACAATCCATACTTAGTTAAAAACAAAACATTAAAAAAAAAAAAAAAAGGAGCACGTCCTTTCCAAAAAAACAAAAAAAAAGAAAGAAAGAAAAAAGAAGCCTAATGATGTGGAATGTCTGAACAAATCTAACATGACAATTTGAGGGGTCCCTTAAAAACGCTTGAAAATTGAATTTGTGTGAAACATGATCAAGGAGCATTACACCAAGACGTCAGTGTCACAATACAGCCTGCCTCCTTTCTGTATGAGCACACAGCAGAATTGCAGTTAGTTGAAATACAGGATTGTACGTTACGTGTGTGTGTGTGTGTATGTGTGTATGTGTGTGTGAGTGTGTGTGTGTGTGTGTGTCTGGGAATTCAAACACAAGAAACTGTTTTGGGTTTGTGAAGCAAAATGGAACGCCGACCATCACAGTGTTTGGTGGAAATCAATTACCATACAATAAAACCTGTAAATATCATGAGGAATCACAAATAAAACAAGTAACCAAAAAAAAGAAAGAAAAAGGGGAGGATGAATAATGCACAACAAACTAGCTGGGGACAAAGGGATTTGGAAGGACGATTAAAATTCAACATTAAAACATCAAAATTCAAACACCCCCCTCCCTCCCCAGACCATACAGACAATCTTTCACTTCCTTTCACACTCGCTCACTCGCTACATACAGACACACACGCAAAGCTGACATAAACAACAGCAACATGGACTCACTAATCAATACAACATGTTTCCACAAAGTGACTGAATCTGCTAACTGAAAAATTACCCTGTCACCTCACAGTGAACTGAGAGGGGTAAAACTAGTTGGTCAGGAGCAATTCAGGCTGCTTGTCATACAGAAGTGGGAGGAGCTGATGGAGTGGAGGGGGATGTATATAAGCTGTCTGTGTTTAAGATAAGAGTGTAGGTGGATTAACAGTGCAATTCCATTAGTTTTCCCCGTCTCCGGTCTCTCCCTCATCTGCCTGGTTTTCTGATGTCCACAGCTGGGAACAGAGAGAGGGAAACGGGTTAGGATTTACTGCGAATAAAACATCAAGACCGATCGATGAGAAGGTAAAAACTGCGTGAGGTTTGAAACTCACAGTCAGGTTGTCCCTTAGTAGTTGCATGATCAGGGTGCTGTCTTTGTAAGAATCCTCGTTCAAAGTGTCAAGTTCGGCGATGGCTTCATCAAATGCCTGAAACACAAAGACTAAACATGAGTAACATTCTAGCACCTTCCTCTAAAAAAAAATAAACTGGCAATGACTAAGCAAAACTACTTTGCTCTGCTCAAAATTTCCAAACAATGTAAGCAAGTACTTAAATATGCCCACGGTTTCTGGTCACGTGATGCTGATAACCTTCAAATCTTTCTGAACAGAGATTTACAAACAGGAGGTACGCACCGTCTTAGCCAGGCTGCAGGCCCTGTCCGGGTTGTTGAGGATTTCATAGTAGAAGACTGAGAAGTTGAGGGCCAGGCCAAGTCGGATAGGGTGTGTTGGCTGCATTTCCCCCTTGCTAATGTCAAAAGCTTGCTGGTACGCCTGCTGGGAGTTTTCCACTGTATCTGTATAGAAAGAGATGAACAAAAAAACAACAAAAAAATCTTTACTGTGCAGTTTTATGCAGTAGTAATGGATTTTCTTCACCACTTGGGGGCAGTGAAACTACCAAATAGCAATGGCACACTATCACCTTATGTTTGAAATGGCAGATGTACTAGCAAACAGTTGCTTGGTACATATTGAGCAGACAAAATGCAATACGTGCATTAATTTGCAGCCATGTTGGTGTCTGCCTGGCAAACGGAAATCCAATATGGACTCTGCTTCTAGCTCTGATTTAGACTCCAACAAGTCCGGGAGGAAACATCTTGCTTTTTAAGAGGTAAACGCTCCACTGTGTTTCACCAGCTTGGGTCCAACTTGGTTTGTCTGCCATTTGGCAAAGGGCAGGTGGTCTGCCGTCTGTACATCAGAGAGGGATGCTTTGTTTTTGGTTTGGTTGTTTTTGTGCAAAAAAAAAAAAAAAACGCTCCCTGCTGTTGCTGGAAACAACGAGTGAATGAGTGAACCAAAATAATTATTTTGAGACACAAAAAGATTGAAAGCAACGACACAGAGCTGAGAGGAACTACAGAGTTGGGTGATGCTCTTTGTGTGTGTCACCTCGACCCCTCACATTACAAAAAGTTACATGATTCCTTGTAATAAAATAAATGCAGTTTTTTGTGTATTATGTTACCACACAAAATTATAATGCAATTGTCTTCTCTTACCCTTCTTAGCATCCCCGGATGCAACCTCAGACAGGTATCTATAATAGTCGCCTTTCATTTTCAGATAGAACACCTTGCTTTCAGGAGCACTTGCGTTGGTAATGAGAAAGTTGTCCAGTAGCCCCTAAAAAAACAAAAGTCGTGTGTTAATCAAGCTAAATTACACACAAGCACTGTCACCACAAGCGTACGAGTGAGTAAGAAGAAATTAGAAACCCTTACGAGCACATCATGGCAGATTTCCTGCAGCTCAAATTCAATCTTCTCCCGGTATTCACGTGCCATCTGCTGTTTTTTGTCATTGCCCTCGGTCTTCTGCTCGATGCTGGAGATGACGCGCCAGGACGAGCGGCGTGCTCCTACCACATTCTTGTAGGCAACGGAGAGAAGGTTGCGCTCCTCGTTTGACAGCTCCACACCTTGCTCCGTCACTGACTTCATGGCTGCGGCCATGTCATCGTAACGCTCAGCCTGCTCAGCAAGCTTGGCCTTCTGTACCAGGTCGTTCTTATCCATTTTCTAGTCTGGGGGGAGAAGAAAACACAGTATTAGACGTGTGAATAGGAGTACATTTTATTCATAGAGACACTTTACTACACGCTAAAAATATAAAACACTACTCAGACATTAAAAGCAGTTTTTAAAAAGGTGTGTATGGGCATAGGCAGACTGCTGCAGTCCCTGATTTATTTGTAAAGAGCGCTCCAGGGGGAGGAGGCCGCTGTGGACACTGCTCTGTCGCCCTAGGACTGGTTGTTATGTGTAGTCAATTATAAAACAAAAAAAGGTACAATATTTAACAATAATCACCACATTATCTATTCACTAGACGTAACTGTGTGTTCATAACGGTGTAACATGACACATGAGGTCTTTAAAGTGAGCAAAGCAGTGGATTCACAGTGAAATAAGCATCGCGAACAGGGCCCCTTGGCAAGTGGGTCAACCATACACATCACTGGCTAAGATTAGCTGCTAGCTATTTGATAGCGAGTCTCCCTTTCAATCCGCTCTCGTCCTTCTAATTTTGCCTGAACGAGGACTGATTCCGCTTCGTGTTAGCACCTACCACGATGTTAAAACTTACCAACCGCAGGTGTTTTTTACTGGCTCGTAATAACGGCGGTGTTACAAGCGACACTTGCTACACTAGCCGAAAGCCTTCCCGGGTCAGGCTTTATAATGCCCTCCCCTAATGTTGCGATCAGCAGCTAGCGCGGTGATACATTTCGCTAATCGCTATAAAAGGTTAGCTCGTTAGCTCAAATACGATCAATGCAATACATCATAATCATGTTGCTTTTTATTTCGGGGAGATATCTCTGTTAGATAAAAGCATCGCTGCTAATCTGTCACATCCGTACCGTCGTCTAACGTACCGTTACCGCTATCTAACGGTAACGCTCTATAGCTAGGCCAGCGAAAGCAAACGGCTGGCTTTCGATTAAAAAAAAAACACAGTTAGGGTGTTGGCAATCATACATACGCTATTTTTACAATCAACACAAAGCGATATATTGTGCTGAGACGTGTTACATTCGTGTTTAATTCATTTTGAGCAGCTAGTGCCACGGCCCGCCCAGGCTTGACAAGCCTGTCATGAACAAAGTGTCATGGAATCCGACCGTCGGTTAGCTCGCTGTCTTAGCACCGTTATCTAGCGTTAGCTTCGCTTCCAATGCGAGTTAAACGGAGCTAGCGCGGCTAGCCCTGCTCCGTTAGCTTTAGATGGCATCTCAAACAGGATTCAACCGGGACACGGCGAAACAGGCCGTCCTAACGTATAGCCGCGGACGCGAATCCAGCGGCACAGAGCGCTATGATGGACGTGTAATATAAATAGATTATTACACTTACAATATTGTCGACTTTTAATCCTGCTTTTTTTTTTAAATACTCTCTCTGGACGATTCAGCCTCCGTCCTCCGTCTCGCTCAGCGTTCAGGGCAGTACCACTTCCGCTACACTGGCACTTGTGTTTCCTCTTTCTCTCTCGCTCTTCTCGCTCTCTCTCTCTCTCTCTCCAACCACCACACATCTGCCTTACGTAATGCGACGAATGCTTCTTATGCTAAATATGATAATTAATAAAAGCCAAATTTACAATGAGCCCCCCCCCCCCCAAAAAAATGCTTAATATGCGCGTTCATGTCGCGTTCTCATAATCTAACGGGATTAAACTGGGGCTCACCGCCACTTTCACAATAGGCCGGTTTACAAGCATTGATATGATTAATGTTAACGCCGCAGGAGGATGTTTTAATCAGACTTTAATGGAGTAATTAATGCATAACAACGTCGGTGCTGATTACTGTCTGGCACTCTTCATCGCAACGTTTTTAGAACACTAGGAGCGTGCACAACACTCTCCTGACATTTTAAACACACCTATGCAAACAACTGTGGGCAGGAAATTAGAGACATTGCATCAGGAAGTGTGACACACACACACGTGTGCAAGAACGCTCCTTTCCATCCTGTACAGAAAGGTCAGAGGTCAAGGTCAGAGGCAGAGTAGTACCTGTAGAGGAAGCAGGGTTTCAGTGTTTTGCTCAAGGGAATTTTTGCAGTTCAGATGTTTGTCAGCGCTTGGGGCTTGTGCTTGTTACTCCAGTTGATGGGTGGCTTCTGTAATCAATCAATCTGTCTGCAGCACAAGTAATAGAAGGATAGTAAAGTAAAACATCTTTGAACCTGATATTTATCTTTAGGCCTCATACGACAATAAAGCTGCAAATAATGATGAAATTTGCTTTATAATGGCTTAATCTGTCAATATTAGAATATAATGAGATTCCCACGACCCAGTATGATGTCCAAAAGTTGTTTGTTTGATCTGAACAACAGTCCAAAATCCAGAAGATGTTTCATTTACATGTAAAATAAAAATAAAAATAAAATTAATAAATAATCATACATAAACAAAAAATAAAATCCTGCACTTGAGAAGCTGGTATCAAAGATGATTGGCATGTTTGCACATTAAAGATGAACTGTTAATGGATCAATTAATTAACTAACCACTACACTGCTATATAACCATTTTCTAAACTTCAAGAGTGAATGGCCATAAGTAACAGCATGCAGACAGAGTAGTGTTATCTCTCTACAAAAGAGGAAGTACGTATGTTTTTCAGGTGTGAAGTTTGAATACAACACATGTTAGGTTGTTTACCCACGTCTGTGAGAGAGAGGCGCCTATTCGATTCAAATTGAAGACACAAAGCTACATCGTCTGATGGAAAACGGAATTACTGTCCAGCTGAATGCCTGAATGCCCATCATAATTCAGAAAACTGCACATGGTAAGCTTCCAAAACTCATCAATAACAAGCCAATTAAGACAATCCACTCTCAGAGATGGCTGCTCCTTCATCAATAGTCCTTTGTAATAGGGGAAACAGCCCTCTCCTACAGAAACAGAGGACATTAACTGCTGTTATTAAGTTGGTATTCAGCTGAAAAAGGGGACATATTCAAAATGTATTTCTCTTTCCAGTTCAGTACTTACTTTGGCAATTTATTTTATAAATAACTACATTTTTTCCCCATGAATTACTGGAACCCAGACTACTCTGTTTTTCCACTAACATTCTTTTGTCACTGAAAGTTAAATTAAAGAAAAAAAACAGTTTTAGTTTTTGATGATTTGCCTTTAAACCAACATTTTGATCAGCAATTTATGCGCATTATGTTCTGCTCATCACCATCGTCTCACACTTACCCTAAAGTGACAGTATACAGACTTTAAAATCATCCTGACAACAGAGAGTGACATAAACACAGCATGTATTGAGTTAAAGTTTGTTTCCTTTTCTTACTCAGCAGTATACTGGCAGCTTAATAAAAACTGGATGGAAAATTTTCCTGCTCACATGTACCTCAGATCCTGCCTAGCAGACAGTACTCTCCTCTCCTCTCTGACCAGAAACTGAAGACATAATGATGCAATTAAGGGCTTTAATTTTCACCTCCGTTATGCTCCCGTGGATACTGTCCTCTGCAGCGAAAGATGAATACATGGAAGCCAGACAACCTGCGGTAAGGATATCTTTTGGGGTTTATTATACACTGTAAATGAGCAGCTGGGAGAAGTGCATCGTTGGAATAGCTGGCATAGTTGGAAGTATAGATTTCATGGTTTCCTTTTCTTCTTTCACAGAGAGACATTGCAAGCTTTCCAGACTATCAAGACCCAGAGAGTAGCCCGACAGTAACAAAAGCTGATGGTAAGGTTTGTTTTGATATAGTTTTCAACAACTGTTTCAAAACTGATTATGCAACACTTGCTGAGGCATTCTTCCACATTTTTGTGAATGTAGCTAAAGCCCATATTATGTAATAATGGGGCTGATCAAGTGTCCTCATCTAAACTGTGTGTAGTTCATTTTAAGCTGCACAGACACATCGCTTAGACCAATTAGTCGACTTGTCCAAAACGTTTCTCTCAAAAACGAAATGATGACACTGTGATGTTTGCAGAGATGCCGACATGCCTGTTGTGCGTTTGCCTGAGTGGATCTGTTTACTGTGAGGATGTGTCCCCCGAAATGTCAACCGTCCCAGCTCTGCCGAAGGAAACAGCTTACCTCTATGCACGCTTCAACAAAATCATAAAAATAAGCAACAGAGACTTTGCAGACATGGGTAAATAAAAAGTCATTATGACAGTCAACTCATTATTTTCAGTGAAGGCAATCTTTGAAGCTCTTTCTGTTTGTTTGTTTGTTTGTGTTTTGATATGCAGTCACGTTAAGGAGAATTGACCTAAGTGTGAATCTCATCTCGGAGATAGAGGACGGAGCTTTTTCAAAGCTTCCCCTTCTTGAGGAGCTCTCTCTGGCAGAAAACAGACTGATTAAGCTTCCCACGCTGCCCACCAAACTAGTATCATTCAACGCCAATTTCAACAGGCTTAGAACCCAGGGTGTGAAGGCAAATGCTTTTAAAGTAAGTTAGCAAGCGAGCCCGTCAATCTCATGTCAAAATGTTGCAGACATTATGTACTTTGCATGGTTTTTTTTGTTGTTGCAGAAACTCACGAGACTGGCATATCTTTACCTCGGAAACAATGAACTGACAGCAGTGCCCCATCTTCCCGAGTCTCTTCAGGTCGTGCACCTGCATGTAAGTTCATCTGTAATGCACTGCAATCAAAGCAAGAGACCATTTTGACATGCACTCATAACACAGGTGTTATCAATTATACTATTTAAGGTTCAATTCCAGTCAGGTCAAACAGAGTCAGGGTGCCGCTGTGTGATGACTGGAAAGGCTCTGCTGCACTAAATGGAACAGAGCCTTAATTAGTATCATTGGTAACACCTGCGTTGACCCTACGACTTCATGTCAAAATGGCTGCTGTGAAAGGGGTCTATTAATCAGAGAAGCTCTGCAGAAGCAGTTAGATTTCTTTTTCGGTCTGCTGAGCCAGTCGTAGCTACATAACGGTCCAATTTCGTGTCCTTGGACTGTTCTCCTGTTTCTGTTTTTGCAGAACAACAAGATCTCAACAATAACAGATGAAACCTTCTGCAAAGGTAACACCAGTCACTACATCCGCCACAACCTGGCCGAGGTGAGACTGGACGGGAACCCTGTCAAGCTGTCGAGGCACCCTCACAGCTTCATCTGTCTGCACACTCTCCCTACCGGGTGGTACAACTGAAGTAACCGAAGCATGCTTTTGTCAGAGGTAAACCTCGGGGTGGAAGTTGAGCGTAAAATGAAGGATGTAGTAAAAGTAACATTTACACTTTGTAAGTTGCATTTTATATTCTCAAGTGTACCATACAGTAAGACCTCTTAACAGAAATATAATTACATTTTTTTGTTCCTTATCAAAGGCTATCAGCCAGTATTAAACACATCTGTGCAAAATCACCCAAAGATGTCTCTAAAACAAAGAACTTTTGTACTTTTTCTTCTGTTACAAGTTGGCTGAGACAGTTTTGGCTTGGCAGGTGCAGATGCACTGTTTTCACATCAACATAGACTCTTTGTCAAAAAAAAACAACAATATAAGAGCACTGTTGAGACAATTTCATTGTTTCATATGATTTCACAACAGTAATGTTATTACTGCTAATGTTTCTTAAACTGAAGATCATATTTACAATAAAACCTGCATGTTGGAAGTGATTTCTCCATCGACCTTTCACTCTCGCCTCCTTAATAACATTCAGAGCTTTCATACAGTTGTTGTAACCCAGTAACATGCTATGAAGTCCATTCCAGACTGCTGGAAACAAGTAAAGGAGTAAGAGTCCAAGAATGTGTCCTTAGACGACACGTGAAGTACACATTTGAGCCGACCATCATTCACTTGGCTGCTGGCTCATTGTGAACTATCAAACCATCTGCTATCTTCTGCTGGTATTGCCGTTCAGATTTCTTTCTTCGATAGACATCATCTGGAAAGACAAAAACAGAATTAAGAGACTGAAATTAGATACCTTTAATGTAGACACGGCCACATTGTGAATGGTTGCCACTCATATTAACAATAGAGTTGTTTTTTTTTTTCACAGCAGACTGTCTGACGTGTCACAGTGGGAAAAAGCACAGGTGTTACTAATAATGTTAAAGATGGCTCTGTTCTATTCAAGTGTAACAATGAGCCAACACGCACAGACCTAAACCTTTTTTTTTTCCACAGCAGACAATTTGGCTTGTCAAAGCTGGAAAGGCACAGGTATAATTAATAACATTAATGATGGCTACATTCCAGTTAGGTGAGATAATTCCAGGATTCTGGCTAGCCGGCATGGCTCACTGGGACACGTAAAGGAACAGAGCCATCTTTAAGAAATTTTGTTTCACCTGTTTGCTTTTTCTGGCTGTGATTAATCAACACGTCTGCCACGAGGGGAAAAAAGTTGAATTCAAGTAAGGAAACTTCTTACAAGCTGAGGACTAAAATTAAAGATGGCAGTCTGTTTTCTGTAGAGGAAAACATTTTCTGTATCCCTACATGGCCTCACGATATACCAGGATAAAATACGCAGCGCAGCTTCTTTTTAAAATGTTTTATTTAGGCCTGTTTATTTATTTGTTTGTTTTAAAAACAAGGATTTTAATCTGTTTAGGTCTTCTGAAATGGCACATCTGAGCACATCTGGAGTGAAGGGATGCCAGTTCAGTAAGTTTCTAATATTAGCATATCCACAGTAATAGAAAGTACATTTACTGTCCTAAAGGTACTTCACTACGATTGCGCTTTCATACTGTGGTTAGCTCCGCCTCTACCAGGTGCAACATTAAAAATGCTGCTTACAAATTGATTCATCAAGACAAGACAGTCTAGTGATATACCATATATTAAATTATATATCATTAAAATTGAGACAATAGTCAATTAAAGAAAACTATCTGGAAACAATTTTGATGTTACATTATCTGTTTATCTAATTTATTGTCATTTATAAAAAAATGTCAAACATTCTCAAGTTTGAGTTTCTCAAATGTGACGATTTGCTTGAATATCCTTCGGTTTTTTGTTTTTTCAGTCAGGTAAAAAAAAGATATTAGTAGTTGTCACTTTGGTCAGTGCAAAAGTAACAATTTTTGGTATGTTTTATGGACTAAATGTCCATAAAACACTGAAAAAGGCCATTCGTTCTATTCTAAGACTAGTTCTATTTTTAATACGTCAAATACATACTTCTGTACTGAAGTACAATTTTGAATGTGGCGATATTTTTACATTGTGGTGTTGATGAAGAATCTGAGTAGATCTTGCATCACCACTAGTAAGGTTCAGTGTGTATGATGTAGTGGCATATAGGCAGCTCTGCTGATCACTTCACTTTCTCCTTATTAGACAGAAGAGGAGAAACTACGGTGGCAGGGAAACATGCGATAAACATGCGATAAACATAGAAGAAATAAAAGCCCCATCTAGACCCAATTTGTCCATTGGTGATTATACACTAATGAAGACATAGTTCTGCACATTATATGCCATTTCTGACAGACTCCAAATCGAAATCTGACTCGATGTACCTTTAATATCTCAGATTTTTGTTGTCATGTTATCATGGTGTACATACAGTATAATGCTGATGACAGTCTGCATCATGTTTCACCATAACATCAGAATATTTTGTTCTATAATATATTTACTTATTTGTAAATACAGCGTGTCCTCTGGCAGTCCAATCCATCTAACTGCCCGCACTGTGTTTACTTAAATAAATGCCTGTTTTTCCATATTTTTCTCACTTTTTCCACATTTCCTCAGGGCAGTGGGCAGAGGAGAGGAGACAGGCTGCAGTAAAGGGAAAGTTTGAGGACATATTTGCGAGGTCACTGAGGGTGTTGTGTCCTAAATCTGTACACAAGCACGGTCCTAACAGTGGAGCCACTGTAACACCGTGGAAAACTCAGTGTCGTCTTCGTTTAAAATTGAGTAAAGCACCTTGCCAGACAGGAAGTGATAAATACAGGTCTGGTTCTGGTTGTTTGTAGCTGCCACAAAGCAGACAGACTGAAGGCTACAGGGCTAACAGGCTAACGCAGCATGCTAACGGCAGCTAACAGCTAAACTAATTTTTAAAAAAATCAACTACATTAGTCATTTACACTTACAAAAAGTCTCTCTTCCTATCCTCACGTTGATCATGATCCACTCCATGACACCGCCGATGCAGAAAAAGACGGGAAGGAACCTGTAAGTCCCGAAACGACGTTTACCCGGTACAAGGTCCAGAAAATAGCTCACGTTTTTACTCCTGTAAAACACCATGGCTAATGGACACACACGAGCCCTGAGCCGGTAAACAGTCCACAATGACGCGGGTAAACCGCTGACAGTTTAAAGGATAGAGAGGGGGACTGACAGAGTGAATGACATATGTCTTCACATGTCCTTTACAAACGTTAGGACATCCGAGGGTGCGCTCGTTTTGTGACCCGGCGCCGAGCAAGCAATTGAGCGGAGTTGGAGTCCGGTATCTAGAGAGAAGGAGCAAAGAAGAATCTAGATGGCAGCTCGACGTTAGAGTGGAAAACGAACGCACCCACGAAGTGACGTAACTTCCGGCTGTGTTCTGTCGCTTCAAGTTATGATAAAATGGAAATTATGGTTTAATGATTGATGCAGAAATAAATACATAGAATAAACAGATGTTATTTTAAATAAATACAAATATATATTAGACACAGAAAAGAATCAGTAAGTAGTTGTTTTTTTTATTAAATTCTAAATCAGTGCTTTCTGTTTTAGTCCTTATGGTCAACGTTGAATGTCTTTCATTTTTGGACACACAGAATTGCCAAGCAGGAAGTAAATCGGCAATGTCCGGTTTATGATACTAGGTTCAGTAGATTATCGTAGGCTGTACAAGTGTACGTTATGAGGTGGCCTCTTGGTGTAATCTAACACAGCTAGCAATTTCTTTCACACTTATTTTCAATTAATGAAAGATGAGAACTGCAATTATTTAAACATTTTGTTCACAGCATTCAACCTCCGTCAGTTTTCTGACAGGGGAAATGTTATTGACCCGCCATCCTTAATTTCTGCTTTACAGGGAACAAAAGGTGAAGCTCGGCATATTAAAGGTCTAAAACTCTGCCAGAAAACATTCTATGAAGATATTTAAAAACACAGATGGTGTAATTATAATAAAACAATTTGTCCAGTGACATCGGTTGACTTACAGTCAGATCTATAATGCAAAATATCAAGTTAAAGGGAAAAGTTGAACCATAGAGCAAATTTAATGACTGACAAATACACATGAATGGCTTTATTTTGGCTGGAATGACCAAACACATCACTGCTGATATGAACAGTAAGACACAATACTACAAAGCGTACACAGCAAATACATATACATACACAAGACACTCGGACACATGCAACAACTACTAGGGTTTTAAGAAATAGTACCGTACAAGGAGAGATAATAGAGAGCTAAGACAAATTTTAAAGATCTACCGTAAATTGATTAGAAATAAATTGGGCTAAAAGATAATCATAATTTATTAATTACTTTAAAAAAAATGATTAAAGAAGCGTTATTTGTTCAGTGTCTCAATGAACCACAAAAACAATTTGTATAATTGGGTATAAACCTTTTACAATCTCCCCTTTTCCCCACAAATTGTGATCTAGTCTAATCATGGTTACCTGCTTACAATCTTCTCAAATTGTATTACTAACTTTGGAATAAAACAAATGCAGGTACTGAATCCACATTAAATAAAAATCCTATAAAAATCAATGTACCCATACTTTTTAAGCATCATTGAGGTATAATAGTGTCCTGCGCAGATAAAATAATTGCTACAAGCTCTTTCTGCGTCATAAGGAATGATATTTTTGCTTTGTTAGACCTTAACAACATTTTCCAAGAAATGTCAAATACGTAGTGGTTGCACGCCAACATAACACTCTTCCACTCATTCAGTAACAGGTGACTAAATCAATTCACATTTTCGTTGATTTTATGCTATCTGTCTGGACTTGTTCACTGTAGCACGTTGATTAGAATGAGAGGGAACGAATCGCTGGTGACACATTACTGAAACAGGTCAACTTTGCTCTTTGTTATCATGATATGAACGTGAAGACAAATCAAACAGTAATGTCAGTCACAACACCTGCGCTTGTAACTCAGTCTTCGACTTTGTGAGCTGGTCTGCAGAAAGTCCAGTGATGCTCCACCGTGTTCTCGTTTGCACGCTCACTCATGTGATGCACGCGTGTGTTGCGGATGGTGAAGCCTTGTTTCATTATGTAGTCCATGAGGTGAACCCTTAGGGACACCTCTTGATGGTAGTCACATGGTCCGAAGGTGAACGACACCTGGCAGTCTCTTGTGTCCATCATGTGTTTGTTCCACTTGGTGAAGTTGTTGGAAATACCTTCCAGCAGGCCGTGAACCTTCGTAGTTATGGTCAACTGCGTGATGATGACAGCCACCGGGTTTGAATATTTGGACAGTTTCCGAGTGCTAGAGAGCTCCACGACCTGCTCAAAGATGTCAGGAGGATACAGCGGCTTGGGATCGCTAAGGCACTGGATCAGAGGTTCAATCTGGTAGAAGTCTGCCTCTTTCCTTAGGAGGTCTGTCTCTGTGAAATCCATGGGGAGGGTAAGCTCAGACGTCCGCAGGAAATTCAGGATGTACCGGAATAGCGTCCCATCGCGGTCAATGAAATAATTCCCCTGGGAGTCTCGAGTGGTTGGGAAATCTCCTCGAAACATGGCACCCAGCATGGAGTCTGGATAGCGCTGCAGAGTGGATAAACTAGTGGTGTACAGGTGGCCTCCCACGTTCAAGGTAACAGGAGTAGTCATCTAGGACAAAAAGGAACAAAGGAGAGGATAAGATTCAAGTGTTTCAGAGAAGACAACATAAGCTAGCATCCTGCAGTTGTAAGTTATAGTGAGATTAAACCCTTAGACTAAATATCAGAAATACCTCTCAGTGTGCCCATCACAAAGTAATCAGAAACTACAGGATCCACAAGCCAAATCAACACTACTCAACATTATACCAATTATTAAAAGTCCAGTGTGTCAGATTTACGGGGGCTCCATCTACAGAATATGTTTTTGTTGTCTAAGAAGGAGCCTTTTCTATCTACAGATGCTGTCTCTTCCATGTAATCCGCCACGTTGAACAGCCATGTTTCTACAGTAGCCAGGAATCGACAAACAAAACAATGGCTCTAGTTAGGACCTGTCCTGTGCTGTTCCTGTTTGCAGCCACGTAGGTTGCACGCCTACGCTCTTGGAAGAGGAGGGCGAAGCGAGTGGTACAGCTTCACCGATAGACCCTGCTAAATCCTACACACTGGACCTTCAAGGTAGCACACACTGCTAGGGATGACGCATTAGTCTACACCAGCAACAGAGTGAATTTCAGATTAAAAATCAGCTAACATCTGGTTATGAGAAACAAACAACTGTCTGGCTATCTATCCATCTCTTACCCTATGGCCCCAGTCTCCATTATCCATTTGTAGAACAATACCCGCTTGGTCAGAACCAAATGAGAGAGGAGGCTTACTTCAATTTCACCTGTGAACAAACACATTTATGCAGAGTATGAGGGACACTATTAGTCACATCATGTAGCATTAACACCTCTGTATGTCTGTGTCCTACCTGGGAGCATGTAAGCTCTAGAAAACCTACTAAACTCTATATAAAATGCTGTTTACAAGGTCAAAAATGAAGTTTGCACCTCATGTGTCTGTAGCAGGACAGCAGAAGTGATTCATCCGCATTTTAACTTAATTGAAAGTGAAAGCTAAAGCTACTGAATGAACATAAACCCCATTTATTTACACTCTGCAAGCTACCCGGTTATTTAACTTAACGGTAACTAGCAGTGACTGCCAGTTTACCCAGCTAACGTTTGATTAATAGAGCTAACTTAAGTGTTAGGAGGTAGCCATCCAACCTCTTTTCACTCACTCGTCTCTCTCCTCTGCTACGAAGATGAAGCAAGCAGCAACATGCATTTTTTTAAAAACAGGTTATGAAGTGAACGTAAATCCAGTTTGGCGTTTAAATACAAAGCGACACTGCAAACGTAGCCTGCTAGCTGATAGCTAGCTAAGCTAACGAGCTAACGTGGCTAGCAGCCCACGAGCCGGAGCCGTTGACGTTAACGGCTGTTACTAACACCGGGCTCTTAATCACGCTGTGTGGAAGTAACACACTCGTTAAAAACAAAGCCTTACCAGCTCGCTGTCTTGCCTACTTGTCCTTTATTGTGTTTTTTGTTTGTTTGTTTTTTTTTTTAAAACTGCGGCCTGCGTTTTCAGCATTTAACAGTTCCGCTAGCCGGACAGTCGGTGATGTTTGCCGCTGGTCGCACCGGGCAGCTGTGTGTGCTGTGCTCGGCTCCAGGCTGCAGCAAAACTGCGCACACAAGGAGGGTGAGGGGAGGAGGAGGTGGTGGAGGAGGTCCTGCTGCAAACCACAGGCACCTCTGCATGAATGTATTCACACGTCTGAATACAGATACGGATAAACACGTGGAGCTTTTATTATCATGCTTTTTCAACATTACAAGTTTAAATGCGATGTATCTGCTGGTTTTACTGGTCATTTTTGAAGTTTGGATACATGTATGCATGTCACGTACGAGGGGGGGGGGGTCATGTGAAGCATTGCAGTGGAAAGAAATGATTAATAGTCTTTGTGTTTCAGGATGATTTCTTGGTGCCACTCCTTGCATCCTGCTGCAGGATGATGAACTCCAGGATGAGTCTGGCTGTCCGACAGGGCCTCTCCATCACCACAGAGTGTCCACAGTTATCCAGCAGGTCCACCCTGCAACCAGGCAACACTTCTGCAATGACTGCAGCTCCGGAGACATCCACCACCTGGACAAATAAAGGTTGATATGTGATGTTTATCTTCTCTGACCTGAGCCACCACCCTGAAGTCACATATTTGTATACAGCCACATGAATCTTAGGTTTAATTTAGAAGCTGCCTGGTAATCAGTTCTGTATTTATATCTGGGCTCTGCTGAGTCGATGTATTAGCGGGACATCATACTTTACCTGGTCCTGTTTGCCCCATATCACTTGTAAAGGTGCAGTGATCAGATGTAAGTGCTCGTTTAGGGCATATCTTGATTTCTCACCAACAATCTCCATGAATACTAATTTAAAAAAAAGACAAAATTACTAATAGGTCACATGTACTATACTGTACACTTACAGGATTTTCAGATTAACGTGATCTAACCTTCTTGGTAAAATGTGTTGTGAGGCTGCCGAACATCTACCAATCCTTGTAGAATCTAAACAAAGAAAGTTTAGACACCCTCAGTGTGTCGCACAGAGGTGATGTGATCCACCGTGAGTGCATACAGAGTAAAATACATAATGCTTTTAATTTTCAAGTGTGGGCCTGACCTGTTGGGGGATTTTAAAGCGAACATGAGAACAAAGTCTGAACATGTCCTCCATCTCTTCAGGTGTTGTAGGGATCAGTGGGATGTTTAAAGTGTAATTGCTGTGCTCCAGGTCCTGTAGATGATTGTCAAATTTGGTCTCACATGGGTGTCTGATACCTGCAGGATTGGAACAATAAATACTGGTAATCAAATAATCTAAAAGACATGGATCTGGGCTGAACTGAAGGACACGTGGGTGCTCAAACAAGCTACCTGTAAGAGCATCTACCTGTCACTCAAAGCGGCCATGCTGTTAATTAAGTCTTAATATAATATGAATGGGTGTTATGAACAAGGAAATTTAGCTATAGAGACCAAAATGCTCATTGACACACACACACACACACATTGACTTACCATCTGGACATATGAGAGTCATACTACAGATCTCTGAGGGGTAGCAGGCTGCATAAACTCCGGCCACATTTCCTCCCATGGAGGTTCCAACCAGATGAAAAGATTTCCTGTTCAAGCGAATGGTTTCCACAAACTGAGAAGAAGGAGCAACAAATACAGATTAGATTATATTTATTTATATATATATATATATAATAAAATGTCTCTTTTCAGTGTACCTGATGGATCCTTCTGACCTGCCCCTCAATGGAATAATCCTCTGTGTTGGTGCGTGTTGTGCCCTCATGGCCGGGCATGTCCACACAGACAATGTGCAGATGTTTTGGTAGATACTAGAACAGAAGAAAGTACAGTTTAAGACCATTCATGTATGCATGGAAGCAAAGAAAGACTGTTAGAATAGAAAATCTTCTATTCTTCCTCTGGGCCTCTGGACCACATCAAATCAAGTAGATATATATTTAAAAATATATACAGAGTCAACGACCCCGATTTCTCCTCTCATCTTTCCCTCTATCCCTTGTCCGTGCTGGATGAGTGTTAGTCCGACGAGTTCATCATAGAAAATAAACTGTTATGTTTGCCGTTGCAGATCCTCTGACCTTGACGACAGTGAGCCATGTGTCTTTGTGAGCAGAGAAGCCGTGCAGCATTAAAATGGAAGGTCTCGTCCCGGGCTTTCCTCTGTAGGCGTAACAGAAGCGATAGCCACCGCAGTCTGCGTAGCGCACCTGCAGGCCCAGAGTCCTCCTCCAGTACCTGAAGGGGAGCAGGTATGTCTGAGCTCATACACGCAGACATGACAACGCTCGAACACAAATCATAAGGGATACTGGGCTTGGGTGTAAATCTTTATGAGCATGTGTTGACATTTTCTTTATGTTACTTCCCAGAGACATTAAGGGGTTCATGTTGAGGCAGATTTGGGATTTTGATCTATATAAAGAATGTACCTAACATGCACTGTCAGGTTCGTACTGATCATATTAATCATTTTAAAGGAGAGGCTAATTCTAATAAAGCACTCACATGTCTACATGCACATTGAAAGGATTCTTGCTTCAAGCAAGTTTTATATAAGTTATGAGGGAATTTTATGTTCTAGCAAGCAGGCACTATTTTGATTGTTACTGTGGCGACCAAGGTCAGAGGATAGCACTGTCTCACGCCAATAACATAAAGGCCCCTACAGAGTCAAATAATAATGTTGGTCCACTAAAAGGGTAAACATATGACCAATTGGCAAATACCTTATTCAGTACAAACAATTATAGATAGGTGATAGTTGTGGCACCATTCTGACGGCATACAGACGAGCCTTCAAGTCTTCAATAAACCTTTCAACATAAATCATTGTGGACTCCTGTGCACTTTCTCTCCACTGCCTGAACTGACCATTGATGAATAAAATTCTCCAACCACAATCCTCCTTCTGTGCAAAAATACATTTTCAGGCTCAGGTGTTCTGATTTAGTCAAATCAAGGTGGTATCTTTTAAGGTTGTTGTCTTTTTAGGGTGAAATTCCCCCAGGAGGAATCTTTTTGTGGCCTTGTGTGCTTTCAATGTACATATGAGCATGTGAGTGTTCCAAACCTGGACTAATATTTGGGGGGAAATGTGGATAAAATCATGCACCAGACATTGAGATTGTTTTCTATTTGAAGCAACGGTGCAGACATAAAACACATATTTCATTTAGATTATCATATACTTGCTTCGATGATGGGACTATAGAAAATAAATACAGAAAACATTAAAATGAAACTGTATATTTGGCAATTTGTTGTTTCATCGGTACCTGGTAACTTGAATCATCTCTGGCATCCACCTCAGTCATTAAACATATAAAGTGAAAGGCACAGTATCTAATATCGATCCTACCAGTAGTACACTTTGATGAGTGCAGAGGGCCAGAGGAGGACAGAAGCAACAAACGCCAGGATGGGAATAGCCAGTGTTCCCCCAGCAATGATAAACAGGTTCACCATATCTAGATCAGCTGCCATGGCTCACCTATAAAAACACATCAACACACATGAGAATAGCACGTCGGGGGAGGGGCAACGTATCTAACATTCATGCAATGGTGAGATAATTAATAAGAACTCATTAATAACATATAAACCGTTCTGCTGTGCCACAACATCCCCTTTTAAAGCTGTAAAAACGTACTTAACTTACTTGATGAATCTTTTCCTCCTTGTTTCTATTGTCGTGTGGGACCGCTGATTTAGCTGCGAATTTGTGGATTAGTTTGCAGATGCTTTAGCTTGTATTGTTGATGTGTTTGAAGCATAAATAGTCGACTTATCTTTCTGAAAGTTGAAATTTTAAAAAAAACACGTCCCTGTGGAGTGCAGTTAGTCCCGGCAGATTATGTTTGCTCTGGATAAACTCATTGATTATTTCCCATCATTGGGGGAAAACGGGCCACTACATTATTCGGTCAATCTTTTAAAGTGAACGTGCAGGCCAGACTCTGCTTCTCACTGAGTCAAAACTACACACTGCATACTGTGCATCACAATAAAGAAGAAACAGTAAATGGAAATACAAAAATACATTTTGGACAACATTGTGGGATAAGAAGACACCAGAAGCAGCTACAGTGAGTGAAGTGATAATATGTAGCGGAAATTAGGTATATAAATGTAATACAAAATAATTATATATACAAATATACCACTCTTTAATCATATACAGTATACAGCCTTTGACATTCTTACCCAGTGGAGGTTTGTGCCAAGAGTCCTGATCCTGATCTGATCGCTGTTGAAGAAAATCAGATTACAGTGGCAACATTATGTTTTCATAGCTAGTCAAGATTAAAATATCAAATCCATGTCACTGTAACAACATTCCTTGCAGCACATTTTCAGTTTCCAGTTTATCTTGATGAAGGTGTTTTTCAGGCCTCTGCCTGCCACTGTGTTAGTATGAGTTTTTTTGTTTTTTTTAATTATTGTTGGCATTTATCTTGAATCTCAAATTCAGTGTTTATCCAGTGTTGGATAGCTAACAGAACAAATACGGTAAATTGTAGTTTACTCTTTTCCTCTCACTAAAAACAGTTTTATGCTCTGAAAATAAAATGTTTGATGTATAAAGGATAATCAGGTGCTTGTTTTGTTTTGTTGTGAGTCATTAGTGAGTATGGCATAACTTAAGCTTTAATTATGCTGACATAAGATATATGTTTTTCCAAAACCTTCTGACGTAGTACCTGCTCCGGTTTCTGTAACACACAGACAGAATAAACACCAGTCATGCTCTGGAAAATTTCTAGGTTATACAGTATGTTGCTATTGCTGATGGGGCAGAGAACAGAAAAAAATGATACCTTTAAAAACAAACCTCATACTCCATATATATTTAATTTGCAACGTGAAAAGGGGTAAACGTAGATATATAGTTTCAAATTAAAGCACATTATTGAGTCTTTGAGTGTCCAACCACCATCATAGGATG
Organism: Nibea albiflora; assembly: GCA_014281875.1. NCBI lineage: Eukaryota > Metazoa > Chordata > Actinopteri > Sciaenidae > Nibea > Nibea albiflora. The sequence continues at coordinate 8,293,841 of CM024793.1, forward strand.
TGTTTCCTATTCACACTGGATTTCAAGCTGAATCTTCTGAGTCCCAAACTTACCACTGGGTGTCATGATAGAGGCAGACTGTGGAGTCTCTGTTTGCAGTGAGTAATGAGGACCAGAGGGATTTCTGCACAGACCACTGGGTGGTGTACACAGTGTGTGAACTGTCATCAGCTCTGGTTCAGTTAACAGTGACGCTTTGAGGGATTTGGTTACAGACTTCTGATCCAGCTGTGGACTGCAGGTTTTGACCTCTGTCTCGGACACTTTGAGGAGCTCTCAGTTGACAGAAACAGAACATGCTGCCCCACAGAGGTGATAGTGAATGCTAGATCCTGATGTCCCGTGTATCAAAATGACTTAAATTATTATTTATTTATAGTTATTTAATAAAGGTACACATACCAGTGATGCATTGAGATATTTATACATTAAAACATATAGTACATCACGACTATGAAAGGTTTATGAGTTACATTTCCTGAATAATGAGGGGGTGGAAAGATTCGGCAGGAAATAAACACGATACTGCCCTGGATTTGGGGGATTTAGCTGATCAAATAACCGTTGTTACATACTGTAGGCAAATTAACATGTGATATAGAGGTCATCTAAAAAGGTCTGAGCTAATCTGATACTCTCAAATACAGATTTAATTTACCAGTAGCAATGTAAATTTGCTCTGTGATTACACAGTAGAAACACCATCTAATGCAGCTGCCATTCTGCTGCATGTCTGGTCCACTACAGATGACCTACATACAAACTGGAGCAGAACAAATGGACAAAGCAACTCTGCAGAGAGGCTCGCCGTGCATGAGACCGATTCTCACATTTGGGGTTTTATATAGGACGAGGAGGCTGCCCTCAATCTGCTCACACACACACACACACACACACACGCCGTGTATTCTCCAGGTTGTCTGAGCTGCAGCCACGTCATCGTGGTCATCGCAGTGCATCCTGAGAGGGATCCTTGACACAGCAAAGCCTGCAGAACAGAAACGACAGGGCCGATGCAGCGTGACAAGAATGGGGATCAGATGAGTCATGACGGACGACTCATCCACACAAAGTCAGTGATTTCCTCTGGAGCTACAACCTGACAGGCATGGTGAAATGTGAACATTTAGAAACAGACATCCTGTTGAGAAATTGGCCGTACCCTTCAGAGGCCTACCATCAGTGTGGTCAGCCTGCTGAAAGGGCGTAGCTGCACTCGGCGCTTAACCCTATAATCTTCCAGCAGATGTTAAGGTTCACAGTGAGTGGTCACATTAACTCAGAGCATCAAAGTCTGATCTAACAGTTGATTCTCTTCCTTAAAGCAGCACCAGAGAAGGTACCAGAGAGAAAATAATAGATTAGAAACACATGAATGCGTTTAAAGACTTATCAGATGCCACAAGCATTTGTGACAAGACTTACGGTTCTGGAAAGTTATCACAGAGAGGCAACCATTTTATCTCTCGTTGCAATGATCGCATGCCACTTTCAAGTTACAGAGTAATCTGTCAGGAATGTGCACCCATGGATTTCATTGGCCACTGCAGGTTTTTGCTAGGTGACATCACAGTGTGTGGCAACAAAAGTTAAAAAAAACAAAAAATAAAACCAGCTCCATTCAAATTAATGAGGTATATGAGCCAAGATAACCCTGATGACATCACCGTCACAGAGGCATGAGGTTATGTAGACAGTTTCCTTAGAGGAAATTTTTCTTAGATTAATTATCTTTACTAAATACTGGAGGAAAAACAGCTGGAAATTATTACATTTAAAAAGATTAACAATGATTCAGCACTCTACAAGAATCAGGTGTGATTCCTGTCATCAGCAGCTGAATCCTGTGACCACGACAAGGTGTATAAACATAAAGTTGTCTTTATAAGATTGATTTCACTCTTGTGCGGATAACAGTCGGAGCTTCTCTTACTCCAGTCTCATCTGCCAGAGATGTGTCTCATCTTACTGTGGTTTAGCACCTCCAGAGGGGTCACAGGTCAAACTGCAGGTCACTAGTAAGTTTGTCCCTCATTGTACACTCATTGTACACTCTGGTCTTTTCCCATGGCGCATTGTTGGCCAGCTCTGCTCATCTGATCAAACCTCTCTCGAAAGAAAACACAAAGTGCTCCTGGCTGTCAGCGTCACTCAGCTTCTTTAAATGTCATCTCCAGGGAGCTATTAGAAGGATGTGAATGACATGTAGAGATCTAACCTCATAAATTATTTTGCTGGAGGAGTGTGCATACATTTCCCTTCACCCAATATTAAAAACATAAGATAAAGAACAACTTACCTCAGATATGCACCCAGCGCTCCTCTACACGGTTGCAATGAGCTCAGTGGGAAAAAAAAAATAGATTTGGTTGATTCAGAGCAAACAAAGCCAACAGTAGCAGGAGGTCTGACCTCATCTCCAGAGAGTTAGGTGGATCACTGACTCCCTGGTTATGCAATGACTATAAAGGTACAATTATGAGGTTAAGATCTTTAATCGAAGTCACATTTTAGAGCAGTTATTCATAATCTCAGATTATCCATCTCTTTACAAAATACATACTTTTGTACCGAGCAAACTACAACACAGCAAATGAAAAGATATTCACTGAGATCATATAATGCATGCAAATATATAACCATCAGAAGACTGTAAATCAATGTAAATTTAGGTTTGAGCTCATTCACGACACAAGCTTTGTGTTATTCCAGTTTAAAAACATGCATCTCAAGTGTTCGTACGTTATACACCAGTTTCCTGTGGTGACTAATGTGAGGACTTGATACAACAGCACTAAATAACATGCATTTAAATTAAACGGTGTGATGCAATACTGACTCCTCTTCGGGAAACAAGTGATAAACGGTTGATTGTCATTATCAGTAACATATCTGTTGCACTTTGTTTTCACCTGCGCGACAACACAAGAGACTGCAAATTCCTCGTTTTATCCTGCTTTGATAAGAATTAGTTGATGCGAGGGTGTCGGCTTAATCTGAGGGCTGATTAAATAATACAACACGATGATGTACAGTAGCTGGTGCAGAAACGCACGAAAGTAAATTTAATGTTATCACTTTAATATCTGTGGAAGCTGATCTTAAATATAAAAATAGTCAGTCCTTCATAGACAACCTTCCACTAAATTCTGTTCATCCATCTTTCCAGACTTTACATATTATATATTTCAATTATGGCTTTATGTGTCCAAAATGTCCTGAAAAGCCTTCTACCCATTTTTATATCATATTGATATTGTTTCTAAAAACAGATAAGGGAGACAATGTAATCTTATTAACCAGAATTTTAAATTTTGATATAATACTTAAAAAAATAAATACTCGATACCTCAAGTCTGAGGTCCACAAAATTTTAGATATAATATAGATATTTCTTTTTTTTTAAATGAACAACCTGCACACAGTGCCGGTGCCGAAAATGTCACTGAACACGTTGAGGAGTCGCAGCAGAGTTTCACAGAGCACGACTGTAACTGGGGTTTGTTTTATATTTTATTTTAACACGAAACCATACATAACCTAGTTCCCCTTCTCACATCACTATCTTTCTCTCCATCTTATTTTACAGTTTACTCACAAACTACTTTAACCTGCTCACCCGACGTTGATTTAGTGTTCACGGTTTACTGAATAAACACTGTTGTGTTTGCGCGCCTTCAGCATAATAAGAATAAAAAAAATAATGTCTTGCTCTCTGACAACAACACAGCTTTGCTGCAGGGACAGTCGACCGCACTGGAGGAGGAGAATGACTAAATAAATAAATTCAGTACTTTAGATACTATCCAATGTGTAATTAACGGAGATCGTATGATTTGAAATATGCGTTATCGATACTTTCGACAACTCGGGTTGTCATGTATGCGGGCCATTCATCATGCACTCGATCAGGGGCTGCATTATTGTGACAGTATTTATTATTCTGACAGTTACAGAGACTTGTTACATTTTAGGGAAGTTCAAACTCCAGGTGATCCATCTAAAATATCATCATATATATTTAGAATGAATTAAACGTGTAGAGTATCTTTTACATTCATTAATCCTAGTCACGATAGTAAACAGTAACACAACCCAACTAGATTCCTTCAAATAATAGACATACAAACAAACTTATTCATTTGCACACAAAACTGACATTCTTTTATTAACCTCTCTGTCATCTAAAATAGAGCATCTTAAAAATTAAACAGTGTTAAGTATGAGCCCTCCTAATTTTAATAGTGCAGATATGAAGGGGGGCAAGTGCAGAGAAATCTGTGTTTGTTTCTGTGTGTGTGTGTGTGTGTGTGTGTGTCTGAGCACGTTGCCCTCAGGCCTTGAAGAGCGCAGCAGCAGTCACAGCTGTTAGAGCCACAGCAACCACCGGCCCCCAGATCATCCACGGCTTCTGGGAGGGAAAAAAAAGAAAAAGTGGTGACACAAATGGAAACATGGGCATCACCAGATGAGAACCACCCATCCAAAGATTGCCAAAGCTTTGACAGAGGGAGCTTGCCGTTGAAAACCAATGCAGCGCACAGAGAATGCGAGTTAGCTCTTTCAGATAAGGATAAGCTCATCAGAAGCCAACTGAGGGAAGCAGTTGTTAAGCATTAGCCATCCAGACAAGACAAACAGATGTCAGATGTAGGAGCTGTATGATTAGAGAGGTTAGAGCTTCTCACACACCAATTTTTGGAGTTTCCCCCCTGAGGAAGGCATTCTGGGGGGAATTAGGAAAGCCTGATTAAGTCATGCAATGATCTAAGAGACACTGATGAGAATGAAAGATGTAGGCCGACTTGACAGGAGTAATGTGTACCTTACTACCACAATGCGCCGAAGCACCAATACAGCAAAGCCAGGATAAGGCCGATGACTATGGCTTGAACAGGCAGCAATAGGGATGTCTACAGAAGGGAAGGGATATTATAGTAATCAACTGCAACGGGACATACTTTAGTTGGGTGTAGCTTGATTAATAAATCCCCCAGTCAATAGTCTGTGTTTGTAACTGAAGTTTATGTAAATCTCAAAGTCACACATGTCTAAAAGCAACGCTATATTGGACATTGGATGAGTAGAGGGGAGCAGGTGTGCTGAGGTAAAAAAAAAAAAAAAGAAATACTGTGAATCAGTCAAAAGATTCACCGTTTATGCCTGCAGACAAATTAAACAGACGCTCAGTATTGTTGCAAAGTCTGAAGCAAAGCTCATGCTTCCAAAACAACTCAAGATGTTTGCTTCTTATGCAAATTAAAGATATGATGCATTTTCTTAACTTAACTCATTATTTCTACACTTCCAAGTTTCTCTCATTATTTTATTCGTCAAACAATTATACAAGACAAAAACAATGCCTCCTCTCCTTGTTTGATAGAGCAGCACTCACCTTTGTTCCCTTCTCCTGTATTTCCTTCATGTTGGCTTTGCACTCCTCCAGTTCGTCTGTCAGCGACTGTTTTTCCTGCTCGGTCTTCTCGTACTTTTCCTTCAGGTCTGACAGCTCTGTCTTAGCCTCCTCATACTGCACAAAGCATATCGTAAGACTTTCACTTAAATGTATTGTCATGCTAATTTGGCTAACAGGGGAGCATGCTGGGGCCAAATGTTACTAATGTGCCATCGAACAGAGCATTACAGGACGAGCTCAGTCTGAAAAGACATTCCCAGTTTCCACTTTCATTCTGTGGCTGAAACAGCAACACCGCACTGGGATGAATGACTTGTGGTGAGGGATGACTTCATCTCTGCTTTCTGCTATTCAACAGTGCCCCTCCTGTCTGGGTGTCACAGCAGTAGTCATCCCTGTCCGGCCTGCTTAAGTCTGACTGTTAGTATACAGCAGTGTGCCACCGCCAGCTTTAAATTTCTTTAAGAGCTTTGTGGTTTGAAAAAGAAGCCGAGAGTTTCAGATTCATTTTAGCTTGAGGAAGCCATTAAGGCTCGACTCCATCAGTGAAAACCAGTGGGGGTGTTGGGCTCAGGGCCTGTATTTACCAACCAGGACTGATTTTCTTCGTGCAGTTCTCAAGGTATTAACAGCTGCTGTCTGTCCGATGGTAAACGTATTACAATATATCCTAATATCGTGAATGGCCGCTGTTTGTAGACTGAACTTAATGGCATTTTAACTGATCGTAAGCTCGGCAACAATATCAAATACACCGGCAAATAAGTTACTGAATCATCATAGAATGCAATGTTCCCAATTTAATACCACCCCAGTGGGCAGATAGAGGATGAGGGCCTGTGTTTATTAAGTATGTCAGAGCCCAAAATCTTAAATGGGACAAAATTCTCAGAGTTGCCTGTGTGCTCCTACTTTTATGGTTTGCATTTTGTAAACTAAATTGAGAAAAGTTAGCCATTTCCTCGACCTCCACCATAAACCACAGTAAAACCATTTAAAGTAGGATTCAACACTATTCTGTGACTTCTTTGGATTCGTTAGTGTCAAGTTCACATGAAAGATTTACAACAACGATAAAAGGAGGATGAAATCCAAATGGGTCAGATCACAGATCAATACACGATTGTGTACTAAGTGGAATAAAATAGATTTGAATCACAAAATGACACTTTGGGGTGCAGTTATGCGCAGGCCATTATGAGGCCGATGTAAGCAGCTGCACTTGGATCGATCCATAGTTCACTTGGATGAACTACAGATCGATATCGGTTACGTCACTCACAGGATTGAAAAAATGTGACTGGAGTGTGAAAAGGGTGTAACGGTCAGGTTTGAAGGTAGACGTATTCTTAGCCTCTTGAAATAATTCCTCTGAGATTACGAGGTGCCTGACACTTTGTTAATGGCCTTTGTGTTTTGAGATCATACTTCTCTCTGCAGAGTCTTGCTGCGGCTGTCTGCTTCTTCCAGCTGGGTTTGCATCTTGGTGCTATCCTGCTGGTGCTGGAGCTGCAGGTCGGCCAGCCTCTTCTCTAACTCCTGCTGGGATCTCTCCAGAGTTTTGAGGCTATCGCTCAGCTCAGTATTCTGGGCACGCGAACTAGCAGACACAAAACAACACCGAGTTCAATAGGTGATGGATCACACCAGGAGAGGTGTGTGGTGCAAAGTGTGTTGGAGCAGAGTCAAGCAAATGAAGAAAGTGGGAGTGTAAAGGTGGGAGCTCGGGATAATGTGGCCCATTGCACTGACCTGGCAAGGTCCTTCTCCAGCTGCTTCTGTTTCTGCAGCACCGCCTCCTTCTCAGAGCGCAGTGCTGCACATTCGCTCTGCAGGTTGCCCTTCTCTTTCTGGTAATTCTTGAGGAGTTCCTCCTTCTCAGCCCGGAGGGAATCGCACTCTGTTTGCAGACTGCTCCTTTCCCTCTGGTGCTTATTGACAGTCTCCTGTTTCTCTGATCGCAGGACCGAACACTCCTTCTGAAGCCCGCTACACTCCACCTGCATGGACTGCAGCTCACTGGCTGTGGAAAACAACACAAGGTTTTATGTGCAACATGTTGTGCGTGCTTACACAGGCTGGTGTACATTTGAGTATACAGACAAGTCACCGAAACAAAGCGACACAACCTGAAATATAATTTAGTCCTTTAAAGCTGTTTTATCCTACTATAAAACTTGTTCAGTCAATCCGGTAATCTACGTTTTAGTAATGCAAGTAAGGCCTTGTTCAGGCTGACACCTGCATATGCAGATTGTTTTTAAAAGTCTGGACAGCAGAAAAATTGCATGACATGAAAATGGGATCCGAGCCTCATTTGGAGGGCGTCCGGATGCTCGTATCAGATTTCTGCCCGCGAGTCCCGGGCCGGGCTGCGTGCAATGATGATGTCAAACGAAGATTGACTGAAGTGCGTCAGAGCGAATGACGCAGCTACTCGCACAGCGGTATGGAGGGTGCCGCGATCTGTGGACAGACGTTTAAGTAAATTGTCTGCTGGCACTTTGGGGGAGGCTTCTGCACAAGAGAGGCTGCCTCTGTGTTAGACAGCAGAATCACCAACGTACTCTAATGGCACTTAGGGCATTACCACAGCAACCCGCGTAGATAGGCTGGTGATTGCCTGGACACACTGATCCTTTGCAAATAACAGTTCAGGACGATATGTGCTAAAGATCTGATTTGAGAAACAAATCTGATTTCCCTGCAGTCTGAACAAAACGCCCAGATCGGGTGTATCGAGTTTCTTTTCAAGCTCTGTATAAATGGTACACCTTGTTATAGATCTCCTTTCGATACACAGAGGCAAAAGGGCTTTACAATAAAGCGGAATGAGTTCATAACAAATAGAGATGACTGTTAACCAAACGCCACGCACACTAAACACAAGCTCTTTTAAAAAGTAGGTTTTTAAAAGTTAAAGTCAAGAGGAGACAGAGTTTGCAGCCCTGATCTCTTCAGGTCATTGTGCAGTCTTGGTGCACTTGCTGCAAAGACTTCATCCCATTTCTGTATACATGTGACGCCCCTGAGGATCTCAGAGAGTGAAAAGGGACAAAAGGCACTAAAGATTTGATAAATTTGGGGCTAGACCTCTCAATGCTTTGTAAGTGATCAATAAAATCTTAAAATTCTAAAAGCAACAGGTAGAAAGTGTGAGCAGAATTGGGTTGGAGATGTATAACTAAAGTAATCTTAGTATGGTGGCTGCAGTTAGTGTGTTAGATGCATATGGCATCCTCTTTACCGGTATTCATCATCTTTTGTCTCATTACGTGTATCTGCAACGCGTATACCTTGTATTTCTGCGGTTTTCTGCCACTGCTTGCTCTGCTGTTGAAGGTCACGCTGCAGGTTGTCAACCTCACGCTCATATTTGTTGGCAGTCTGACGCCATTTGTCCAGATCCTTCGAGACGGTGGACAGGTTGGTCTGGATGGCGCTGACGTCGCGGTCCCGCTCGGCAGTGGCTGCATCCAGGGCACGTTTCAGCGCCTTCACCTCGTCACGTGCGCTTTGCAGCTCGTCGCGTGAACTGGAGGAGACGTCTATCTGCTCTCTGAGGACGCCCATTTCGTCCTGGAGCTGCCGCAGCTGGCCTGTCCGAGCAGCGTTTGATTTTTAGATTAGCAGTGTAAACATTTTTTATTAGGATCGACTGAGCACACAGACGTACCTTGAAGAAGCTTGATCTGTTTGGCAGATTCATCAGCTTGTTGTTTATTTCCTTTCCTCTCCTCCTCCAGGATACCTACAAAATGTAATTGCATTCATTTCATGCATTTAAAAAGGTTGCCTGTGTGTGTGCAGGATGATGTGAAGAGACTGGTGTTTCACCTTGTAGCTCTATGCATTTGTGCTTCTCGGAGTTAGCCAACTCCTGGGCTTCTCGAAGTTCATCATTCAAGCGCTGGATAATCTTCTCTGAGTCACCACTGGACCCCATGTTTGACCTGGTTATGTCATCTGAGAATCAAATACACGAAAGATATCATCTAAATTACTTCCTCGTAAAATGCGAGAATCCAGCTGTAAGCTCAGCGCTCCTTATTATCCTCTAAATTCACTGGAATGTACACAGAGAGATTGGAAAGTTAAGTTTAAACCATAATGATACATCAAACAGTAATGTTGGCACTTCAACACTATAAAAATAGAAAGATAACTTCGTATGTTAATTCTGCTCCAGTCCCAAATATTTAACCAGGGCTGACATACTAGATGATTTCCCAAGATATTAAAATGGGACTATTATATAAACTAATTGCTAATCCAGAAATAGACATATCCAAGTTTTCATTACATTTCCTCCATCAACCCAGCAACACGCGAGTTTCCAGCACAGTGAACACTGTAAACAATACACAAAGGGAATGGACTAGCCAAGGTTGCCAAGGGTCTGTTGTGTTTCCCAGAGGTGGAAACAAACCCAACAAACACTCTGCCGTTGCAGTGCCCAGCGAATATCTTGATCCGCTAATCTACCGTGGCTATGAAAAGAGATGACCTCATCTCTGGCCAGACATTTTGGGCAGAGGGCAAAACAAGTGGAGTGGAGACAGGTCAAGCATGTGCACCATAAATGGACACGTCAGGGGAGTGAGGCTGCCGAGGAATGCCGCGTTTGTGGTGAAAACTGTGATTTCATTGTGTCTGGCACGCACGGCTGCACAAACACGCACGCAGTTAGGGGTGTCACCAGATGGAAATGATTAACGTCCCTGATATGAAAGCGTATGAAGAGACTGCTGGAGGCTGGTGGCACCTTCCGACTCGAGCACATGACCACCCTCTGCCGTGTGGTGCCAGACAAAGGATGGGTGGTCAGTGCCCTGTGCTCCAATGCATGTATGAGGTCGTGTGTTGCCTTCATGCATGCATATGTATGAGTGAGAGTCAGAATGTGAGTGGGCTCGCTGTCAGAGTCCCCTGTGTTCGGCCAGCGTCCTCCGGAGAGCATGAGATAACGAGGGTATTTCAGACGAGGGCGTCCAATGTGTTATCTTTAGTAACATTAGTTATTATAGCCGTTTTCATCTGAATGTCAGAGACCGACACCTGACTGAAGTAATAATGGGATTAGTCTGTGAGTAAAAATACCTCTCTGACTAGTTGGGGGATACTGGGCATCACGCTGCCTCAAGTGACGACAGGAAAAAAAAATGTAGGAGAATGTCTTTTTTTAGCTCAAGTGCTGAAGGCTAGAGCCATCATGCTCTATCCCCCCCCCACTGTCGGTTTCCTTCCTGCTGAATGTGACGCCGTTCTTTCACAGTGTTCAAGTGAATCTCTCCTCGTCAAACTGTCAGGAAATATATTAATGTAGAGCCACAGACTGCGCTGAGAAACACGACTGCTGTCACAGTCAGGACACTGTTTTGCTTTGTGCTGCCTATATTCTGTAAAGCGTGGCGTTACAAATTCATTCATCACGTAAAACGGATTTCACTCGCCGATGTGCCTGCACATTGCTTCCCGTTCTGTTTTAATTAGCCGCCATAAATGTCAGTAACAGACATTAGTCAGCTGATGTGCCCTCTGTGCAAAGAGACTCCATCTTCTAATACGCTGTTGACACGGGAGAAAATCAGCCTCTAAAACAAGGCCATCTACAGCGGTGTGAGCTCTCGAGCCCTTATAGCTACAGACACTCTTCAGTGTGACTCATGCTTTTTTTTTTTTCCTGCCCCCTCCCTCCCTCTCACCATATTGTCAGTTAGGAAGATATGCTGTGTCAGGTAGGAGCCACTTGATCAGGTAAAAAAAACAACCCCAAAACAACAATGCCAAGTCATTCACAAATCAATTCTGCTTGGCTGTATTTTCAAAAACAGAAAGAATACATACCTTTAATGAGCGATACGTTATTCAGGGGATCACTCAGCTCTTTCCCGTCCATTTGCTTATCTGTAAAGAAAAGTATAACAACAGACCATGTGAGTAAACAAATACAGAAACGCACTAAATCAAGAGGCAATGTCAACCATTTTAACTAAATATCTAACTAAATAATTAAGACTATGTTTGCTGCCGTTATGTTATTATGAGATTTGAGTAATTTTAAAAAAGGTAAACACAAAACTGCATGCTCATCTATGAACACATAACAAGCACTTGTGCTACAGGCACCTGTACAGTTGCTAATAAATCCCCTTTGAGGAGTAGGTCACAGAAAATGCACTAATAGAAAGGTTAAGAATCAGGCTATATTACCTTAGGCGATCCAGGAGCTACAGTACTCTATGTGCTGAGGCTACAGCAGTCCCTGACATGAAGAACTCTTCTCCAACTATGAGATTTTTTCAGATGCGAAATGGAGCAGTCCAAGTGGAGAGGGGAGGGGGCACTGAAGGGATAACAGATGCCGTTTAGGTGACTGCCATGCTATTGTTAGACTGACGACAGCGAAGACTAATAACTGGTGTAAATGAGTGGACAAATATCTTCAGGGTGTTTCAGGTGCTAGAGGTAAGTCACACAAATGTCCTCACAAATAAGACCCACCCACCCCCCCTGTTTTGTGGCTATAGTTCCCAGCCCCTCCACACTAGGTCATGCATCGGAGTAGGGCATCTCGGAAGCTGCAGCTGCATACTGACACAGAGAGGTTTTGTTCAGGGAGCCGAGCTGCTCTACGGCCAGTTGGTACTGATGTACAAATCTACAGGATGACACAGAATAGGGAAGCGTATGTGTCATGTATGTCCTGCACCCGCCTCCTCTGTTGTTTTCCCCTGTAGGCCACTCTTTTGTTGCTTTTAAAGTCATAAATCACTCGCCTCTGGGGTTGGATTTACTTGTCATCCCCTGAAGAATTAACTTGTGCTGCAACTGTGCAAAGACAAACAATATGTATTGTTTAGTTAGTTGGTGTGGACTATAAAACGCTGTGGTTAAGGCACTCTGCTTTGAACTGTTTGCGAGGCCGAGGTCAAATCAAGTTAATAAAAGAAAGCAGTGACCTAAATGGAAAAGCATGTCATCCTGACATTTAAATATTTTTACATGTAAGCAAATAGACGCCGCCCTCTGCTCACAAGCTTTCATAACATGCAGTGTCACATCAAAAATTCCCTGAATAATGTATGAAGTCCACACACGGACATGCGTGTTTTGAGTTGTAGGTGGGAGGGCCATAGTTTAGAGGACACTCACGTTAATTACGATTTTAAATTAACTTGACAGTTAGCATGCCTCTGCCTGATGTACTGATGCAACCTGACATCAGTTAACCTTCTGGACCTGGTGTGCAATAATCCAATATCAATGATGGTGATATAATATGTCATGGTGGCAATATTATGTCAAAGGCTCAAAGAACAGCTCTCCGTGTCCGTGCGTACTTAATGTTAATACAGAGAGGGGGCGATAATAGATCAGATCAGAGACGTGCAAGTCAGTCAGTGTTAAGAGGAGACTGTCACTCAGCTCACTGTAAAAGTCTGAGTTACAGCTGACGTTACATACTAAGAGACCACAAGACTTAGAACTTGCAGCCAAGAAGTTCCCCTTATGGTTTGCAGCTCCACAAGAAGAAATCTATAAATTAACTGTTGGAGGCTTGCAGAGTGAAACTTGCTGTGTGACCAGATTCAAATGAGACCTTAACCTTGGTTGCAGAGAGAGGTGGTAATGAGGCAAAGGTTTACGAATTAAAGCTGCAAATCATTGATAACTATTGTCAATAATCAACCGCTCCAACCTTCTGCTCCATTTACAATAAAAATTTACAATGTTTACAAACCGGAACTTGGCGTCTTATAAGGGCGTTAATTTCAAGGTAATTTCAAGCTAAGTGGATTAAGAGTCTTAAAGAGCACGCAATAAGTGTTCTCTACTCGGAGAAGTGAAGGTTAAACCCACTTAACAGACAAGATTTTAACATATGAAGAGCCTATCAGTATGCACTGTATGAAAAATAAAGACTTTTGTCCTTTATTTGTTGACTCAGCAGTAATTTTGTCCCAACACTAGTATATTAATTGTAACTGCCATCCGCTGTAAATTGTAACACCTACTAATGCAGTCTAATATATGAAATTAATCTTGTTTTCACAAAGGCTGCAAAGTTCGGGTTTACTTTATGATCACTTGGGAGAATTACAACCTCAATGAATCATGCAGGTTTTGCACTGGACTGCATTAGTGGAGCTAGGTGTAGCTAACTACCTAAACTGGCAGCTGAGTGTAAACCATACATCTGTTGCAGGTGAATATGGCTGGTGTGGTAAATATTATTTTAGCTATTTTAGGTTTAAAATTGTCTCTTTTTTTAACTTGACCCACAAGAAAACGATTAAATAAATTCAAAAAGAAAAGAAAGGTGGATATTAAATAAGTGACTCATAACATGACTTAAATATATAGATTTTTTTCTTTTAAAATGACCTTTTGTATTACAGAGTTAAATGTGGCACTACTTTAGAGTTAACTTACCACCAAACAGCTCCAACAATTGTTTAGGGTCGCATTAATTGCTTATAATGGCTAACTAATCAAATGACGCGCGACGCTAATTGCAAACAGGAGGTGAGTGTCGAGGGCTGAGGATTAAGTTTGACGTTCAACTTCCCGGCGTCAAAAGTCTGACTTTAAAACCCACAATGTAATGCTGGAGAGCCAGTTTCAGAAGCTCACATCCAGGCAGCTATGGAGCAGCCGTGTGTTCATACATCCAGTGGAAAAACTTCTTTAAAAAGTTGCCTAATCAGTGCAGTGGTGGGTGTTTCCTTTCTGCCTTACGTGTCAGCCTAGCGGTCCCGTCGGTACAGTCATACAGAGTTAACCAGAAGTGATAGTTTAGTGTAGCCGGGGAGGAGGTGGGAACATCACTGCTAAAAAAAAAAAGATTTCAGCTAAGCAAAAAGGGGCATTTGAAGTAGCTTGAAAACTATTTACCACAGCTGATACCTCCGAGTGTTTTTCCGATGACTTCCTTCATCTCAGACTGGATTTGGAGTGAGAGATTTTGGCTTCCCGAAAATGTTACATGGGCGGACCTGGAGCGTCCACCACCTGGTGTGGAGTATCCCCGGCTGGGACACATGTTGTACGCCTTCCCCCTGGCTGTCGGAGTTTTTCTCCTGAGACAACTTTTTGAAAGGTAAACTGTAGCCTGGTTTGCTGTCAGTTTCACTGGCTGCTCTGTGTGAGAGCGCAGCTGAGGAGGGGGGTGAGATTCAGTCTCATGAGGGCAGATATTGTTTATGAAGTAAGGGTTGGGAGGAGGAGGAGGGGGGAGGGTGCTATAAAAATAGGGATATAAAACTGCTGCAAATGTGCCTTATTGCGGCAGTCTTAACACATGACTCATCTTCATGAACTATCTGGAGACTGGAGGGAACAGTCTCTCTGCAGGCTCCTTGTGCTGAGCTGCTGCTGTCACACAAAGCTGTAATGGAAAAATCAGGCTTCACAGTTTCTTGTGTGACGGATTAAGATTCCTCCTTTTGTTGTATGTATTTATTGCTCTGTTGTTTTTTTTGCCTCCTTTGACTCCATAATTACTGTAAACATTCCTCCCAGGTGATCGCACACCAACCCCCGCAGGCTTGAGACACCAGTTTGCCTCGCTTGGCATGGACATGAATTTCAAATGATTATCATACAGCCTGATTCGTTATGTGATGACAGGAAACTAGGAGTGCTTTATGGCTTTTTAAAAACCAGCCCGTGCACTGCACAGCCCTATGCACAAAGTCTTGGTTTTACAGTAAAAGTTCAGCTAAATTAGAGGTTGTGCAGACCCTCTTGGAAGTGCCCAAAAGCCTAAGTGTGTACTTCTATTCATTCAGTTTTTCCACGTTGAGGAGCCTACTCCAGATAAGTGTGGGGTGTGCTGCGAGATTGGGATGTAATAAATGAACACTGGTTAACTCAACCAGATGATCTTGTGACACACATCAGTGTTTTGGTTAGTGGCAGCCCTACTGTCGCTTGTCTCCCAGCCTCTCACATGATAGGTCATCACGCTCTGTTTAGACTAGGTGCTACATTCCCCAGGATTCCTACTAAACTCTTGCCTGTGTGTCTCTCCTATAGTATAGGCCCTGTTGTACCCTCATTCCCTTTTTAAGACACACATTGCTATGTGCTGAATCTCAACATTTTATGTCAGTGAGGGGAGCCCTTTGGCTGATAGTTAATCTGTTCCTGTAGCCAAAGTGCTTAACTTCACTCTCTGTCTGACTCTCTCTGAATGTCTCTCTTAATACCACACCATCTCTGTGTCCCCCACCCTCTCTTTTTTTTTTCTTGCCTTGGTCTGTGTGTATACAGGCTAGTGGCCAAGCCCTGTGCCCGCATACTTCAGATTCAGGCGGGAGTGCCTCGGCGAGCTCAGCCCAATGATGTCCTGGAGAGGGTGTATAGGTCCAAACCGGTACATAAGGCCTATGTTTGTTCTGTAGTCAGTGAAATGTTCTACATCCACCACAGGCATAATGATATGTTCAGTAAATACCTCTCGCGGTATGACAGTCATACCTGCTGGTATTATGGTTTTCAAGCACTGTTTGTCCTGACCTGCTCTGTCCCCTCTTTAGAGTCCAGACACGAGGCAACTGGAGGGACTCTCCAAACAGCTGGACTGGGATATACGGAAAATTCAGAGGTGGTTTCGTGTCCGTCGGAATCAAGACAGGCCCAGTATGCAGAAAAAGTTCTGCGAGAGCATGTAGGTTCATACAAAACTGCTGCTAAGGTTGTCCAGGATTTTAAACTATGATCCAATATTTGTATTAACAGATGAGAGTGAGGTGGATGACATTCCCATTAGTATGAAAGTATTGATATTGTGTGTTTTGAAACGATGCAATCTCTGTTGATTACACATTTGGTTCTATTTAAACTACCAAATAAAAAAAACAAAACAAACAGGTCTCTAATCAGAATGACTCAGGACTGATTAACTAGTTAGTTAGCAATCCCCACCTCCACTCTGCTCCACCCATGCGGTCGACTGACAAAGAAGACATACAGAAATAGCAGTGTTTATTTTACGAGCACTGTAAACAATCACCTTGTCTCACCTGAAACCAACGTTGGTTTCTGGTGAGAGCAGGTTTTGAGTAGTTTGTGCACTGTTTCATTGTGAACGACGACTAGGAATACCTTAATGTATTCAAATACACTTTGTGGGAAACTCTGCAACCGGTCCTCAATGTGTTGAGTGACTTTTTCTGTACCAGCACAGTGTGCCGGTTGTTCATTTAATTTACTAGTGTTGCATCAAAGCTTAAACTTCTGGTATTACACTGAAAAAATCCTAAATCCTTCCCCTTGTCTTGCACTTCAGGTGGCGATTCACATTTTACTTGGGGATTTTTCTCTATGCCATTCGCCATTTGTGGGTGGTGAGTTGACATATCATACCGTATGCTTCATACAGTACTAATGTTGTTAGTGTTGAGCCTACTGTTTTTGTTGATCTGATATGAGACAGACTTCATGTGGACATTTAATCTGTTTCTTAGTCGCCTTGGATGTGGGACACCAGAGTGTGCTGGCACAACTATCCTTTTCAGGTTAATTTTTTTTTTTAATATTAACTGCACATATTGTAACTTTAACCTGTTCAGAAGCATAATGTTTGTTAAAGGTGTTTTTGCTTCACTCTCTCTCTCCCTCCCTCCCTCCCTCGCTCACTCCTCACTCCTAAAGCCTCTAAGCCCCGGACAGTACAACTACTATGTAGCCGAGCTGGCTTTCTATTGGTCTCTGATGTTTTCCCAGTTCACAGACATTAAACGTAAGGTGAGTCAACACACTCTATTATGCCGCCTTTCTGAATACCTCACGCCCTTTCTACCTGAACTTTCATATTCCTTTCACATCATATCCATTTTTCTTCATTTCTTTTGGTGGCTTAACTTCATACAATTATTATTATTACTATTTTTTTGTACTGGGATTAGTTTATTATCAGGAGCTCTGCAGAGTCAGACCGTGAAACGGCACGGCACCACAAATATTTGCAATGATTCCCATTCATAGTGTCACATCAGCACGTATTCCCAGTGTGTACACAAAGGCTTACTGGTGTTGCAACTGACAGACAATGTACAAAGACGAGCAGTGAGGACTGTTCTACAACTAGCAACCTCATTAAACTGCCCAGCACAAGTAGCCCAGGCATCCTATTTACCACTTTACCCGTCTCACCTCTCTTTCTGTCATGTCTCTCCATTTCTTTGATGGCAGGATTTCATGATCATGCTTGTCCACCACCTGGCCACCATAATGCTCATCACATTCTCCTATGGCAACAACATGCTAAGAGCTGGCACTTTGGTCATGTCTGTGCACGACGCATCTGATATCTTCCTTGAGGTAAAGAACTCTGCAATAAACATCTTTCTTATAGCAGCCTGTTCGAGGTCATCTTAAAATCTTACGTGCAAGATGTAGGAAACACAGCTAATAATATACATCCTGTGCTGTGAGCTACTTTCTACAACCTGTCTGACAGAAAACCACACGACATAACACTTCCGAGACAAGGTGTCGATGAAAATGTTGCCATAATTATAAGGTAGAAAAGTAACTTGTATTACCTGTCTGACAGGAAAAAAAACAGCCCAACTGCTGTTATTTTTGTGACACGCTCATTATTAGAAATTACAATACAGATAGTTGTGTAACATTTTCTCATTGTGACTCATTGCCTCGTTTGATCCCAAAGGCTGCCAAATTGGCCAACTATGCCAAGTACCAGAGGCTGTGCGATGGCCTGTTTGTGGTGTTCAGCATGATCTTCTTCCTCACTCGACTTGTCATCTATCCTTTCTGGTGAGACAAACGAGAGCTTATTTACACGTCAGATTATATCACGAGGAAATTAGTTTCTTACTACTTACTAAAAGTTGTTGTTGTTGTAATAATAGATCGACTGTGTCGGTGTCTTTTTGTTGCAGGATTGTTAACAGTGTGCTGTTTGAGAGCTGGGAGATCATCGGGCCGTACCGGGCCTGGTGGCTGCTCAATGGTTTGCTGTTGGTGTTGCAAGCTCTTCACATAATATGGTTCTACCTCATCGCTCAAATCGCTATCAAAGCAATATTCAAGGGAAAGGTTAGTCTGCCTGTTTGTTTTATTTGTAGTCACACTCGTAGATTTATGAATGACAATGTGGTCCAAGTATCTCAACAACTATTGGATGGATTGCCATGAAATTCATAGTCCCCACGGGGTGATTACTGACTTTAGTGCCACGGTGAGGTTGGCATTTCTAAAATGTCTTCTCAACTATTAGATGAAATCTTGACATTCATGGTCCCCAGAGGTTCCATCTAGCACCACCCGATCCAGTAAATTATCTCCATTTTTACTCCATGAGAATTTATTGTTGCCAGATGAAACCAACAGACTTTCGTGATCTGACTGACCTTCTCATGCCACCACCAGAAATTGTGCTTTCGAGTGAAATTTCTGGACAAATATTTGTTTTAAGTTGTCCAGTGCTTTGGTAATATTTGTAAAACTAACACTGTTGTCGTCATCCTGAGTGCTTCGTGCTTAGTGCTAACAAAGATACTGTATAACAGAAGATAACACATTCCAATCTGCACCAAAGATGTTAAATATTATACATTTCCTGTATCCTTAGTAGGCGTGGCCTCCTCACCCCAGATCTCTAAACCTTGTTTGGGAAAGTTGTGAACATTGTGTGGATGAATAAAAACAGGTTGAGTTGTGGCAGAGACAAAGTTATTTAAGTTAAGCTGTTCTGAATCTCTGGTGAAACCAAACCAACGATTCAGCGCAAACAAAGAGGTGCCTGTGGTACTGCAGAGTCCTCAAACAAAGTTAATTTTCTCCTGATTTATCTGCCTGGAAAACATCGGACACTACTGGACAAAAGAATCTCTCATAATTTGCTCACATGCTCACATTCACTTCTCCTATTATTGTCAACACCTGCTGCTAGTTCCCAGAGGGGTGCGGCAATGGTTAAACCCACGTCACACAAATACAGGAAAAGTGACTCTTCACAGAGGCGTCTCTTTTATTAACTGCCTCTGGTGCCAGTTGTAAAATGTTAGCATGCTAATCAGCTAGACTAAGGCTGACTTCAGCAGCATCGTCACTGTGAATGTTGGCCTGTTCCAGTTGTTGATGAAACTGTCCTTCCTGTCTGTGTTTTCATCTCACAGGTGTCAAAAGATGAGCGCAGTGACATCGAGAGCAGCTCAGAAGAGGAGATTCATTCAAATGGCAGTAAAAGTCCTGCTCAGATCCTTAAACCGAAGGACAGCAGCCACACTGGTAATCTTAACGGAGAAACTCATACCCACTGAGCGCCGTGAGGGAAGATTTACCTCCCAGTGTGGCTTTTATACACCTGTGTGCCTGTGTGGCCCACCTTGTCACTTCAACCCTCTGAGAAGACTTTACGGTTTGACAAGATTTGCTGAGTTCTTCAAATGAAGAGAGGCGTTTGGTACAGGGGAAGTAATACAGACTTGGCATTGTCTTACTGAGTCAGGTTTACACTGTGTGAGGTTTACACCTGTTTTTTGCTTACAGGATTAGACAGAGAGTTGTGTGTGTGTGTGTAGTCTGTCTGCACCTTGTTGTGTGTGTGTGTGTGTGTGCGCGCGTGCGTTTTTTGTATGGGAGTTCTCAAAGTTAGAAATTAGAAGTGCATAGCAGTTTATGTCTACACTGCTACTGTCAAAACTCATTTTATACATATGAAGAGTTTATTAGTGAAATTGGTAATATATTATATACAGCTGTAAAACAAATCACTGTATCTGCCTTATTGATACTACCAATATCTCTTGAAATGCCAAAAATAAAAAAAATATTATTTAATCAAATCTAGCAATTAATGTGTTGGCTCTTTTTATTACGTTGCAGGTACTGAACTTGCAACTGATAATTACTTACAATATCTCATTGTTTGATCTATAAAATAGCAGAAAGAAGTGACAACCACAATTTCCTAAAGATTTATATATATATATATATATATATATATATATAATTTATCAGTCCAAACATAGATATTTTAATTTATTTTAATTAATGCTCATTTAAGACAAAGGAATTGACACAGACTAGAGAAGCTGGAATCAAGTGAATGTGCCCCAAAGCTCAAATTACTTTAACAATTAGCTGATTATCATCGACAAATTGATTAATCAACTTATTTCAGAATCACTTTATTGGCCAGGTGTGTGAATTTGAACACTGGTTACACGTTGCTCTCAGTGTATGGCACAGGCATCTACATGTACGGTATAGGCAGTTAGAGTTGGAAAAGAAAACAGGTAAAAAAGTGTTTCAGCTGTAATGACAACGACATGGCCACAGTAGAGTACTGTATCTCTGGCATCCACTCGAAACTTACTCTTAGAGTATTTTGGGGTCAGGGAGGTCCACAGGTTTCCACGTCCATGAGTATGTAGTCGTAATTCTTGTGGAGTTCCTCAGTATCTTATTTTTTCACACTCGTCCAACAGGTCAAAAACTTCATCACCGAAGTCGTTGTACTTCACGCTGAAAGAGTTGGAAACGAGCAGCAGTTAGTTTAAAAGCTCTGTGGTACAGTTTATGATTCACTGAAGTGAATCTGGCTTACTTCATCTCCAGCATGTTTTCGCTGTCCTGCATGACTTGGACGAGGGCTGGAACAGAAGCGTTAGTCAGCGAGTTGTTTCTCAGCTCCAGGCTCTTTAAAGTCTTACTGGCTCTTATAGCAGCACACATGTCCTCAGTGCAGGCATCTGTCAAACAGGTCATCTCCACACTACAATAAAAGGGAGGCAGACGAATTTGAATATAGTGCACGCTTTGATGTGCTGATTTAAAAAAAACAAACAAGGTGTGTTAGAGAGAGTGTTGAACTCACTCCAGTTCCTCGAGCAGACAGTTTGGATGAGCAACAGCATCCCAGAGATGTTTAACCCCTTGGTCTCCTACTTTATTCATGCCTACACTCAGGGACTTAAGTTTGGAAGTCCCACTTCTCAGCACTGAGCCCAGTTCCTTGAAGACCGGCTGGGTTAACTCACACCGTGTCAACCTGCAGGGTGGAGCAGAATATGCACTTATCTGATTTTCACCAAATATTTGTGAAAAGAGTGTTGATCCTACCTGAGTTTTTCCATGGGACACCCGGGTCGACTGAGGGCTTTGCAGAGCAGCAGCGCCCCCTCCTGGCCTAATTCATTCACTGACAGATCCAGCTCTGACAGAGAGCAGTGCTCTGACATCAAGGCCTCCATCAAATGAGCGCAGCACTCACCTGTCAGCTCATTATCAAAGAAACTTAAAAAAAAAGGAAACAAAGCGCATTCTGCGTTTTACCGGATGTTCTGAGCGTCCTTTTTTTCACACGCTGACATTAACACGGACTGCTGAAACATGTACATACTTGAGGCTCTGCAGTTTACAAAGTGGGTGTTGCAGAGACTTGCACAAAGCCTCCACTCCGCTGAGACCAGTCGTGTTTTGCATCAGATCCACTTTTCTCAGCTCTGATTGGCCCGAGCACAGAGCTGCTGATAAAGCCTCCATGGATGCTGCAGTCAGCCCGCAGTTTTGTAGCCTTTTAGTAAACAAACAATTTTTTTTTTATTCCAAAAGTCAACTATTCAAACATTTCTGACAAAAAAACAAAACAAAAGTACATACTGGATGTCTTGTAGTGTGCAGCGATGACCGTGCAGTGCTTTGCACAGGATTGTGAAGCCCTCGTCCCCGATCTGGTTATACCTCATGTCTAACACACACAGCTGAGAGTTGTTTGAGGTCAGGACAGACGCCAGATCTTCACAGCTCGCCTCAGTCAGTTTGCACACTACAAGTCTGGGTAAATCAAAAGCAAAAACATCAAGGACTTGGATTTTTGCCTTTGAGAATTGTCTGTCGACATAAAGGCCTTGAGTTAGTCTTACTTTAATTTCTGCAGCTTGCTGTCTCTGAGTCCAGTGCAGAGAATTTTGAACTTTTCATCTCCGAGGCGGCTCTGAGAGAGATCCAGCTCCTTGGTGAGTCCTCCACTCAGAGCTGAAGCCACATGACGGACAGCCCCGGGGCTCAAGCAGCAGTCTGACAAGCTGATTGACACAACAAAGTGCTATCACATATGACATACTGGAAACATGAAAAGAATGATGCCTGAACATATTTTTACCATGACTTACTTTATCTTACGTGACAGGCGCATAGTTGGCACGAGCCTCTCCGCTTCCATCTCTGTCAAATTTGTTGTACGGTACAGATTCAACTCCTCCATCTCACCGAGGCACGTGACAACGTAATTCAGAGCTACGCAGTCCTGGAGGCTCAGGTCTCCATAGCTGATGCCTATTCGTGCTGA
Source organism: Nibea albiflora (assembly GCA_014281875.1). Taxonomy (NCBI): domain Eukaryota; kingdom Metazoa; phylum Chordata; class Actinopteri; family Sciaenidae; genus Nibea; species Nibea albiflora. Next base: position 8,316,586 of record CM024793.1, read on the forward strand.
GGGGGTGAGGATCTCTCTCACCAAACTCTCATTTTGAGCTTGATAAAGCAGATGGAAACAATGGTGGTGTTTATCTTTGTGCCATCCCTTCAGCGTCATCTCTGAGCTGCTTTTAAACCAGGATTTGAAATCTGCGATTCGATCAGAGTTCATCTCGCCCAGCAGGTTCTCCAGCGGTCTGCGCTGAACTGGCTGCGAGAGCGCTGACATGAAGACATCTAGAAACTTTGCACGGCCCTTGTGCTTTTCCAACATCTTCTCCGCACCCTCGGACGTCGACTTGTCCAAAAAGGAAGACACGGCCAAGAGGAACTCCTGCATCAGTTGGGAGTAGAAGGAGAAGACGCGTCTATCCGATGGGCCATCTACTTGCAAGAAAGCACCAACTGAGGTGGTGGTGAACTGTTGAAAGCCAAAGGAGTCAATTTCCTCTTTGGTACAGCTCGGATGCTGCTCAAGGAAGCAGTGAGACGCCATCTTGCCGAGGGACAACACTAGTTCTCTGTTGCAGGCCTTGGTCAGCGAGAGTGTCTGAATCAGGTGGACCAGGATATCTACATACAGCTGAGACAACGTCTCAGGAAGATCTGCTCCAGCATCCATCAGAGATTTGTAAACAGAACAAACTGTCCAACAAAACCTCGGGGAGGTACAGATATCATAAAAACCAAGAGTCCTTTCCATGTGCATTCGTGCTTTGGTGGCAGCGGCTGGGTCGGTAAAGAACCCGTTAACGTAGGCCTCTCTTTGTGGCTTCAGGAAGCCCAACACCTCCACTTGAGTGCTAGTCGGAAAGTTTGGACATCCTCCTGTTCTGGTTGCTACCACAAAGGCAGCTCCTTTCAGCAATGATCCATGAAGCAAGCTCGCCACTAAACACGACAGCGAGGCCGCCTGGCTGGGGTCAGAGCAGAGGGTGTGGACGGAGGGGTCCAGGCTCTGTTTGCACTGATCCAGATCATCAAATACAAACAACACATCCTCTGGCTTCTGCAGAAGCAGGGGCACGGACTCGGGAGGGATATGACCGTGATGGTGTAGCATTAATGTCTCCAGAGAGAGCGTCTCGTTGATGGAGTTTAACTCCCTGAAGCGGAAATGGAAAACATAAGAGAAGTTTTGCAGGTGTTCTCCTTTGGCCCAGTCCACAACGAGCTTCTCCAGGGCAGTGGTTTTACCTGATCCTTCAGGACCGACAAGTATGACGCCTCTGTATTCATCGCACAGAGCGGTGTGGATGGCACGATCAAGGGAGGCGTCTTCCACATTTCTGTCTGTCACCTGGGCCTCAGGAGTCAGCGGGGATATGTACTTCTTGCTATTTATCACACTGACTGACAGCTCTCCACCAAGAAGTGTCGACACGGCCTTTGCCTTCAGGAAATGAGTCAACACAGAGTCTTTGTCCATCGCTGTAGATCACTGTTTGTGTGAATACATAACGTGTTATTGACACTCATGCATAGCAACATGTCATTCACTGCTGCACATAATTACAGTGTTATCAACTTTGCCTGTCTCCTATGAAAGCTCACACGTCCTACACAGTCTACAGTAACATTACACAGTCACACACTGGGAAAACACGAAAGTGGAAACTACAGTTACCTTGGGAGCAGTGTGGTTTGAAAACAAAGTCAATGAAAAAAAAATAAAAGTACCTCGAGAAAGCAGATAGTTGTCTGAATGAATGTCGGGTTACGCCTTCACTGAGTATGCACGCAGCTGCACGCCGCACACGACTTACCAATTAAACTACGACCGCCCCAGAACAGGAAGTACAACGTCTGATATTAAGCCCTGGACTTTGTCTTACAGGCGACAGGAGAAGACACGCGTAACAGCATAAGAGTCTAGTTGGTATACACACTCTGCAGTTGTTGTAATAGTCACCTAAATTCATTTATAAGTAGAAAAAGTGGTGAAAACTTTAACTTTACTGCAGTAATGACATTGTTTTGCTACTTTATATTTCTGTATTTCAGAGATAATTTTTTTACTCCACTGTTTTTGTTTGATACCTTCAATAGCAACTTAGTTACTAGAGCATTAAAACAAAATATGAAATTATGATATAGACATACATACATCTGAAGTTACCCAGCGGTATATAAAGTAGCTGCAGCTGCAAAATGCATTAATAATTATATAATAAAATGATATAATAATCCTGTATATGATTATAAGAGGGACAGTTTTGCTGTAGTAACAACACTTACTAGATCATTAAAACGAAATATATAATGTAAAAATAAAGATAGCTGGTACTGTTTCTGTATGTTACTGCACATATTTTGAAACCATGCCTTTTACTTCTACAGGATATTGCCACACTGTGATTTTGCAGCTTCTAACGTTCTGGGTACTTCCTCCAAATAACACACTTCTGGTTTAATATGTTGGAAATGATCGGTATTTCAAATATGATATCCCAAAATACAAAGGTTACCAGCCCCACATTTCATTCACCCCCAGAAATCAGTCTGATGTTGTGGAGAAGCACCTCTGCTGTAAAGTGAGCTTTCATCCTGTCTGGTCTGGCCATCTGTGGACTGCATTAGAATTACATATAAAGTCTAATTCATGCATTGCCATGGTCCGTTGCCTATGTCTAGTTTCAAGCCTCTGACCATAACCAGTTTTACTGATGAGTGTGGTCCAATGTACACACCATGTGAAAAGTTAAACCACAGGAAGTCAGGAAAGACAAGATTTTCAGTGTCGTGGAAAAATCCTCTCATGTCAAACTCTGCACATTCATCATTCAAACATTAAAAGAAAGAAACAATAAGCAAAGGTCACAGCAGCATGAATTTATATGATATTATACCTACTGTCAGACTAGATTGGATGTATAATTATCTCTGGAAAGCTGAAGAAGAATGAAATTACATGTCTACTGAATTATTACCCAAGAAAAAGAAGACAAATAATCACACAGCTGAGAACCTTCTTTATTACAGTGGTAATTAATGTGACATCAAACACAAGCAGAGGAGAAATAAACACACAGATTTGGCTCATGGGTACAGATGGCTCATTATATGTTACGGAGCTGGATTACCATAGTGATCCAGCAGTTAAAGTACTGCGGGGTTTTCCTTTTCTAATTTGAGTTTGAGTATAATCTGTTACGGGTTTCCACTGTCTTGATGAAAACTGCGCTTGACTTTCGTTGCTGTTCTTTGGGGGCGGCTGTTGGGAAGAGGACAGCAGAAAAATGACACACAACCACACACTGCAGGCTCTTATCAATCTTCATCCCAGTGGCAATCATGGTGTTATATTCATGTTCAATAGCAATACTTGCTTTTGTTCTGCACTGTTTGGATGTTGAGAATTGACTCCTGTCCAAGCCTGTTCGAGAGAGAGTGGGAAAGACACTGTCAGTACTGATGTAGTAACAATGTGAACAGCTGATTTGTCTGGAGGTGTGCATTTCCCCTTTTGGCCATAAGGGGCAGTAATGAGCCAGTCTGGCACCCCACTATGAGATGAAGAAGACGCTCCACCCGCTAGTTGGTGCTCGAGTTGCATTGTGGGCAGTGTAGGCGACAGGTGTTGATGAAGAGGACGAAGGTGTGGAATGAAAATGATATCTTTCATACTGCTGCATTCATTTTCATTCATTTTTCAAGTACAATGCTAATTTGCTAGAGAACACAAATTGGTGGTCTTAGTGGGGCCAAATGAATAGAAATGTATAGCCTAACTTAAGTTTTGTTTTACATAAAAGCCTCACTGTAATCAATCAGTTATTAGGTGATGAGAACTTAACACTGCAGAGCTCTTCCAGTACAACTCACCTATCCTCCTCTCCTTCCAGCAGTTTGCTGTAGGTTGAGATCTCTATGTCCAGGCCCAGCTTCACATTCATGAGCTCCTGGTACTCCCTGAGCTGGCGAGCCATGTCCTGTTTGGCCCTCTGCAGAGCCAGCTCCAGGTCCCTGATACGAGCATTGGCATCCTGCACTGCCGCCTCCCCTCGTTGCTCTGCGCCGGCTATCTGACCCTCAAGGTTGGTACGCTGAAAAAAAGTGCATTATTCATGAATTATTCAGCACATTTTAGGACCACATAAGTGCTTTGACTTTCAGCCTATCAAGCACTCTAAACCTTTCACTCACCTGTGCCTGTGCAGACTGGATCTCATTCTGCAGGCGTGCAATCATTCTTTTGAGCTCAGATATTTCCCCCTTGGCGGTACGGAGCTCATTACCATACTGGTCTGCCTCAGCAGTCACCTGGTCAAACTGCCGGCAGATATGAGACAAGAACAAATATGTGCGATCAGTAACTATCAGGTTTGACATGGGTGTGGGCCCTGTCAAAAAATGTGAGAAAAGTATTCTAGTAGAGTCATGACCTTTCGTAAATCTTAACCCCCTATTATATTTCTGGCCTTGAAGAGAAACTTGTTTTACCACAAAATTTATTACCTAGACACTGACATAGTTATTCACATTTGATCTGGGGACAATTATTTTAGTTTTTCACCTTGTTCTTGTGCCAGATTTCAGCTTCTTCGCGGCTACGGGCAGCAATTTCCTCGTACTGAGCCTTAACATCAGCCACAATCTGATCCATGTTCAGGCCACGGGAGTTGTCCATTTGCACCACCACAGAGGTCTCCTTCATGCTTTCCTGCAGCTCACGCAGCTCCTTTAAAAAAAAGATAAAAATAAAACAACACAGAGCAGCAGTAAGAATACAAAACACACTCAGATACTGTATATATAATATATGTAATATCTTCAGGTAAAGGTTACGTACAGCATCATACAGGGATTTGAGGAAATTCAGTTCATCGGTGAGTAAACACACACTGTCATCCAGATCGGCCTTGGACACATAGCCTGTGTCCACATCCTGCAGACAGTTATATTTCATGTGAATTGCTGTCAAATGTGAACTGAAGTAACAGTTTTTGTAGCTCAGCAAAGAAAACCCTTAGTAGAGAAACTGCTTATAAAACTTGGAGAGTTAATGTAAATAGTTCAGATCTGTACCTTCTTCAGCATGACAAACTCATTCTCTGAATCGTTCCTCTTGTTGATCTCGTACTCGTATCTGAAACAGTCCACAGATATCAGATCACTCATGCGTTCAATTACCAAATGTCTAAAACTCCACTCCAGTTTATGGGCGTGCAGTAACAATGGTTCAGTTTCTTACTTTGTTTTGTAGTCGTCCACATGATTGTGCATGACGCTGTTCTCCATGTCGAGCCTGTGTTTGTCATTGTTGAGAAACTCCAGCTGTTTTTGCAGGTTGGCGATGTAGGACTTCAGCATTGGCTCGACGTGAGAGGCTGAGGCAGTCTGTGACTGCAGCAGCTTCCACTTGGTTTCAAGCATTTTGTTCTGCTGCTCCAAGTATCTCACCTGTGGCACAAGCAGTAAGTATCAGTCAAAACAGATCCTAACATCTTTTACAGGGGTCACTGGCCTTAAATCATACACAAGAGTCCTCTTACCTTATCAATGAATGAGACAAAACGGTTGTTGAGACTCTTGATCTGTTCTTTCTCCTGGTTGCGAACAATTTGCACGTTGGGGTCGATATCTATGTTCAGTGGAGTGAGCAAGCTCTTGTTGACAGTCACGGCTGTAATTGGGGGCCCGTTGGTAGCTCCAGTGCTGATTTTGGGGATGGAGTAGGATCCCATGGACACGCTACTGAAGCCCCCTGCGGATGTGCGTAGTCCTGCACGGCTGTTGCGCTTGCTCCTCAGACTCATGGTTGTACCTTGTGGAGATGTCACTGCTGGAGAGGAGGAAGAGGTCGGGAGGCGTTTGAGTTCTGTTGTGCATCTCTCTATCTTTAAGGTGTTACTTTATAGACCTCTGGGTGTGGCGTGATAACAAAGTTATGCAGCTTCCCAATGTGGGTAAACCAGTCTAACACATGCCACCTGTTCTCCCACCTACCCCCACTGCGAAAGTTGCATTGTTCCTGTTGTCATGCTGGAATTTAAGCCTGCTCTGCAGCTTCAGATGTGCTGCATTTAGGCAAAACATTAAAAGAGTTTTCTCCTTCTCTGTCGCTCTGAAAAGAAAAAGTCACTACTGTGATCTAGGATCTATCTATTAAGACAAAACTTAGACAAAAAAAACGAATCATAAAATAAAGCATTTGTAGAATTAGGACAAGTATTTCTTGTTGGCTTCATGCCAAAATTAAATTTCCTTGTAAGTGTAGATTAGTGCTGAAGGAGGAAGCAGATCACAATAACATGCAAATCGGATGAGTTACAAGGGAATTAACCTGCAGGGCTGTCTCCACGAAGAAGTAAAGCCACAAGAGGTGACAACACTTGTGGCACTTTTACACTACATATCTCATTCGCCCATTCACACACATTCATACACTGATGGCATCGGCTGCCCTGCAAGGTGCCAAATGCTCATCAGCTTTAGGAACTAACCATTCATAGGCATTCATACACAGAGAATAGCAACCCTTGGGAACAATTTAGGGTTCGGTATCTTGCCCGAGGTCACTTTGACATGCAGACTGGAGGAGCCGGGGATCAAGCTGTCTAACTTTGGCAAGAATATTAACTTGTATTAATAGATATTATATTATACTTCCATACCATTATTTATTTGTTTCACCTTTTTGTTTTAGAATTCCACGTCATTAATCATTGTTAACAAACATCCTGGGCTGTCCTCTTGTCAGACAGTCTTTGTTTTCTATTCAAACTCTCCCTCTTTCCCTTTTTAGACTGACTGTGCAACCACCACCTCCCTTTAAAAAAACATCTACAGAGAAGTCACTCGTACAATCTGGTTTAGGTTTATTCCGGATTTGTCAGCCTCTGTGCTGCTGAAGCTCGTGCTGTCTACACAATTTAAATACATTGTTGTAGGTGAGTAAGGCTGGGTGAGTGACTGTGTGAATGTGTTTTGTATATTTATAACTTTTCTAATTCTAGACGTCTCCATTAGCTTTTTGTCTTGTCAGATATGAAGATTGCTTCGTTCAACGTACAGAGGTTTGGACTGATGAAAGTCTCAGATCCAGAAGTCCTGTCAACTCTGGTGAAGGTAAAACACCCGAATCAGTCATCAGGTGTCTGATCAGCAAAGATATTATTAAGTTAAAGATCAGTAATTGTAGCGAGTGTGTATCTATGTGAATGTTTGTGTCACTGCTGTGTTTTTTTGGGGAGCAGCCAAGGGGAAGGTGAATGGCTGGTATGAGGAATGAAGCAAGTGGCAGTGTGTAGTGTAAAGTGTGAATGCTTTCATTCATTCCTTGATATTTATAGCTGTGTTTAATGAGGCTATGAGTGAGCTTAAAGGAAAAACCTGAATGATTTGCATGCTTAAAAGCTATATTGTGCCCTTTCTTTTCTTTAAATTTTATACTTCTTTTATAGATTGTGTCCCGGTACGACATCATAGTGATTCTGGAGGTGGTGGATGTGAGCGGTGCTTCTGTTAGACTCTTCTTGAGCGAACTCAACCGGTGTGTTTTACATTTTTTATTTCTGAGTGAAGTAAAGATTGTTGCTTTCTTTCTTTCTTTTTTTTTTTTAAACTAAATGTATGCTTAGTTTTACTGTCCTGTGCCATCTCAGAGTCAACACAAGCCATCACTACGCCCTGCAGCTCAGTAGCCGCCTGGGAAGGAACAGATACAAGGAACAGTTTTTGTTTTTGTACAGGTAAGATCATATCAATATTTTTGTAATGTGACCTTTAAACGGCTACATAATGAAGGTATTTTTGTCCTACCGGCAGGGATGATGTTGTCGATCTGATTGACTGCTATCAATATGAAGACAATCAGCTGAACGACATGGATGCTTTTGCACGAGAGCCGTACATTCTCCACTTCAAACCACACAACACAGGTGAGTGTCTGCGCTTAACTGAAGCTTAACGATTAACTCGGAGTTCTGGCTATTAATGTGTTTGGTGATTTGTTTTTAGTCGGTTGCTATAGACACAATAATGCCATTGTTTTTTAACGTCTGCGGTGAATCCTGTCTACATGTCAAGGGGGGCAGGTTTATCAAGTCTGTCAGCACCCTGATCCATGATAGGGTGTGTTGTAGCAGTTGGTGCCGGTGGAGCATTTGTAGTTGACAGGATTGTTTTGGTTGCAGTGCTGAAGGATATAGTGCTGATCCCGGTCCACACCAAACCGTGGGACTCGGAGAAAGAGCTGGATGAGCTGTATGACGTCTTTCTGGTGGTCAGAGACAAATGGAAAACTGACGTGAGTCGCATCAGTGTTACACCTGAAAGAAGCACTTTAAAGGTCCAGTTTGAAACATTTAGTGGCATCGCCTCACCATCTGTAAACTCGCGGGAAAAAAAAAGCCCTGGGTTGCTGTAGAAACATGGTGGTGCAACATGGCGGCCTCTCTGGAAGTGGACCCGCTCAGTCTGTAGATGTAACAAAAACACAGTAATTCTTATTCTCTGGACAGATGAAAACACACTAATATATTCCATTTCTGCTGTACTCTACCAATAGTTCCCCTAAAATCGGACACACTGGACCTTTAATGAGCACGGTACTCTTTATAAGCAGATTTATGACCACATATGGCTCATAATCATTATCATTTAACAGTGCTGTAACATGGCGACTTTTAATGGGGTTTCTCTGAACTTTTAGTGTTAAAATAACCATTTCTGGTTTCCTCTAGAACATCATGATCCTCGGGGATTTCAATGCAGACGGTGTGTATGTCACCCGTAAGGAAATGAAGGCGATCCGTATTCGCAGTGACAAAAACTTCCACTGGCTGATCGGTGATGATGTGGACACCACTGCAAATACATCCAACGAACACACCTATGACCGGTGTGTATTGTAAACTCCATTTAATTCGAGAGGAGGTGGCTCTGTTGTTTAATCTAGAAATTCTGTGGCAGGAAATAACTGTAGATATTGTCATTATATTTTAATTAATGGAATGAATTTATATATTTCTCTCACAGGATTGTTGTGTATGGAGAACATATGCTGGCAGCCATAGTGCCAAACTCAGCCAAGCCATTCAATTTCCACGAAAGGTTTGCTATGACAGAAGAAATGGTGAGCTGTCTCTCATAATCAACACTTTATGCACCTGTAGAGCTTTTTTTGTTCTGTGTTGTGGGAAAATTCCTCATTCGGTATTATATTCACCCTCCCACAGGCTCTGAGAGTGAGCGACCACTACCCTGTAGAGGTAGAACTATGTCCCGCTCCTCCTTACTGGATGGCAAAGAGCAACCAACGATGTGGTATTGTTGACACCCAGCCAGCATCAGTCAACACAGCTGTCACAGGTAAAGCGCAAAACTGTTAATTACTTTAGGCTGATAGACAAAGTATTTGAGACACAAGCTGACCTACCTGTGCTGCATCAGTTATTTTGTTGCTTACTGTGAACAGCAGAAATACAAGTTGTTTGAGGGAATGCTTGGAATTTGGGTGTGGGTATGCTGATGGGCGCTCTCTTTTTGCTAATTATAAAAGAACAGAATTAAAATCTGAATCTGAATTACGTGTTTTTCTTCTCGCAGAGAGTTTGCAGGTTGATGTGTTGCAGCTGCAGAAGGAAAACCTGTTGCTTGAGCGAGAAAAACTTCAACTTCAGATCTCCTTGTTAAAACACCGTCTTGCCAAGATCGACCCGAACGCCTGACAAGAAGATCTCAAAGACTGTTTTTTGCTAAGCTGTTGCACCTTTGTCATTGTATCTGTGTTTGTACGAATTAGTGTTTGTATCACAAATTAAAAAAAATAATGCTTTGATACACATATATCGCCCCTTCATTGTTTTTAATGAGGTAAACAGCACTGTGGCTTGTATGGTGAGAGGCTTCGAGAGTGAGTGACCACTGCCCTGTTGAGGTAATACTTCTAACATGCCTACTTTCTGGATGACATACGAGCATAAGTCCACACAGCTGTCACAGTAAGCAATACTGTCTCCTGCTGCTGGAGTGACGTATTTCATATGAGCCGACCTCCTTGTTTTGTCATTTACAGTCTATGAACAGCAGGAATGCAAATAATGAGAGGGAACGCTTGGGTGTGTTTCTTCATTTTGTTTTACAGCTACATGCTTCGATCAGTCAGATCAGTTAGTCATCATCCATTTTCCATAGTCGCTTATCCTTATTAGAATCACACAGGGCTGGAGCTAATCCCAGCTAGCATCTGGCGAGAGGCGGAGTACACGCATGGCCAGTTCATCACACCTACAGGCCATTTAGCTAATAACTTATACTTTATACAACATTTATTTCACCTTATTAACCTATTTATATACTTATTGGCCTATATGTGTTGATGATTGATGAAAAATGTAATGTATAATTATTACTGGTCATTAAATGCCAAGAGTTGTGCCTCTTTGGACATGTCCACCAATTGGAGTGTATATGCCTCCGCTGTTTCTAGTTTCTCAATGACGTGCACCCTCATAGTCACCATTATTTTGGTAAAAATTGTCAATTATGACAAATTGGGGACTCCCCTGCAGTACCTTTGCGGACCCCCCTAGGGTCATGGACCCCTGGTTTACCATATATATTTTTCCTACTGTGGATTCTAGGTCCATGTTTTGCACAGTCTGTGGGGGAAAACATGCAATTTTCACACAAAAAGGAGGTGACAGTGCACACCACTGCACCCCCCTTTAAAGTCACAATAATTTTGCATTATAGTGTCAGACCTGGACTCAATGAGGACTCAGATGCAGAGTAATAATAGTTCAGGCAGACTTTATTTAAATACAAACAAAACGGGCCATGGAAATTAGTCTATGAATTCTAGAGAAAAATAAAACGAGACTATTAATAAACAAAAACACGGAAGGAGGAAAACGCTAATCAAAGAGAAAATAAAACAGGAAGTAGTAAATTTTCAAAATAAAACAAGACAAAAACCCAGGACCCAAGACAAAACCTCACCGCGGTGTGACATTTAGCGCTTAAAGTTTAGGTTTTATACAAGCTACAATCTCTGTAGCTGGAGGGACAAAGTATCTGGTGGTCAAACGGTGAAATTAAACGGCGTATTATTAAACACAAATTGAAGATACGTTACATTTCGTCAGTTTGATCGCAGTAACGGCTGTTCAAAACACAGAACGCGAAAACGGTAAACGCAACACAGTGACGTATGCTGCGTTCAGGTGAACTGCGTAAACCACAGTCTTCTGTAACCGTTAAAACGAGATGCTTCCGCTCATTTAAGCAGCACGTCTACGGCCAGCAATGAGAGGAAATATACCATGTCGTGAACTTTTAGACGCTTATATTATACTATATTGCTACTACTATTATGTCATAACATAATGTAAGAAAAAAATTACACTTGTGATGTTGCTCTTTGCCCGTGTTGGGTGGTCAGTTTAACGTGATCTTCTACAGCACGTCAAGTGCGCACACAGTCGAGTCACGTGACTAGTGGACGCCCCTTCGTCCAAAACACTGAGGACACGATCAGCTTGTAAACAACTGTGCAAGAAGGTGAGGCAGACCGCTAGAAGAACTTTCCCAGCGTCGATCGAGGAGAGTACTGTTTTTTTTTAAAAACCCCAACAAACATCGCTCACCTGTCCGGCAGACAGGCCGTCTCAATGCATTGCAGAGGACCGAAAACACCGCGGGGATCATGGATGTGTACGACTTGTTTAGTAGTTGCAAGAAGGGCGACATCTGTAGAGTCAGGTAACCAACAGCTCTGTGACGTCGTTTTGGCTCGCTTGTGCGCTAAAAAAACAAACAAAACTCAAACAAAATTTGATTCACCTGACACGGCTGCAGCATTGTTGTTGTGATCCGTTTCCCTCAGTCCTGCCTTACTGCACATTACCCTTCGTTTATTTGGGCCTGCCTGTCACGCAGCTTAAGCCAAACCCAACTGTTTAGACCGCATATGAGGATGTAAACACGGAAGGCAGGGTTGCTAACATTAGCCCTGGTGAGCCAGCTAGTAACTTTAGCTAACGTTTGTAGGTCAGCTGCTCAGTTTCCAGATGCAGCACCGAGATGGTGTCGGATGCTTAACAGGATGCTATGCGGAGAATTTGCAAGGCGCATTTGTTTATCATTGTGCAACACAAAATCTAAGTTATAGCACCCTTAAATTTATGTTGCATCCAAAACAACAAAAGTGATATAAATGGGTAAAAAATAACAAGTCTTAAAACTTGTTCATGGTGGGATGCAGAGGAAAGGCTGAGGAAAAGGTGCAGAAGCTGCACTACTTGTTTATTGCTCGCCAGGCAGTCAGTGACTACTTCTCTGCACACGAAAGGTTTATTTACAGGTGTGACATATCAAATATGTGGCAAGGAAGAACTTACATGTTTTTTTAAACAAAATTGCAAATAAAAATTCAACTTCGACAACAAACAAAAGTGTTTGTATTTTTGTGGACTGTACATCTTTTCATTTTCCAGCGCTGCAAGCTATGTAATATCACTGTAAAAGATCAATGTTTCAGTTAATGTAGTCTTGATAAAGACGTACTCTGTGATGACAGCAGGACTTGCTCATAGACTAATAAATCCAAAAAATCAAAAGGATCATCAAACAGAAAGTCTAATTTTTATGCCGCTTTGTGAACAATGGGTCCTTGGTAGACCATTTTTTTTCCCCATCTTGCATTCAGCCTGTTCCTATGTGACATGCACTCATCACATACAGACAGATAAATTTTCTGTGTTACACTGTACAAAACAGTATTTATTTCATGAGCAACGGACCACAACGTGGCAACAACCGCATGCCATGTTGGTTTGTGAGTTTAGTTTTTTGGGGGGATTGTAAGCTACTAGAAATATTTGAATCTATTCAAATAAAATATGAAACCCGCCTCAGTTTTATAGTCATTCTGTGGGAAGCACAACAACTGGTCCCGTATGTGTTCATCGACTTTTTAAGGATGTTCTTTGAGAATATTTAGTGTGCGGAAGACTTTTTCCTTTTTGCCATGGTACAGGAAGATGTATGGAGTATCATTTTTAATACTAGTGTTGTGTAGAAGTTTTAAAATTGTGGTATTGTGACAACCTTATGAGTCTCCGTGCATCAATGTGGCCTCTCATTTCTTCTCTTTTCTCTCTTAAAGATACCTTGTTGAGCAAAGAGATGTGGACCTCAATGTAAGAGACAAATGGGACAGCACTCCTCTGTAAGTACAAGCAAGCGGTCTAGTTCTCTGACCAACAGACTGTCATTATTCTAACAGCCTAAAATGTGGATGTTTTAGGTATTACGCGTGCCTCTGTGGCCATGAAGAGCTGGTCGAGTACCTGTTGGCTAGTGGTAAGGCTGGAATTTTACTGACTGACTTTTTATTGCTTAAGCAATGCAGAAAATACTATATATATATATATATATATATATATATATATATATATATATATACTGTATATTTTTTTTAATCTTTGTCTTCAGGTGCCAAGTGTGAAGCCAACACGTTCGACGGCGAGAGATGCATGTACGGCTCTCTGAGCGACTCTGTACGACGTCTGATCAAAGACTATAAGTGCGTCAGTGTCTGTGCCATGCAGCGGAATGATTTTAACTACTTTCTGCACATGTAAGGGTCAAATGTCGGTTTCATGTTCTGTTCATGTTAGTACAATACAGTATCCTGATAGTTTGTATGTAAAACTGCAGCTCTCTGTCTTTGCTTTAGGTTACTGGAGCAGGGTCAACACAGCGATGTCAAGTTCTTGGTCCACGGACAAATATTTCCAGCCCACCGATGTGTTCTCAGCGCACGCTCAGAGTACTTCACTGACATGTTTCAGACCAAATGGGAAGGAAAGAACCTGATCACCCTCAAACACCCTCTGGTAAATTAAAATATATATTCAGGTTGATTGATCCTGTGGGTCTAATATACAACAATATAGACATATTGTGTCTATCTGTATCTATTTGGATAAAATCGGTTTTGATTTCAGGTCAACCCTGCAGCCTTTGGAGCCATCCTGCAATATTTCTATACAGGTGGGTGTGTTAGAGCTGCAGATATTTAAGATTTTCCAGGTTTACCATTTTGGATTAATAGGAAACAGCAACAAAATAATTTATTTTCCTGGGATATTATTAAAAATCTTTAATAATTGTACTTTTTACTGACTGCACAAGTCCAGGTACCTTTTTTAGATTTACAGATTTTCCAGTCCGTCAAGTCCAATTAATAGTCTGTTATTTAAACAGGCTTTTTCTTGCTGTAATCCCCCCCTCTTCCCTTCCTAATACACTTTCAGTGTAAGAGATGGGGAACAAAATCCACGGTGCTGGAAATAAATACGAAGAGGGACTTTTGCATTAAAAAGATTGTAACTATGTAGCAACCTCTTAATTTGTTTAATTGGACTGATTTCACAAAAGTAACATGGACTGTTAATTTTGTCCTTGATCACTTCCATGGGAAACATTTTAATGGGAATAGAGGGGAGACTGGGGAGATTTTCAAATATATATAAGATTTTCCAAGGTAACCATTGAGTTCAATATCATAAAAACAATAAATCAATCATAAATATAGACACGTAATATGTTTCCATAACATCAGAATCACAGTGTTCATACTGCTCTAATGTATTAATGTTATTTAATTAATGTTTTAGGACGAATGGATATTGATATAAGCCTTTTGGATGACTCCAGGCGACTCGCTAAACAGTGCAAGATGGCAGATCTCATAGAAGAGCTGGAGAATAAATGCAAACAGCTGTATGAATTTGGTAAGACTTCTAATACCTGTGATGGTTTTGAGGATTTTGCGTCTAGCATCCTGTTAAACTCTCTTTGTTTTGCAGCTTGGGTTGACTTTGTTTTTTATTTTTCCTCACGAAGTTTCGAACAAACCCATCTGCGTGAAGGTTCTCAGCCTGGAGCCTCGCAGCTGTCAACTTCAGGAGGACATGGCTCAGTTAGCAAAATCTGCACTTCCCACTGGACGAAGAGTAAGAACACGATGAACATGAGGACAAGAACATTAAGAATTTTAACAAATACGAGAGCTGCCACTGTGACAGTGTTAATGAGCCATCTTTGACTTGTCCTGTTCATTCCCCAGGCTGGATTTGACGAACTTCCCTTTAACAAATTAGAAAACTTCCAAAGTTACCCTGACATCTGCTTCATAGTCGATGGTTACAATTTCTTGTGTCATAAGGTGCGTGACAAAAACGCTCACATAACATGCTTGAACTGTACAGTACGTGAAGTCCCTGTCACTAAAATGAGTGTTGTTGTTGTGTCTTGGTATGTCTCCCCAGGCGTTTTTCTGCGGACGCAGTGATTATTTCAAAGCCCTGCTGGAGGACCACTTCAGTGAAGGAGGGCGGCTGCAGTCCCAGCCCAGCACCCCAGCGATTACTTTACACAACATTTCCCACGAAATATTTATCCACGTCATGTATTACATCTACACAGACGACACAGAGGTTAGTGCACAATCTCAAATCTTTTTTTGGAATTGTCCAATCAAGCAAATTTGCTATTCTGTGAGAAAATTAGAAACAGTTATTTGTCCGTTTATGAGCCCAAAGCTGGTGAAACAGAAAACTCACCTTTACGGGCCAATTTGTGGCTGACAAACTTGTTTTCTACTGCTGGACATGAGCCTGTAAAAGAGAAAAGTATGTGTAGGAACAGTGGAGTCAAAACATGTTGTTTAACTGTTGATTTTTTTTTTATTATCCTAAAATTACTTGATAATATTAACTTTCTAAAGTTCTATTCCTCATTAAATATTGGCTATATTTACAGTTTTAAACTCGAAGCAGTTACAAACAGTTTTAACAATGGATCAAATCACTACTTGTATGTAAGGGTCGCTTGTAGTGATGAACGCACAGAGACTTATCAAGTTCAGCTCTGCAAAGACGCAGACACAGTAAGCATCTGTAGTGCTCCATAGTGTAATATTTAGCAGCTCCCTCAAAGCAGAGCTAAAAGGAGAGTAAATATTGGACTTTCATGAGGAGAACAGAAAGATGACTTCAAATAAAAGCTGATGTTGCTTCATGTCTGCTGGATGTATAAGTAGATTGTTTGAACTTCAAGGAAGCTTATTCACACTCAAATGTTAACCATGATTGCTTTACATGATTTTTTTTTTTAATGTCCAGTTAACAACAGAGAACGTGTTTGACGTACTATGCGTGGCTGACATGTATCTGCTGCCGGGGCTGAAGAGCCTCTGTGGGAAGACGCTCGCTAAGACTATATGTGACGACAACGTTCTGTACATGTGGAAGACTGCGAAGCTTTTCCGTTTGTCTCGGCTGGAAGATCACTGCACAGAGTTCATGGCCAGGATCATTGAACGGGTGAGTGTCAGTGTTTCTGTGTTGACAGTGGAAGGGAGGCCGTGTTCTGGTTGGACCAAGAACAAGAGTGTCTGGGGATATCACAGCGCGCAGCTGAAGTTTACTGTACATGTACAATTGTTGGTGTTTGTACCAACAGTAAAGTGTATTAACTGAGGAATCGTCGGGTAGATAGTTCCTGTATAAAAATAAAAATCCCCCCTCAGCACAAATTCACATCTGTATTAACAATCTAACCCGTCCGGCACAGCTGGTGGAGCAGGACGAGTTTACCGAGATCATCCAAGAGGACGCAGAGTCGCTGGAGGAGAGACACGAAACCGACTCCGTCCCCCTGGTGGACGACATCCGTTACCACATCACCAACAACGTGCAGACATACAGTGACATTGAGGAGGCCAATCAGAAACTGGAGGCCTTGGAGGAGCTGCTCTTGAGCATTAATATTGACTGCTGAGCGGTCAGCAGGTTGTAGCAGGTCTGCGGCTGAAGCTCCTGCAGAGCTTGAATTTTTTTTTGTAAGGCGGAGCTTTGGGAGGGGACATCTATAGTGAGAATAACATATGCATCTGTATGTTTAGGTTTCTTTTATTTACAGTATATTATACAGAATATATATTTTCAAAGGAAGCTCTGATGTTACAGGATTATATTCAAAGCAGGTTTTGATGGCTGACTAGCCAAACGTGAGAAAAGATTTTGTGTAAGGGTTTTTTGGGGGAAATGTGGGTGATATATTTACAGAATATAATCTTTGCGTTGTGCATGCATGAATTTATTTGCTGCTGCTAGAATTTAAACTAGCTGCTGATTTAGCGCTTTTCAAATGTACTTTGACTCGATTATGTTCAGTACTAGCCCCTCACAGCAAAATCAATGAAATCTTATATATGTGCTTAAAGAAAGCCGAAGACTTGCATCCAATAACTGAAGACAGTATATGTTCACTTTATTCACCCAGAAAATATTTTTCACATCAAACTCCTGATTTGAAGTTACCTCTAGTATAGTTTTATGATTTATGTCATGCGCTGAAGCAACTTTTTATTTGGGTTTGGCAGCAAAACTTAGCCTCACTGTTCCACCTGTTTCATTCCTCCACCGTGAACACTTAGACTTATCGCCCTCTGACATATTTCTGCCATTTGTTTGAACGTCAAATGGTCAAATCTTATTTCCTGCTGCCCTGTGTGGCAGCGAACCTCTCTTGCCTAGTGTGTGTGCAGAAGGACATACAGCTCTTAGAAAACCGTTTGCATGTAAAACCCACCATCGACACAGGAGAAATGTATTTGTTTTTATTTATTTAGAAATATCATCTCTCCTTGCTCTTGGTTTTGGCAAATAAATGTGGTATTGCAAGCACCAGTAGTGTTTTATTCAGAAATATTTCAACTATTAGATGGATTTAAGTTGGTACACACATTCACGACTCCGTCCAGATGATCTGTACTCACTATGACTTTTCATCTGGCACCATCTTCTGGCCATAATGTAATTTATTCCAATAAGACCAAAACGTTTGATACATATTCCCATCCCACAACACTTCCTCTATGTGATATTCATAAAATTCATAAGCACTAGATAAACATTTAAAATATCTCCTACAAAAACAATATAATATCACCACTGTGTTTTACCATATTGTCATTCCCTATTTGTTTATACCTAACCATTCACTTATAGGCGTCCACAGAAGGAGTTATAATCCTTTAAAAACATCTGAAAACAACCACAACATAGTATTTTACAAACTATTCACTTATAAGATAAGATAAGATAAGATATGATCCCACACTTATTACAGCAGCTCGTATACACAAGGTTGATAAGAAATTACTCAGAAATAAGAAATTATAGAAAAAGAAGTCATGAAGTCATGCTGGTGTTAAAGAGTCTGCAGCTGTTGGAATGAAGGACCTGTGGTAGCGCTCCTTCTTACATGGTGGGAGAAGCAGTCTGTTGCTGAAGGAGCTGTTTAAAAATAGCCCACCATAGTCTCACATCTTATAAATTATTAATGTAAAAGTGTTAAAGTGTACAGCTGTGATCCCAGAATGCTAACGTGCTAAACTAAGACGGTAAACATGGGAAGCAGTACACCTGCCTGACATCAGCTTAGCATTGTCATGGCGGGCATGTTTTACATGCTAATGTACTTTAGCATTTAACTAAAAGCACCACTGTGTGTGTCTAAGCCTCACACAGCTGCTTGCATGTTAGACTCTTGGTAAATGCATCTGTGTGCAACAGCTGTGTGCAAGGAAAGTTTCTAGTAAATTATGTCTTCACAATGCAGTCAAAGTGGAATGAAAATGAGAAAATTCAAGTTTTCCTTCCATTTGTTTATGTTTATGCTACAAATGTAGCCGTGACCCTGAAAAGGGTAAGAGGTTACAGAAGATGGAGATAGAACCTGAACAACCCTTTACATTTTAAGCTGAAGGATGGGAGGTCACCTAAAGATGGCGCCATTTCTCAGCTTATCGTCACTGTGGTGAGTTTTCCTTTCACCACAGAGAGAATGACTGTTTTTAAAGAGACACACCTCTGTGTGGAAAACAAATCCTTCATCCAGGTCTCTGAATTCATGGGAACATTTTCCGAATGGTCACCGTTTGACGGCGGTCCATTTTTCAAATCACTCGTTCGTCACAGAGCCCACAAAGGTGTGAAGCGGTGCAGTAAATAGTGAGGCACTGTTGCATTTTATAATTGACGTCCCGGCGGGCTCCATCGCTCTCATTTCAAAGAGTCTTGGAGGTGAAGATGAAGCTGTATAATGGAGCCCTGAGGTTCAACACAGAGGGTAAGCTTGAACCCAACTGGGAGTACACTGTGGGGCAGAGCTGCTGTTAGGACACATTAAAGTGCAGTTCAACCGAAACACTAAGGCCATCATTTAGACAACAAAAACCTTGGCTTCCAGCCCAGCGTCTTGAAGGCTTTACATGTTGAAAAAGACAAGAATAAACACAATTAGTTATTACCCCGGCAAGCTCCCTTTACAAATGTTTTAGGCTGTGTCGCTAAGCAACTCATTGTGGTTTCGGTCTTGGGTGGGAAAGTCCAGTTTATTGGGTTTCAGGTTGACATCACACTGTGTGGACAAACTGATATTTGTCCTCTTGTACAGGAGGAACTATTTCTCATCACTTCATTTCATTTCTACGGTCACTTTATTGAATTTCCATGGAGACCCTGTTTAGAAGTCAAACCAGCATGATAGCGGCCTGGTGTGTCAGTTAGTTCTCATTCGGCGTCCATACACCTCCACGTTGTCCTCCAGAGCGTGACAGAGTGAAGCCTGGAAGCTTGTGAACGTTGGATTCAGTTGAAAGCAGCTTTAAAAGGTCAGTTTACACTTAGGCAGGCTTTTTATCTGCGTTAGCAGCACTACTCTGCTGATGGTAATGTTGGACAGTCCACCATTGAACTATCTCAACACCTGCTGGGCAGATTGAGATTAGCTGTTGTACAGACATTCATGGTCCCCAGAGGAGGAAGTCTTTGGGTTTTACTGAAATATTTCTACAACTATTTTCATCGGTCGTCATGAATTTGGTGTAGATATCCAGGATGCTTACAGGATGCACATTGACAATACCTTGACTTATCTCAAGTTTTCCCTAAATCAGCGCAGTTTTTGATGACCATAACCTCTATCATCCTCTTTATCTTCAAACCAAAGGAAGCCTCTTGGTTTCACAGACTGTGAGTCAGACACAGATGTACGTAAAACAAACCACGCCAGATAGGGCTCGGTTTCAGTGACATTTCAGGCTGACTACTGAACACTGACTGACCACCACGCCTGTGTTGGTGTGAACTGCTGCCCAACATCTACTTAATGCAATAGCATTAAATTAGGTAGAAACAGAAGATGTCCCCTAGAGGATGAATCCTAATGACCGTAGAGATCCCTTGACATTTTGTAGAACAACAACACAAATCTGACATTTGTAGGGAAACGTCTCAAAAAAAACGGAACAATTGGATAGATTGGCATGACATTTGGGATGCACAATCATGTCCCACACAGGATTAACTCTTATTAAGTTTGACTATGACAATTTCTCCAGTGCAGATCAGGTCGATTTTTTAAAATATGTCTCCAGGTTTGACCAGGTTTATACCTTCAAAACCAATGCACTGACTGTTTGTTTTTGAATTTTAAATCACAAATCACTGGCTGCAGTGCTTTCCTCACCTTGATTGTGCAACTCTTTTGTTCTCAGTTAACATGACTAAATCTATTTATATCTCATGGTCAGTGTGTTTCTTGGCTCATTAGCAGAAATACTCTTTGCAGTCTGTCAAGCAATTATTCACGGTGTCCACATCACTTTGCCCTTTGTGATGCTATTTCCTTGAATAGTTTACAAGTGAAGCCCTACAATAACAACCCATAATAAAGGTCTAACTCCCACCACAGTTTTAAATGTTATTTGTCATTTTCAGCTGGCATGTGTTACATGATTTAGGAGAGTCACATGTATAATTGTATGAAATTCGTGCATCTGCAGGCTGGTGACTCTAAGATTGCCTAAATGCACGAATGGACGGATGTCGTGTCCAGGGTGTACCCCGCCCCTCGTCCATTGTCAGCTGGGATCTGCTCCCTTCAGAGAATAACCTCTCATGGATAATAAATGACTGAACACGCCAAACATTTTTGATTGCATTTCAAATCATCATTTCCCTTTTCAAATCGATTGCAACATGGCACGCGTTCAGTTGGAATATCCTCAAGCTGCAGCCTCCTTTACAGAAGACACTGATTTGTTATTTAGTTTTTTCCCCTGTTAGCTGTGACTCATATTTCTGTCATGTGTCCAGTCCTTAAAAAAAAAAAAAAACGAATGCAGAAAGAGCTCTGATTTTTCTCCTTCTCCTCTGAACAATAGCGGTTGTTGTCTGTCTGGATGGTTTAAGTCTTGTGTGCAGAGTAATAAGTGCATGGGTTTGTCTTCCTGCAGTGACAAATGTGCTCATCTCAACTGTTCAAGCTGTATCTGCATGAATGTGTAGTTTTATTATTTGAGTATTTACATTTTACTTCCTACTTTACTCCATTTCAGAGGTGAATATTGCACTTTTAACTCAGAATACAAAAAGTAAAATTAGTTATAATGCAGAACAGTTCCCATGACTGATACAGTTTGGTATTATTTCTTCAAAGGTTTTTTAATTTTTATTATTGTTTAATCAGTAGTAATACGTTATATTCTATTTTTATTCTATAGATTAAACTACCAAAAAATAGTAATAATAATAATGAAATAATTTAATATATATTTTAAATACGGGGCTTTTACTTGTAGTTCAAGTCACTATTTGCAATTGCCACAGTCATTGTTGGGTCTCTGTAAATAATATTACTGAGCCTGAACTACTTTGTATGAAAAATACAAAGCATTCAAAACATACAAAATAGACACTAAAATATAAAGATCTGTTGTGCTTACAGGAGGATTACTGTATTTCTACCACACCGTCTATGATTTCAATACTTTAAAATCAAGTATCAGCCATAACTCTGTTGTGTTCTGTGTTGGACAGACGTGCACATCTGCGGCCTTGTCCCCGTGTATTGATATGTCCTCTCGGGCGAGACATAACTCACTCCTGCTGTCACTGCCAATATCCTAATTTGCTATTAGTTGGGGATTAACACCTGAGAGAGAGAGAGTGTATGGTAAGCCCATACTTAGCCAGAGAGTGACCTGAAAAGCTCTGGACGTCTCTTCAGCTCCTTCACTCCATCTTACAGCCGACTTCTACACTTCCACGGACAAACATGCATTAAAAACAGCACTGTATGATACTGACACATAAATCATATAGAAGCTCTTGGTTGCATACTGTAGTTTCAATCCCAGTTTGGGACTACAGAAAGTCTGCATTCCATCAGACAGATGTAGGACTTGAGCCAGTGTAGTGTAGTCCCAGCCAGCCATTATGTAAGAAATGGCAGGGTAAAGACTGTAAACTGAACGATAGGTTCCCGCCAAGAAGATCTCTTGATAGGATTGTCTTGAAATGAGAAGGGTTCAGCAGCGAGTCACTTTCCCCTGCATTTGCACTGTCAATTCATGCAAACACCATGTTGAGGATGCCTATAATGTTTCCTAAACACTGATTGCGGCTCAGGCTTATCAAGCAGGAATTTCTGTTTATCTCCCTGCTCTGCGTGGGGGCTCCTCTTGGAAGAGTGTGACAGTCAGATGCTTACACTTAACATAGCCACAGTAATATGGGATTAAGCCTTACGTGCTCCCTTGAAGTATTAGCACCCAGGATACGGAGAAGCAAGCAAGTGGTCTTATTAGTCAGCTTTGTCAAAGACTGTGGGCTCTCTGAGGAAGTGGAGTAAATATATCTGGCCAATGGAAAAATCACAGGAGCAGGCATCCTATACTGGTTTTATTTTTCCAGAATGTATCTCAGTGTTCACTTCCTCCCTCGTCATGTGTCTGTCTTGTTTGTGTTTGTATAATTCTCCACCTGAGGTGAGTCACAAGGTTGCCGGTAAATACGGCCAAGCTCTGCAGATAGATCCAAACAGCGTCTGCATGTGAGACGGGATTACACCGTTACCATGTGACGCTTATGTCCTTAGACAGACCTCTAACAAAAGACGGGCTCAATCTATTTAGGACAGCAACCTCTGGCCCCTAAACAACTCCAAACATAAACAATCGGGTGGACTTCTGTGAAGAGATACGTCAAACCGGCTGTGAGGATGACAAATCGTGATCTTGGATCTTAAAGGGCCCGTGGCAGACGAATGGTTCACAGGAAGTGATGAGTTTGTTGGCTAGTTTAGTCTCACTTTGTTTAAGTGCATAAAATCAAAGTCTTAATTTCTGAAGGGAGCAATAATATTTATTTATAAATAAAGATTTTCACAGACTGAGTGAACCACAAATCTTCCTCTTCGTCTTTTTTTCATTGATCTCATCTCTGAAAAAAACACAGTAACTTTTACCTAAAGGTCCAGTGTGTAAGATTTAGGAGTATATGTTTTTGTCTCAAAATGAGCCCTTTCGATCTACACTAAGAGCGGATCCTCTTCCATGTAGAACTGCCATTTTTCTACAGTAGCCCAGAAAAGACAAACCAAACACTGATCTAGATATGGCCTTTTGCTCTTTATTTGAATTTGGCAGCCACAGTTTTTCCTACATGCTTAGAAGAAGCGGGTGAGGCATGGGAGAGTATTTATTTATTTGATTGCAATCTGCAACTTCACTGCTAGGTGCTACACGCTGGACCTTTAACTCTTGATCTAAGGTGATATATGTTGATTTACCTCGATCGATGCTGATTGATCAAGGTAAATGCCAGGCAACGGCCAATGTCTCAGGGTTTCAGGTGCAACCACGGGATAACGAGAATGACAGGAAAGACATGACTGGTCAATACCACTCATACTACAAATGGAAACCAGTCTTTGGGCACCAAAATCTTAGTCCTTTACCTACAGATTCTTCATTCATGTTGATATAAGCATTTTCAAATGACCCTTCAATAAGGAAGACTGGATTTGAAGTATCAAAGTCTAAGTTGAATTTATTCTTGCACAAGAAGGAGCATTTAACAGTGCAACACACAAAAGGGGTTACAGAGAAAAAGGCTCCCTGTGGAGGTTGGACACCTCCCCATAGATACAGATAGCATCACAACATCTTCTTAGTTTCCTTAATCGGTAGTTAACATTTCCCCAATCTAGATGTCACCTCTCTGACCTATCCCCGACCCTTGTTCTGTTCTGGACTTCCTCTTTTCATACATTAACTTGAACCTTACTTTACCCTGCCGGCCTTAGCTGCAAAGTCATATTAGAGAAGTGAAAACAGAACACGAGGAATAGAAACTCACGTACATATTGTATGATTTAAAACACCTGAAACACAATATAAACCTTTTTTTTTTAACACATGCAGATATCTGTTGAGATGTGAGGTGACTATTGGTCCTCCTGTATACTTCTGGGGCACTGATTGGTGCTTTGCAGGTAGAAACTTTAACATCTAGACTTTAGACATAGAAGCTCTGTCAAAATAAATCCACATAAAACTTGCCAAAGGACAGTGACTTGTATAAACACGACTCTATCAAAACGGTTAGTATGTTTACTCTGCAGGCATGTCTTCTATTGTCTATTGTCACTTGATACAAGCCCCCCCCCCCCGTGTATGTTCAGCTACTTTAGATTCAAAGTTGGTTTTTGTCACAGTTACAAAGAGTGAGCGTCCAAACTTTCAGTCACTTTCCTGTTTCCTGGCCATTTTGCCCTCGGGCATCAGAAAGCAGTTGTCCTGCTGACAGAGCTTTTGTTCTGTGCAGGCAGAAACCAACACTGAGAACCCGGTGGCTTTGAAGTACACTTTGCTTTGCAAGCTTGACATGGGATGTCGCTTCTTAGTCTAACAAAGAAATGTGCAAGTAAAAGCAAGCACAGCATAAAAACATGGAAAGAGGAACACTCTGTTCTTCCCTGTAATTTAAGTAGAGAGCTTTTTTTTTTTCTTAAAATTGCACAATGAAATACCTTGCTTCATTTCTGGCTGCATATACAGTACATGTATTTGAATCCTGGCATTAGTCAAATGCCTTCACTTCCTGTTTCTGAAACAACAATCTCACTGCTGACATTACATGTTCATTTATTTAGGATATCACTCATTACTGACCTTCTAATGAACAGCGGCAATCTTGATACTCCTATAGAGGCACTTTAACTGAGATTCATGACATGCAAACATGTTGCTTATATTTGACATGGCTGATGCATCCACATTAAGACATTATCACACTGCAGTGAACTACATGCACAAATCTTGCAGATGTACGAAATCATATCTCATCTTAATCTCAATCATATCATTGATTTGTTTGGCTGCGCTGGCTTAAATCTATGAAATATTTCATGTTGACATGCTGACATGCTGTGAAAAATGCCGCTGGTTTGACATTATGCTCTGACTACCCATCCCATGTAGTTTACAAATTATTTAATAATGCATTATAGATCCACGTTGGGGTTACCAGGTTGGGAGAACTTACTTTGCATGAGTAGACCAATATGCCATTTATTTCTAAACAAGATTAAAGCGTCTACAGCCGCTCTGTGAGGCTGTTCTTAGACTCAGTGGTGCTTTGAGCTAAGTGCTAATGTCAGCATGCTAACATACTTGCTATGACTATGTTAACTGATATTAACCAAAGAGTGTAATGTTCACCATGCTACTGTAGTGTATTAGCATGCTGTTATTAACTAAGAATGTGATTGAATTTGAACTGAGGATTTAGTGCCATGTAGTAGTGACTGATTGCAACCTCCTTGTCTCACCCTTTCCTTCCTAGCGCCACTGAAGGGATGAACTACTAAACTACTTTTGGGGCTCTGTAGGTAACGTTACCCAGGCACTCCGATACATGAGTCCTGTTCAACCTTCATGTCAAAGATTACTGTGATTAACACCTTATCTAATCTTAAACCTATGCTATGGGCCGAGGTGATGGTGATTAGTTTGGCTGCTAACTGTCTTCCCCACTAGCACACTTTCTAATGTGCAACAGAAGATATTTAAGCTGCAAATATACTTTTGCTGCTACGAAATGATCATTTTAAAGTCTAGATCAACCCACAAGAGCTCTTATCCAAGAACCTGGCTTAGTCACACAAATCCGGAAATTTTATATCACCTTGGCTCCAGTCCATAATGACCTTAGGCCTCTGTGGCTATGGCAGCATCTTCTGTGTTGTTTTCTTCAATCTGTTTGTTCTTCTCCTTTCTCATAAAGATGCTGGTCTCCTTATGGGATAGAGCACACAGTCATTACTGGACAAGAGGTGTTTTAGCAAAATTTAAAACTTTTGATTTACATTTTATTTTCAACAATTTTCAATTAAATATAAATACAGTCAAACAAAACTGCTAATTAAAGGCCAAATCAAAGAAGTTTACCGCACAGACCCTCATATAACATTTAATTTAAAGAGAGGGGCAGAGTTGAGTAACAGTTGAGAGCTGTTTTCTTAATTTTCTGTTTCACTGCCCGTTGTACAGTGACTTAGAACTGTTTAAAAAAATCCAGCTGAAGAACCCTGCTTTGTTTTGGTTGTCTTAACCTAATAGGACGAGTTATGCCTTCAATGAGCAAGCTCTTAGCAAGATTCCTAGAAATCCATTTAAGGTGGAGAACACTGTATCCAACATTAAAAGACTTTTTCGGTCATGAATCTGAACGAGATTTAAATGAATTTGTTGATCTTATGATTTGTCATGTGGCCATCCTGGCAGTTGTTGCTGTCTAGTGTCTTGTAAGCCTGAAGGGGAACCACTGGTTTATTTTGAACTTCTACCATTGGAAAACATGAAGTACAACATCGAACTTCCTTAGGTCCAGGGTACACCATGGTGTCTCCCTCCTCAGTGGCCCTTGGCCCTTCCACAGGAGCAGGTAACACTGTCGCTGGATCTCTGGGACTCCTTTTCTTTGTGGGTCTCCTGCCTCTGTCCAGTCAGATGGTTTCTCTGAGGGCTTCTCTGAGGGTGTTGGACACTGTCTTCATCCCAAAGTCTTCCCCACTACCTTTCTATGGCACCCACACTGACCTTATTCTAAGGACAGCTGGTCCTGGTAGGTATACATATAGGAAAGTTATATATATCAAACCTGCTGGTGGCGCTAGATGAAAAGTCAGGGATCACCAAGGTCAGAAGAGCATTTATGAATTATTGCAAATGAACCAACATTTTACCAAAAAGATCTTTAACACAGGTAGAGCACTCACTGTACAAGAGAGGTTTCTGATATAATTTCCCTTTTTGATTTACATTTTGTGATAGAATTACAGTAAAACAAAACTACTGAAGATTCAATGGAAAGAGGAAATTTGGCAGAGTGGACTAACAGTTGAGAACTGGTATTTTTCCACTAGGGTTGTTTTTCATGATCTTGATGTTGATAAGTTTCATTTTCTGTTTCACTGACATCTGTGCAGTGACTCAAGTCACCAGAGAACTGGTTTACTGACATTTTGAACTTTTAACTTTTATCATCTGAAAACATGCAGTTCATCACTGACAATGGCGGCGTAACCCATGAAAAGAAAACCACCCTGACCGACAGACTTATCAAGAACCTTCCTAACTGTTGTGTGATACATCAGCATGACTTCCCCTAGTCCAGGGCTGGGCAATCTGTTCCACAAAGGGCTGATGTGGCTGCAGGTTTTTGTTCCAACCAACCAAGAGCTCTCTCTGAAGACTGAGATCAGTTGATTAAAGGAAACCTGCAGCCACACCGGCCCTTTGTGGAACAATTTGCCCATGCCTGCCCTAGTCATTACCACTCTGGACATGGACACCATGATGATCTATGCAGGGCTGGAAAACCCAGTGAAATCTGAAGTGCAGACTCAAGGTGTTAATAATACAATCAACATCCTGAACCAACATTACTTTATTTCCAGGAACTGTATGATACCAGACACCCCCAGCCTGTTCGATGGCCAAATCTGGCCCATGAATTTGAATGGTTTGTGTCTGTATTGGTTTTGCATGGTTTGACGCACAAAGTGCATCACTTGTTCTTTTTCTTTTATTGTGTTTATTGTGCCTAGTATTGGAATTTCTAATCTTAAATTCATGCTATGGGCTGAAGTACAAATCCACTGTCACCTGCACTTATGTAAGGACTGCCACCTTCTAGCATGAGAAGAGTTGTTATAGTTGCTGGAAGATATTTCAGCTGCAAACATACTTGGAAAATGTTAATTTCAAAATAAAGATCAACCCACGAGACCTTTACTCTATGAACCTGACTTAGTCACACAAATTCTGTAATTTTACCTTGGCTTCAGTCTGTAACAGAGGCCCGTAGGCCTGTATGAGTATGGCAGTGCCTTTGGTGTCAACATCATTTCTAATTACCATAGAGATGGTATGATTTCACTTTGACCTGAGTGTGATCAGCTAGATCAGCATTTTATTAAATGTCACAGTCAAGCTGGGACACATAATATTTAATAGGTACTTCCCTTTTTCTCCCCAGGTGATATATGTCCGCTCGGTCTCTCCAGCGCTCCCTGCTGTAGGACCTCTTGAACTGCTTGAAGTCATGTACATGCATTAGTTGTAGTTTTATTCTTATTATCTTTATGGTGTTTGTTTATTCCCTTTGTACTGTCTTGTAAGTCCAAGTGAGCTGGTCACCATCTGTTCGTGACAATTACAATTATACTATAAGCTCACCTGTGGTGAAGGATTTTAATAAAATGTCAATAATATCAATAAAAATCAACATTAAAAATGCATTTTTGGGAACCCAGCAACCCAACATTTATTCTTATTTTAAAGTAAAGTAGTCTCAGTTCATAAAAGCTGTCTCACTAGGAAGTGTCAACATACAGATACACACCAGCCTATCAGACTTTACATTGAACGTATGTGCTACATGTTCCCCTGCCTGTGCTTTTGCAGGTCACTGGCGAATGCTGCATGTGAATGTAACACGTAAATGGCACAAGAACACGGCGTGAGAGGCGATCCATTTGAACAGTTGTGACAGTGAGCGGGTGTGAGAGGATCAAGGTGAAGGGTGGACAGAGAGAGAGAGAGAGAGAGAGAGAGAGAGAGAGAGAGAGAGAGAGAGAGGGGGGAAGCTGTCTCTTTAAGAAGTTGTTGCATGAAGCTGGTGATTTTCCACTCAAACTGATATTAAACGCGCACCAGCTCGTAGAAACAATACTCTCACAGACAAATAGATTAAATTGTTCCACTCAGCGTTAAAACGCAGCTGGCTACAAAACAAGGAACAACAACAGACTGCTTTAAAAAAAAAACAACCCAAAACGAGGAATCCGGCAACACACCAAGTCAGTAAATGAGGTTAATATTGATTTTATTGTTTTTAAGAAAACTGTAAGATAATTGAAGAAGTGTTGAAGCTGCTGATTCGTGTAAAGAAATAATTGTTTGATTATGAAAGTCATTTGTGTTTTGGTGTTAGACAGCAGATTCATTTTATTCTCTTGATATAAACACGTCGCATTTTGCTTGTCTCTGTGATATGATGCTGTGTCCTAATTTATGCTTCCGCCATAAACCCCCTGCGTTTTAAAAACACGTGTTTTGGGTATAAAACACGGGTTTGGCCTTTGAACCCAGTTCCCTGTGTTTATAGCTGATAAGACCCTGGTCCTCGCTTCTCTTTGATCATTTTTCTTTCCTGTGTAGTTGTTAGATATCTGTGGTGATGCGTTCAGGCGCGCCCAGCCTTCACAGTGACATGTGATGTTGTTTGTTTGTTTATGTTGGAGTGTGTTTATTCTCACTTGCAGGCTCCAGGTGGACCCCACCCTGGACGAATGAATGAATGAATGAATGAATGGATTATGACTCAATGAATGCGTGTGCACTCTCCAGAAGAGTCTGCTGAATTAGGTTTGATGACCTAAGACGTTTACTAGCTTATATCTTATGCTTAGTAGCACATAGGCTACTTAACCTACTTCTCCTGCCTCCGCCTCGTCCAGTGTATGATTGATTGACGTGTGTCCTCTAATAACTCCAATCTGCCCTCTCAGTGGGATAAAAACAGAGGGGTCACTGCACTGGATGTTTTTTTTGTTTGTTTTTTTGTAGTTGCAGGTGTTCAAAATACAGTTCACAAACAGGGAACTTGCAACAGGGGATTTGTCAAGTACTTCCCTGAAGGTTCCCTGCAAAATAAGGCGTGGTTTATTAAAATTCACAATAATCTTTAGTCTCTTTCAGGTAATGTTTTTAATCTTTAATGTGAAATGATCACTGTTATCACCGTTGTATTCAATCTGTCAGCATGTTTGACCCTTTTAATGAGCTGAAAGTCATTATAACCTCGAGATAAATGCTGATTTTTACTGTTTGATATCTGATCGCCACAATATCAGGATTGATTGTGAAGCCTCAGGCAAGACACAATAAAACAAAACCTATGATAGTTTCAGGGATTTGAGCTGCAAAAATTCAGATCTGGCTGCCTTTTTTTCTTCAATAACTAATCTTTTCTTTTAAAAAAACACAGGCTTTCTGTGGGTTATGAACAAACACCACAAGGTTTCTCTTTTGTGCGCTGACCCACATTGAACAGGCTCTCTTGTTTGTTGCAAGCAACAACTACCTTCAAAATGCAAACCCTGTTTTCTTTCTCATAATAGATTAGACAGCATCTATCAAGAGTTCTAACCTAAAATAGTACACAGAGCATGACACTGACCAAAATATGATTGATGATGGAGAGATATGATGGATTATGGCAGAGCTAAGAGGTTTCAAAGGCGTGTGTGTGTGTCTGTGTGTGTGTGTGTGTGTGCGCGCACGCAGTGTTTAAATGACAGCTCGTCATCAGCTGAGCCTTGTCCCCCATTTTAACAGTGCAAATCCTGCAGAGGAATTTATCAGCTTTTTTAATTGAGTCTTGCGAACCACCCTTTGTCCAGATCATCGCGGGCTCTCAGGAGCAGTGAATGGTATCTAAACAGACGATGGATGGAGCGGAGGAGACACATTCCCTTATTAGGAATTGTTAAAAGCTGATACTGTACTGGTTTACATTTCCCAGATAACAAACCTCATGTCATGAACGAATGGAGGACAGTGATTCAAAACGTCCCGCATACCAGGAATTATCGCTGCATAAGTGTGAATAAAAATAGTTTTCACACAAAGATGCTTGGAAGTGGCGTGGTGATGTTATGAGGGGCTTGTGATGAAAGCTTGCTTTATAGTTTAGTGCCGTAAAAGTAACACAGAAAAACTCTCAATGCTGCCTTCAGTTCATCCATTTGTATAAGACCATAATTCAAGACCCCCTCAGTGGTTGGACCAGCCCACCCTTTCTTTGCCTCTGACTTGTCCTCTGTGTGTCCAACATGAATAAAAAGTATGTGTGTGTGTACGTGTGTTACACACTCACCCCCCCCCCCTCTCTCTACCACTTGGCTGTGTGTATGTTTGTGGGCAGGCAGAAGTGAGAAGTGGAAATTTACAGCCCACGTTGGTACCTGAGTTGTCTGTCACTGCGAGGCTGTGTCCAATCTCCACGTTGGATTTAATTGTCTTTAGCCAAGGGGCGGGTCCTGGTGTCAGCTCCACTTCTTGTGACCCGTGTCGGCATAAAGGCATTCAGTACAGAGGAATGGTGACAGCTGAGAGAGAGGAACTCTGTACATAGTCGCAGCCATGAAGGAAATGTAAGTTTTCTTTGCTTCGAGACTTGATTTTTCTGCATGAATGGACTTGAAATAGTTGAATCAAAGGGGGTGTAATGCTCTGGTGGATATTCTAAGAGTCTGCTTTTTGTGCTGAAAGGTTAAATAAATAGAAGAACTAGAAATTGATTTTTATTGTTGACTTTTTGTGATCCTTATTGACAGGGGGAAAGATTTCATTTGAGCACCAGTGAGGCTTTTAGAAGTTATAATACCGTGCTGAGATGTTTCATTAGAAGGAATTTGTAGTCAAGTATGTGGGTTAAATCTCAAGGACAGTGTGCCTTAAGTCTTATCTGGCAAGCAGACAGCCTCCTAACACCATGTAGGCAGGTGAAAGCATACGCTGAGCAGACGAGAGTCAGAGGGAGGGAGGGGGAAAGGGATAAAGAGAGAGAGAGAGAAACAGGATGAGCTCAGTGGCCAAGAACTGATCCAGTTACGTAAGCAGGTCGGAGAATGGAAAAGCGGTTCAAGTTGAGTTGTCATGCATAACAGGAAGAGTTAAATCCCAGAAAATGATGGGACACGCTTCTTGCACACAGGGTGGGGATGGAGGGGGGGTTGTTGTTCAAGCGTTTATTAAGTGAGAAGAGACAGTTCGGGAGGAATGTGAGCGCGTTGAGGGAATGTTCTCCTTAATGTGGCCGATGATAGAAGAGCCTTTTCCTGAAGAGGGGAAACTATGATAATAATGACTGTGATGATTGTTATTCTGCTCGTTACTGTTCTTACAACTTTAAATGTTCCTCTTATTTCCAGCATTTTCAAGTAAGACCAAAACGCTAATATTTTGGAGGCGTGGCACTTTTCTGTACAACTTGTTCCTTCATCTAGCTTCAACAGTAAGCAGAGTTTAAGGCGAAGTATTTGGTGTCGCTCTGCAGACCTTTCACAATAGCATTACAAACGCATGTTTTGCGATTAATAAAGCTCTTTCGTTGCCCCTCTTTTGTTCTTCATTACATGCCAGCTGGGAGCTTAAATCACATTCAGGCCTGACATCACTTACTCGGTTATTCCTATCCTATTAGGGTTTCTTTTCTCCTCTCTGGCTCATCAGGGGAAAGAGGAGACGTCGCTCAGTAATAACAAAACCCGTCTTTCTTGGAATGGCGGTTTACAGTGTAAACACTCAAGTTAATTTAAGCTGTTGTATCTTCTGGAGAGTGGCCAGGCCTCTGGGAATGCAGAGTGATATCTTCCTCTCTAAATTTGGATTACGGACTTGTTGCTGAAACAGTAGCAAAGGAAGAAAGCTAAAAGAAAACTTTGGTTCAGGGTCAGGCAAGGTCTTTAAAGCCCTGTATCATGTCCAAACATTCGCTTTCCTCTTCCTTCAGGCAATATACCCCCTTCTGAGCAGAAACGAGAGTCATGTTGGAAAACAAAAGTGTATGTGCAGCTGATCACAAACACTGTTTTCAATGTGCGCATGCTGTGTTGATGTTTGGGTACAGTTTAACTATATGATTTGTGTATCAAATAGAGATTTATGTTTATCTATAGGTTGATTTATTGATTGAGGCGGATAAAGACACAGTGGGTATTTTCACTGTTTGATTGTACCAGGATAAAAAGGCATTTGCCTCGTGTAAACATTTCTCTAGTCTGAATGACCTCCATGTATCAGTTGTTCAGATTAGCAAGATTAGCAACATAGTACTGTATATTATGTGCTCAGTGGCTACACAGCACATGCTTGTAACACAATCAGGAGACAGCATTATCTCCCTGATGCTCCTCCCTATCTGAGTCTTATCCTGCTCACCTCTCTCCCTTTGTCTTTGTCTCTCTCTCCATCTTGCGTGTTGCCGTCCACAGCATGGCACAAAAAGAGAAGCTCCAATGCCTGAAGGACTTCCACAAGGACACCCTGAAACCTTCACCAGGGAAGAGCCCAGGCACGCGGCCTGAAGATGAGGCTGAAGGAAAGGCTCCTCAGAGGGAGAAGTGGGCTAGTAAGCTCGACTTTGTCCTGTCCGTGGCTGGAGGCTTTGTTGGATTAGGAAACGTCTGGCGCTTTCCTTACCTTTGTTATAAAAATGGTGGAGGTAGGCAGCAGACACACACAACAGGTGCCAGGTAAGCCAAAAGTGAAGCAAGAAGATGTCTTACTCTGAGCTTTTTTTTCTGTATCCACAGGTGCGTTTCTTATCCCTTACTTCATCTTCCTGTTTGGGGGTGGCCTGCCTGTGTTCTTCCTGGAGGTTGCGCTGGGCCAGTACACCTCTGAAGGAGGGATCACCTGCTGGGCCAAGCTTTGCCCCATCTTCACGGGTCAGTCTGAGAAATATAAACACTTTACATGCTCAATAACAGAAATGGTCGCTGTGCTTCAGAGCCTCCCTGACAGGATCATTTATTATTTAACACTGAGTAAAAGCCTCATTTGTCCAAAGATGCCCTGAATTAACTTCCTGTTTCAGTCCAGTATTCACCAACTTACTTACTTCATTACGTTAATTTGTGTTGCGTAAACAACATTACACAGCAGAGTGAAGCAGGAGCTGAATATTGAGTCTCATGGAGGAGTAATGATATCGCCGTACTGTACACACGTATATGCTCCTGCACACACACATTGATGTAAACATAAACAGCTCAAGCTTGAAGGCACTCCGACACATAAAGTCATCCTCGGATTGCAGATTTAGTGCATATAATGGATTGATGAGGTTTTGGTTACCATGGAAACAGACTAGCAAGAAAACATGAAGTTGCCTAGCAATGGATACAGTCTAACACAGCAGGCCTGCCTGAAAAGATCATTTTTTGTTGACACGGAGCTGCTGCGTGGATCCACTCGTCTTGTCACAGCCTAAAGGATACGATACATGCTGTATGTCTCCTGCGACAGTGTTGTTAGGATCAGGTTTGTTTCACCGGTCTCATGACCTTAGATCACCATGAGCTACTGATACTCTTGACTACTGATACTACTGACACTCTAGGGTCTAACATTGCTATTACTGTAGGTACAGCCTCTTCTACCTTTGAGTGACAGCTGCAGACAAGCAATGGTGCAGCAGCTGCTGTCACACCCTTACTCATGTTCACATGCAGCACTTGACATGAAAAGAGAGGAAACTCTGTGGCACCGGATCTCTGGCAGCTGCCGATGGTCTCTGCTATTCACGGAGCGCTGAGGCTGCTGTCTGTCCATCTGGCACAGCGTCTGGCACAGCAGAGAAAGTCCACAAGTGGCCGGAAAAATTTGGCCGATCACAAATCGTCCCATTGTCCTTCACGTGTTTTTTTTATTTTTTTATTTCTTATCACACGGAGAATTCATGACCTTACTCCGCGCACAGCAGCACACAGTGGACTGACACATGCACGCACCTGTCAATGCATTGACTTGTCCATCAGTTTGCATTTGGTATGTGGGAGCGAGGAGGTGGGGGCAACAGAGATGATCAGTTTAAAAATACCCATGAGCTGTGGAAGAGTACCGGGGATTTCTGTGACCAGGTTCATGGTAAAGTCATCTAAAAATAGTGTAAAAACACTAAGGACATTATTATAGTAGGCCGCAGAGTCAAGCTTGGAAAAAGAGTTTGTGATATCTTGCTTGTACTTGTTCAACAGGAGTGTCCAGTTTAATTGTTTTATCGTTTAAAGGGTAATTTAGCAATGGGCTGAAACTACCCTTAGATCCAGTATCACTGATGGGTGTGGTCAAAAGTGTGCCCCTTTAACTACACCCACCACACCCTGGAGTACTCTTCTACATCACAGCATCAACATCTTGAGTTAAACCACACGATGGTCAGAAAACTATAAGACCAATGGATCTAAATGGATGACTACTTGTATGTGAATGGTGTTATCGCCTGACTCTTCAGATCCCCTTAGCTATATGTAGCTTTACAGCTCATTACCTAATTTTTCAGTACCATTTTTGGCCACAGCAAGCAGCTGGAAAAGCTCTTAAAACCAAATTGACCACTGGGAATGCGGCAATTAAACCGTTGTCACTATAAACTGCAGTTTAAAATGTAACATAATATAAAGGTTTCAGTTACACTGGATGTTTCTGTCACTTACAATCAACAAAGTAACCGTTATTAATGAAAGTTAGGAGTTGGGATTTTAGTAGAATCTAAACAAAGAGCGACAAAGCAGGAAAAGGAGCATTGCACCATTTACATGTTTAAGATGTGCATAAGAGATGTTGTCAATTCCCTCTTACATGTTTACTAAGACTGCAAACAACAGACAATGATAATGTGATTTTATACATACATAGTGTTGTGCAATAAATTCATTCATTATAATCGTGAAACTGCGAATTTAGTAGCTAAAAAGACAGACGTTTCTTTCAGGAGATGGTGGAGACCAAAAAAGGAGCTAAAAGAGCGTGTGATTTTTGGACAAGCTAAACTAAACTATCACACGAGCAAAGGTTTAATTATACGATCTGAAGAAAATAAAATTTAAAACACAATTTTGTGTGATATCTGGAACTGAAGTTAAAATCAGCCTTCTTTCCTTCTTTTCCTTCAGGTATCGGCTATGCCTCATTTGTGATCGTGTCTCTACTGAACATCTACTACATCGTGATCTTGGCCTGGGGACTCTACTACCTGTTTCAATGCTTTCAGCCAGAGCTCCCCTGGGCAAAATGTAAACAGCCCTGGAACACAGAATACTGTGTAGAGGACACAGTACGCAAGAACAAGACCCTGTGGCTAGCAAGCAACATTACCAACTTTACCTCCCCTGTCACCGAGTTCTGGGAGTGAGTATTGCTGCCAGCATGCCGAAATAGCATGTACGCAGTAAATGTGAATATACTAAAGTAACACTGCCTCTTTATCTTGTTTACATAAATGTGTTTGGACAGGCACCGTTCCTACAAAAGGCACAGTTTACTTTTAGTTTATTATAAACTTTATTTGTTGAGCCCCTCTCATGTGTTCAATGGAGCTCTCTAAAGTCAAACCAAACTGAAATATCAACCTCAATTCCAATCTTTTTCAGACCCATGTGCTTCGTTACGTGTTTAAATTTGATGACAGTTCGTCTCAACAAAACAGAAGTGTTGATACAGCATTAGACACTTAAAGGTTCTGTCTTTTCGAAATAGTCTTCTCACCGTTTCAGTCTGTATTCAGAGTCTGCAGAACAACACAGAAAAGCCAAGTCATGTGTCTGTCTGATTTCCACTTTTATTGTATTTATTTTAATGAATCTTTTGTGTTAACAACTTCCTTGGGTGTGTTTTTAAAATGTACAATATCACGTTGCAATCCCCACAAACTGCCATTAACCCGTTCTTTGCTTTTGTCCGCCTTCCGTAGACGCAATGTCCTGAGCATCTCGACTGGGATTGAAGACATAGGGCCCCTCAAGTGGGACCTGGCCCTGTGTCTCCTAGCTGTATGGGTTATCTGCTTCTTCTGCATCTGGAAGGGAGTCAAGTCCACTGGGAAAGTGAGTGCTGAGGCGTAGACACATCCTGTACTTATTGTGTTGCCTGGATTCTGTTTGGCCTTTACTTCTTACCCCAACAAGTCAGTGACAAAACACTGTTGCTCAGAGCAAACCCACATGCTTGGAAGGCAGTTAATTTGGTTGATTTAAAGACACTAGCCTCTGCTGTCCTGGAAGTTACTTGTTGGCCAGACTCACTGTCGGCTGTAAACAGTTGACTGCCGCTCCTTAGCCCTCTTTCTGTTTTTGTTAGCAGGACAGAAACTGAGCCAGAGCCAACAGGAGGAACTCTGTGAGGAAAATTATTAACTATATTTATTTCCGTAAACGCTTCGATCATTGCTGTGATTACTGTGCCTTGAAATGATTATCGTTAATCTTTAACCAGACAGCAATTCAGAAAGCGAGAAAGCCTTTATGCAGTGTAGTCGACGGTTTTGTCCTCTACTTGACATGCACTCCATCTCAAAGCCTCATCAAGACTTTTGGAGACAGCATCCATCACTGTTCACAGACATATGTACGTTTACTGTGAAAATACTTAGAGGGAAGTTGTTGCCAGATTACAAGAACAATGCTTCTTTTGTCCTGCAGTTTGGGAAAAAATATGAGTTCGAACTAAGGAGCTGTTTGTCCCATATGGATGATGAGTCATACTTCTACAACTGTGGTTCAGTATCTTGACTATTAATTCTGTTGTCATGTTTTAGGTGGTGTACATAACAGCAACTTTCCCATTTGTGATGCTGATTGTGCTCCTGGTGCGTGGAGTGACCCTGCCTGGGGCAGCTGAGGGGATCAAATTTTACCTTTACCCTAACCTGACCCGCCTACAAGATCCAGAGGTAGGAAAACGAAAAACTCATCTTCTCCTTCTCCTTCTGTAAGAGCTGCCTAATCTAAGTCTCCTATCAAATCTGTCACATGTCTGTCTCCAGGTATTAAAAGAATAGTTTTATGAAATACGCTGTGAGACTTTGACATGATAGTGGTGTTAATATTCTTGTCTACGTATCCACTCAAAATCCACTCTTGTGCCGGAACATGGATTTTGTGATCTTAAAACAAACCCATGCTAGCTGTTTGCCAGTCCATATTATGCTAAGCTAAGCTAAGCTAAGCTAAGTGGTAGCAGACAGATTTTGAAGTGGTACCAATCTTCTAATTTATTT
Source organism: Nibea albiflora (assembly GCA_014281875.1). Lineage (NCBI taxonomy): Eukaryota > Metazoa > Chordata > Actinopteri > Sciaenidae > Nibea > Nibea albiflora. Next base: position 8,354,789 of record CM024793.1, read on the forward strand.
CTCAGAACTTTCTGTGTAGATGTATAGTTTTATGTGCTCTTCTTTTGTTTTGTAACCCGATTACATAATTTCTGGAGTGATTGGATGACCTTTAAGCAGACATGCCTCAACTGATTATCCCCAATGTGTCCTGTGTAAACAGGGTTACAGTCTGTGGAGTCCTTGTAGAAACCCAATATATTTTCATTAGCAATCGATGACTGCTACTTTGGCGCAAAACAGGACGTTTGTAGCCAGGTATTACGGTTCACCTCCTCTCTACTGAGCCTTATAGCATCTTTACGGTTATTGCTTTAATTTGCCAGCAATAACTTTTTACTTTTTTAGGGTTTTTTTTGTTGTGAGAAATCTCTAAAAACTGACTGCTGTAAGGACCAAACAGCAGACAGACACAGTTAGCAAAAGCTGGTCAACACAGCAGAGCATTTAGCCTATATATTTCCCTGAAGAACTGGTGGAGACCAAAAAAGGAGCTAAAAGACAGTGAAAACTGGATTTACATTCATGAGGTGTCCAGAAACATGACTCCAAATGGATGCTAATGTTGCCTCATGAAAGTCAGCAGTCCTCTTCCTCTGTCTCCTCAGGTGTGGATTGATGCTGGAACGCAGATTTTCTTCTCCTACGCCATTTGCCTGGGAGCCATGACGTCCCTGGGGAGCTACAACAAATACAAATACAACTGCTACAGGTGAGCTGTATTTCCGCTGGGGGGGATCGGGACTGTAGTAGTGACAGCAACTCGTGTCAGAGACGGTTGCGTGAAAAGAAAATGGGAACTTCGGTTCCGCTTGTGTTCATTAACAACCTCCATGACATATGTGTGACATAGGGACTGTTTGCTGCTGGGAGGCCTCAACAGCGGTACCAGTTTTGTGTCTGGCTTCGCAATATTTTCCGTCCTGGGCTTCATGGCACAAGAACAAGGGGTGGACATTGCCGATGTGGCAGAGTCAGGTACGAGGGTCCGAGGTGATGGCAGCAGTGATGGTGGGCGCTGCTGCCAAACGAAAAAAGAAAAGAAAAAGATCATTGGAAACTCAAAACAATAGCAAATTTTAGGGCGAAAAAAAGTAGTTTAAAGTAATTCAACGAAACGATGATGCTGAAATGTAGAGGTATCGGCAATTGCACACTCCTTGAACAAAAGCCTCAAAGAAACAGAATTGTTACTTGTGTGAGAACATGTTCCACCTTTTTCTGAGGACAGATTACATTGCATTGGTCAAGTGCTGTGTGTTGTAGCTACACAATGAACTGTGGTGTTAAAGAGCTCCTGTACTGGGCCATCATCATTATTACAGGTGTTCAATAGCACCAGGTGTCCTCATGTCCCAAATTCAACCTGCTCATGTCTTATTTAGAAGCTTTACATCTTTTTGAACCAGGGGACATTGGTAAGAAGAAGACACCATACTATGTTTGTTTCTGTTTGTACTTTGTACTTAATTAATATTTCTGACCAGCAGCACTTCACTGTAAGCCCAGTTCTGTTAACAAGCTGTGGATCTCCTGAGGTGGACGCCACCGGTTCTGTTTCTGCCTTCCCCCCTTTTTTTTTTTTTACTCTATGTGGACTTTGAAGGAGATGCGTCTTCTTTCAGCATGCTCGCTCTGTTCACTTAAAAAAAAACAAAAAACTCATGCTGTCCTTTTAAGACTTGCCACTGGAATATAATCATGTGAAATCAAACTACAGTTGCATGACAGTGACAGTAATTCTGTGACGGCATGCTAGTGTGTACATACAAGATATTCCATCGTATATGAAAAACCAAAATGTTTAAATGAGAGCTTTTTTTTTTCATCATAGAGATCCATTTTGTGCAGCTGTTCACTTGAGGCACTAGTCTTTAAGACTGCTGACTGCTGTGTCTTGTGCTATGATTACTTCCTGTTGAATTGGTTCATGGCTTTGCTGAAATTAGCAGCCGCTTAGTTTAATTTAGAGATTAGATTAGATTTTTTGTTATTGCGCACACTAAATATCAGCACAGCTAGAGTGCACAGTAGCAAAAGTGCACACATGTAATATATATATAAAATATTCAAAATGTAAGGCAGCTATGAGATAGCAGTTGTGGTGAGTACAGTATAAACAGAACCTGTATGTGCAGTAGTTTCATGTTATATACAGTATAAACAGCAATGCACCGTGTAAAATAGACAGTTCTCTACAATTGACTTTGATGGTTGATATTTGTCCTGCAAGTAAACACATACAGGATGCTATAAGTGTCTGTCAGTTGCCGGACATATTCATATTTCCTGTAGATTGTTGGCAGTGGCAGACCCCCGCTCAGCCTCTCTAGCTTAATCTTTACATTCATTTTCCAATCCCCTTATGTCGTCCAAGCTGACATCAGATAGAAATGTTAATTCCGTTCTCCGCCCCCTTCTCCCCATCCCTATTATGTTCTCCTTCCAGGTCCGGGCTTGGCCTTCATTGCGTACCCTAAAGCTGTCTCCATGATGCCACTGCCAACTTTGTGGGCCATCCTCTTCTTCATCATGCTGCTGCTCCTGGGTCTCGACAGCCAGGTCGGTATTTTCACAATGACTGGTGTCAGGTTATGGACAGAACAGTTAGTTGGTGTTCTGCCCGTTCATTTCACACAAACCCTTGCCAGGTCCCATGGTTTAGTTGGCTCCTGCCAGCGCCAATGTGTAAAACACATTTAGTGTCTCCCTGATTTACATCTCTGAGGTATCGGATAACTGACAGACAGGAAAAGCAGCCTGTTCCCACAAAAGCATTTTACTACCTCTCTTAATCGCAATGTGTGAGGATTATAACCCTTTTAATGCCCTTTAATACCACAAATTAAGTTTTTAGAAGTCGGTGGTCGCTTGCCAAACATTTACTTAGTAGAAGTCGTTAGAATAGCTTGCATGCAAGGCATCTAGCTTTGATAGGCAGATCTTTGATTAAGAGAAGATAATCTAAGTAGACAAAACACAAGTGTATGCCCGAGGGATTCTCCGGGCTATATCACATTTCCTGCCTCAAGTGTAATTCTACTCCTGTGCTAACTCAGTCCTGCACATGTCCGGCTACTCATCTCAGCCAACTGCGAGATCAGGCCGACGCTCTAAATTTGAGCACATGTAAATGCAGCAATTTCCATGACAGACCAGTGACAGTGTACGTGTGTGTGCAGGCGGGCGTGCGTGTGTGTGGGTGCATTTTTGACCATAAATTTGATGCAGATTTGTAGCCCTGAATGCTATATATTGTTAACATCCCTCACACGTACATGCCACTGTTATGTAAGGGGGTTTTGTTGTGCAACAAAGCAGCATGTTCTTGGTGCTTTTTGATAAATAGGAACAATTTCATAATTTTGTTATGATACTATGTAGCTTATGAGGCAATGCTGAGACACAGGGGAACAACAGCAAGAGACACAGAGGGGGAGACAGAGACAGTGATTCACTGTTGTTTTGTTTCTGTTGTGTCTTGGTAGCAACAAACCGGAGCTGCAGACAGGAGCCCCGTTTAAATTCTCATTACTGCCCCAACAAAGACAGCTCTCATTCTCTAATCACTTGTTTGTTGAGGCAAAACAAGAGCTGCATGCACACAGAAAAAGACAGTTCATTTGTTTTTTTTTTTCTTCCTATGAGAATGTAACAGTTGCATTTGTCCCCGCAGTTTGTTGAAGTGGAAGGACAGATCACCTCAATCGTGGATCTATATCCATCCCTCCTCAGAAAGGGTTACCGACGAGAGATCTTTATAGCTGTGATGTGTTTCATGAGCTATCTCCTGGGACTCGCCATGGTAACGAAAGTAAGTCCCAACCAACAGTCACTCCACGGAGCCTCTCTGCACTCTCACTTCTGCTGCTTATCCTGTTTAGAAAAGGAAAAGAGACTCTGTGTATTTGGATCAGGGGCAGAGATAACGCCACAGACTTTCCACTCGCCTGTTGGCTTCATTGTTACAACCAAATATGGCCTCCTACCACCTTCACCACTCACATCCTGTGTGTCTGAATGGAACAATTCGGAATGCCGTTTTCCGTTTAGCAGTTAACTGTGCTTCAATGACGTCTCAGCACCTGTTGAACTCTTGCTTCTGTTGGTAGGACGCCAGAATTCTTGTACGCCGCTTTCAACACCCCGCCCGCCCACCCTTATTCTATCTCTGTGACTTTCTTTCTTCCACACACACACATCAGAGAGATAATTAATGCAAGCTCTCCCTCTTTTCTCTTTTATAGGGTGGCATGTATGTGTTTCAACTCTTTGACTACTATGCAGCCAGTGGTGTGTGCCTTTTGTGGGTTGCATTCTTTGAATGCATTGCTGTAGCCTGGGTTTATGGTAAGTGGATACAACTCTATGTGATAAGTTTCTGTAGTATGTGTTTGTGTGTCGTTTTTCAAAGTAATGATCCTGAGGAGTTTAAAAAGGCACAAATGATCTCTTTGGTGGTAAACAAAGTGTCCTTGTGGTAGTAAATATGTTTAACAGCATGGTAGGGTTAGGTCAGGAGGCTGGGGATAGTCCTTCTCTAGATTGTGATTGGCTATCCAGGGTTGCCTCCCACCATATAGACAGACATACATCCTACTGTAAAATTAATGAAGGGAAGCCTAATCAGAAAAATGCGGTACAAAAGGTCACGAGCTATAGAAAGAGTAGTTTTAAAACACTGTAGTTGAAAATGACTCAGCTGGCTAACACTGGCACATACAGAAATGTAGATTGATGTACATTATCCTTAAGTTAATTGCTTAAATGAAATTAAAAGTTGGGAGCCAGTTTCATGGATTTGGATTTCTAATTTTAGACTAAACTAAAACACAAGATAAAACACAAATAAGCTGCCCGTCTAATGATCTCTTGGTCAAAGTAGACCTGGGAAACCATGATAAACATCAGGCACATATACAGCACAGTGCACACACACTAAACAATGCAATAAAACATAAAAATAAACACTGAGTAAAGATAAAAGATGACCTAGTAAGCTAGTTATAACTGCCAAAGCTGAGACTGTTTGTACTACATACAGCACATGACCTAGAGGAAATGTGCAGCAGACAACAGAGATAAGGGGCTATAAACCTGCTCATTTAAAGAAGTAGATATGAAGGTCATTCTACAATAACAAACAGTAAGACGTGAGCAGTAGACACTGATGGCATGTTATGTACAATGTTCATTGTTTCGACCGACGTTGCTGAAACATAATCTTGAACTCATTATTCTCTCTGTGTTGGATAGGAGTTGACAACTTCTATGATGGTCTTGAGGATATGATGGGCTACAGACCAAACCCATGGATGAAATGGAGCTGGACCATAATCACTCCTGTGCTCTGCATGGTGAGAGTTCAGCTTTTGTTTGGACTGCAACTTTACTGAGTTGAGACTTTCAAGGTCACAGAGATATCTACAACTCGTACTAATTTGTTTGTCTTTCAGGGCTGCTTTGTCTTCTCCCTGGTGAAGTACAAGCCCTTAACCTATAACAAGGTGTATGAGTACCCTGACTGGGCCATTGGTCTGGGCTGGTGTTTGGCCCTGTCCTCCATGATCTGCATCCCCATGGTGATGGTCATCAAGATCTTACAGTCTGAGGGACCCCTGATTGAGGTGAGCTGACTCAACATAACACTTTATATCTTGTTTCTTTAATCAAGAAGTGTCAAGCATACATTTGGCCACTTTTCTAGCTTGTCTACTTTACTGTAGAAGAAGCATGTAACACAACTGTCCTTGTGTGTCAAGTATCAAGCGACAGGATTGCTTCCCTTGAGTTCATGGCATCCGTTTTTCCAAATAAAAACCAAAACAACATCGTAAAATCCACAGTCGTGTTGTCAGATACTTAACATCTCACACAGCCAGTAGTGGTTAGGTGGTTGTAGTCCGTTGAGTCTCTCCTTGTCGTTACCATGAGGCTGCCAGGCTGTTGTTTGTCCCAGAGTTTCAAGTATTTATACTAAGTTAAGCTTCATATTTGCTCATTTGGAAAAAATCAAATAAACATCTGACTCCGCCTTTAATAAGGAGTGCATGGTGTATAAATTGAAAGATGTCACACACACGAATGCAGATGTGATACACGCTGAATAACGAAGTTTGCCATTTTTAAATTTGATAACTGTCATATTGAGCCTTAATCTGCTTCAGTTTCTGGTGATCATTAATCTAATCTAATCATCATTTCCTGCCCTCAGAGGATCAAAGCCGTGGCAGCCCCAGCAAAGTCAGGCGTGAGCTCTCGCCCGAAGGAGTACACCTTGAAGGGCAGCGAGCTGACACAGCCCCTGGACCCAAACGGGAACAATGGCTTGATCAAGCCCACCCACACCATTGTAGAAACAATGATGTGAGCGCTCTCTGTGAGAGGAATAAGATTGATGTGCTTTCTGTGTTATTATCATATTTGCTAACATTGATAATGGTAGGTTTACATTGTCCAATATATTCACGTTAGAGATACTCTGGTTTGATTTCTATGAAGAGAGTTATATATTGTTGTAATTTTTTTCTCTTGTAATTTTAATTTTTTATTTTTTACTATATCAATATTGTTGATGTTACAATTGTTGTCGCTGTAGTTGGCACTGATCTCAGTTTAGGCAGTATTTTGAAATAGAACACATTCAATGTTTACTACCTTTCTGTTGATTCCGGAGAGATATGGGAATTTACCTTTTTCGGTGTGAGAAATTCTCACCTCACATAAATTCAGTAAACTAAATAACAAGTAATTAACCGTGTAAAAGGTAGACAACGTCTAAAACGTGAGCTAACTTCTGATCTCTTGTCGTTTTTGTTCGTCCCACGCAGTGAAAATGAATGTACCACGAGCAATCCTCATCTAGCAGAGTACATATCCGCAACATGTTTGGTGGCAATATGCAGTGTGTAGAGTTGAGGCACAATCAGACAGGATCTGCTGCTGCGGCGAGTCGGGTAGTCCGTTTTATTGAGCCATCATGCTGCGACCGCCAATCAGACGCCCAGATTGGTCAAACCCCTCCCACGGTCAGCTTGAAAATGAAGCTATCCAGGTGGATTCATGGACTAAACTATGATACTCTACCTGTTCTGGCTTTGTTAATTTAATGTAGCCAGCTTCTAAATCTGTATCTGGTTCACAATTTACGCTGCAAAATGTAGACACTAATAAGTTTAATTTGGTTTGTGTCCCGATGGTTTGAGAGGGAGAGAACGAGCGTTGGTTGAAGGACAAAGACAGTGAATGAGAGTGAGTGAGCGAGCATCAGCAACAAGAAAGCCAGTTAATCAGCAGAATAAAAAGTATTTTCTGATTGTTACACCTCCAGCAACACACCTCATTACGCACTACCGCACAACCCTGTGGCGATTTGCTGCAATGCCGGATTCTGTCTGAATGTACCTTTTAATGTTGCTTGATGTCCTTTAAGTTGAACAAGGCCTTGGCCAAATACTGTGAGAAATGCATTCATAAAATCATCCATCTTAAAAACACAAACAGTTGAGACAAATGTTAAAAAGAGAAAAACAGCTAAGGAAGAGGAAGTGAGGAGAAAAGGGAAGTGGCATTTTTAGAGTATTTGTACGCTGCCTGTGTGACTACTATAGTCAGTCCCAGTGCATTTATTGAAACCTCTCTTTGCACTTTATATGTCGTTTCACCTTTTATTGTAGTATTTGTTTTTATCGTTGCAACGTATTGCAGTTACATTTGCAACACATTTCAGGAAGAAATATTTTTAGCTTCTAACTTTTTGATATTGTTAACTTTGATATACAGTATCTAGTTGTCTCCTTGCTAAGGCAAAAGACAAAATAAAACTAGAAAGCTGACGTGAAAGATTCTGATTCATAATTATTAGTAAGATCTGTGAGAACATCATTTCAAAAGTAAAATTACATTTTTCTAAACATCCTAACAGCTCTTTCCATCGTGCTCATTTCAGTAGCAGATGTGCTCTGCAGAACTACCACTGGATTCTAGTTTCTAATGTTCAGTTTAGGCATTTTTATTGTAGAATTTGAATTGTTTGTAAATCACACATGCCTTTTTGTAACAATTTTATACTGTACATCATATGAACACCGTCACTAATGAATTCATTTTAAAGAAAACTCAGCAATTTGAGCCTGGATTACATTTTTCAGTGTGCAATATTCATTGAAGCAATGGCATTCCCTGCTCGTTCAAAATGCACCATCAAAATTTAATGTGCGATAACGCAACAACAGTTAAATACAGAATCTGGAGGAGTTGTTGCCCTAAAAACATGTGCAGGAGCCACCACACTACCATGCTGCTTTGTCCGTAAAAATCTTGTGCTACTTGGAAAATCAAATGTACCAAAGTATTTTTGTCTCACAGTTGTCCCCTTCGAGATGCATATTGCATCATTTCTAAATAGATTACAAATAAACATCTTTTTCTTTGGACTTTTTCGTGTCACTAACTCTTTTATTCTGAACATCTGAGGCATTTACACCTACAAACTGGACAGCTGTCCATTTATTACCATTAATGTGTGTCTGGTAATTCAGTTTTTAAGCTGAAATGATTGCAGAGTGACAAGATGAACATGTTAGAAACTTTTTAATGAGGCCTGATGTGATTGACAAAGAATGGACGCCGTATTCGTGAAGTCATCCATGAGTTTCTGAAGAGCTGTTTTGAAACTCTGGCTGGCCATGTTGGCAATCCTACCTCTTCCGCCTCATGGCCAATCTAAATATTGGCAAAGACGTGGATTGTCAGTGGACCTATGGACTTGTACCCTTCCACTATACCTATCAAAGTACCAGTAGCACGTAGCTAACAGTAGGTGTTTTATTGGTACCTAATTCATGCAACAAAATTGTAAATCATGGTCTGCATTATGAGGAGTTACTTGAAATTTTTATTCTGACCATAAAAATCATGACTGCATATCAAAAGAGATGTTTAAAAGGGGATGTAGTACTGCTCAGATGATTTAGAGACTGCATTTCAGCACAGTATCATCTTCATAGACATACAAGCCTTTTAGGAATGACACTAAGCTGGCTACCATTGCAGCTCTTAAATTTCAAGATGACTTAACTACAGTAGTGTGTGCACAGCCTGGTGTAGAGAAAGCTGATTTTACTCACTTGTTTGCTTTAATTATGTTTTCTGTGAGCAGCCAATGTGCACGTCACCCATTCCCCGTTCCAACCTTCATCAATATGATCCATTTTGGAGAGGTTCCACTTGTACAAATCACAATGCACTTTTCACAATTCACAATTACACCCCTGAAATAGCTGTCTATGTATAGCCTGTTTGAATGACCTCCATTGAGCTGATAATACCGATTATACCACCCCGACTCTGATCTCTCCCTGTGACGGCTCATTGACACTTGGCCTAAATTTTTCAGGGTGTCCATCCCACCATCAATCTAACGGCCTCCGGCAGGTGGTAGCTGCATTGACATCTCATCTACAAAAATGGGGCTGTCTTATTTGGGCACATCTCTGGTGACCCACTGTCCCGCTAAGCCCACAAGACTCTGAACCCCTGAAGACTTCAATTCACGTCACCTGGATGATCAACATAAGTGGCCAAGTGCAGAGGGAAGCGAGCCCAAATGCTTCATGGAAACTGGACCGCACTTCTTGAAATCAGGTTATCTGAGCTTGCAGATAGATTTCTGTGAAGAGTCAAGTTGTAGGTTATGTAGGTTAGCTAAACTTATAGTAAAATAAAGTCTGGCGACAATAAATCATCATATTCTTGCCTTAATAGGACAAAAAAGATTCCAAATATCTTGGATTTAAACACCTGCATAGTGTAATGAAGTACAAAACACTGTTTGAATGTTATGAATTGTATATAATCCTTCAGTGAAAGTCTACTAGCATTGCAGACTTGCGTAATAGGCCATTAGAAAGTGGTGAAGCACTAACATCAAAGTCTGCATTTGTTGATAAGGTTCCACACTACATATTTGTTCGAAGTAGGTTTTACACATGTAGTTTGTTCTCACTAGAAAAGTGAGCATGAGTGTGCTGCTGATGGAAACTTTTCTCCCTCAATGCAATGTAAGTATAAAGTATATGACTTTTAAATATGAATCTGTAAGTAGCACATACAATATAGAATTAGCAGGAATTTTGGCACACAGCTAAAATCGGTGTACCTGCAGAAGACCCATTTTCAGGGGATGCCATATCCAAATACACTAAGATATTAAAGGCAAAAACTTTCAGGAGGAGTGCGTATTTTTAGAAAAAGAGGCCTTTGGAGCATTGTGTGTTGTCAGACAAACAGGCTTTCAGTCCAGTGGAGTACTCTTTGGACCACTGGAGTTACGGTACAATGTGCAGTCCCCCTTAAATCTGCAGCCATTCTCCCTGCACTGTGAGGCTGTACTTAGGCACAGTGGTTATGTTAGCTAAATGCATGGGTCAATATGTTAACATGCTGATGTTACAGCAGGTACAATGTTCAGCAACATAGTTTAGCAAGTTAGCATGCTACCACTGGCTAAAGTGTTGAGCTGACGATGGGGCCTGATGAAAAGTCAGGTGATCACCAAAGTCATTAAGTTGTAATTCATCCCGAGTGACACGTAAATGTCTGAATCAAATTTCATTAAGTGGCTGTTGGGATAATTCAGTCTGGTGGTGGAGCAACTGACAGACTAAAAATCTCCAACACAAACATTACACCATTAACACACTTTAGTGTGTAATCAAGTTCGAGACAGCCAAGTTAAACAACAGAGTTAAAAAAGAAACTGAGCCAAAACAAAGGTTTCATAACTTTATTCTCATAAAAAGAAATTCTTAATTTATAATAAATTAAATAACAAAAATAAAATAATATCCAATACATCTTTCAAGTTCCTTTGAGACGATTCCTGACATATTCAGGGAGGAAATGAACTTAAAAAAAAAAATGCAGCCACATTCAGTATCACAGTTTACATGAAGATACTATACTGTATGTACTGTAAATAAAAATAAAACACTGCATACATCATACAGTAAAATATAAATACAGATACAGTAAATTAATATAAAACCTTAAAAATAGGCATCTGTATAACAACATTTAATATAAGACAAGTCTGACATCCAATTGAAAAAACCATCCCAAGGATTAATCAGTCTCTAATGCTGCTCTAAACTGGACAGTGCAACTATCTCACAACATCTTCACATCAGCCTCACATACATGAAATGTTCCTCTTGGGTCAGCAGGCCAGATATGTCACACAAAAGCTGTATAAAAACACAATGTCATGATAAAAAACGGGGAGCTCTCTCTTACTCCAGTGTTGTTTTAGTATGATGAAGAGCTACTTGCTGAGGACAGATCCTATGCATGCTTAACATGCTTTAAGATACTTGCAGGACAGCTACTGCAAATAAAAAGAGTCAAACTAATAACAAATCCAGCCTGAAGTGAAAGTGAAAACAAAAATCATTCATCACTGAAAGACTTAAAGTTATTTCATCCCCCCCGTTATGTGCTTCACTCAAGGAAGCCTCAGTGTTTGACTGCAAACCAACCCGTAAATCATTGTTGCGCGGTGCCACATACACAGAAGTAGTCACACGGTGAAACGTGAAAAGGTGAAAGGGAAATTTGAACTTATAGATCGTATTGGAGAAATGTGCGGTGTTTACGAAGAAACGTGTGCAGAATGTGAAACTGAAAACATCTTTGTAAAACACGTGGCTTGAATCATCATGACAGGAAGAACAAAAAAAATTATATACAGTAATACATAAGCTCTGGATGTTGGAGACCATTCATCTATCAAGGGAAAACTGAAAGGTTAGAACGTCTTCACAAGCATTCCTGGTGTTAATATATAAGGGGGCTTTAGGTTAACGATACTTGGCAAGTAGAAGAGAGCGTATGTCTATTTGGAGGCACTGTCCCGTCTCTATGGCAGGCAGTGTGGAAGAGAGACTGGAAACGAGGGCAGTTCGCCAAGTTGTGGCTGAAATAACTCAAATATGCACAATGTGGCTTGACCCTTAAGGTAACACCTTGCGTTTCAGTGGGTGTCTCATATGTGCGGTGAAGCACTGCATGTGTGTGCGCGTGCAACAAAAAGAAAGACGTTTCCTTTCAGTGGAAGATAGCTCATTAAAGCAAACATAGTAAATATATGCTGTGTGTGTGTGCAGCATTTGATTCTCTCCAGAGCTGAGGCATGTGTGTGTGTTGACATCCTGGCTCAGACAGGAGCTATGACTCCCCTGTTATATAACTCTGCATGTGGCTTTGCCTCTGGAGAGGAAAGCAGTTGGGGTGGAGGGAGGGGGCTGCCCTGAAGCCAGAGCCTCCTCTGAGCTGCATCATGTGAACACAGTGACTAAAACCGGCAATACTGAACACATGCGCGTAACTTTGTGAGCGTGAGATGCTTTCAGGCAGTGACAGTGGCTGTTTCTGGTTGCTCTGCGTGCTGAACATGAGTGAAAGTCTATCTGAGAGGTCAAGTAACAAACATAATCGTGCGTGACGTGATTTATGTGAGGTCTCGGTGCTACGGTGTTTTCAGAAAGCTAGTGTCTATCCTTGTGATCACAGGGCAACGCTGTTGGTCCTGCGCTCCGGGAAGCAGAACAGCGAGTTTGACGGGTCGTCACAGTCATCGGGCAGCCCAGTGTCTGCTGCTGCCAGAGGATTCCTGCTAATGACCAAGTCCAGGCCATCTCCTGCCTCTATAATTATGGGCACAGTTAAACAACAGTCCAAGTCCCTGGTCCTGACACGATTCACCTGGAAGACCACAATCAATGAAATCATTCATTATTCAACGTGCTACTGTGTTAGCTTCATATTTAATGGACAGACACAAGAGTGGTATCCATATTTTTATACAACTCTCTGAAAGTGTATGTGTATTCCCGAATAAAGCCAGGAATTGGTTAGCATAGCATAAAGATTGTTTCTGCTAGTCCTTCCAGTCCCTATGCTAAGCTAATTGGCTAAAGGCTACTTCGTGTTTAGCCTCATCTAACTCTTGAATAAGATAATAAGAAAATATAACTTTTTCTGGCAAACAGTACCTGAAGAATGCGGTCATACGGTTTTAATCCTGCCTGGTCAGCAGGGCCATCAGGGCGGATCATGTTGACATAAACGCCTTTTTCCAGGAGCCCGTCGGATACACTGAAACCAAAGTCATGGCTCTCAAGGTCTTTCCTTATAGTCACCTGCAAACACAAGGAGACTTAGAGTTACACGGAGATTGTTAGGGCTTGCACACATGAGCTTTGACACTAAATGTACTCCAGGAATTTATTATTGCACTTTGACAAAGTTTGGGAACTCGTGAGAGAACTGAAACAGCAGAAGGCCCGATATGCTGACTCCAAATATATTGTCCAGTTATTGTCCAAAAGTATTGGTTTGGAGCAACAATGTAATCTCTATAAACAGATATCTGCATGTAAACGCAATAACTGGTTTCCATTTGTAGTCTGAGTAGTAGTGGGTCATGTGTACAGTCCATTTGGTTGCGTTAGCATAGACAGTATAAATGTGGATGTCTGACTGCCACCTGCCATCTTGGCAGTCCTGCCTCTTCCACCTCCTGGCTAATCTAAAAATCGGCAAAGAAGTCTGTCGAACTGAGGCGGGCTGAATGACACCTGGATGCTTAAACAAGCCCTCTGTAACGGCACCTTTGTGTCAGAGACTAAAACTGTCTTTCACCACCATAAACATGTATATTTCTGCTGTGAAGTTGGGCATTTTATTATGGGGGGGCTAACACACACTGACTTGTTCTGTAGCTAGCCTCTAGTGCCTGTTCAAGAAACTGCAGGCTTTTAGTACTTCCATATTGGCTTCACTTCACAGACACGGAGGTTGCCGCTTGGTAATAGTGCAACTCACCAGCATCTTTTATTAGATCCAGTTGGGTCCTAAATGCCTGTAAATTTCAAACTGCACATCTCTGGTTTCTCAGCGGGCTTTACGTTACAAAGGCCAAGATAACGCTTAATGTTTCTGAACACGTTATGCTTTCACAGGCTGAGTAAGTGGTGCTGCTTCCCTTTAACAGCCAAGGAGACTGTAAACTTGACTATTGGTACCACTAAAGCTCACCTTTACATCTTGTACCTCCATCTGTGAAAACACAGCTGGCAGATATAATAAAGTTATGGTCATCTATAAAATATAAAGTGCACTTGGTATTTTACACCATATTGCAAACTTTAACATACAAACTTTTACTTCACAGTTGTTGTACTTCACTATCTTTCACAGCGTTGAACAGGTTTTTTTTTTTTTTTTTTGAAGTCCACCATTGACCGTCTTGCACGTATTAAACAGTTAAAAGGTCCTCGCAGACACATGCCTCTGTGTCATTTGTTTCTCTCTGGATTTAGATCTACACTTTAACAAGGTCAGCAGGTTTAGCCATAACAAGAAACAGCTTTAAGGTGGGACCTAAGATCTCTTTCCATGATATCATGTAAGATGTGTCAACTCAAAACATTTTTAATTTCCACACGGCAGGACTGTTCCTTCCTTTGGTTTAAGCCCAGTTGCTCAGTCATACTCAGTGCCGTGAGATGCACACATGACACCAAACAAGTACACGGGCACATGCTGGGGCGTCACAGCATGTGCAGCTGCCGAGATAATGTATAATGAGTGTTGTGTGTTTCCGTTGTACACACACTGCAAGTCCTGACTGGCCACGTATCCACTGGGTCCAGTTACACTGTATGGACAGCCAAGGTGAGACAAGCCGAGGAGGCACGCAGGTACTTAACGGGTAGATTCCCCGAGGGACGCTGTTGTTTGTACTGTGCTCATCAAACTGTGAGTGCAGCTGACTTATCACCTAAATATTTAACGCTTCAGATTACTGCACACAAATTACAGTGGACTATATAGCACATATCAATAAAATACTTATTGAGGTAGTAAAATGGAAAAGTAGAGAAGTAATAAGGTGTTTGAGGTTGAGGGTAAAATACCTTGATTAATTTGAAATATGGACTACCTTTAGAGTCTTTAAATTGTTTCGTTTTTTGTTAAACTTTAAACTTAACTCATCTGAAGCAAACTCAAACATTTGTTCTTACTTTATATCCCCAAACTAATCAACCAGTTTGTAGTTTGGGGATCAACAATTGGCGAAGTCTGGGAAAGGAGGTGCATCTATATCTTAAGTTTTTATGTTTTTAAAGTCTGTATAAAGTAAGAACAAATGTTTGAGTTTGCGTGACCAAAGAAGAGTCTTATTAACCACGCAGGCAAATTTGAATGATGAAAATATCGACATGTTTTTGAAATTAGGTGTCAAAATGGGGTAAAAATGAGCCGGCTTCTCAGCTCTGGAACACAGCACAGCAGTCAAGCAGCAATTTTAAACCAACAGCGTCAGATGAGTTCAGAAAATGACATGACCAACTTTCAAAAACTCTGAGCGAGATGAATTCCCTGCTAAGGGTGCAGGGGTATGTTCAAGGTGTCATCGAGCCACCCTTTAGGACCGCACCAAAAAAAATCCTGGACTGAAAACTGGTGAAAAACTGTCTTAACCCTTAATACAGACTTTAATAAGATAAGAAAATAGTGGGGAACAGTAATATATAGTTTTGGGGTCCAGTTTAGGATCTCAATGACACAGCCCGCCTCCTAAATCCACATTTCTTACCCCCTTCTTCCCGTTGCTTTAAATTACAGTCCACAAATTACAGTGTAAATATTTTGTACATGAGGGATAGCATCACCATCTGAATCTGTGTTGTCTGTTTTGAGACAGTTTACTCTGATGTGGTTTGGTTGGACGTCATTCTCTAACAGAGCTACCTTGTGCAGTGCCAGGGTCGTAGGGGACAAAATATCAGAGGGGTCCCCTTTGCCCTGCGATGGTACGTCCCTGGCTCCGGTCGACACGCTCAGGTTGCTTTTGTTTTTAAGCTCCTCCTTCTTAATGGGACTGATTTCAGACTGAAACATTGAGTCTTCGTTCATCTTTGTCTCCTCTAGGTACAGACTAAGAGCGCTACCTGTCATGGATGCCTGAAAGAGGACAAAATCAGGAGGTATTATTAGTGCGTCATGTATTAAGACTCCCATTTGAATAAGTAGAAACACACATAACCTCTCATAAAGTGTACACAGAGCCTGATTAGAGGCATTGCGCAAAAGCTAGTCTACATGGCAGCAGTTGCCTGGCCTGTCTTCTCAGATTTAATAACAGATTACACACTCTGGCGATTATCATAATGCTTCATCTGGCACAATCATTTAGGCCAGCACGAGTCGATGAATACACGAATAGGACAAAGCAGATGGAGGAGGAGAGGAAGCAGGAGTAGCAGGAAGGAGTGCTGATGACAGGCAGGCCTACCTCCAGCTCCCTGAGAATCTCCGACTGGCCGCAGGTCTCGAGGTCCTGCAGAGCCTGGGACCAGAAGCTGTCTTCCTGGTTCAGGGTGCCATGGCAACGAGGGGGGCTGATGAATCTATGACAACGCAGGAACCAGAACATGAGAGTGTTCTCGAGGCCGGCACTGCTTACAAAAAGCAGCATGGGAAATGCAGTTTTTGGGCTGTGTGCTGGAGAGTCCCTTTGGAAAATCTCTCAGGACCACACTGTGGCTTTTACTGTAAATTCTCTCACTTGTGGCAGTTCAAACGCTGAGAAGTCCGCTAGATTAGATAAAGTTCAAGTTTACAAAAGTAAAGTCACCCCCCTCCCCGCAAAAAAAAAAATAGCATAATGCTCACAGCAAGCATGTGACACAAAAGTTCACGGGGGGGAAAAAAAGTCAAGTGTGAAGAGACAGATAAGGCTGATGTAATCCTTGGGCGCTTTTTTTGTTGTTGTTGTGGACAAAGGGTGACAGAAAAAGATGCATCTATGTGAAACACCAAAGAGTTCGTGGGCAGTTAGTAAAGCAGATGAGAAAGAGAATACCTGAGAAAGAAGAGAAAACGACAGTTTGGAAAAAGCACAAAACATGAAAGCGTACACAACACAGAATGAGAAGAGAAAATAACTGTTTGCCTTCGTCAGTGAACCCAAAGAGGGTGAAAGAAAAATCAGAGAAGCTCTTATTGATGCACAGTGGTGGAAAAAGTAAGATTATTATTAAATAAATAAAAATGCTTGTCCTCTCTCTGCAGATGGAACAGAGGGGTCAGGCTACTCCTGTATAAATACAATTTTATATATTTTTTCCTTTAAAGTCTGTAAAGGCAATTCTGAGATTTTCTTTTAGTATAAAAATCTACTTCAGTACAGTTGTTGAATAAATGTACTTGGTTTATTTCCACCACTGCTTGTACACAGAATGTGATTTAAATTAAATATGCCCTTTACTGAGAAATCAAAAACACTTAAAGCTGCACTGACATAAAAAGAGATGTTGACAGGAGAGAAACTGCAGGCGTGTGCTCTTACCCGGGTATCTTGTCCCACTCATCCTCGGTGAACCGCCCATCATACAGCGTTTGGTGGTGCACTAGGCCTGCAGAGCTTGAACTGGTTTGGCTCCTGTGCTTTGTACGTCGCCACTCGTTCGGGTTGAGCAATATATCGGACGCTTTGTGAAGATATGTCCCTGAAAAAACCCCCCCAAAAAAACATGGAAATCCACTGAGCTTATTAGATGCAACACTGGAAATAGGTCATTTTTCGACTAGTGTCCAGTGGACCTCACCTTGGCTACCGTAACCCGCATCAAACCCTGAGCTATCCCAGGAGCTCATTGCAGAGTCTATACTGGGCACAGTGGCAGAGTAGACCTCTGAGTGTTTACTGGTCTTCTGGAAGTCTGTCAGATCATCCTCCGTGTCACTTAAAAAGCCAGCTTCTCTCTCCGGAGGCGGCTGGCCATCGGACTCTGGTAAAAAAAACACAGTGAGTGAGTGGAATCAGCATTAAATGAATGAGAAATGTAGAAATGTAGTTTTCTTTACAATATTTTTACGGTTTGCACATTTTGTCTTTTTGTTTTTATGTTATGTTTTTTCTCTTTCTAGTGAAGCACTTTCTGAAACCTTTTGAAAAGTGCCATATAAAATCTGCTAGAGGACAACTGTAGCT
Organism: Nibea albiflora; assembly: GCA_014281875.1. NCBI lineage: Eukaryota > Metazoa > Chordata > Actinopteri > Sciaenidae > Nibea > Nibea albiflora. The sequence continues at coordinate 8,372,829 of CM024793.1, forward strand.
CAAGTGAGATGCTTCTTCCACAAGAGAATAGATAGCATATTAAAAAGGAAGAAAAAAATGAAATACATATCTATATATAATCTTTACAGACAAAACACTTTCTCCTACTCATTAGAATTAATGTTTTTTTAACTTTTATTTTGTGATTTCTTCTTTTTCCGTTTGTGCTTTTTTTTGTCTCAGTTTTGAAATTTTATCTGTAAGATTATTTTTGAAAACCACCACGAGTAACTAAAAAGGAAAGAAGTTGAAAAAAAAAAAACCTACGGTCAGCTTGCTTTTTGATCTTTAGTGTGACAGACTCCCCGGCCATCTGCAGGAGATGGATGGCCTCGCTCAGTGGCTTTCCTTTCAGACTGACCCCATTGATAGCCAAGACTCTGTCCCCTATATGGATGGCCCCAGTCCTAGGTTTAACAGAGCAGAGGAGACAGAGATACCAGAGTATACCAGACAGTACCGACAGGCGGGCCAGGAAAGCTGTCAGACTGCCAGTGCGCCGACTGAGTTGGAAACAAAGAGGCTTCTTGTTAGAGAAAAGACGACAGAGCCATTATTTACCGTCTTGTTTATTCTAGATAAAAAGTTTCCAAAGGGGGGCATTACAGCCTTGAATAAACCAGCCTAAAGCAAGCGTCACCATCTTCTCAAATAACTCTGTCGACGCCCCCGGCCTATCATTCCTCACCTTTCCCCCCTGCCCCTCCTCTCACCTCTCTGCCAGGCCTTTCCTGGTGAGGCCAGAAATGACGATGGGGTCAAAGGGCTCCTCTGTGCCAGAAATCGTGATGCCCAGCGGTCCGTTATATCTCTTCAGCTCGACTGTGTAGATTATGGAGCCTGACATCTCCAACTCATCTACAGCACATGGAGGAAACAACCGATACCATGCAAAGAGACTCAAGATTATACATAAGACTTATAAGATTCTGTGCTAATATACACTAAAAGGTATGAAAATTGATAATAGTGAACTTTTATTTCACATTTTATTTATTATGTCTTATACTTAAAGTATTTTACTGATATTTCCACTGAAGAAATATAAAAATACTGTAAGTACTAAAATATGCATGACGTGATTAGGTTGTTTAGACTTTTACTAGCATTTAAAGTAATTGGTCCTGCGTGGAGCTGAAATGATCAGCCAGTCGGCAACTATTCCGATTTTTAAAAACAAAAATGCCCAAATTTTACTGCCGCCAACTGATTTTACTAGTTTGGAATATTGATATTTCCTTATTTTCTGAATTTTCTGTGATCTTAAGCTTAAAATATTTTTTACAAACAACACATATGAACGTTGAATGACATCCCGTAATAGACATATGATACTATTTTCTCACATTTATAGGGACCAGCTAATGATTGTTACTTGCAGCTTTAGGTCTGTGGTTCTTAACTTAACAGGGTCAGGTGCCCTCCAAGGGGGGTCACAAGATAAAACTGAGGGGTCAGGAAATGATTAGTGAGGTGAGAGAGAAGAAAAAGCAAGCGAGTTCTTTTGGCCTCAAAATGTTATTTAAATGAAACTGGTGGAATCACTTGTTGGTGATTCTTATATAAAATCTTGTTCTGAATAGTAACTAATAACTTGAAATGTCACATAAATGTACAATATTTCCTCTGAAATGTAGCTGAGCTGAAATATATAGTGTCAACCTCCAAGTTGTATGGTACTTTAAAAAATATATTTGGTTACTTTCCACTACTGCTTCTATACAGGGTGCATTGTTTGGTGTTTTAATGTACCAATGTTGTCCTCATCTTTCTGGATCCGGAGTTTGACCATGTCCTCTGCCTGCTGCAGGACATGCATAGCATCCTCCATGGTGCAGTTCTCCAGACGCACGCTGTCGATGGCCAGCAGCCTGTCTCCAGGCTCCAGAGTGCCTGTTCTACCGGACACAAGAGTGAGAGCATCACAGCTATTAACAGGGACCAGGGAGCTGCATCTCCTGACTCAGTATGAAAATCCTATTAGTCTGGTGTCTCACTGGGATCCTTGAGGGTGACCCTAACCTTACCCTCACCCTAATCAACGCTGAGCCCTTCTGAAATGTGGCTGCACCGCCCTACTGATCCAGTTTTGATAGCTCAATCCAATTAGTCTTGTATTACACAGTGGAGTCACAAAACAGTTTTATTTTCTTCATGAATAATCCAACATAAGCCCGAGAAATCTAGTTCACCCCGAACTGCTAAACGTCAAAAGAAATAATGTCTCTCCAATGTGAGCTGCACCAGAACGAGAAAGCCACAGACTGTTTTTGTATTTACAAAAATAAAATCACATGACTCAGTGATGTGAGAGCTGGAGAAATAGCATGTGATGAGCTGTGTGTCGGCATACCTGTGTGCTATACTTCCTTTCCTGATGTCAGAGATGATGAGGGGTTTGCCGGGTTTCTTACTCGCTGATGAAACAAAAGAAGAGTGATGCATGAGATGAGGATAAAGCCAGCCAACTAACTATCATCATTTTTTTTTAAAACCACTCCACTTCCTCTGCTTTTTGTTGCACTAATTAAACTGCTTCCTGATTGTGTTCTTCAGAGCTAGTTAGAGCAGAGACGGTGATGATGAATGCCGGTACAGGCCAGTATTATTCAGAGGTAATGAGGTATGTGCCCTCATGGTTTTGCACGTCTGAATTTTATGGATCACAGAACATTGATTCAAAAGAAGATTTATAATGTGCAAGCCTGTGGAGTATTATTGTGCAACACTGCCCCCTGCTGGATGTCTCGTTGCTAACAGACTCACCGCTGATGGTGATGCCCAGCTCCACTCCTCTCCTCTTTGGTAGTTTGACGTGGAAGGTGCCACTGCTGGGAACCACGGACTCTAAATGGGATTTAAAGTTTAGATACATCTAATCGTGGGGGGCACAAATATAACAAGATCTCACAATGCAAATTCACAAATTACAATATGATACCTGCAATGTCAAACTCAATCTCCACGGTGACCTTATTGGACAGGGCGGAGTCTCGGAGCAGCTGATGAGCTTCCTCCAAAGTGCCATCTTCAGTCGGGATCCCGTTAATGGACAAAAGTCTGTCCCCAACCTGCAGCAGCCCACACCTCCACACACACACGAAAAGTTTGTGTTACCCCCGTGCAACAGCTTATAACATAAATAACAAAATAAATATATATTTAAAAAAGACATGAAACTGGGTGGAAATGTAACAGGATGAAACTTGGGCTGCAGCTAATAATTAATAATGTACGCAGATTTTCCCAAATCAATCTATTCATTTGTTTAGACTGAAAAATGACAATACCAGTTAGTTAAGCTTTATTTATTCAGGAGGTCTCAGTGAGTTCAAAATCTGTTTTACAAGAGAGACCTGAGAGCAAATTACATTGATCAGTTGCCAGTTTATTAGAAACACCAAGCTAAACTAAAATCCTCCCTTCATCAAGGTTATATTGTTTGTAGGTGGTGACAACTGCACAAACTATAATATTTAGCATTGTGTTCTGTAAAAAATGTTTTCATAGACGACGTATGTCAGTGCCTAATTTTGGCTTATCAAATCCGCCTTCCGACATACGGAGGTGTCATGTTGTACAGAGTGGTGTTGCTGTTAACCTATTCTCATCGGGTGGACAAAATAAAAGAAGCACATAAATACGAAGAAAGTCATCAAATCAAAATGGTTTTAATTATCAGCAAGTCCCTCAGAGGAATACGTGTCTAAGAAACTCTTTCCAAGAGTTTATTTGACTTTCTGTATAAAAGCTTCTTCCGTAGTTTGTCTTTTTTCTTATTTTGTCCAAACAAGGAGGCTTGAAGCATCGAATCCTGTTTTGACTGACTTGGTTTAAGTGTTAGGTGATTAACTTTCTGTCTATTAAATAATCCATTGATCTGACGGTTTTAATATGCTCAGACACACTCATCATCAAGGCTTTGTACTTCTGCTTTCGGTGACACCATTTGTCACGTAAGCTGAAAGTATCAGCTTTACAATTTAACATTGCTCATAGGCTTGACATTAATACACTAACCTTATTTGAACTTAGAAAAAAAAAAATCAATCAGATCTCTAATTGCAAGGGCAAACACCAAAAGCACTGTCAAGTGATATTAATTCACTGCAACGACTGCTGCTCATTAACCTTGCGTGGAGGCTGAGACACCAACATCACAGTCGGACGCTGCACTTGAGTCACTCTTGTCCAACTGCTGCTGGACTAATAGTGTTACAAGACCCAGGGGAGACGGCCCCGCACTGCTGGCAGACACCATCATTAATCACGCAAGACAAGGACAGATACGTCACACTGGTCTGATCGGAGCGGTGTGTTAATTAGACTGTAACATGTAGTCATGATCAATACTATGCACTCCCAATACAGGAGCTTTTCACCATTAAATGTAAAGACTGGCTACATCGGTGCAGGGTGGATAATGTGTCCTGCAGATGCTCCTCTCTTAGTTAGAAACACAATCAAGACGAAAGTTAGTGGTTAAAAACTGGGCAGGACCCCACACCTCAACCGTGCCACGTCCGACAGTCCCATAAACACTCTTAACTCTCCCATATTCTGCACCTGTATTCTGCTTCCACTGAAGCACAATGCAGCAACAGACCAAAGAAGTACAAAAGTTCACGCTGCGCTCAGTCTTTTCATTTTGTTAATAAATCATTTAAATGTATCTTGTTGATGTTGTGATCCCTGCTAGTGAATTTGACCTGGGCTGCAAAGTCTATGTCAACTTTTAAAAACACACTTTTATATTTAAAAAAGGGGCTTTAGCTGATCTTTTTATGTTCAGTGTCATATTTTATTCTAGTTTTCATTTATAGATTGCTTTTAAGTTATTGTTGTTAATACGTTCTGTTTTAGTGTAAAGCACTTTGTTACTGTGTTCTGAAAGGTGCTATAAAGTTTGTTCCGGTTCCTTAGTTTAGGATGGTAGATTTTGTTACAATTCATCCTGAGACGGATATGAATGTGTGAACCAAATTTCACAGAACACAGAAAATTCAACCTCTCAGTGGTGCTAGAGGGAAAGTCAGGGCGTCACTTAAGGGTCCAGGGTGTAAGATTTGGGGAAATTTATTGACCAAATATGGAATATATTAGTCAGAAGTCAAGTAAATGATTTAATTCGTGTATAATCACCGTTTTTGTTAGCTTAGAATAAAACTTTTATATCTACAGAGGGAGCGAGGCCCCTTCTACAGAGTCTGGCATGTTTCTACAGTACAAAGCAAAACACAAGCTCTAGAAAGTGATTGATGTTTTTCACAAGTTTCCCTTCAAATTCGCAGCCAGTATTCATCCTCTGGGGAATATGAATGTCTGTACAAAACTTCATGCCAATGTATTCAATAATTATTGATCAGTCTGAACCAAAGTGGTGACCCATTCGATCCCTAGAGCCAAGATGGTAGTGTGGCTAATGAAAGACAAAGATGAACTTCTGATGACCCCGACCACCCAATTCACGAGCCACAGCATGACACAAATGCAGCTCTAATGTGCGTGCCTTCAGTTGAAATACTCATTGAGACACCGGGCTAAAATTAGCTTTTGTTTTTTTGTCCCCCCCCCTCCCTCACATGTGACTGAATGATTAGGCCTGAATGGGCCGTCTAGTTCAAGGTGACACCCTATATGATATTTGTTTACTCATTAGGTGTCTCAGCGTGTTACCTCTCAGCTGGGCTGTCGGGCTCAATAAAGCGGATGACTGGGGGAGCGGACAGCGTTTCTGTAGCAAAGACACCTCCCTGAAGCTGGATCCCAAAACCTGTGAGCGGATCCCCCCTCAGGACGACCTCGCTCGTTTCCACATGAAAAACCTGCCCCCCTGGGCCGACAGAACTGGATGCCAGAGATACTGAGGGACAGGGAAAAAGGGAGGGGACACATCAGAGAGAGAGATATTAGTGGAGAAGTGGCAGATAAATGGAGCAGGAGAAAAGAAAAAATGTGAAGGGAAAAGACATGCACCCACAGAGACGACATGGGAATGGAAAGGGAATGAGTCAGAGCTTTACGTCGGTGATCAGTCAAATCTGTTCGCACAGTGAGAGGGCGAAACAGGAGGGAAAGGTGTTTTAACAGCGCTGCAAACCATTTTGAAAAAAAGGGTCAGTTCATGTGAAATACAAACACAAGACAACAGAAACACCTTCAGATCTCCCACCACGGGAGCTAAAACCAAAACCATCTGCGCCATACACCACCACACACCATGTTTAAAACAAGGCAGGCGATTTGTCATACATGAGCTCTTGTGGTCCTTCTTCCTGTTCCTCCTCTTGCCGGTCGAGCTGCGGGGGCTGGTGGGCACAATCGGAGGGATGGGGCAGGGCAGCGTGTTGCTACCTTGGCTGCTGAAGCCCGAGGTGGCTGTGGAGGAAGGGGAGAAGCCACCACTCACCAGAGCTGAAAGGAGACATAGCACTGCAGGTATCAAAGGGCTGGCAGGGGAAGAGCAAACCACGTCAAATTGCATGACATTTTATTCACAGCAGCAGCAGCTTATGCTCATTGGAAGACGTAACAAAAAGAAGAAGAAACGTGGCGACCGTGTTGGGAGTAAACCTCTTGGAGGAGATTTAAGAAACGTGCTGAAGAAAAGGCCCCTGCTATGGAGTCTCGCCAGCAGCAGTACTGTCACAAATGATAACTTACATTTGCAGTGGTCCTGCTGGTTGTGTGGGTGGCTTGGGCTGCTCCATGTCTTGCAGTGGCTGGCATGTGGGGGATGGCAGTAGTTGCTGCTTTGGTCCCAGTGATGATGGTTGCTCTTCTGCACTTTTACTGCAGCAGCACAGAAGCAAGCACATCCATTAAGTAAACCGAGTTCTGCTCCGCTGTTGTGCGTTTTTTTTTTCTAAAAACTACCCGTGAAATCAGGCTTTCATTCCAATGTCTAAATTTGTGCAGTGCCTGGAGGATAATTCAGAGCAGGGTAATTGATATTTAATGTTTTCGTCATGGCACACCAGATTAAATCCTGTAGTTTAATGTACTTTGATGAGCATCTCAGAATCAGTTAGACACACAGGAGCGGTGAATGGAAAGAAAGAAGAGAGAAACATCTTACTTTTCCTAGCAAGCTTCCAAAAAGCTATGTGCAAACTAGAGATCATTTTCAGAATTTCATTTTCAAAAGAGCCCGAAGGTGAAAAAAACAGTCTGAGTAAGCTGACGGCTGGGCATGCGGCTGGAAGCAGGAAGTGATACTGGCTGGAGGCTGGTGGCTTGACCTTGATTGGAAACAGCTGAAAGCTTGATTAGTGACGACGCAAGGTGTCTGATTGGCAGGCAGTTTGTGTTACTAATGATAACATGTTAATTTAATCCAGTGTGACGATATTCATTTCTTCAGCATTTCTGCTGACTTTTCTCGCTTTGAGCGAAATGGAGCAAAGACTGTTGTTGATGCTGAAAAGCTCCTTACGCTTCATGTCAGAGCCCGTATAACGCTGTGCATCAGTCAAGCAGTATCTGTGAAGCATTCAAAGGGAAACAACTGACCTCCTGTGCGACACACACCTCAATAATTAACTTTCCTTTACAGATTCACGCAGCCAGAATTGTCACCGAGTGTTACATGTGACATTAATCCTCGCTGCTTCATTCGCGGGGGTCTAATCTCTGACAACTTGCTCACATGGATGAAGGATTTGCTGGAAACATGCATGACTGCGGTAGCACTTGGCCGCTTGCCGTATTTAGGAAACCTGGTTAAAAATCTAACACATGTAATCAGAATACACACAGGAGGCACCTCTGGCCCTTTTTGGAGAACCAGTTTCTATCAGGCTCAATCAAAACCTGTAAAGCTTTGGCTCTGGCAGCTTATGTTAAGCTCACCTAGGGGAAGCTCTCCAAGAAACTGTGTTTTTTTTCCCGATCTACGCTGAAACATTAACTCCTAATCTCTTAGTGGCCCTATCAGTTTTGTCAAATCCCCAGAGGAGATTAGACAAATTGCATCTTATGATCATGCCTTATCCCGAGGGGGGTAAAGAAGCTGTGAATATATCGTTGTATCACAATGTCATGGCGCCTTATTCAAGACGTGAATCATTGAATAGACGATTCAGACAAGAAGATACATGCCTGTGAATTCAAAGGAATGATGTCTGTGCTGCACTTTGAATTGAGACAGTTTAATGGTTAACAGGAAGCAATGCAGATAAAATATTTCACTGAGTGGTCTTTGAAAAACTGACGAAATCGCAAGATATTCATCAAAAACACATTGTTCAATTTGGGTGAAAGACAGGTGGATGTTTGGCAAATAAAAGCGTCCCTAAAGAAGCCTGAACTGCAGCTTATTTCCTTTTGTCACGTCGTATGATTCTTCCCATGCTCACACGTTAAGGAGCCGTTGCAGCTGCTGACCCAGAAATAAGCCTGCAGAACATGGCACGAACATGATCTCTGACAGAGAGAGAGAGAGGGCATGTTTGTGTGTGGGCGCGAGCGGCTTGTTGGTATGCATAAGAGGTCGAGTGCGTACCCAAAGGCGGAGGAATTGTGGCCAGCATCGCGCGTGTGTGCACACACACACACACGGGCTGATTCACAGTGCATGGACGAGGGCGACTGGGTGACAGCCAGGTTCCTTACAGCTGTTAGTAAAGCAGGCTAAGAGCAGAGCCGTCACAGTGTGTCACATGGTGAAGACAGCATCCTCCAGCCTGTCTAATGTATATTCTCCATAAGCAGATGTGAATGATGTGACGCTGAAACAATATATAACAATATCGTCTTCTGTGAATCGTTTGTAATGCTCTGCTCATTTGCAACCAAATATGTATAAACCTTTATAGTTTTAAATTGTAACATATTGTATGTATCCAAGTAAAAAGTCCTACATTCAGACTAAAATTACAGGAGATTTATGAGCTTAAAATGTATCCAAACACATATCAAAAGTGATAAATCGTTCCTGAACTGATATATAACATTTTTACCAAATTATACTTTTGAGGTGGAGCTACTTTATATCCAGTTTGTGAAATATTGGATCATTTTACTTAACGGTGTGTGTCAGCATTGGCTGGTAAATTGACTTAATTACATATATAACAACATATCAAGATGTCAAGGATCAAAGACCAACCCTTTCTAGAAAACCCTTTCTACCACCTCAGCCACAGCTGCTCCTTTATAAATCTGTGTGTGTCATCATCTTGGCCCCACACGACCTCTTTATGGTCCTGGAGACACCCACTCTAGCAGGAACTACCATAGAGGTGGTACTGAGTGCCCTGGCAGGTATTTATATGTCTGTCTGTTGACAGATTTTGATGGACAACCGTGCAAAGAAAGACTGTCTTGCTCTGTTTCTACAACACTTCCTGGACATACCTGTGTCTTGCGGCCTGACAGGAAGTCTGCTCTGACTGGCCGGGAGAATCTCCAGTTTTACGACATCAGAAGTGCTGGCCAGTAGCTGCGTGGCCTCCATCAGCGAGCAGTGCTCCGTGCTGGTCCCATCTATAGACAGAAGGATGTCGCCTACATGCAGCGCTCCACACCTGACAGGAGGCACATAGGGTCAGGTAAGTTTTTGTCTGACAGGAAAGTGTCTGTGGAGCAGAGAAAAACGTTAAAGGAGAGTTTCACCTTTCCACCACGCTGGCAGCCTTTATCTTGTCAATAATAATAACTTGTTTGCTCCTGTATATTGTTGTGGTGAGGCTGATCCCCAGACTGGATGAATGACTTTTCACTATCTCCACCAGCAGAGGGCCTGAGGCTTGCTGCACTGCCTCTGAAACAGATAAGACACACAGATGTGATAGGCACCAACACGATTACCGAATGCATCTAAAGCTAGACCCCTGCTATCATAACCTTTCAAACAGAAACGTTTCGTGTTTTCATGTTTTTAAGCTGTGAAATGTAGTTTAAAGCTGCACACGTTCGGCTATCATTTACACCAAAGGTGGCAAAAATGTTTTTAAAAGTAGGTATCGCAGTAAAACAAACAGACAAACATCAGAGAGGGACAGGGCGCTCAAACATGAAATGTACTGAATGCCGTGTTCTGGTCTGACGTAGAGGTGGACACAGAGGAACACAGACAGATGGATGCTAGATATTTTTAAGGAAGAATAGCGTGTAAAGATTTGGTTGAGGGGGATCATACCACGATGATTTGTTGTCTATTTGCTTTTGCTGTTCTTTCATGTTAATCAGTTCAGTTTTACATTATTGTTACATAAAGGTATTTACTGTGAATAAGGGGGCAGAGCAGAAACCTGTGAACACTCAAACTGGTATAAAACAGGTGTTTGTGTAACATGAATTTATTCACTCATTTGACTTTGTCATTGGGTACTGCTGTTAAGTCTCAGTGAAAAATTACATAAATAAATACATTTTTTATTGCCCTATGATAAAAGGACATGTCACTTTGGATGCAGTTATGATGAGCAGCTTTAGACTGAGTGATTAAATGTTCTGAGTGCAGGACAAAGTAACGCAAAGTATTGTGCTGCCCAGTATAACATGACTCCTCTGTAGATAGATTTTGCATCACAGTGAATTGACCTTTAGCTATTTTAAATAAGTTACGACCAATCAGAACTGATAAATAATGTTCATTCTCAGATTTCAGTCCTAAATAAATGTCTCTTACAACTGTGAACCGTCTGACTAGTTCAGTCTGGAGGCAGGAGGTCTGAGTCCTAAACTCCCACATACAGAAACATAATGTGTGTCAACTGTCCTTGGTGACCTGCCCTATTTTTTGGCTCAGAGCTGTGCAGAGTTTGCGATCTTCTGGAGAATTAGTCACCATGACCAAACGGAGGGTTCATTCTGTAGTGAGTTCATGTCTTCAGTGGCACATTTTACTACTTTTTGACCTAACGGTGAGGAGCTGAAAATAGATTTGATTCACTGTGTACACACAGCACACAGTGTTTGTTCTTTCCCACAACATGGTGACAAAATGAGAAACGTTATAAAAATGCCAAATGATTTTGTACTGTTTATTGTACTAGATTTAATTAATGATTCATTTGTGGGGGCATCCTGAGTGAGTGAAAATAACCCAGATAATGTCACAGTGATGTCATCAAGGTAATATGATGTTTGAAGGCGTTTGAAGGAAAGAAGGAGAGTCGCCCCGGCTGAGAAGTTTTAAAAAGTTGGTAGAAAGTTGCATTATGGGGAATGTAGGATCCAGTAATTTCAGAGCTTGGCTTGTCCTAGTCCTAAAAGTCAGAAAATCTTAGCCTGCTGCTTTGATTTTGATGATTATTTTTTAAAATTTGTCTCTTGTGAGTCCTTCAACTTTACAGAAATGCAATACTGTTCATTTAATACATTGGTTTGGAAGTTTCATGTCCAGCCTTGTTTTATGATGTTAGAAAACAGTGTTAAATGTTAAAACTAAGACAAATACTCCTGTGACTCTGGTGCAGACAACCAACCAAATAACCAACTAACTAACCAACTAACCAACTAACCAACTAACTAACTAACTAAACCTGCCATCATTCAAGAGCATTTAGAGATCCACACATTACAATAAAATACTGAATATTACCCATAACTACCTTTCCCTATTTGTGCTCATGAGCCCGTGTGACTCCCTTGGTGGTGTCTCCAGACAACTCACTTACAGCCACATTATTTACCCTCAGAGTGTATGTGTACGGGTGTGTATGAGTGTGTATGTGTGTGGGTGCTCACCCATTACAGAGACATCATATTCAATCAGAAACAGGGCTTCCTGGCCGCTCTGCATCAGCATGGTCAAGGCGTCAGCGTGCTTCTCTCTGTTCAAATGCATCCCGTCTATGCTCAATACTCGGTCTCCGGCCTTCAACGTGCCCTCTCTGGAGAAAAAAACAAAACAAAACACAGGCGACAAGTGCAAGATGTTCATACAAGCATTTAAGCACCAGTCACAGTAAATCATTAAACAGTTCCACATGAGCGGCTCCTCCCAGGTGAGATGAAGGATAAACGAGATAAATGGCTCGAAAGTCTTTGACGGGGAATTACTTTTGCTCCAGTGTTTTGGTGCGCTCAGTTTTTTCGTGGGGAAAAGTGCAATGTTGCATTAGCCTCAGGATGAGCAGTGCCCTTTCTGCTTTGAAGATAACATCCACTACATGTGTCACGGCCACAATTTTCCTGAGCATAGACTGATGCAAAAGAAATAATGTGCAGTCTTAAAAAAATCGTGGAGTTAAAATCATTCAGAGGCTTACATTTGTATGCTGGATGAATGTTTTCACAGCATACGGAGATAAGTCGTTTAGTAAAACATATATTCATTAGGCCACGCGTTACAGAAACACACATGCATGCACACATACAATGATTTGAATAGGCTCATTCATGCACGACCAAGACATAAAATGCACGCAAGACACATAAATAGCTACACTTGTGCTCAGACTAACACTAGCTCATGTCCTCACCTGTCAGCAGGACCTCCAGGCCTCACACATGTGACCACCAGAGGACGAGACCTGCGCCAGTCCTCGTGGAAGCCTCCTAAAAAAAAAAGATAAAAACACAGAGATGAATCTGTACAAAAAGCAATCATTTTTTTTTGTCCTATAAAGGATTTAAATATCCTGTCCACTTACCTCTCATGACAAACCCAAAGCTGTTTCCCTCTTTGTGTAAACACACCTCTATGGTTTTGGTTATGACTCCTGAGGGGTTCTGGACTGAGAGAGGAAAGAAAATTATTACTACGACCCTCTAAAGTCACACATAAAATGAATTATCAGCAAATGTAAAAAAGCGTTCACCAAAGTGTAATTGCGGCGTTATCTGCGTGTAACTGCTGAATCATGAGAATGAACAAAGCGTTGAGGAAGTATGTTTAATTAATCTCAGTGGGGGAAATTAATTCTCTGTATTTGACCCATACTAACGATTTAAAAAGCAGTGAGCAGCCTCAGCGCAGCGCCCGGGGACCAACTCGGTTTCTGAGGCTGGAGCCTTGATCAAAGAAACCCAGTAAGTATCGATTTGCAGCTCGAAAGATGTCTAGGTGCCAAGGTTAAATCGGGGCTAAATTTGGTTTGACAATTTTTACTTCAACACGACTATAATTCATCGTGAAGCCAGCGTCTTGTATAGATCCTGGAATAACTAATATACGTTACACTCACAGTTTGAAGCTTTTGCATTTGAAATTTCTTGCAGAATCGTGAAATCTTGTTTTTGACTAGTGTATTCACCATTCCAGTGTACGCTACAGTGAGCATATTCTCTCTTTACCTTGCTGACAGAGCTTTCCCTCTGTGTTTACATTATCACAACCGCAGCATTTACATATTCCTATACCTAAGCCCAACGGAGCCACGTAGTACGTGACAAACTCATAAAGCAGTGAGAATATTCTCGGTTTTAGTGTGTGTGCGTGTGGCTAAAACCAAATGGCAACCTGTGAAATGAAGCCAGTGTGGAGGTGCCAAAAACTGCAGTTCCCCACTGGCCACTTGAAGTTGGCTGTAGGTTGCCTCCAAATTAAAATGTCCAACTTCACCGCAGATATAAACACATCTGGAGCCTGGTACAAAAAACTGTTTTGGTCTCTGTAGCTTATTTCTCTGTTATCCGTAATTAAGTTGCTTTAATTGGCAGGTGGGTTTTGAGCACCCAGCCACCCATGATCTACATCTGGTGACATCACGGATACTACATCCATGTTTCATAAAGTCTATGGCTAGCAGGACAAATTGCTAACACACTAACTACACAGGTACCTCATACAATCCCATATTAAAGAAAACTTGCACTGTGCCTTTCGTTAATAAGCTTCTTTATTAATCATCTTCCTACTTTGTGCATTTGTTTTAATGACTCAATCTTGCAGAACTTCACCTACCATATGGAGGCAGCTCGTACTCCACCTCCAGCACCACTCGCTCCCCGATATTCTTCAGCAGGCTGATAATCTCATCGTGGCGAAGCTTTGACAGGTTGATGCCGTTCACTGACTTGATGTAGTCTCCTACATTCAGCTGGTCGCTCCTGTAGTGAGTTATGGACAGGCCATCAAGGCTGGATCACGACCTGGGCAAACTTCTCTCAATGATCTGACTGTGTCTCACGCAGGGGTTTAATTTTAACACCTTAAACTGGTAATGTGACTCATACTGACGATCTCATAGTGAATCATCAACAACTCAACAAAGTCTCCCTCCCAGTAGGATTTTATCCACATTCTGCTCGTTGTTGTGGGTTTTTACTGCTTCAAACTTTCTCTCTGATCTCATCTCTCTAAACTCACTGTAAGCTGCCTGTTTGCTCCTGTTAGCAGCTGATCTGGTCACGATCCAAATTTTTACAATAAAATGTCTAAATTCTCTTGATTTCACCCTCTCAGATGTAAATATTTATTTTGTCCTCTGTGAGAGAAAACTGAATATATTTGGACAAAGCAAGACATTTGAGGATGTCACCTTGGGCTTTGGGAAACAGTGATCAGCAATTTTTCACAATTTTCCCAACAACTAATCAATTAATTGAGAAAATTATCAACGGATTATGTGAAAATGGTTGATCTGGTTGAATTTTCCGGCTGTTGTGGCAGATTTTTACAACATGATCCCCGTTGTGTGAAATAAGATGAAAGTAATCCTGGTTGGTTGCATTGATTTGCGTCCACACAGTTGATAATTTGATTATGAATCTGTTTGCAGTATGTAAACTAACATACAGAACCAACTGTGTGGTGGACGCTGGGTTTGGACGGCTGAAATCGTCTCCTCTTCAGACAATGACAGAGATGGTTGTACATGGTGTCTCACATATGACATTGTGAGTCAACACGCTGCTCACTGGAGAGCAAATGATTTAAATAGTCACTCTGACCTGCTCGCCTCTATCACCTTTGGGCTACTGCCAGTCAGCGCTGACAGCAGACAGAGAGAGACGTCTTAACCAGCAGATCCGAGCGGGCCTGTCATCCGGTGCGTTCTCATCACACAATGTCACTGCCGCTCCCTCTCATGTCTCTCCACGCAGTAAATTAGCCAGCACTTTCACACAAGCTTGAACTCAGCTGTGGGAAGACAAGCTGCTTGGAAGAATTAGCACAGTGTCTGTCTTTAAACCTCTTTGGATTCGACGAGCGTTGGCATATTTGGCCAAGACATTTTCAGAGGGGGTGTGTCATTCTTACAAAGCTGTGTGTTTGTGTGTGTGTGTTAGACTTCAGTCACACGCTGTTTAATCATCATGAAACGTGAGCTCTCCAATATGTTCTCCTATCATGTGGTTGATGTCGGGGAAAATGAGTGTAATGCTGTTAGATTGGTTTAATCAAATCTTGATTAAGCAACAGAAATCAAGCTCACAGTAGATTTTCCTGAATATACAGTGAATTAAGCGTGAACTGACAAGTAAAAAAAAAGAATATTTTTCAATTTATGGACACATCTTTTGTGGTTTCTTGGAGAAAAAGTGGCGGTACTCTGTGGGATGGCATCAAGCTGATCTAATGCCTACAGTCCTGCGGTCAGAGCACGCTGGTGTAACTCTGCAGCACGTGTACGTTTGTAGGGGCAGAATAACGAATCTGGACAGCTCGTGCAGTTGCCAGGTTTTAACCGCATCACAGAGCAGAGATCTCACCTGGCAGCTAGCCCACCTGGCCGTAGGTTTGACACTCTGGGCTTGCCGTCCTTATCGGAGCCTCCGGAGATGGTGAGGCCGAGGCTGCTGCCTTCCCTTTTCATCAGGTCCACCGTGGTCAGTCCTCGGTACTCCTCTGCTGACAGATACAGACACATCCACAGTCAGCATTAACGTCCGCCCTGACAGAGTCGCCCTGTCCGAGAGGCGACGAAAGACTCTTTTCTTCAGCTTTCTTCTCCTGAACCTCTCACAGAAATGCTCTCTGACACGCGACCACATACTATACTTTCTCACTGTCCTGTCCTTTTCTTGTTCCTTCACATCTCTCAATCTGAGTGAATCTTTGTGGCGGGTTCAGGAGGAAGAGGAGCAGGAGGAGGAGGAGGGCAGAGTCATTTTTATGAATACCACACTAAATACTCATGATGGAAAGAAATTCAATTCATTATTACATTAAAAAACACTCACTGAAAATTTCCACAGTCTCATCAGATCGTGAACCGAAATCCAGTTCTATTCTTGAGTGCATGGAAACGAGTTTGACCTTAACGCTGACGGATATGTGCTTAGTATATGGTGTCATGAGAGGACTCATTCTGTCTTGTGCTCTGCATTGTGCTGTGCTGTTAAATCGCTCTACGTGAAGTCTACCGAGCTGCGGTTTAGTGCAGATGACAGGTATGCCACACAGGCATTTTTTTTTCACCTTATCCAAGCATTCAAAACAGTGCAGCATCAAGCAGAACATAGCAGACACATGGCTACACACACGCATAAAGCTCACACAAAGACAGCATGACTCTTCTTCTTCTTCTTCTTCCTTCCTGGGTGCAGGAGCATGAATCAGACAGGAGATAGAAAACATGATATGATATGAAGTCAGGTTTGACTGTTGTTGTACCTGAGAAGCTGCGTCTCTGGGATGAATGTGATTGGTCAGTTGCCCCGGACTCCTTGCTCCCCTTTGAGTATGGTCCTTCATCTGAAGAGACAGCAGGGGAGGTATGGAGGTGCTTTTATGAGGCACTGTGGTGATATGAAGGGAAACTCAGCAGCAGAAGGGCTCAATGAACATGACCATCCATTGCGCATCATGACAGCTGCACACACACTCAAATGCTTTGAACTGCAGCCTGGGTAACATGAGGGAAACAGCACTTAGCCAGCAGCCGCATCCATCCGTCGCTCATTAGCCAACCCAAAACCGAGCAATAAGCCTGAGCTCGGGATCCTGGAAGGTCACTTCACTTTGTTTCCACGACAGTCCTATAAAAGGGTCAAGAGTTTAAAATACCTCCGCTCTGTCTGCAGCACAGACCCTTGAAAACCATTAATTTAACACAAGAATACATTAAGAGCGAGCCTGATGTATGCGAACACTACAGCATAGGAATTTTCCTGAAGGAACAGCATGCGGTTAATGGACTGCTCGGGCATGGAGAGAAAATCATCATTTTCATGTCATTTACAGCAGCTGCGATAGGAAGTCGGAAAATATTCAATCAGCTCAGCAGAGAAACAGATTATTTGTGTATTTATTTATTTTCTCTTTTACCCACAGTGGGACTCATTTATGACACAGCGCTGGGCTGGCCTCAGATTAGCGGAGCCACTGCTTGGCCATCTGAACCTGAATGCAGCCATACAGGCACGTCAGCAGTCACAGTGACGAGGAAACTTGACTTGGCACTTCTCTAATCCTGTCCACCGCGGATTACCTTTTCAGCTGTCCGGTCCACAGTGATTGAACATCGTATTGCAAACTTAAAGAAGAGCTGTGCCAAGTCTTCTTTTTTTTTTTTTTTTAAGAGTGGAGGAGCCTCGTTGATGTTGGTGCCTTCAAATTTAAGTAATGAGGTGGGCTAAAAAGAGCTAAAGTCTCCAGTGACTGCTTTGATGTAAAGAGTGGTTAAAAACCTTATTTATATTACAAAACTGCCATTTATATACCAGTTTTTTTTTTTCAAACTGTTAGGCAGGAGGGTCAAAGATACTGCTGTGAAAAGGACAGGTGCATGCTGGGGTTGTAAATGGAGGCAATTTAAAATCTTCAGCGCCCGGTTACCGCAATTTGCATTAAAAATAGCACTACTTCTCAGAGTGATAGCTCAGTCGAATCTGAAAACACACACGCGATACACGTATTTTTAGAGTCAAGCGTGGCTTACACTTTCCAGGGATATCATTACATGTGTTCGAATTTCTATAAATCCACTTCAAATTGATTGTAAAAGATGCTCCTAAAAACTCCAGAACTTGCCTGAGGATCATAATGTTTTCAGGTGTTCTTTAGTGTCGGGCTAATCCAATGGTACTCGTGTGTTTAGTCATGGGAGCACTGCAAAGATTGCCAAGATGTGAATTCAAATATTGGTCTCGAAAATTGGGCTGAATTGATTGCAGCGTCCCAGACATCCCAGCAAGTCTATAATTATCTACTAAACTGAAACAAGACAGAAAATAATAACAGGAGTGACAAACTCTATTTATCTAAACTTCAGCCATGTTGCACTGTATATACTATATATATATAATATTTGAGAGTTTGATGGTTGTCAGTTGTCTCGATTTTGTCTGCAGGCCTGACAATATATACACTCAAATCAACACAGATAAAAATTATCTGTGTTGATTTGTAAAGACTGAACTGGGGGAAGAAAGTGCTTGAAGGGCATCAAACCCGCCGCCTTCTCTCCATCTGCATCAAGTTTCCACATCTGCCCGGCTGAAGATGAGGCCTTTAGACAGCTGAGAGGCATGGATCCTTTATCAGACCTTCTCTGCCCTGAAACCTTTGGCAGAGCTTGCAGTAAAGAAGAAGAATCTCGTGGACGCAGCTGCCTGAGTCAGACGCGAACGATCTTAACCGGACTTTGCATATCATGGCGATGTATGGAACATGCATATGCAGAAAATGGCATTTCGCGCTGATTTACACACATCCTTGCACAAATATCATCGTCCAGTGGCTGTGAGGCACACACACACACACACATACACAAAGTGAATGACACATCACAAACACGTTGAGCTGGGCAAAAGCCTCGTAACCACGCGGGCTCCTGAGGGCCCCTGACAGTCCGGCAGCTGTCACTGCAGTCAAAAGGCAACATTAGCTGTGGGTAACGCAGACCCAACGCTTCGCACGTGACTGAACACTACTGTACCATCAAGCCATCCCCCAACCATCCTCCTCCAGCTTAAAATAACCATTTACGCTAATGGCTAGAATTAAGATCAGGACGTTTAATAATCAGCCCCAACAAACAAAACAAGCACACAAAAAAAACTCTGCTCTGTTGTCAGTTAAAGTTTAGTTATTGGCTTTCAGATGAGTGCCAGAAGATCCGCATCTAAAAGACCTCGGAGCGTCACACTGACTAAAATAAAACGATACGCTCCTGCATAAATATGTGGTGAGTTAATTAACTCCTGATTTAATTCAGGGCACTGTATGGCATCCCTCTTATAACCAATCAGAATCTAGGTTAAATATGGGGGGCGTCACTGACAATGACAATGAAATCATAATGCTATTTTCAGATGTAAAACTTTATTTATAAGCCGGGACCTGCCAGACCCAGTTTACGTTGCTATATCTGCCCCAATTACACGTGGCAAGGATGCTATTCAGAGCTGGTGGTCAGTCCACTCACATTTGCTCAACCTATCACAACAATGATGCATCAATACATGCGTGAAAATGTATTTATTGCCCCTAAAATCTGCTGCACATTAAAGACAGATGCTCTTTAGAGAAAAACAAACAATCCAGGTGATCCCTGACCCCCCCCTCCTGCAATGAATCCTCCACTACAACACACAAGCTGACCCCCTCTTGGGGTGCCCTTACCAATGCTGTTCTTGGTGTCTCTCCTCAGACCACACAGCATGGCTGTAGTTTAGTCAGCGCAGCCACCCTTGGGAAGTAACCTTGCTGATCTGTAGTAGTGTGGGCAGAGAGCTGAGGTTCCACCTGAGGTTAAAAAAAAAACCCCAAACTAAAGTAGGCGACCCAAAAGACTTAGATAAAACACCATCTTCGTTTCTTCATTCCTTTGCCCTAAGTCCAGCATTTCCTTTAACCTATTTGCCAGCAAGGACTGAGCTCCAGAGGGCAAATCCTGATCCTCAGTATTTCTCTATTTATTTAATGTTGACAAAAAGATGTCCTCTCAATCCTCAAAAAATAAAATAAATGTAAAAAAAGCTACCACGCTCTGTTTTCTAGAAAATCCAAAGCTGGGAGTGCAATGGTTCATGTCCTTTTCTTTCCATCTCGCCGTGGTTCCATTTCTGAGCTATTCTTACTAATCATTCGTCCTTTTCCAGTGGGTTTATCATCCCCTCTCACATGAGCTCAACCCTTCTTCTCTCTCATACAGAGCCAGAGTGAGTGTGTGTGCTCCCTCTCTCTCTCTCTCTCTCCCTCTGCCAGAGGGGTTCAGTGAGGCAGGCACACACGATAGTCACTCCCTCCCCCAGCACACACACACAGACACACACACACGCACACTCACTCTTTATCCATTTTCCCACCAAGTCAAACACCCCTTCGTATGCACATCCTCAAACCCACCCACGCTCACAACGCACACTGCTGAGATTAGACGTGACAAAACTGCACACAGTCAACTCTCACCACAATTAACACCACCTGCATATTCATTGTCAGACTAATCCCAGCACTGTGTCACGTTTTTTTTTTTTTCCTCAC
Source organism: Nibea albiflora (assembly GCA_014281875.1). Lineage (NCBI taxonomy): Eukaryota > Metazoa > Chordata > Actinopteri > Sciaenidae > Nibea > Nibea albiflora. The sequence goes on from CM024793.1 coordinate 8,393,155, forward strand.
ATAGAGGCTGCGCCCATTTCAAAGAGCTTGTATCCACACAGTGCTAGTATGTCTTACTCTAAGCTCTCTCTCTCTCTCACACACACACACACATAGTGGAAAAAATGCATATGTAAAATTCTCGTGCGGAGCAGCTGCCTGTTTCGAGAACATGTCACATTGTTATTCAGAAAAGTGCAGTTGCCGTGCAGCAGGCTGCGATGACAGATCCGGCATGTTATCACACTCTGATCACGGGAAAATAAGTGAATGGTGCAAGCAAAAAGAAGCAGGGACTTCAGGAATGCGAGCGACTGTGTGAAAATGAAACGCACTACTGCCAAAGCTCTGCATCTCACGTTTCCCCCCTCCTCCTCGGGAGAGGGAAAAGGACGCTCTGCTAATCCCGGGGCCCACTGAGGTCCCTCTGGGCCAAACAACAGAGGGACCCAACGGGTCCCACTGCCACACCTGTCTGACCATTTGTCATGCACACAAGCCACACCACGACGCCTGCCACTTCCTGACCTCTCCAGTGCAGCCACCACCAATAACAACAAATAGCCTCCTCCTCCTCCTCCTCCTCCTCCGTGCCTCTTCTGCCTCATTTGCTTTGGTCACTACGGACAAATTGTTTTCGTCGCTGAGATTTTGGAGGCAGGGAACACCACGCAGCACACAAAAGTCATTTGACGATGTGAAATCAAGCCTACTGTTCTACATCTGCTTATTTTACAGATGTGTTAAGTGATTACAAACAAACATTTTTCCACGTTTCTACCCGCTGTTGCATAGAGCCTAATTAGTCAGCTGTTCCAGTGGACACAATACTCTTCGGTGTAGATAATTTCCTCAGAGACTTTTGTCCTTAATACCCCATTTACAATGTGAGCGAGCGTAGACTTTTAGAGCGAGACTAATTAATTTCGAGCAGAATAAAGAGAAGTGGGAGACAGAGCAGTGTGTTGGACTGATAAAAGCCTCTGGGAACACCGTGGGTTATAATAGAAATTGACTCTTTTGCACTTCCTCTATGCCACACATCAACATTATTGATGCAGACTGAGTGATAACACAATGATTTGATATAGAAAGTGGAATATTTGCAATGACCGTGGCACTCAAATAGAGGTCAGTGAGTGCTAAAAGAGGAAAGAAACAAATCAAGACTGAATTTTTAAATATTTAAGAGTCTCAAGCATTGAATAACCAACTGATCTGAACATTATTTCAATATTTCATTCATATTATTATTCAAAAACATCCTAAATATAATAACCTACATTTTCACTAAACAGAAACAAAGTGTGTATTCTCAGCAGGAGGGTCTGAATCTTAACCGACTCTTCAATCAAACTGACCACACTGCCACCTCATGGTGATTGGATCCAGTTGCAAGAGAGACTATGAAAAGCAGTATTACTAATTCATGTGTCAGCCAGCACAGATGAGTGTGTGATGAAAAACACGGGCCAGCGGATGAGGATGTGTCACACACAACAACACTCATGCTTTAGTGATCACCTTTAAGCCCAGATTTTAGTTTAACAGGCCTGCAGCACAAAACTCTGTTAAATGAGTGCAGCAAAATGTAAACTGGTGACAAAAAATTGGCAAATAAAACTTTTAAGTTTTGAAAAATACACGTTTTGTTCTATATTAAAGACATGAACTGAATACATTTCCACCCCCCTCAAAAAAAAAAAAGGGACATGTCGGCTTTACCTTTGGTTCTCCCTCTGATGACGCCTAGTCGACATCTAATGGAAAAGGAGAACATCCTTCTCTTTCCTCCTGCCGACCGGCTGCCTTTCCTCAGGGAATCTGTCTGAGGGAAGGCGAAGGAAAGCTGCTTGGGGGCGAGGCGCCCCTTTCCAAACACTACCCTTGCTGACATGTTCATTTTCCGACCGGTGACAAGGGAAAAATGGTTTCTGTCCTCTTCCTGACACTCTCACCATCTCCTAGACATTGCACTCTTTGCCTTCTCCTGCTGGTTTCATGTCCTCCTCCCTCTCTGGAGAACTTCCAGTCCTCTCAGGTGAGTCTTTCCAAGCCACCCCAGAAACAGGTGCAGGTTTTTTTTTTTTAAAGAGAGAATAAGATCCAACACTGTGATTGTTATTTCCCTGACCATCGTTGGTAAAGCACTTCCTTTGGTTCTAAACAGCCACAAGCTGACTCGCTAAATAAATGTTGTGTTTTTGCATCTCTGGCACTGTCGGTTTTTACGGGAACAGATGGTGGAGGGCTCAGGGCTGTGGGGCACAGCTTGCCTGCCAGAATGCAATGGAAACTTTCTCTGCAGGGAGCCGGCTCTGAACATCGCAAAACATTAAACAATCTGCCATTTCAGGGCAGTAACTTTTGATAGCATTTTATTGGATCTATTGATTTTACCACATACTGTCAGCTGCAGGTTTGTCTAATCATGTTGATAGGTGATATCAAACTGACACCGTTGGTCCAAAACCCAGGAGGAGAGCTGGTAGTTTAGTCTGTCCATCCTTCAGTATTCTCACCTTAGACACCAAGGCCAGTTTACTGGTCACGGCCGTCTCTGTTCAGATGGTGTAAACAGTTTTATATTATCCTCTGTGGCTCAGAAGGGAGCTTTCATTCAGATACAACATCCCAGATGACGTCAGAGCGATCGGAGTTATCTTGGATTTGGCTGGAGACTTCAAATCTTTAAACAGGAAGCCTGTGATTGGCACTGCCTGGGACCCATTTCACAAATCATCCGTGGTGGAGAAAGTAATCTGTTACTCAAGTAAAAGTAGCAAGAGTACTTTGTAAATCCAACTCTGTCACACAAAGTCGCTGTTTTATTTCAGCAGAGGTGCAAAATAATGTTAAACAAAATGACTTTTTATTCTAGACGTACACGTTTCATTTTATCTACTTTAGGTGCTGTTAGTTCATTCAGTCTACATTAATGCACTGAAATGTAATAGCTGCATGTTATGTATTGCATGTAAAGTGATGATAGCTGAGTAAAAGGTGCAATATATACCTCTTGTGAAGTGGATTTATAAAATGGAAATATATGAATTGCCGGAAAACTACTACTAAGTGCAGTACTTAAGGAAACTGGGTTATTTTGATTACTTCAAATAGTCAAAATTCATATTAGGTAAGATATTGCATGATGGGAAATGTAGGATCCAGTGCTTTTGAAATTTGAACCCGGGATAGAGGTCAGTATGTGTCAGCCTTTCTTTCATCAATTTTGACTACATTTTTCATTAAAGCATCTCCCCGACTGCGCTTTCATCCTGACTCGTCACAAAAATAACTCCAGTCTCATGAAACTGGTGACCTGGAATCATTTTGGCAAAAGTGAAATAAAAAAAATAAATAAAAAAAAGCATGAATGGACAGTGAGAAGCCGTACAAACTGTAAAAGCATGTTATCTTAAAAGCTACCCCAGACCACATCTTGGAAAGAAAACCACATTTATTCAAAGTTACGTGGCCTCCTCCATTTACAATGTGGGTCAACACTCATCTTCAGGCGTCGTGCCCCTTTTGTTCTGTTCCAGCGTCCAGTCATCTGGAAGGAGGTGAGGAATAACCCTATTTACCCACGGGAGAATACAACCAGCTCTGTTGCCATCAGGCCAGACGCCAACTCATGTATGAGGGCATTTCTGTGCTATTTTGACACCTGCCCAACTCACCATGCAGGAATAGCTTTAGTCTCAATCGTGACCCAAATTAACAATCCATTTATAAAACTCTCCACTCACTAAAACACCCGTTTATACACATTTTTACCATTTCAGATTTGTGGTCTGTGTACATTTGCATTCCTCTCAGTTTGACATCAGCACACATCTGGTACAAAATGTTGACAGTAAGACTGATGCGTTGGTCTTGTAACCTTGGGATAAGTCAAGGATTTCCAGATGTCAAGTGTGCCAAAAATATATCAAGTCTATCTTTCTGTTGAATAAGACAGGCTTTGGTCTCCTCAACACCGATATTACAAGTTAACCGAACCTGTCCGTTGTCGTCACCTGCTCATCTCTTGGTGCTGACTCAGCCCACCATCCCTTCACGTGTCAAGTGTTACTAGTTTAAACAAAGGTCAGACGCAAACTTATCTGATGTTGTAAAAACATTTTTGCTGTTTTTAAAAGACAACCAAGTGGTCTGAGAGTATAAAGTCATGTTTCACACCTAACATTTCCAGACCTGTGCAACAACCTTGCTAACAAGCGGTAAAAGAAAACAAAAAGATCCAAGAGACGATTTCCATTTTTAAGAATTTATTGTGAATAACCAGTTTATTCGTTCTCCTCGCTCCTGAGCCTGGCGTTGGGGTTGGTGATCTTGATGGCCAGCTGAGCTGCCCTCTCCACGATCACCTTCCTGTTCTTGGAGGACACGTTGTGGGCGATCTCAGCGCAGTGAGTCCTACAGAAGCACAAAGATAGGAAAGGTGTTAGCTCTTTTGTATTACAGTAAATTTGCTCTCGACACTTTGCTGAGCAATTTTAATCCTGGGTCAGGAAACAGATTTTGTTGTTGGTGTACATTTCAAGAGTTAAACGGAGAAATTTAACTGATGCTGTAGTTGCAACTTTCAGATACAAGACAAACTGAGGTGGAAATGTAACACTAAAATTAACACATTCAGATTTCTATCACTTTTAAAAGGCTGTTCGTTACCAACTCATCCAAACTATTAAAAAGAGCCGGGAAACAGCAGACCAACACCTAACACTGTTCACGGAGCAGCTTAGTGAGCTTGCCAGTTTCTTAAATCTGGCTGCTTAGATTTTTGCATCCAAACAGTCATGAACAAACATCATTGACCAAACTGACATTTCCAGGGATTTATATGCTCAATAACAGTGACTGGCTCTTCAAATTGCTGCCAGATTTCGGCTTCAAAAATGTGGATGGGAAAAGTCAAACGTCTACGTTGAAACCGATTTCTTTCATATTTTGGACATAGTCTACTCGCTCCTGTGGCGATTACACAGTGGGAGACCTTTAAGTATAAGCTGCTGAATAAGCCTGGTTAGCGAGCTAAACTCGCACAGGTTGGAGTTATGCACCATCTCAAATCAAATTATCTATCCCCGTCCTCAGGGGATTCATTTACAAACAATCCCCTGAAAACAAATCAATTCAAGCCCCTCTATGAGGGTCGAAGTTCAGTGTGACTGCACTCAGATTAAGTAGGCAGCATTTAGGATCAATCTGTGACAAGCAGCAAAATAATCTCAAGTCTTCATTGAAAGTAACAGGATGATGCAGCTGAGGAATTAAGGAAATCTACGCTTTGAGCTGTGCTTGCTTACTTGACAGGCATCTCAAGTCATTGCTGCCACCTGCTCGCTCCACTGTGTTACACTTAACTTCTGGTTTAAAATAAACTGACAAGAGGAAAACAGCCAATCACTAAGCCTGAATCCCTCCAGAAACCTACAAATGACGTGATTAACACCAGGTTTTTGTGTGCAGAATTCAAGAACCGCTATCAAACTGGCGATTCCTGGACATAACATTTCTAAAAGTGACTTAAGGAACCGAGATTTGGATCAGTGTCCTGATCTTTTCACAGCATGGAACTAAAACGGCAGGACAGACATAAACCTTACAAATGATCGGCTGTTACAATCCCCTCTTTAATACTTAAAGCTACATTTTATGGTTGAACAAAGTGATTGTCTGTAGCTGGTTATACTTAAGTCGGTTATTAGAAGAGATAAAACTAAATCTCTGCTTTTACAACACCCAAATATTTGTTACGAGCCTCATCAAACCAAATCCACAATACGGATTATTATTCCCATCTGATGTCAGGACCATTGTATTTTCTTACCTTGTGAAAAAAGGCGGTGTTTTGATGTATTAGAAGCACGTTATTGCTCGCAGTATTTATTCTATAAGTCATATCATAAACTGAGCACACCAGTTCCAAGCCTTGCAGCCATTCAAAAGGTCGCTCACCCACTTTGCCCTCGAGCTTTTCAGACATGTTAGTGTTTTGAGATCTCTGCCACAGACGTCTGTCACCACCACAATGTCACACTGGAGGTGAATGTTATAAAGTCGACCTCTTAACAGAAAGAACGCCGTAATAAGCCAAAATCAAGCCATTAAAAATGTATATAACGCATCATTTCTATGAAAGCTTTGATTAGACATTTGCATTCACCTCTATTATACTAAGGTGGCAGCAAACGCTTCAGCAGGCATCTCAAAATCTCTGCAAACAGACCACGCCTGGTGTGAACCCGACACAAATCAAGTCAGGGAAAGTAATCTACATCGACAACTTACTTGTTACTCATCATCAGGACCTCAAGCTCCTTGACGTTGTGCACCAGGAACTTCTTGAAGCCGTTGGGCAGCATGTACTTGGTCTTCTTGTTGCTACCATAACCGATGTTGGGCATCAGCATCTGACCCTTGAACCGCCTGCGGACCCTGTTGTCAATACCTCTGGGCTTACGCCAGTTTTTCTGCAAGAGATATGTGAATGAGACATTCGTGAATGAGTTCCTTGTTTGTCTAATCTAGCAAATGAAGACAGCCGAGCGCATGTACGTGAAGCAGACTCTTACCGCGATCTTCACATATCTGTCAGACTGGTGGCGAATGAACTTCTTGGTTCGCTTCTTGACAATCTTGGGCTTTGTGAGGGGCCTGAGGGCTGCCATGGTGACTGAGGACAGGAAATAAACAAAGTTACAACCAAACAGGCTTCAATATCGCACCACAACGTGCTACATGCTAATGGGGCAGTATCGGCGTTAACTACCACCTGTAGGTGAGCTCATGAAGACTTAGCATCAACTTAAACATTACATGTTGAGATCCCTGCAGTTAACTCACTGGCACATGCATGGACAAATCTGCCATTGCCACTTAAACGTCTGTGTTGAGTGAACCTCCGGGTAAACGTGTTGGTCAACGTCAGCTAGCTAGCTCGCTAGCCATGCTACTCTACTCCGTGCTCTCAAACAGTGAGACCAGGACAGAAATAAACAATAAACAATAAAACTACGTTTATTGTTGGCAGCTGCTGTTTGTCATTTCACAGCATGTATCTGTAAGACTGGCTGTATAAGCGGGCCTTCACTGAGAACTACAACCCCATTTTAACAGTGAGAGCGCTAGCCGCTTTAGCGGCAGCGCTTTGCTCAAGAACAACTTATTAATCACGGTGTAACGTAATAAAACGGTCAATTTCGTCCAACATGTGTGAAATGAACGTATATGATTGATAAACCACAGCAGGATGGTCAAATAACAGCACAAATCAAGCGGATTAACGTAGATTGTGTGGACTCACCCGCCGATGTAAATCCAAAAAGGGACTTCGGGGACGGCGGAAGGAAAGAAAAGGACTTCCGTGGGTGCCGCAAAGGCGTATGGGTACTGAAGTTTATTAGAGTTTAGCCCTTTACAGGCAGTTGTAGTCCACTGGAATTTACTTTTACTTTTTTTCATTCTTAAAGCACTTTTAATGAAGCAATACGACTCTTATCGTGTTGTAAATTTTATGTCGTCGCGTTTTAAATGCGAGTTTTAAACATCTGTCGTGTTTACACATGAAGACCAGCTTCATGCGCACTTCCTGAAGGAATGAAACTTTTTTTTTTTAACTTCTCGAAACCGAGTGATCAAATGTGCGTATAAAAACTGCTTCATTACAGATAGTGTGAACTCTCAAGCTGAAGTTCAGACCCACTAAAAGTGAAGTTGTGTTCCAGTTTGAAGAAGAAGAAGAAGAGGAGGAGGCGGTAACTGACTGGTATAATGCACGCAGGCGTGTGGAGCGATAATAGGTAAATGATCTGCTCTTTGTCACATGATTTTGGGGAATATAGCGTCTGTGTACTCTGATTAAAGCGCGTCTCAAGACTCGGGGCGGTTTGTGTGTGCTTGTTTAGTTGCTTTTGCGGCGTTTTGAAATGGAGTCTCGGCCTATATTAAGGTGAGCGTGTGCGAATGAATGTGTATTTTTGTACTAATAACTAAATGTGAGGAGCCTAACTTTCGTTTCCCGTTATTTCACAGTCACCACAATCGGACCTATGGAGTTGCCAACCCCGGCTATGTACCAGCAGCAGCGGCGGTTGCACCTGGTAAGATCCACGGAGGTTTAATTTCCATTTTGTACCTACAGTTTAAACCTTGTTTTTTAAAATCTTGTGGCATATTACAATATATCACTTCCGCTTTGCACATCTGTATTACGTCATTTGACGGTGCAGGTTAAGTGAGGTTTCTGACACCGAGGTGGCTCTGCGCGCCGCTGCAGTACAACCCAAGTGTTACTGTGTTAACGTTGCGATCAAATCAATTATAGTGTTGGTTCAAGTGTATAACCGAGTTAAGAGTGTGTTAGTGTAGCTGTAAAGAAACATCAGAATGGATAATAACATGGAGGGGCACGGTAAGTTACTCACGACGCTGTATTCGGGTCTTCTCATGGAAAAATAAACTGTCCTGTCAGTGCTGGAAACATGTCACGACTCCACGTGCTGTCATTTAATCTGAATTTTCTGTAAAGATCAGGTGGCTAGTGTCTCTAACTTTATTTTTTAAAAGGATAGTCGTCTGTGTAATGCATGAACTCTTTATGAGATTTAAGCTTTCAAAGTCTACATCCACTCACATATGACTGAACTGGTTCTTCTGGTTTTCTTTCAGCAATGTTCGCCCCACCCGCAGCTGGTTCCCCAGGCCCTAGCGCTCCTCCGGCCAGCATGTTTGACAGCATGCCTGGCTATGAAGGAACATTAGCAGGAGGTGGAGGTACGTGCTCCTTCTGACAGGCACACCTATACAGTCTAATGAAGTCCAGTGAACAGCTCTGCCGCATACTTTACAGAGCTTACATGTACAGTTTTAGGTGAAGCTTTCTGAGAGGTGTTTATTTAACTACATGTTACAGCAGCTTAAGATACAATACAACAGAAAAAGTGATTAAAAAGACACATAATTACAAAGAAAATAGCAAAAAAATATATTTTAAAAACACTTACATACGCCTTTCATATGTACAGATGTGTTTGATGGATATTGGAATGTATTTCTTCTAGTACAACAACATCATAACCTCAATAATACAATCAGTTAAATGAATACCTCCTTGACAGTGACAGTCAAAACTTAAAGGGATGGTTGTATGAGGCATTTATGAGTGTATCACTTCACTGCGGTCAGCATGTCATCATTTTGGAGAAGCAGACAGCGGATTATAGTCTGTATAAAGGTAAAGTTTATTGTTGAGCTGGCTCTGCTGGATTTTCCAGATGTACCTAATAAAGTGGCCACTGAGCACATTATATTATATTTTATTATCCTTTATTTTATCAGGCAAGATATTATTTACAATGACAGCCTGGCAAGCTCCAAAAGACTACGGCAAAGGAAGAATATAAAAGACTAAATAATACTCTGATATATTACAATATGCCAGGAATGAAGAGTCATCAGAGGAAGCATTGAAACAGGACAAAAACAACCCTTTTAATATCTGTTGTAGGTGGATTTCTTCCCCCTCCAATGCCTGCTTACCCAGTGCCTCAGCCTGAACCTGGACCTGAACAACCACACTGGAAGTAAGCCTGAAACGGTTTCCTTCCTTTTTTTTCAACATGTCGGCTTGCAAAATATTTTCCATAATATTTCTTAAAAGTAATGCAACTGAAGCATTTCACGTGTTTGTACACTTCCCCTTAAAAGATTGGACTAACGTCCTGTATCTCATTCCCTCACTGCTGACAGCATCCCATCTATAAGTGAAGAAACAGCCCGGGAGGCGTTTGTCCTGTTTGCTTCCAGCAAGTGCTGCTACAGTTCAGCACCAGCAAAGGATGGTGTGATCACCGGCATGGATGCATTCAATACCTACAGGGTAAGAGGCGGTCTATTCATGTGTGAAGGGTGTGAGAATCAATAGACGTAGCAGCTTGAGTAATAGGATTTGGATGTTCAGTGGATGAAAAATCAAATTATCAGATTGATAAATGACTCTTGTTTGTTTTCGTCTTTGTTTTAGTACCGCCTGGAAACTTTCACTGAATCAAGATTAACAGAGTGGAGTCACGAGCCATACAATGGTACAGTAATATTACTCGCATCAGATGCATAAGTTGAATTCTTATCAGTCAGCTGCTAATTGATACTGATAATCTAATACCTTGTTTTATTTGGATCAGGCCAACCTGTGGATGCCTTTTCCCAATCACCCCCAGGACCTTGGGATATACCTGCTCAAGCCCCCAGTTTTTTTATGGATGGCAAACAGACTATCAAAGTTCCTTACACGTCATCTATGAAGGTAAATTATCTAACACATGTCTGAAGAAGAAAAAGTTCCTATAGTCACTTTTTCTGACGCAAAACATTTCATATACAGCCTTGCCATGTTTGCTTGGGAATGGGGAGAAGACCTTGCAAAGACTGTGCCGGCGCTGGTAATGTAAGTAATTCACACAGAGTTTATTGACTTTAATACCTTTTAGCGAGAACATCTGACAATATGTTTTCCTGTATTGCTCCTGTCAGAAAGTTTGTTGGGTCTGCAACGGATCTGGTTACCGCCACGGAGATGATCGATGCCACCACTGCAGCGGCAGAGGGAGGGAAAAGTAAGTGTGGGACTTTTCTATTCTAGCATGTAGCATGTAGGGACAGTGTTAAATCTTGTTACGAGGACAATGACCTCTTCTTTTTGAGGCATAGGCCAAATTTTGATCGTTACTATGGTGACTATGGTAAATAGTCAGAGTCAGGGAGTCAAGGATAAACATATTTCCTTGTTTGGAGACCATTTATAAACACAGAGTAGTTGTGGATTAGCCAGAGAGGACCACCTCTTTAAAAATGAGCAGTCAGTGCATGCGTAAATATAAATTCAATGAACCTTTTTGCACGAGTTGTCTTGGACTACTGTCCAACTGCCTGAAATGAGGATTATTGAATGGAGTTCTCCACAGCATCCATTACATCTCATAGTTTTCTAATGGAGTAAAAATTAGAGAGTAAGTTCAGTTCAGTTTGTGCTTCTCCTGAAAATCCTGATATTTACTAACCTTTATTCTGTTTACAGCTGTAACCACTGTCACGGACAAGGATCGAGCCTGTGCCCCACGTGTCGTGGAAAACAACAGCTTCTGGTCTACATCAACCTGACTGTGAAATGGTGCTGCTTCCTCATTATTGTTTATCTGCAAGAATATCTGATTTAATCAACGTATTTTCTTAATGATTTGAAAGTCATCAACATTTATTGTTTCTTCACATTGTTGATTTCTGTATAACAGTTCTTTTTTACTACCCTGCCAGCCGCCTGGGGGTATTTCTGTGTTCAGTTTGCATGTTTTCCCCCATGTCTGTTTGGCTTCTCTGCCGGTACTCCGGCTTCCTGCCACAGTTCAAAGACATGCAGGTTTTTAGGTTAATTGGTGACTCTAATTTGCCAAAATGTGTGAATGTTAGCCCTGTGATGAACTGGCAACCAGTCCAGGGAGTGTGTCCTGCCTCTTGCCTCATGTCAGCTGGGATCAGCTCCAGCTCCATGCAACCCTGATAAGGAGAAACAGTTCTGAAGAAAAAAAAATAATAAATTCTTCTTTTTTATGTGCATATTTTCAGGACCAACAACATTGATAACTATGTGGTGGAACAGTTAAGTGGACTGCAGGTGGACAACCTCAGCAAGGTGTCTGGCAAGGAGCTTTTCAGAGACTCTCAGTACATGGTAAAAGTTTCTCACTTTCTCATGGGGCACAAGATATAAATATGTGATTATGATGTTTCTTTCATTTGTGAAATATGTATATATATATATAAGTAAAAGTTAAATGAACTCTATAAGGTGCAATACTGACCCAGTAAACAAACATCCTCAAAGTGATGGTGATTCAACACTGATTTCTGATTACCCTGTGTAGGTGTACCCAGTGGTAGGCTTTCCAGACCCTGCTGTGGTGCAAGCTGCACAGCGCCTTGTCAATGAGCACCAGGGCAAGTACTCCCAGACGTCACGCATTTTACAACAGGTAATATTTGTATATAAAATAATTTTACTTAAGTATTACATGAGTATTAGCATCAAAATATCATTGTGCAAAGTGATATATATTATATTACTAGATTTACTAGATTACAATTAGTGATGTACTGATGTGTAAAGAGAGGGCTAATTTAAGCTACTTTATACACTGCTGGGTATTTTAATCCATAATAATAGACTGTATTTATTAGTTGACTCATAATTTGTATTAATAATCTGAACGCGCAAAGTAACTACAGTACCTAAATCTGTATATAAATAATAAATGTGGTGGAATGAAAAGCACTGGCCTGCAAAACATAGTGGAAAAGAAATATAAAGTAGCTTAAAATGGAAATACTCAAGTACTAAATGCAGTACTTGAACAAATACTACTTTGAGTACTTTGTTACATTCCACCACTGGTTAATGGATTAGATCAAAGCTTAGTTTTGTGTTTGTCTAACGTGCTCATATTTGCTTTCTTTGTCTGCAGCGTCAAACCATAGAGCTGATCCCCGTCACCAAGGTGACCTACTCATGGAAAGGGAACTCACACATTTACTTTGTCTACGGGAACGAATTCAAAGTTAGTGCGGATAACTATCCCGCAACCTGTTGCTGCTCTATAATGTAACGGCAATGATTGCGTGTGAAGATTTTCCCAGATCAGTGGGTATCAAAACGAGTTACTTTCACTTAATAAGTCATTTAGGATGTTCAGTACAGTTCACTGATTAACCCGGCTGCTCAGGCAGTTTTATTTTTGATTAACTCACAACAAAACAAGCAATATTGGAAATGTTACGTGCCATTTGCATGCAAGCACCACAAAGAAGAATTGTTTACTGCCACGATATTAACTATAATTGTACTATATTCTCATATCCTGAATATATTTGCTCATATATGTTAGCAGTCATTTTTTTATCATTAAATAAAACAACTATTTGATACTGACTATCTTTACAGGTGATACTTTTTCATGTTACTGAAATGCATTTTCACTTATAGCAATTAGTAATTTAAAAAAAAAGATGTATTATGTGTCTATAAATCACTTTTTTTATGTGTTTGATTTCGCTTGCTTTGCATTGATTCATTGATTTGAATAAATGGGTATTTCGCAATGTTTTGCTGTCGTCATTAAAAAGTGGACCGCGTCGCTCGCGAAATGACGTGAGGAACGTGTTCGCCATAATGATAATAAACCGTGAACAACAAAGCTCACAATAAAGCCAATTCGGCTTTGGCTGTGACACGGTGAACCACACATAGATATCCACCTGGAGGTGAACGAGCCTGGGCTGACAGCGGTGGATAAGAGTCTTTGTAAATCTGGTGAAACCGGTGAAGAACTGAGCAGAACAACGAGGTAAAGTTAGCACGCTAAGCTAAATAGCCTGCTAGACCCTGAGTGCTAGGTTACATGCACAGGCAGGTTTGTGTTGTTTGCACCGGGACTTGAACCTGACACGGTGTGTCGTACGTGTCCGGACAGCTCAGGCTTAATGTAAACTGTAACACAAGAATCCAGAAGTGGCCAAAGAGTTTAGCCAGAGAGCTAAAGCAGAGCAGCTTCCTTGTTTAGCCACAGTGTAGCGGCTAACGTTAGCCAAATAATCGCAACAGGCAGTGTTTTTGAGTTTGTTGCGGTGACTATCGGCTGTGAGTGAATGCAGGAAATCACGCAGAGAGCGTCAGAGAGCCGAGGCTGTGGTTCACGGTTAAATAAGGGGAAGGTGCTATCTGCATGCTAACTCGAGGCATAATAGTCCTGCATGTTTGACAGTTGCAGTCCCTGGAGGGCAAGCTGCACCTGCACACAGTTATGTGATGTTTGTGAGGCGACGGAGCGAAGCTGTTTGTTGCTCTTTGTTCTGCAGACTTTGATCAAATATGTACTGTATATACGTGTGGCGTGCTTTCCTGCGTTGTGTTGACTTTTTCTAGCTGCAACCCATGACACACAGCTGCATGCTTTGTCACAGCCCCCCCTGGACTAGCAGATAAGTGTACCAAACTGTATGTATTAATGATTAAATTAACCTTAAGTCTGCCATCCTGACCATAACAGGCTGCGCTATGGCGTCGGCATCTGCCAGTGTGGACTCCAAGGCAGAGCTGACTGCTCTACTGGAACAGTGGGAAAGGGAGCAACAAGGCAGCACCCAGGAGCTGGTTACCATCCTCACCAAGTCCGTGTTTGTTTTTCTTCTTCACCAGCTGCTTTTTTGTGTGTGTGTGTGTCTGTGTGTGTGAGACTTAAACATAAATGTGTTGGTGTGCTGAAACTTTCAGAATCTCAGAGCTTGTGGAGAAAGAAACAGAGGAGTACCACAAAGCAGACCCAGACCCTTTCGATGATCGGCATCCTGGTATGGGGAAAGAAAAAAAAAAAAAATCAGCGCACACGATGGCAAGATTACTGGAGATTTAAAAAATGTCTATGTTTTTGACATTTCCCTCTTGGCCACTAGGGAGAGCTGATCCAGAATGTGTGTTAGGGCACCTGCTCAAGATCCTGTTCAAGAATGATGACTTTATGAACACCGTAAGGCTTTTTTTGCGTGCAGAAATATTTTAGCACCAGAGCCAGACGGTGATTTATTTATTTATTTTCTCCTTCCTCCTTTATAGCTGGTGAATAGCTATGTGATGACCAGCAGAGAATTTCCCCTCAATGCAGCAGCTTGTCGCCTGCTTCAGAACATCATGCCTGGACTGGAGACAGCTGTGGTCTTTCAGGAAAAGGTGAGTTCATGATAAGATAACGGCACTTTTTTCTCCTCTCTCTTGTTCAAACACTGTTTTTATTTCAGCTGTTCAGCTGGTTCTCCAGATCCATGATCCAACATGTTTAGTGTAACATGTTTTAGCTGTGTTTAGGGGTTACAAGTATATCAAATAATGCATGCTTACACGCCTCCCAACAGCGACTTTATACGTTTGTGTTTAGCTTTGCTCTGACCTAAGTGACAAAACAAAGAGGAAGCTGCAAAAAAAAAGGAAGATCTCTGTGATGCCTTTGGTGTCAAAGCAGTTGATAAACAGAATAGGGGCAGAAGGGAAGTTATTACTGAGTCAGAAGTATTTCAGCAAGACTATCAAATGTAGATAAACAGAGACAACATGAGTTTTTGTCTACAAACTCCATGTTTGCTTGTGGAGTCACAGTCCAGCCTGCAAGTTAGTTACACTTTGACCACTGTCCTGTGACAGTAAGCATGAGGACAGATAAACTGTTGCTCTCTCTCGCTCTCTTTTCTTTTAAAAGTTACAAAGTTCTTTCAAGTTTAATCTGTTAATTTGTTAGTTATTTTATACTGTAGTTTAACTGCACTAATACAGTTGTGATGGAAGCCATCATACATTTTTATTTGACATGCCGAACATTAAGAGTCTGTTCACATTCGTCTCTCTGAATGCATGTCACTGTTTTAATGTGTGTGTTCTCCTCAGGAGGGCATAGTTGAAAGGCTATTTAAGTGGGCCCAGGAGGCCGAGCAGCCTCTCAGAATCTATGCCACAGGCTTGTTGGCCGGCGCTATGGAGAACCAGGACATCGCAGCCAACTACAGGGAGGAGAACTCTGTTTTGGTCAGTTTTATTTGAATGAATAATGCATTACACAACCGCTGATAAAACCGTGTTTTACTCATCATCAGCTTTCCATTAATTTGGTTTCCATGCTTTACTTTGACAGGTGCCTTTGATGCTGCACCGCTTGCGTGAGCTCCAGGATAAGGATGCTGAGAACAAAAGAGAAATCAAACGGCCCAGCCCCAGGAAGACTTTGAGTGAGCCTTTGCTACCTTTAGATGAGGAGACTGTTGATGGAGGCTTTGAAGACAAGCCCTTCACACCAGGCAGAAACGGCAGTGAAAGAGAGGGGACGGGGCCAGAAGAGGATGGCGACATACACCTCTCAACCATCGAGCCCGAAAATGAGCTTTCGTTCCGTCTCAACTCCCCTCATAAGACCAGCAGCCGGGCCAACTCGGCTGTAAAAACCATGATGAAGCCCATGTCTGCCCCGGGTTCGCTGACACACCAAAGTGTGTATGATGGCAGCAGTTACCTAAGAAGAAAGGCAGAGAGGGAGAGCGGCAGGACTTCCAAACACAAGCTAAATTTCTCTTTGCCAGAGCCAGAGCGGAACTTCAGTGAGCTTTCCAACAGCAGCTGGTCTGAGATGAGCCCCTGGGTGATTGGCAACAACTATCATCTGTACCCTCTGACACCAGAGATCGAGCAGAGGCTCATCCTGCAGTATCTCACACCTCTGGGAGAGTATCAGGAGGTTTGTCTTTGTTTATCACTTTATGCAAGTTGTGAATTCCCCTTGTCTTAACAGGGACTGTCCAGCAGATGTCAGTCTTCCACAATTATGATCAAAGAAGTTGCTCTGCTCCCATATGCGAGTGATTCTGAAAGCTCCAGCAGCTAAATATTTGCAGAGGTCCCTAGTAAATTTATATTTTAAATGTATATGTTTCTTCATTCCTTCTTCTTCTTCCCGCAGCTGCTGGCCGTGTTCATGCAGATGGGAGCTCGTGAGCTGCTCATGCATTACATGGATCTAAAGCAGACTAATGATGTGCAGCTCACCTTTGAGGCTCTGAAGGTAATCACTTACCTCCTGTAGTTGACCCTCCATGATGCCATGACACAAGGTCAAACCCTCAAGACTTATGTCTCTCCTTCGCTCTGTCTTCTCGCAGTACCTGGCTTCTCTCCTGCTGCACAAGAAGTTTGCTGCAGAGTTTGTAGCTCATGGAGGAGTTCAGAAGTTGCTGGAAATTCCCAGACCATCTATGGCTGCGACTGGAGTGTCTCTGTGCCTCTACTACCTTGCCTATAATCAGGACGCCATGGAAAGGGTAAAAAAAAAAAAGTCCTCTAAGTATTTGGTTATAAATCTTCTCTAAAACAATTATTGTGTTTAAATCTGCTGTACTGAATACAGCAAAACATGTATCACTGTGGGCGGCATCTCTGCATGAAAAGTAAAATACAAACAATGTTATTAAAATAACAGAGTGCCCTGATAACACCTATTACCTGGTAAGACATGCTTCCCATGTACAAAGCCCAAGGCCTTGCTGCAGCGACTCGGATTTGACTTAAGCTAGCAGCCATTTGTTGTGTGTCATCCTCTCTCTCTCTCTCTCTCCTCTCTCTCTCTCTCTCTCTCTCTCTCTCTAATAAAATAACACAATATAGTCCTTCACGAAACCATCTTGACATTAATCTTAAGGTGTTTGAGGAGAAATGATACTGCAGTGTAGCTCTAGTCGCGATGCACATTTGTATTCACTGGTCTGTCCCCCCCCTCCTCAAGGTGTGCATGTTGCCCCACTCCATCCTGTCAGATGTGGTTGGTTACACGCTGTGGCTGCTGGAATGCTCACATGCGTCCGGCTGCTGCCACGCCACCATGTTCTTCTCCATCTCCTTTTCTTTCCGCGCCGTCCTGGAGCTCTTCGACAAGCAGGATGGGCTCCGGCGCCTCGTCAATCTGGTAGGGCAAACCGCGCGAGACCCCCGCCGTAACCATGTTAACTCAACCGTCTGTGTATCGTTCACAGAAAATACATTAACAGTCGGTACAATCTCACAACATAACGTAACAGATGCTGACTGTGCACTAATATGTGATATGACTGTTTCCAGATCAGCACACTGGAGATCCTGAACCCAGAGGACCAGGGAGCGCTGCTGAGTGATGATGAGATTTTCTCCAGCAGGCAGACGGCCAAGCACACCTGCATGGCCCTGCGCAGGTACTTTGAGGCCCATCTGGCAATAAAGGTGGAACAGGTGAAGCAGTCGCTGCAGCGCACAGAGGGGGGCGCTCCCATTCACTCCCAACCATACTATAAGGTACGCAGAGGACAAAGGATAGCATTTTTAAATGTATTATGCAGAGGTCATGTTTCGTTGCTTTGTTAATGCTTTAGTTCATGTGTTCCTGATCACTTGTGTTCCACAGGCTGTCAGCTACAGCCGCGAGCAGGTGGTGGAAATGATGGAGTTTCTTATAGAGTACGGTCCTCTCCGCCTATACTGGGAACCAGCGGAGGTCTTTCACAAGTTGTCCTGCGTCCAGCTTCTCCTGCAGCTCATTTCCATTGCCTGTGACTGGAGGACCTACTATGGCAGGTGTGGACCAGACACCAATTCTCGTCTGTTTCCTTTTCTTACATCCAGTTATTAAATGAGGTGTGATGTTCTTCCCTTGAAGGAGCGACACGGTGCGTTATGCCCTTGACATCCTGAGTATCCTCACAGTTGTTCCAAAGACCCAGCTGCTGTTGTCTGAGGCTGTCGCTGTGCTTGATGAGGGGGGATCCTCTGTTTCCACTGTTGGTAGGTCTTCATAATCAGTGTTCATCTGGTGTAATAACATGCAGTGTCTTTGTATGTTTATTTCAAAGAGGTTGTGTCCAGCCCTGCTGAGAACACGACTCGAGGTATTATTATTCATTCGGTTATTTGTTTTTTCTTCTCTCTCTCAGGGATGAGTATAGTCCTGGCCGTGGCGGAGGGAGAGGTATTTGTAAATGATGCCGAGATTCAGAAGTCGGCTCTGCAGGTCGCCATCAACTGCGTCTGTGCTCCGGACAAACGCATGTCCAGCATTGGCAAGTTCATCGCGGGCACCCCGCGACGCCGCCTGCCTCAGCAGACCAAAGCCAGCGAGAGCGTGCTCACTAAGATGTGGAACGTGGTGCAGTCTAACAATGGCATCAAGGTAGAGTCAAATTACACCATCTGCCAAAGCCTTTGTGACTTTTTTTTTAAAGCTGTACTTGACTTAAAAAAAAAAAAAAAAACATTGACAAAAGGCGGCCGTTCTGTGGCAGTGGCTAAAATTTCTTGTCAAGACATTTCTTGACAGGCGGTAAATGGACTTATATAGTCCCTTTTTAAAATGTTTTGTTCTGTAAATCAATGTTTTACCATCAAAGCCATGTTTGTATGAACAGAACTAGTAAATATACAACACTGTATTTATTCTATGGAAAGATGCCAGATTTGCTGGTATCACATTTTTGATTTTGATTTGATTCAAGAGCCTGAGATCGATATAAGACAATATCATATGACCATTTAATATGACTGGGATAGCTGAGCTGTCTTGACATTCACAAATATGAGCAGTCAGTAACAGATTTGAATGACAGTACTCGGAGAGGAGTGAGGAGAGTTAAACCAGCCTGTTCCCAACAGTCCAGCAGGGCCATCTTTGTGAAACAGAAGCTCATCCCTCACTTTCTCGCTGCCTGGTTGACAGCTACCTCCCCTCACACGAAGCAAACAATAAAGTTATTATGCTTTTTACAGACTGGCAGTTAATCCCTGCTGTGAGATTTTGTTTTTGTGGCTGAGATTAACTTTTGCTCTCTCTCTCAGCAGCCGCACGGCCCTAACAGAAGCTGTAACTTATACCTGTAACTCTTAGCCTGCCGTACAAACCACAAAGCAGTCGCCCCCAACTCACCCGACAGACTCCCCGTGGCAACGTTTCCTTGAAGAAATTCAACTTTGTTAAACCATCAGAAGCAAAACAACTGAAATACGTGGATACAGTGAGAGATAACGTTAGCGTGGTGTATATATTCTGCTTTTTATACTGTTGAATGTTTATAAAGGAGATAATATGGATCTATGGTCATTCAGTTGATACACCTATCCAGATCAGACAATAGCCTCTTGGATAGGAATGTCATTATTGTGAGTTGCATTCTCCCTATTCCCTTTTCAGAGCATCTTTTGAACAAAGGTCCTGTACTGAAGCACTCAAATACCTTTTCTGTAGCATTTTGAGAGCGCACCTCTTATAATGATTGCTGCGTGTCAGTTCACACCGCTGTGAACCTTTTTCTAATAAATAATATTAATAAAAAACGTTACACCCCTCAGTCCTCTGTCAGCCAGCATTTTTAACTTACATTCGCCGTCTGTCCTGTAGGTGCTGCTGTCCCTCCTGACGGTGAAGATGCCCATTACAGATGCAGATCAGATCCGGGCTCTGGCTTGTAAGGCTCTGGTGGGTTTGTCTCGCTCCAGCTCTGTCAGACAGATCATCAGCAAGCTGCCTTTGTTCAGCAGCGGACACATCCAGCAGCTCATGAAGGAGCCTGTGCTCCAGGACAAACGCAGCGAACACGTCAAGTTTTGTAAGTTTGCGGCTGAGCTGATAGAAAGGATCTCTGGGAAGCCGTTGCTGATCGGTGCGGACGTGTCTCTGGCGTGGCTGCAGAGAGCCAGTGTGGTTGCTCAGTCAAGGATCTCCTTCCCTGACAAAGAGCTGCTGCTGCTTATCAGGAACCACCTTGTGGCCAAAGGCCTTCATGACACAGCTACCACACTCACCAAGGAGGCAGATCTCCCGATGGCATGTTTGTCTCATTCTTCACACTCAGCTTCTGCTTTCCCTCCTGTCACTCCTCCCCTTCCTGCCTCTCCTGTTGCCACTCTGCCCCGCACCCCACGGCTGGCCAACGGTGTTGGGTCAAGACTCGGAAACCATCCCTCGCATTCATCCACCCCAGGAACTAGCAATCCACAAACACGGCCCTCTACATCACAACCCACTGGGTCTTCTGCTGCTGCTTTCCCCTCAACGTCTGTCCCCCACTGTACCAATGGCTCCCCGCTGATCGGACGAATTGTTTTCTCTCGCGAACGGCAAGCAGGGTGCAGCGCTGTGAGCTGCAAGAAACCTCGGGTGCTGAGGCAGAAGTCCGATCATGGCGCCTTCAGCCAGAGTCCAGCCATGAAGAAGCAGTTTGACAGACACCTGCCCTCCCCTCCTGCATTAGACAGCATCATCACAGAGTACCTGAGGGAACAGCATGCCCGCTGCAAAAACCCTGTGGCAACATGTCCGCCTTTCTCTCTCTTCACCCCCCATCAATGCCCCGAGCCCAAACAGAGACGCCAAGCACCCATCAACTTTACATCCCGGCACACACGGAGGGTTATATATCCTAAATACGGGGGAGTGGATGGAGGCTGCTTCGACAGACATCTCATCTTCAGCAGGTAGGTAAAACACAAAGTCGGATGACGTCCCTCCTCCAAAAAATGTCTCTCTATATCCTTTATTTTCCACGTCGCAGGTTCCGTCCCATCTCGGTGTTCAGGGAGGCAGACGAAGACGAGAGCGGATTCATGTGTTGTGCCTTCTCAGCTCGCGAGCGGTTCCTGATGCTCGGGACGTGCACGGGGCAGCTCAAACTCTACAACGTGTTTACAGGCCAGGAGGAAGCCAGCTACAGCTGTCACAGCTCCGCCATCACCCACCTGGAGCCCTCACGGGTCCGTAGAGCACGCTTACTTGCATATCAGTTGTTGTATGCGACGTCTCTTTGTTGCCTAATGTAATCTTTCTTGAACTCTTACATCTAAGATATTGAAAGTCCCACTCTACTTTAATACGTGGATGTCTGGGCAGGATCTTGTGACATCATAACTGGTCTAGGAATAGATGCAATTTAAACGATATCAGAATATTCCAAGCAGAGTGTGTGTGTATGTTGAAAACATGCATCTTTAACCATCGTATTTTGTATTTTTAGGATGGTTCTCTGCTCTTAACGTCAGCCTCTTGGAGTTACCCTCTATCTGCACTGTGGGGCATGAAATCAGTGTTCATCATGAAGTAAGTGATGTTTGTTCAAGACACTGAACCCATATTTTTAGCAGCTACGTATGAAATGCACTCTCTTTAAATAAAAATCCGAAGTACTGAAACATATGGAGTGCGAAATCTCCAGCAAGCGCGTACGACACGGCTGCTTTCTGACCACAGACTATTGATCAACAGTTCAATTGAGCCACTCTGCGATCCCACTGCCTCCGTGCATGTGGTCTTCTCTGCCCAATGATAAAGCAGCTTTACGCTGTCAAAAGAGGGAGCTGCCGAAAGGAGATGACATGCTGTTTAATTATGCACGCTAACAGCCTGAGGGCTGCAGTCTTCAGTTCACGGGACACGAGCGCTTGGCTTCATTCAGCCGCACAGTTTAACCAAGGCAACACTGGGACTGTGCCGATAGATTCTGATTTGTCCCGCGATATCTTTAAGTAGTTTTAGGTTTTAAACTTCTGTACTCATACTGGCTTCGTGTTTTCGATTAAATGTTGCTCCTGTTTGTCTTCAGGCATTCGTTTCTGGGCGACCATTATGTGGAGTTCAGTAAGCTTTCACAAGACCGAGTCATCGGGACAAAGGAACATATAGCACGAGTACGTATGTTGGCATCTAAGTACTGAAAAGCATCATCCATCAATGGTGAACACTTAGATTCAGCTCTGCTCTTTGACAGATTTATGACATCCAGACGGGTCAGGTAACTCTGACTCTTAACAACCCCGACCTGGCCAACAACTACAAGAGGAACTGTGCCACCTTCAACCCGACAGATGACCTGGTACTGAATGACGGCGTGCTGTGGGATGTCCGCACGGCTCAGGCCATCCACAAGTTCGACAAGTTCAACATGAATATCAGTGGCGTGTTCCATCCCAACGGCTTGGAGGTCATCATCAACACAGAAATCGTATCCTTGAGATGCTTGGGTTGACAAGAGCACAGCAGGAAGTTGTTGTTTTTGACACATCCTCACCCTCTCTGGTTATTTTGGTGGATTTGTTAATGTCACCTTATGACTTACACTGTCTGTTTTATTAATTCCTCAAATTTACAGCTGAAATTGATTGTACTCTCTGAGCTCAACTGCGCGTATTTAACGTTGGACGTAAGTAATGATTATTGAGCATTTCACAAATCTGATCAGGACTAAAAAAAGATTGTATCAGTGTTTAATAGTCGCTCCAGTGATAGGATGGCTGTTGAGTTTTATTTCACTGCTAAACATTAAATATTTATTGCACTAAAAATTGATTTTACAACCCTCAGGATGGTTTTAATTGCTGTGTAATTAAATTTGTAGCAGATTTAGTTGATACAAATGAAAAAGAGTCCAGTGGTCCTTAGTTGGCGTCTCAGTGGGATCTGCGGACATTCCACCTCCTCCACACAGTTCCCGCTCTGGACCAGTGCAGAATAGTCTTCAACAACAACGGCACTGTCATCTATGGAGGTCAGTACAGAAGCGTGACGGGTAATGTAGCGCATTTGGCATCAAGCCTACAACTCACCCCACAGTCCACAGTCAGAGCAAGTGTGTGAAAGGTGTGTTTGAGTCAAAGGCTGGTAATTATGAACCAAAGTGAGCATGTGTGTATTTGACGAGAGGTGTGAACAGAGCCTGTAGATGTGTGTATGTGTGTGTGTGTGTGTGTGTGTGTGCATGTGCTTGATACCACAGTCACTCAGAGCCATATGGGCAGAAGGCTCAGTGTTGGACCGGCAACAGAGAGAACCAGCTGGTTCACGCCACCCCACAGGAAGAGCCATGGGCACGTCGTAATGGCTCTGTGACCACTTGAACCTCTCAGGAACCCGAACCAACTCGCTGTGCTCCGTCTTTATTTACTCTCTCACTCATACTGGGGCTCTTTCCTTTCCGCAGCAATGTTGCAGGCTGATGACGAAGACGACATGATGGAGATGCAGATGAAAAGCCCGTTTGGTTCGTCGTTCAGGACCTTTAATGCCACAGACTACAAACCAATTGGTAAGACCTCCTGCACCCTCACCTCACCATCTCAACGATTGATAGTTTCATTTGGAAACCCCTTTTTGCTCATTACTGTTATATTAATGTGTTATTTCTAATAATAATAATAATAATTTCATAGATTGACACATTTCCTTTGCTCTCTTCAGCCACGATTGATGTCAAGAGGAATATATTTGACCTTTGCACTGATACCAAAGACTGCTACCTGGCTGTGATTGAGGTAAGATAATGTGGCATTATTTCTTGATGTTGTGATAATTCATGTATCTTACAAATATATTAAACTTTCTTTTCCTCCCGCCTGTCCCGTAGAACCAAGACTCTGTAAACACTGACACCGTGTGCAGGCTGTATGAAGTTGGTCGGCAGAGACTTGCAGAGGAAGAAGAGGAGGATGAGGAGGATCAGGTTCTAACTTTGTTCTTTTTAATCCAGCTCTTGCAGTGCATCTTTGGTTCCTTTAGGCAGAGATTAAAATGAATTGTATCAGTTGTAATTTACCTTTTTTGTGGCCACCTATGCACTAGGAGGATGACGATCAGGAGGAAGACGACGACGATGACGAGGATTCAGACGACGACGTCGATACAGATCCGCTCATCGCCGAGCTGGAGAACGAGAACGGTGGAGAGGATGAGGACGATGAAGAGGAGGACGATGGGAACGATGAATTCTCTCCCTCTGATGAAGAGGTCGCGCGCCTTCTGGAGGAGGACGTCGATGTTGGGGATGATGACGATGACAACGACGATGATGACTCTGATAATGATGATGTTGATCTGGATGGCGACAATGGTGAGTAGTGCTTCAAGTCAACTATACGATATTAGAGAATGCAGTTGATTTTCAAAATAAAACACCCTGCAGGGAATTTTTAGGTAAACCCAAATGTAACGTACGATGTCACCCATTAATCTGTGGACAATCGATCTTGGGTTTTTTTGTTCCAGAAGTGATCACATTTTGTAGAGTATGGAGCTGGTGGGTGATACTACGAGTTGGGCTTCACACGGTTCTGACTCAGGTTTCAAGCAGGGAAAAGGGGCGGCTTGTCTTCTCACAAACTTTCTCGTATTACAGCAAAACAGTGCACTACAATATTTTGCTGAAAACATTTGAGGTGAGAAACAGATAACGCAGTAACATAATCCTAATTCACATTTGAGCAGCAGCGCCTAGTTTGACAGTTTGATCTGAGCTTCACGAGCCCGGTGAGTTACGACGATTTGTCAAACACAAGGTAGTCGGGGTAAATCATACCCTGCTTTATCGTCTATTTTACTCTAAAAGGGGATAAAAAATTACAAAGTGAACATCACGCTGTGTGGAAGAAGACTTGAAACCAGCAATTGAGACCACAAACTCACGAGGAAACTCTTTACTGCGGTAAGCGAGAAGTCAAGTAATTTCCCCATAAGACTCGCAGTCTAATCGGGATGTCCCCTACTGGCCATTCAAACGAACGCACGTTTAAGACACTTGCGTATTGGCTTCACGTCACAGGACTAAAAGCTCCGTCCACTAATTATATACTGTTGGTGGTTGAGTCATTTTCAGACCCAAGTGACTCATTTCCTCAGAGGGCTGATGATTTTAGATGAAAATCTGGAGGTTTTTTAGAAGCTCTCAGAAACTGTTGGTCTTATTATCACTCTTTAAGTTTCACATAGATTTTAATTAAATACACACAAGAATTAAATACACGTTTATAGTAAAATAACACAAAAAATAAAAATAAGTGTAGTGTCGCCTAAAAAACAAAGACATGACCTCAATTAAAACTTGAGTTGAGCGTTAAAAGACTGATGGAAAACGCAGCAATTAACTGTGACATTATGATGAGATTTTGTCATTTCCGCAGTAAAATTCATGAATTGTGCCTCATCATAAGAACAAACTGTTCACATGGAACGAAGAAGTTAATTAATTTTAAATTGGAATAAGTTCATAAACTGAGGGTAAATTATTTTATGTGCCGACTATTTACTGAATCTTGTACATGCAATTAACTCACTCTGTTGAAAAAGTCTGGAAACTTTGAAAACAAAATGACACACAAAAATAATCATCACATCTCAGCCAATTATATGAATACTTGTCACGTTTATTTTATTTATTTATTTTTTTTAACTCTCTTTAACTGCCATTGTTTCAAAATAAAAGTGCCCTGTGCCCAAGAAGGCCCGCTTAGCCGGATGAGAATTAACGGGATCTTTTTGCCCGATAGCATGTTTGCAGTCTCGGACAAGTGGTGCAAGAAGGTTGATGTTTGGTCCACTTTTTCTGTTTTCATGCTTGTGTGGTTAGAAATGCTGTCCTTCCCAGTGGAATTTAAAAACTGCTGTCTTGGTTTTTCCAGACGTTGAGAGAATAACAGAAGAAGCATGAATTTGAGAGGAGGAAAAAAACAAACTGATGCAGTGTTTTTTTTTTCACATTTTGCCAAAGCTGCTTTGTTTTTGCCGTTTTGGCAGTTCTGCTCTTTTTACCCACTGACCTCTGCAGCACCGTGTCTCTGTATCCTCGCATTTCTAAATCTGTATTTGTCTGTCACACACACGCAGACAGCTCAGACAACTCTGACCTTGAGGATGACATCATTTTATCCCTGAATGAGTGAGGAGCCATCGGCATCTGGGACCGAGGACCAGGACAACATGTCAAGACTTCTGCCTCATAGACATTTGAGCTGCAGAACAGGAGGCAAGAAAAAGGAGGATAAACTCAGCAGATAAGGTGGGAGATAACTTGGAGCACTGCCAGTTTGAAACAGTAGGTGTCTGCACACATTGAGACTCTGAGTGACAGGACCAAGAAAGAACAATCTCATAGAGATGGAGGAGGGGGGAAACCAAGGCACACGAATTAACTTACTGGTGGGCAAAAATGATTGTATTTGATATAGTTTTATAAATCGAGTGGGCTTGATGATGAGTGAAATGGCTAGCGTGTAGATGCAGTGAACGAAATTTTTATATTTTATCACATTCACGGCTCTTTAAATGAGTTCATTTGATATTGATTCACTCATTTTATAAGCCTATGTTTGGTCATAGATTAGTGTTTGTAGGGGGAAAGGCTTACATTGCAGGGCTGTGCGTCTGCATTTGTGTGGCAAAGGATACAATGCTCTCTAAAGCTTGTATTTGGCCAAACCACCTGATCACCAAAAAGTACTAAAAGTATTGAAGTAGGCAGCTAATGCACAAACATGTTGCTGATGTCTTATCAAAAACACCGTTCAGACTTTTCTTTCACCATAAAACCGATGACCAAAATGCCATACGCAGCAGTGCCATTTGTGAACATCGCCTTCTGGTTTCATCTTGTAAATAGGGAAATAAATCAGTTTGTGCTCTTGAATTGCTGAAGAAACCATAACTAGTGTGGACACTGTAACAAAACTATTCACACCTGCTCACTGTCAGACATATAGAGGCTTCTTCAACTCTGTACAATTGTGTATTTTCTTTTTTTTTCCCTTTTTTTTACAGCCCTTTCATCCAGTAAACCCAAATCCTTGACTGGATCAACCACTCGAGGATTTGCTGGATGTTTCTTTAAAACGTTAGCACATTGTGCTGTTGATAACGGCACAAATCCAATCACACGGTGAAAATGTGACTTAAATGTTAACCTTCACAGTAACTTCGGTTCACGACTGATTTTAAAAAAAGCAAACCTCATCCATTGGAATAAAATCTGCACTTGCTAAATCTCGAAAGAAAACTTGGAAACATTGGAAAGAAAAGATGGTGTTAAGATTCAGCAGGCTTCAACCTCTCTTCTGAAAACAAAATGCCTTGTACTTGCACACTTTTTGAAAGCAGTGCAAACATTTCATGATTTTTCTGATGTTATTTGCCTTGTATCTATTCATTTTGCCTGTTTTCTTTTCCACAAGGAGACTTTTCGGTTGACTTTCTTGAGACGATTTATGTACAGCTTGTATGTATCTAAAGTATTTTTACTATAAATAAAGCCGCAAAATTTGTTTGGGGTTCTCCTTTAATGAAGTGTGAATGATGCTTGCAGATACTAGACACTTTATAAGCTGTTATCAGACGGTGTCTTGATAATAGGTGGTTCTTGGAAGAAAATCTAGAGTGCGTGCCGAAACTGGTGTCAATATAAAGGGCTCAATAACACAAACCTCATCATTAAAACCTGAAAAAAGAAACTATTTAGGGAACTTAATCTTTAGTTTGACAGAACACAGACGCTCTATTAACCAAGGGTACCATTAGGTTTGTGCTTGGTTGATTATTATTCAAAATCTACATATTATTCCAACACAGACATGTAGTATCCATTTTTATGCGGTTGATACAATCTTATATATACATAGTTCCTCTCCAAATCAAGCCATATCTAGACTCCTTTAACAGTCTTCAGATATTATCTGCATCACCTCCAGCATGCACTAGAAGTGAAGTTGTTTAATCTTCTGGGAGTTTGGATAGATAACGGTCTTACTTTTAAACCTCATGAGGGTGTCAATTGGTACACCTTTGACACTTGAAATACCACATGAACACTCGCTGAACTTACATTTAGTCATTTAGCAGACGCTTTTATCCAAAGCGACTTTCCGAGAAGGGAACAATTAAGGTGTAGTGCAGCAATAAGTGCTGTGACAACTCTTAAATGTCTAGTTGTTGGTAGTGCTAGGACTGCTAGAGTTTTTAAAAGGTAGAGAGGGACGCTCCTGATATGGTAGGAACTGGTAGTGCGTTCCACCAACGGGGAACAACAGACAAGAAAAATCTGGATTGCCTTGAACGAACAGGTGGGAGAGCCAGGCGTCGTTCATTGACGCTGCTTTCTGGTACTTGACAGCATATAAATTGAATTAAATACAAACAACTGTAACGCCTGTTAGTTTGGTCCCATTGGATCAATTTAAGCTCATATTTTTAGAGCTGTCTGTAATTGTTCTTGATGCTGTTTGTGTTGTTGTGTCTTATGTCTTGTCAGTTGAGACCAGAGTACCTGCTGTACTCTGGTCTCTTGTGCAAAACAGATCTACCACAATAAATAAACATAATGACAATATATTAATTCTATCAACAGCGTCCCTCGATAGTCAGGAAAAATCATTTTCTATTTATCAGTAAAGTTTTGGTAAATTATTCTGATTTCCGGTGAGATTACAATTTTCCAGGTTGCCTTCAAATGAGAGAAACACTGCAGGAAATGGAGCTAATAGGGAAATTGTGCGTTTACATTAAGAATAAGCAGCAGCTGAGTTAAGATATATATATTAGTCATAGATTAGTTATGCAATACATTTGTGACATAATCACATCGCAATCACATTTATTGTCTTCAGTGTGCTAATATGCCTCGCATTTTTCCTAAAGTAACATTACTCCCTTGATTGTTGAATTGTGCACGCAGGGATTTGCCACTAAATTTTCCAGTGGCCTCCCCCACACTTAATAATAGCACACATTAAAATAGTCGCCCAAAACCACATTAAGAAGGATCAAATAAGTCTTTTAAATTGTGTGTGTGTGCGTGCTCATGCACGTGTATGTCCATGTGTACAGACAGTGATTATGTGCACAGGGAAGCACAGAGTGCATGAAATGTACGATCCTGAGGACTGTAACGAAATGTGCGTGTTTTTGTGTGAAGGCAGGTGATGGATGAGTTGGTAGGACATGCTTCTTATTACCTCCTCGGCTGGCTCTTATTGTCTGCTGGCTTTGGGAGCGTTGAAACAGATAGCAGCTCTCACTGTATCAGGCAATCCATGTTTGCAGTGGACCTGCCTCATCCTCACAGCACTGCTGCTGCTGCTGCTGCTGCTGCATCGGAGCTAAATGTAGCCACTGCTCTTCCCAGGCTGAACAACTAAAATACAGAGCATTTCTCAAATATTTTATCATTTAAAAAGTCCTGTATGCAGTTTTTTTTAACCATTTGCATGCAGTAATGTGACTTGAGCACAGTATCACAGAAGCTTTTGTTGTATTAGATTTTTTCTTTTTTTCTTCTCAAATGTTTATTAGCTGGGATGCATATTTAGCTTGTAAAACGCCCCACACTCCTCCAGCTTTATGTATGTGATTGGAACACCGCCCACAGTGTTCCACTTCAAGTAATAGACAGATGGGAGTCAGTCACAGCGTCGCTATGATGGAGAGAAATTACCCTGCTGAATACTGCCCTCCCTCCCACACTACATCAAACTCACTGGACGCTCAATATTCACCAAATCACTCTATTTTTCTGCTCATGATTGCCTTGCCTATAGACAAGACAGCTTAGTGCATTGAAATGACCAGACGTGCATCGAAGCTGCTGCTTCTTTTTTTTTTCTTCTCGATGAATAATGCATATTAAAACAGCATAAGTCTCTAAGCATGTTCTGTGTAGTACTGTGGCTTTAATTCTTCTGCCCTTCAGCAATACTGAAATAATTAGGCCATATTGGTGGATTTGCACAGACAGTTAACTTCACAGGTTTGAAGCTTCACGGGGAAAGTAATATGCATAGTGTTCATCATTACCCCACAGACTATTTTAACAGCAGTGACTCACGTCATGATACAGCGGCGTGCCGTAAACTCAATTCACACATCGGTGCTTCTGGTACGTCATTTCAAATCAATCGGCTTCCAGTCAAACTGTTTTCTCCAAATTGGAACGCATGGTGTGTGTTTTATAGGCTGACTTACAGTATTTTATTTGACTTAAAGGAGCAGTGCGTAGGATTCAGTGGGATCTTGTTGTACAGTTGCTGATTGCGATCACCTCGCCTCACCTTCCTGGCGTGAAGGGGAATCTGCAGTAGCAATGAAATGCATGAAAGTCCTAAGATAAGATAAGATAAGATAAGAGGTACTTTATTGATCCTACAAATTGACATGTTTCAGTGACTCAATATACAAGGTGGGGGCAGCCTACTGGCTCAACTGGCACTTCCTGCAGCGACCCTGTCCTGACTCCGGCCTCTGGTCCACGGACGTTTCCTTTGCTGTATGTCTCTGTCCCAGCTTACCTGCCTGTTTTCAGCTGTCCGCTCTCACAACTTGAACCACCGTCCAGAGATACTACACTCACTCCACCCATGTTTGCACATAACACAGCTGGAGACTGGTGTCAAAGAAATACTAAAACCACACAGAAGTGTTCAGAGCTAATGTAACAGCGTGTGGCTGATTTGTCTGTTCTGGGCTACTGTAGAAACATGGTGGACTCCATGGAAGAGGACCTGCAACCTCTGTAGATATAAAAGGCTGATTCTCAAGTCACTAAACATAACAATTCTTATTTTTTCAGGTGATTATACACGACAAGTATGTAATTTCTGCCGTATTCTTTAATTTGCTCAGTTTGTGTTGAATACCAACAATGTAAAAGGCCTTTTAATGTTTGGTGTGTTTCAGGGGAACAGTCAGTGCCTCATTTATTTTCTGTATCGCCTGCTATGAGTAGTGTATCATTGGATCTTTTGTTCTCATAATTGTTCATTGCCTTTGTTTGTTGTCTTGTGGGTTGGGCACATTTGGTGCATGAAAAAATAAATGTATTTACTTACTTACTAGAGCTCCCTAAATCTTACACACTGGACCTTTGATTTACTTACAGAATTAAATATACTAATGTGGAAATAAAATGTACAGACAAGATGATTAAATAGAATATTAAACAATACAAATACCAGTTCCAGGGATGCTGTTGGGGAATGCACCAGATGTGGTAATCACCATTAACAAATCTTAACTCAAGTCCAAAGTAACTCTTCTGGTTTGCATGCATCTACAACAGGGGGCTGTGATTAAGCATGAAGTCACAGGTGAATAAACAACAACACTAAACTTCAGATTCCATCATTAATTTTTATGTGAACGCCATTGATAAATCAGCCAGCGGGTTGTGTGATGTAGGTCTGATGGGAAATCCACAGATTGCTGAAGCCATCAATCAAGCTCAGAGGGGAAATTGTCCGTTAGGAATTAGTTGCATCTCTTCTTGTGTGTGGGAGCATGACTGCACTATGACAAAGCATCGCCGGCAGTGGCTCTAGTTTCTTTGAAATGACTCAACCAGGAGGTGCTTCCCCACATGGTCCTGCTCTGATCTGTAACACCGGGAGCTACTTTATGGCCAACAGACCCCAAAACGACACATTCAATCAAAAAAGGCAGACTGCCAGCCAACATCCGAGCATCCAAGCAAAGGAGGGGGGGAAATGCAGTTTGTGTTTGTGATGGATGCAACTGCCATGCAGAGAGAGAGGAGGAGAGAGGGCGCATATATTTGTAAATGCTCGACACATCAGTGTTGACAAAACGAGTCATGTGACGACCATGAAGATGGCGCAGCTTATGGTATATTGCTGTTTTCTTAGTGTTTTCTTGCACCATTCTCGACTGAAGAAACATCAACGACCCATTACCCACTAATTCCCGACCGATCCAGCCTCAGTTCACGCGGGCTGAGCAGCCTATTGTGGATCAGCTGGACTTGAGCGCGATTGGCCGGGTGATAAAACAATAACAACACAAAGAATATATATATAAATAAACAAGCTACGTAAAGAAACCCCTGTTCCACTTGAAATGCGTCTTTTTCTTTTTCTTTTTTTTTTTTTTTGAAGGAGAGCAGAAAAACCGCTCGCCGTGTGCGTGCGTCAAGTGCGTGCATCC
The DNA here is from genome assembly GCA_014281875.1 of Nibea albiflora. NCBI lineage: Eukaryota > Metazoa > Chordata > Actinopteri > Sciaenidae > Nibea > Nibea albiflora. The sequence continues at coordinate 8,425,485 of CM024793.1, forward strand.
CTTTACGCGCGCGTGTGCGTGTGTGTGCGCGCGTTACATTAGGTGGACACGGAGACTGCATCAGACTGGAGACACACGCCGGGACATAATAGAGCGGAGATATTGAGGCTTTGATGGTCCTTTCCTCCTCTTCCCACCCCCCTCTTTTTGTGTGTGTGTGTGTGTGCACACATTCACTCACACACACAAACGTCAGGATGCTGAATCCGGTCGAGACATGTAGGTCCCATGTATGAGAGCACCCGGGATCATTTGTAGCCTTCAGCTCTCTGTATTTTTTTTATTTTTTATTTTTGGATTTCCAGCGGCATCATCTCACGATATCGACATAATGTGGCTTGCTCTACCGGAGGGAAAATAACCAATTATGTGGATACCTACAGAAGAGGAGAAAATCGGAGTTGGTGAGTGAAATGCGCTTGTTGTTGATCATTAACGACGTTTGATTTCGAGCTTCTTCTGATTTTTTTTAATTGACTTTAATCATGCACTGTTGTGATGGATGAGAAAACACCCAGGTTTGTTCATCGACACCCCGCATAGCTTCTCCATCATTCATTGCCCCCCCTCCTGTTGTTATGCCCATTACACCCAGTGAAAAAACACATAGACTTATAATGGCTGATATACAAGGCCAGTGACTGCATAGAAAAGGGAAATTGCGTGGGTTGATACAGCCTACAACCCCACCACCTTTAAGATGCTATCGCAGTGTACACACAACCGACCACAGGCGGTGCTTCTCTACATCAGGCTCCTACTTTTTCCCCCCTTTTTTTTTTTTTAGTTTGTAAAAGAAAAATGCGTCAATGTAGCATTTTAGCCTTTTCTTTTCTGTGAGCATATCTGGAAGGGGGGGAGAGAAAAGGAAGGGGGGTGGGAGAAAAAAAAAAAGGGCGATTCATGTCGAAACCACGAGGGGGCATCGTGACTGCGTCCCTCCAACAGGTGTAGGCTGTGGAGCGAAGCTGGAGTCTACCTGTAGAGACTGGAAAACTGTCTTGCTGCTGCAGGAGGGACTGCGCCGTGCCACACGTTTTTCTCTTCTTCCACGCATGTGTGCACTTTGACCCCCCCCCGTCCAGTGCAACATCAACGTGTCTCCACTCAAATCACATATCCAAGCGAGTTTTAGTGACTACGAGGTGTCGCACGTTCAATGTAAAGTGGCTGCCGAACCCCTGCGAACACTGCACAAGTGTCTATAGCGCGTGGTTGTACTATAAAGGGTTTTCATTAGAGAGGGGGGTTGAGGGGATGAGTCATGTCCAGATGCTCTACAGCTTGATACTTTGCAGGGGCTACTCATACTCATGCTGCCTCACACATGATACCCCCCCCTCTCTCTCTCCACCCTCCTTCCTTCCTACATACACACGCCCACACATGCACTACTTTGGCTTGGTGGCACCCGGATTCATCATGATCGTTTCATAGAGACTGCAGGATGAGATGCCCTAATGGCAATCCACCATAATATCAGCGCACCTCTGCCACTCTGTTACAGTCACATCTTAACGCGTTTAATCGCCAGCCAGCCATCCATTTACCCATCACAGAATGACTGCAGGTCTTTTTCTCAAGCGCAAATATTATCGGAGGTCTCTCTTTATATATATATATATATATATATATATATATATATATATATATATATATATATATATATAAATAAAATAGGGGAAGGGAGGGCAGGGAAGATAGTTTTGTGTGCGGGGAAAAGCAACAGTTCGGCGCAGCCTCCGCAGCAGCAGCAGCAGCAGCAGTCGGTGCGGAGTGACCTGACGCTGTCCACGGTGCTGATATGCGGGGAAGCAGAGCCGCTCTGTACCTACACAGTACACACTGTACCAAAGCAAAGGCAACCCAAATCACTCTGGTCAATCCCCCCCACCACCACCACCTTCCTCCTCTTCCTCCTCCTCCTCCTCCTCCTCCTCCTCCTCCTCTTTCTTCCTCACATAACATGTTGACATGCAAGGTTTAATATTTCTCCAACATCGTCGTAGGTGAAGCCCACGCTGCTGCTGCTGCTGGTCTACTATGTTAACTGGCTGTACAGCTCCATACAGTACTCCTCCTCTATTGCCTCATTTGTCTTATCTGTTGGCACCATTCTTTTTTTTTTTTTTTGCATATTTCTTTGCTTATTCTATCTCATTAATATGGCCACACACGCCGATATGTAACCGAGCAGGCCTCTATCTTTCTTCTCCTCCTTTCTTAATGGGCACCTCATGAAACCTTAATGCCTTTCTTAGAAACGCTGCCTATTCATTATGTTGTTCTTGGTTGTGTTTATGCAGGAAATAATGTTAGTTTGTAAATCACTTGCGTGACTGAGTGGCAGCAAAGGCCTGAACTGAATGTACTGTGGTGCTGCCCGGCTCTTTCCCTACTCTGGAACTGCAACTGATGATTATTTTAATCGCCAATTAATCTATAATTACTTGTTTTCCTCAATTAATAACCAGTCTGTGTAATGTCAAAAGAAAAGTAAATACTCATTATGCCATAAAAACATTACTAACTATAAATTATAACCATCAAATTCGCTAATCAATCCTCAGTGCAGTCTTCTTCAAATGGTTCGCTTCTTACTTTTCCAGTCTTATTTTCAAATGAGTCACTGATGGCTCTCTCTCATATATAAGCGGCGATATTGAGAGAATTTATTTACACTTTTATTGGAAAGAGCTCCGACTGTAAGTCAGTACCTTCCCACATGAGAGAGGGAGTGAGTGAAATGAATCAGCTGGCTTCGTCCGTGGCCACATGGACGCGGCTCAGACACACCAACTACTGTAGCGCTACGCGAAATAATCAAGCAATCTAAGGCCACCATTAATCTGAAATGGACAGCTCTAGGATCAAACGTTCTCCATGAAAGAACAACAGATAGAGCTAATGTTCATCTGAGAGTGGGATTAGAGAGATTAATGTAGCCCAAAGTAGCATTTCTTCGTGGTTTTAGCCGTGATTAACCGTGATTTTTTTCAGTTTTTTTTTTTTTGGTTGCTCAGCCTCATTTTTGGTGAGCAGGCTCTTCATGAGTGCTCTAGTTTTATGCACCTTAACTGACATGCTCAGTAAAATATACATAATGTTGCCCATGTGATAGTCACATACACTAAATATTATATGACACCAATTTGGGATCAGATATGGTGAAATGCTTCTCTGCCCGTGGCAGAAATCTCTATAGGTTAGCAAGACTTCAGCACATCTCCGAGTAAGTGAGTGTGCATTCGAGTCGTGCTGAACAACATGACTCAGTGGGCGAAGCCCAAAGAGCATTGTGTAATTTTTAACTTTTGCAAGATCTGGGACAGGACATCTCAAGCCAGGAAAGCAGGATCTTCATGGTCTTCATACTCACATTGCGTTGCCGGAATGCTTCACACGGTTCAGCTTCAGTTGTACCAATCCGAGAAAGTTCATTTCAGTGCTGCAGTTTAGATGAGCACGGCGTCCTCTCTAATAAATAGTTTCTCAGTACAGTGGCACCATTAGCGTTCGGTTGTTTTGAAAAAAACAATAATTTATAAGCCATAATAGTGTTTACTGTTGTTCTGGCAGTTTTTTTTTTGATGACATCTCAGTTTTCTCTGCAGAATATTTCCCCCCTGGGGGCCGTTGTACAGTTCGGTACTCTATGTGTCTCTCACTGACTCCAATGCAAGGTCATCAGGCCATGCATGTCGTGTTTTAAGCTTCACTATATAACATGTAGAGGAAAAATATTTTTCAAGACATGGCAGCATGTAATAATATTTACACTGGAGGATGATGCTAGTCTCGTTTCATCTGTCTCAAAAGAACAATAATGTTCTTGAACAAATTGTCGATTACATATTGGATTTGGGTTTAAAAATGCACGACAGCAAAGTAGACAAGGGGGAAAGGTCAAAGGTCACCCTCAGACATAACTGAGACTAGTTTTCTGTCGAGTATGTAGTGAACACATGTTGGCTGGGTATATTTGCGTCTTTTATCAGTGGTTTTGGTGGAAATAGACGTAGAAAAGTGACTCAAACACATTCATAACTCATAGTCAAGGTGATCCAAGAGCCTTGGTGATAGCCTTGGAAGACAAACCTCTCAACATAGACACAATGTTTGCAGTGCTACAACTCTCTCTCTCTCTCTCTCTCTCTCTCTCTCTCTCTCTCTCTCTCTCTCTCTCTCTCTCTCTCTCTCTCTCTCTCTCTCTCTTAACACTGTGGAAAGCTCTACATTGGCACATTTTGTCTTTTTTTTTGGTTATTAGGTGCTATTATGGAAAATCAACTTCAGCTTCTGTTCTCACTTCACGCCAACACAGAAAAACTGAATCCTTAAGAGGCTGTTTTCAGGCAATAACACTGCTGGGTAGATTTGTGAAGAATAAATCGGTGCAGGAAAAAGCGGATGTTGCGTGCTTTGAGTTAAATACTAAATATCTCGTCTGTGACAGTGAATCTCTTTCAGTCTTTAAATTGAGAACATTAAAGTACCAATTTTATTTTATTTTATCTTATAATGAATCCTGCGTGATTATAGGTTGTAGTTCTGCTTGAGTTCATTTGAAATGTTTTACGTCTCCCTTATTTTGCCATACTAGTAACAATGTAGAGACATGAACCGGCATTCAGTATATGCAAGTAATATAAATCCACTGTATGTACAACAGAAAAGGGCGATATAATATTATAGATGAGGTGAATTCAAGGAAACATACCAACACATAAACACCTAAAACCTTATTTCAGAGACAGATATTTGCCTGGCAGTTTGCAGAGATTGTTTGATGATCATAAGCAGAAGTTTGATTTTAAAGCAGATCAGTGTGTGAAAATCACCGGGCAATAGTTTTATATAACGATTATTAAGTTTAGGAAAATGCTTACGGACCCGCATGAGCTTGTCTGTGTTTATTCTGTTGCGTATTGAGGCAGACACGTACACAAACGACAGATCGTATGTGATGGACCATTTTATGTTAGGGAGCAGGGAATATACAATATTTTCATCTCCCTGCTCCCTTTTTGATCAAGGCATCTGTGTATTGTGCCGTTTCACATCGTAGCTTAGATGTTCTGTTGAAAGTAAATCATGAAATGACAATGAAATATCTATACTCACTGTTTTTGCAGTTTTTGGAACAATGATTCAGCTATTCGCACGACCTTGTTTTTTTGTCTTTATTCATATGCCGGTGTTGCTCATCATCTCTTTGCTGCCAATGACGACCAGATTACTCAGAAGAGTCCATTCCCCATCGTATTGTACCATATTGTAAATTTGCCACTTTAGGGAACTTCTTATCTCTACTGTAAGAGCTATAGCTCCTCACACCTTTGAATTCAAGACTTGTACTCTGTGGTGTCATATAGTAGAGGAGAATATAAATTTTGACAACCCAAACTGAGTAGGCTGGCCTACAGAGTCTGGACCAAAGTGTATTTTATGCTTATATTTAGTTTTTACTTTTAGTTCACATTGAAATATTCTGATACACAGATTGGACCAGCTGGAAGATTAAAATATATGGTAACATTTTATCTTTGCAGGCGAAAGGCCCCAAGTATAAGATTTTTAAAAACAAATTTGAATGATGTTACGGACAAGTTAACATCTATGTGTCATATATAGAACAATGGCGAGGAAAGTGGAGGACAGCAGGAGTCTCCTCCTGTGCTTAAGCACCATAATTCGCCCCAGTGAGTTACTGGTTACACAATAATGTCCATAAGATGCCATGTGGACTATGAATGCAATTAATAGAGGGACAGTCTGGACTGATATACTGTTGCTGAGTAGAAGTGCTCTCATTTGCCAACAGTTTCTACTGCCCGTCCCGTCAGTCCTTCCAACATCCTACGTTCAACATGTTGAAGTCTAAAGATGAATTTTTGTTGGTTGTGCTTTGAGGATATGATAATGCTCTGCAGCTTTTTTATGCACAATGAAAAAGTGTTTACACAGCTTGGAGGTTTTGTGCGGAAGAACTATGAAAATACGAGCCTGCGTGATGCTCTAATCTCTCCGGAACATGACAATCTCATTTTGCTCTGACGTGGCCTCCGCTAAAGAGTTTTCAAATGGTATGAGTGCAGGTTTTTGCAATTCAAATGATATAGAGGCCATTAAAGAACAGGGCTCTCAAATAGGAGATACTTAGCCCTAGTCGGAAAAGGGCCTGAGGCAGACTGAAAAAGGTGACAAGGAGCCTCTTTAAGTCCATCCATCTCTCTCTCCGTCTAATACATGCCCAATACGCTTGACTTGAACTCCGGTGCCATGCAGCATCCATAAGCTTGCCATTTTAAAATGCTCAGATCCCTGCAGCAGTTACAGTGAAGAAAGAAAGCCCTCCAGTTTGTAGATGATCTGTTGCCATAGTTACCCGAGCACAGGAACTGAGCACTTGTTACCCTCAAACAGGCAACGGAGCCGAGCCCAAGCCCCTCCTTCTCTTCCTCCCCCTCACTGGGTCCCCTGGCTAGTTCATTAGCATAATGATTCACACCAAACTCTCCTTGAAGGGCCACCATTTGTAGGTTTTTAAAATCGTCAGCGGAGTCCTGTCGTCATTAAACAAGTTTGCCTTGCGCGCTGTATGTTACGTGACTCGTGGTGCAGCGCTGCACGGATGGAAACAAGCTCCAGACGTCGAGATGTTTCTGGTGTGTGGCCAGTGATTGCATGATGCTGCAAAAGCAGGTGGCGTGGAAGATTTATGCTAATATCGCCTCATGATAAAGCAGTGTTTAGCCTTACTGCTTAGCAGTTTGTGTGGGCTCTATTTTGGGATACAGTTCAATTAACTTAACATTGCACAAAAATCAGGCCGCTTAAGAATTAATTGCCTATTAAAATGACTACCCACTTCAGGGTGGGAGCTTGTTTACAGTTTGCTAAGCAGTGGTTCCTGTGTGACGCTGTGTTTAGATGTTTGCATTAAACAGCTTATTAAAAGCAGTCCTACAACCCCAAAACACTTGCTGTGTGGAGCTACAACAGCGTAGGGGAGGCAACTCTAGGCTTAATCAGACGTCACAGTGATGAAACCAAGCAGAAATCTTTATTTGTAATGTGTTTACAGTCAGGACTAAAACTACTATGAAGTCAAATACCCTTGTCTCATGATTTCTGTCTCTTTTTCTGCACAGTGATTTGCAACTTCCGGTCGCCAATATGTCAGGCCCTGGTCCTGGAGATTGGGGAAACTGTTCAGATTCTGGAGAAGAGTGAAGGTAAAGATTTCATATTGATGAACAGTGGTATTGTTGTTGTTTTTAATTAATTAGAAAGATATCAACTACACGAAGTGGACACTACTGTTGTTTGGTCATTTCTTGTTTTTTAATCTGGGAATTTGGGGGGTTTGCCGGTGGGGTGTAATTCACGTCGTACAACTAAAATATCTTAGTATATAAATTTGACAACCTTTAGACCCAATAGATGAATGAATCTATATTTCTCCACCAGAACATTACTCATAGAAAGGGCATTGAAACATCTATGTTTATGGTCTACAGCATCTATTGTGGCTTTTTATGGCTCCATCATTTTCCTAAAAGTAGATTCATCTTAATAACTACATACTCATATTAATTGTAGTGAAACAGAGACCATGTCCTAATCCTAGAAACCCAGTTTTCCCTGTAATCCTTAAATCGTTGAAAGAACAGCAATATTTTAGTAAAAATAAAGGCAATATCTCTAAAACGTACTCAATAAACACAATGTGAAAAAAGAACTACGCACAATCAGAATATTTTAGACTTTATTTTTAATGTTTGGTGGTTGCTGCCCTGTTTTAACCACCAGTCACCAGAGTAAACTGAAATTGATCACATAATTTCAGAGAGGTATTCAAACGAGTGTAACCCTTTAAATAGCAGGACAAACACCAGCAACGTACCAAGCTCATTTTATGTAACGTTTGTAATAACATAATCACACTAGTACAGCCATCGGTGTCTAGAAAGCCGCTCATCTTATTTGTATCCATCATATTGTCCCCGTGACGTAGCCTAGCTAACTGCCAGCTAGCAGAACCCTGGATCTTTTACTCTACTATTTACTGGTCAATAGATGGACTGACTACAAAGTGTCAGTCAAAACAGCATGTATTAGTGTCAAGGAGCACATTTTAATAATTTTGTTTAGGCTGTTTTATAGAAATCATGAGGGACAGTATCACCCTCACAAGCCTGCTGGGCAGTGTTAGCTAGGCTAGGCTAGTAAGGCATGTAGTTGACAGCAGTTAACCTGACTAATATATCCAAATATTATGTTATCACATTGTTATTGTTTGATTTGAAATGATAATAAAACCAAATACGTGTCTGGCACACTTCTTGTAACATGTCAGAAAGTGCCACAGCGTGCAATAATGTTTTTTTTTATGATGTGCTCTCTGCTCTTCTTTCAGGTTGGTACAGAGGCTTTTCCACCAAGAAGCCGTCTATCAAGGTAATTACAACGGCACAAATGACTGTTCTGACTTTGTGTTGATTCCTGCAGGCTACATACAGTATTCTCCATTTAAAATGAATAGAGAGACACATCCCTAGACTCATAGGCAGGAGGCAAAGTAAATAAAACATCTACTCTCCCTGTATAAGTGTGTTCAATGACATGAACACACACTCATAGCATTTTCAGTCTCCAGTCTCAGTCTTTATTAAAGGCCGATGCATATTTGTGAATGATTATATGATGAGTGATCCCAGAAATAACATCTAGACAACAAAAGACTTTAATGACTGAGTATCTTATTGAATAGAGCTTTGTTGACAGAAATAGAAATCTCTTGACCTGAATTTCCAGAGGTGCTTTCATAAAGACACACTTTTAATGCTTCGAGTACTTCACGGTGCATAAGCACACAAGTAGATGTAATGTAGTGCCATTTCCAAGATGTCATTAAAAAGATAATAAAACTAAAGTACAATAGAACAGATACACTGTATGTGCGTCGCATGCACCGCAGCCATCACTGTGAGTGAATGCTGTACAGCCACTCTGTGCTGTTTTCTCTCCTGTCTCTCCAGCAGATGGTGCAATTAGTAACCTGAAATCCAGTAATTTTACCAAAACAAGCTATTTTTTACAAACATAAAAACGCCAGCTCTCCTCCACACCTCTTTCCTGCAGTGACTTGCTGTTGAGTTATACCTCTGATCAGGAAAGAAAGTTAGGTTAACGCGGACAACAGGACGGAGAATCCAAACCTCTGTTCACGTAGCGTCGTTAGGATAAATCCCCAGTATCCTCAGATCGTAGATGCAGAACTCAGAATAATACAACCCCATCACTGCTGACAGAGATCAATACTCTGCACTGCAATAAGTGGTTATCATACTGAGTGACACATCTGCTTCCCATAGGACTGATCGCTGTAGCAGAGCTGCAGAGTCATTATACAAAGTTAGGGAACAAGGACGTAAACTTTGCACATCCACAATGCAAACAGTAGCATCGTCAGACACACATATGTCAGATATATCGTTAAAACACAACAGCAGCGGGTCGGTTTTGATATTTCGCACGTCCGGTCTGCTTTAAACTGAGAAGTCAGAGGCTGAAATGTTATGCATGTTTTAAAGAAAGCACAAAAGCTGTCCAGTCCTGCTAAATGTAGGTGTTAGTGGCTACATGCTGTCCTTCTCTACTCTCATCAGCTATTTACAGTTCTTACTAACACCCCTCCATTTTGTTATGTACTCCTCTGCCCACATTCATTCGCCCCCATACTCTCTCTCTCTCTCTCTCTGTGCTGAGAGAATTAGTTGTGCTCGCTGTGGCCAATTCTTCACATCTGGCAAATTAGAATAAGAAAGATGAACTGCAAGGGTGGCAGTTGGCACCACTCAGTCTCTCATGCCCTTCCCCTGCTAAGCCGAGGCACAATAGGGCTCCTGCACGCTGTTCCGCTCTCTCGTTTCTATAGCGTGTGCAAGCAGTATGGCTAAAAATGTCAGCACACAGCAAGGCAGATATTGTCAGATTACATATAAAGGAAGTGTGATCGCACCTTTACCTCAACATATAACGCATAATACAATACTTTTAGGTGTTGGTATGTGTGTTGCAGGAGAATTGAGAACACATCTCGTCACACTCACTAACATCTCTGTTCTTTCCTCTGTCCACAGGGTATTTTCCCAGTCAGCTATGTCCACTTGAAGAAATCCACAGTGACCAACAGAGGGTAAGTTGTCTGATAAAGTGTCCTGAATCACAATTAAGATTACATGTATTACCTTTTATAACATGTATGTATGTACCCCGCCCCATTACATCCAATACATCACTAGGGACATTTTTGTCCATTCGGGCAAATTTTTCCTTTTTTTCTGCATATGGCACAGTTTTTTCTCTCTCTTGACAGATTTTGGAATTCAAATTTTAATAAATCAATAATAAATGTACTACCCTTTTAAGTCATAAAGGACAAAAATGCCCTCTTCCAAAAAACTGCTATAAAAACTTAACTTAAAATATTTTTTTCTGCATAAACCTCTAAAAAACTTCAGCCCTGTTAAAAACTTCCAAACACACAACACGATCGAATGTTTGATTTTAAGAGATGTATAGAGTAAAAAGCAGAAAAAAATAAAATAATAATTTGTTGAGTTTTTATGGCATTTTTTTTGGAAGTGGACATTTTTGTCCTTAATGACTCAAGAAGGTAATACATTAAACTGATGCTTGAGTGTTAAAAAGAAAGCCAGAGTAGCAAATAATTGTGTATTCATGTCCAAATATGCTTTATCATCAGTGTCCACATCCGCCGTCATGGACATATACATACAGGCTTAAATGATCCATTATTTGTCTCAGTCTGAGGATGTACAAAGATTCAAGAGAGTGCTGCTTTCTGACAAATCTTACCAAAATCACAATATGCGTCAGATGAGGTGTACCTAATCCCCAAATAAAGACAGGAAACTGTATCACTGAGCAACTTCTGAACACAACGGGCATAATTGAAGCATGCTGGATCTCATATCTGACATTTTTTCTCTTTGATACATCATCTTAGGGAATGTTAACTGATAGAGCAGAAACATTTAATCATATATACACTAGCAAAGCAGCTGTTTTTAAAGACTGGTGGCTTCACTTGGAAAAAGTCATTTTAGTATATCTGACTGTATTAGACTATAGGCAGTGTTATGCTATGAAGTGAAGCTTATACGATCAAAAAACTGCAGTTCCTCAAACGGCCACTTGAGGCTGGCTACAAATTGAGTCAGTTTCCATAAGCCCCCACATTAAAATGTCCAACATCACAGCAGAAATAAACATGTTTACAGCCTGGTACAAAGAACAGTTTTGGTCTCTGTAGCTAATTTTTCTGTTCATGACAACTGTACTGAATGCAAATATTTTTTTAAATCACCCGTTCAAATTATATTTAGGCTTAAAGTTACACATAGCATGGCCACTTTGATTGACGCATTACAGATGGCTTGTTTGAGCGCCCAGGCTTCGTTCAGCCCGCCGATGATGCACGACTTTGCCAATTTTTAGATTAGCTGAGAGGTGGAAGAGGCAGGACTGCCAACATGGTGGCGGCGAGAGCCACCACACTGAGCTTCAAAGAACAGGAGAAAATAACACACACACACGCTGTCCATTCTGTATACTTTCAGTGATGCACACCTGTGAGCCGAACCTCTTCATGGCAAACGTTTTCCAGGATTTATCAGTGCGTTGAAGTCCCTTAATTTGTATTTATTCCTTCCAAAAATGGACTTTGTCATCAGTTATAGCCCTCTTTTTGGTCTACCTATTTTTACTACATAATGTATCACAATATATTTCATCACGTGATAGAAGATGGTACTCTACAACTCAGCCACGCTGAGAGGAAAGTGAAAGTACACACATATAGGAAGCATTACATCATCTGTGTGTTATGAAGTGGACACATAGTAAAAAAGAAGGCAGTTAAATATATTTCATTTTATGTAGGAGGGGATTGCAACTCAAAATACTGAAGACTTGTTGTTAACAACATGAGCAGTGATTTCTCTGTGCAGCTCCATCACTACCAGACCTTTATTGAGACATATTGGAGGATGATATGAGCATGAACGATAAAAAACAATCCTGTTTGTTCTTTACTGGTCTCCTTCACTCATTACGCAGGAAGTGTGATACAGATTATGATCAAAGTCAGAGAATGATGATTTGTGACGATCCAATCTTCAAGGCAATTGCCATCAGACAGCAGACGCACAAACATGTACACACAGTGGTCATCTTCAGGTCAGTCACAATGGCTGTAGAGGCCAGAATAAAGGCGAGGACAAAAACAGGCAGCAAAGCTCTTTATCAGCCCGAACTCATGGATGTTAAATCTGCATGCTGGGATCTGTGGCTCATCGTGGACTGGGAGTTTACTGCTCTATCACCATCCTCCAGTTGAGCTACCACAAAGAGGGATGACTCTCGTTTGCACAGTTAAAAGTTCAGAAATTGACATTATTATACTTCCTCGCTCTAGGAGTTGCACTTTGGGAAATCTGCTTTGCTGTCTTGTGGAGTTAATGAGGTGACACACCTACTGCATATCTGTAGTTCTCCCAAAGCATCCCTGCCTACAGATAAGCACTCCGGACTCACTCTGTAATGGATGGAGATGCCTCCCTTGTTGCAAAAACTATGATACAGTATTAAAGATAATTCTTTGCAGCATAGGCCAGAGCTTAGCGAGCAAAGTGCAAAGTGTCACAAGAGAGCTAACCTTTGGTTTAATGTTTCCCTATGAATGTGGTCGCACAGGAAGGATGTGAGTTATGCTCTTTACTGGAGTGCTCTACCTCCGCTCCTATCTGGAGCCAGAGAAGATCGCATTACTCTGTGTGATGTTAACTCTTTGTTATTACTGAAGCAGTGACATGTAACTGTGTATATTTGTTACTTGAAATATAATTACTGACATGTCATATACAACTGAAAACTAATTGCATTACTTCACCAGTTACTTGTAACAAAGGTATTTACTGACCGTCAACAGCTAGCTTAATGGTCAACTTAGCCCTGGTGAATCCAAGCCCCCAGCACCTTCACCAAGCTAACATGTAGCTAACTACTGGTGTTACACCACATTCTGTGACCATGCTGAAGTGTGTCCGCATTGGGCTCTGCCTGAGATGTGGACTTCTGAGATGTGGACGTCATTGTTTTATTATGCTGTATTCTCACTTTCAGTATTTCACGTTTTAAAAATGATGGGGAGGAACAATTAGATAAATTGGCCAATAATGTTATTATTAGACAGGTTTGGGACTTTAACCTGGGACCTGAGTTGACTTGACATAACCTGTGTTTTGACTTGACCACAGACTAACATCCATGCAACATTTCTTTACAATGGTCACTGAATATGGTGAACATATGCTGTGTACATATCCACCAAACGCTGATATCAGCCCTCCATCGAACTATCAATAAGACGTCCCTGAAGGTCGACCAAAGTGTTGAAGCATCGCTGGGATTAGTAACTTTAATTTATTCACTGAATTTCAGATTTAAATCCCTCACACTACTCATGACTGAAATGTGTCGCAAAGCGATGCAGTACTGCTCATCGCTGATACTCTTGTGGGTTTCTTTGTGTTCGCTCACGTTCACGAACATGTTTTCTTTTTTTCCCCCCCTTTCCTTTAGGTTGTGTGAGACGGTGGTGCCCCTCGAGGACCCTATTATCACAGAGACCACCTCCACACTGCAGGAATGGGGCGTGCTGTGGAAGCAGCTCTATGTGGTCAGTAACACTACATTACAGCACATCACACTCATATGAAAACAGAACACTAAGCAATACATGTGAAAGCGGATCTAACATAACTGAGATTTCCATGTGAGTTGCAGAGAAAAACGTCTTTTGCAAAAAGAAATTGCATCCATGGTTGTTTCATTTGCATCCTCCTAAGGGGGTTTGTTGGAATAGTGTTTTCCGGTATGTTTTTCTTCCCTTTGCCTAATTCAACACCTGGTATAACTAGGTCTGCTAGCAAGAGAGGTGAAAAGCCTGAGATGCAGCCCAAACATACAGTGACAGCTCCTTTAGATATTTGCCCATAGCATGTCGCTCTGACTGTCACCCTGCATTTTCATATACTATCTATATAGGAACAGAAATGGTGGTCCGACACAGATAATGGCACACAGACCTGTCGTATGCAATTTCATGCTGTGTCATTCAACCATTGATTGATCTTGGCCTGCCTCTTGTAGTTTCTGCAACATCTGCTTACCACCTTCAGTCAGCCTTTACTTGGCGGGCAAAAGTGATTACTGGAAACCCAAAGCATTCTTAATCCTGCTGCATGTCGAGGGGGCAGAGAGAAGTGGTTGGTAGGGTTTTGAGTTGGGAGCTGAGTGGATATGTTGCAGAGCTGGCAGCGAGTTTTTACATAACCTCTCACTGAGGACTGCTCATGCTCTGAGCAACCGTGGAGCCCGAGGCATTGGTGTGGTGATGTAACTTCCTCTGAAGCTCGACTAATGTGAAGCGCTGATTTAACAGTGCTCGTTTTGGCGCTCACCCCCTGTGTGATATGGGCCATGTTGCCACAGTTGCATCCATAATAATAGGATGTAGGCTAGATGTTGATACATTTCACCTTATTGTTGTCAATTACAATTCATGGTATTACTTCAGGGAGCAATAGCCTAAGCATAACTGTGTGTCTGTTATAATGTACGTAATTAGCCCCACAGAATAGATGTCGGAAAGGGCTCATCAACCCTGACAAAAATCTTTGTTTTTCAGCAGCTACCAGCCTTTGAGAACACGCACTGTTTATCCTCATTAAATTTACATGGGCATTGTGGTGGCGCTTAATCTTTGCATTTATGTAAACAAACCTGGGTGGTAATGTGGACTTGTCGTACCATTAGGGAGAGCAGAAAATGCCTGAATTAAAAGTGTTGTCCTTGGCCGAGGAGAAATGGTGATGAAATTCATTACCACGAGGAGGTCAAAGCAGACGTGCAAGGGAAATTTATTTATTTTTTTGTTTCATTATCAAAACCAGTGGGCTTTAAATCTCAGTAGCAACACCAAAGTGGTTAGAAGGTGATTTCTGTCTTTTACTGAATGTAAAATATATCTGATATCAGAGACGTTCATGTCGGTTTTCTGTGTGTAATTAAAAAGCACCGCTATATAAGCTTTCAGTTTCAGCATTAGCCTTTGCATAAATGCTGCAGGAGGACATAGAGTATCCTAACTAAGTCTTTTTTGGCTGCTTCGATAGAAACACAAGGTGGATCTGTTCCATAAGCTGCGTCATGTGATGAATGAGCTCATTGACCTGCGTCGGCAGCTGATCCAGGGTCATCTCGCCCAGGACCAGACCCGGGAGATCAAGCGGCACATCACCGTACGGCTTGACTGGGGCAATGAGTGAGTTATTCTTGTACTGAGTGCATTATTGAGAGAGTGGGCATGCTCAAAAGCAAACATTTGTTTTAACTGTTGGCGACTGAGGAATACCGTGTTTCTTTGGCACTCGAAAGATCTACAACACTGGATGAGTGGGTGCGTAATAGCATCCTCTATGATGTAATTTCATGGTCATTTAGCAGATGAGTGAGTCTCAAGCGGCTTAAAGTCAATGCACATCCCCCTGGAGGAACTTTAAAGCCATAGTTTTACTGTTGCCAGTTTCAAACTCCATCCAGCTGAGCTGTGACAGGCATCCATAACAGAGATAAAGATGTGAGGGCTTCAGCTCGGCTAAGGAAGAGCTTTATGCGGAGGGGGCCATCTGTCAGTTAATATAACACTTGCACAAAGAAGTATGCAGATATTCACTGGATTTGGTCACAATAAATAATACACGGTGGAGTAAAAAACACTCAAAAGTGGAGCCTGAAATTCACTGTACTTTACACGGAGTGTGCTGAGGTCAGTGCTCTGCAGTCCACAACTGACCTGAGAGCTGTAGTAATCTCATTTCATGGTCAAAAGATCACAGCAGAAGTGATAGTACTACATGATTTGAGGCTGCACAATTGTGTTTATGTGAAGGGTTAAAGTATTATAGAGAAAGAACCAGAGGCGAAAGGCAACAGAGTACATTGACTTCAGTGCCGTACTTAACCTCTTTAATCCCACAGACCCTTTGGTGGGTCTCTTTAACGCAAACTCATGTTGTACTGTTCAAACTCTAAGGAGGCAAAAATGTCTGACAAAGTTTTTAGAATGAAACAATGAACAAGACGACCAAAATTCTTCTGTTTGAATATTAAATTCATTTCCACATCAAACTATAGCTGGAGGTCCCAAGTGATACAGAATAAAGTTTATATGAACATACACTTTAAATAGGGAACACCTTTCTTTTGGATTTTCATTTTTTTCATTTTTTCTTTCTTTATTTTTTGGTACATTATATTTTTTTTACTCCACTTTGCAAATCAGTGTTTCGCTGAAAACATTTGATCTTTTCATGGTGAGTTGACACTATCTCCTAAAAATGATGGTGATCACTGAATATTGAAATTAAGTATTAATACATAGGTATCATTTTAATGTTGTAGTTGGTGGAGCTACATTTAACAAATTTGCACTGTTGTACCTGTAACTATTCCTGATATCTGCTGAATTCATCCTGTGTTTGTTATTTTAAAGCAAAAGTTCGACATTTTGGGAAATTCAAAAAAATTCCACCATTAAATACCAGTTTCTTGGCCCTGAGCTGTTGCCAGGCAACCAGCGGAGACTCCAGGAAGTTACTGTGCTTAGCCAAGAGATAGTCTGGCACATAGACGCCCCCAGTAGAACAGCAAACTGTCATTTTTACACTTTGGTTTTTATTTCAGATTAAACAAACAAGATATTACATGTTAATTATTGAGCTGTGGAGTTTTCTAACTTTGGATAGAGCCAGGCTTTTTTTTTTTTTTTTTTTTTTGTCAGGCTATGCTAACCAGCTGTAGCTTCACTGCGCTTCATTTGCCATACAGACGCGACAGTGTCATCAATCTTCTCATCTAATCCTCCACCAGATATTGTAGAACGACTCCTTTAACATGCAAACTTCTAACTACATGTGACAGACAAACATAGTGGAGTAAAACACAATATTTTCCTCTTAAATGTGGCAGTATAAATTATAAAATGGCATGTCACAGAACGACTTACTCGTAAGTACAGTACCTGAGTAAATGCACAAAGGAATGAGACGTGTTTGGACAGTTCTTATTATCTTTAAATAAACTCCACAGATTTTATGCGTAATGCCTAACTCTAACCCTTTGACACACTTGTTAAAATGTGATATTGTTTGACTAAGAATCTCTTTTCTTTTGTCTTCTTTGTTATCCACCCCCGACCCTTCTGTCACCAGGCACCTCGGCTTAGACCTTGTTCCCAGAAAGGAGTTTGAAATGGTGGATCCAGATCAGATCAGCATATCAGAGCTATACAAACTGGTATGTTGGGATTATATTTGAACCAGTGCATGCTATATCAAAAAATCACCTCCTGAATTATTAAATACAATTGATAAAGTAAATGTATTATTACCATGTATATGTATATGTATATATAATTACCAAGTCTGCAGCACACACACACGCACATACTACAGGATATCTGTTGCATGACTCAAACGATGATGTCTTTACACACTGAGATTATTTTTACTCGCTGTGTGCCTTTTTCTTTTTTTTCATTGCACAGCCTGGTTTTGCATATAAGAATGTGTTGTTTGATGTGTAGGGATGTGTGAATTTACCGATTATCAAATCATCCATAAGAAGGTGACTCACGAGAGAGAGATAAAGAGAGAGAGAGCACGATTCAGCTGCTGGAGCTGCCTCATGTGACCTGTTCTTTATGCTTATCTTGCCACCATATTGAATGTGTGTCCCTTTCCTTGCATGCACGTGACTCTCGCAAGCATGATTCCTAGCTACCACGGCTGACATAATGCGAAGTGGCAGGCCCAGGTGAAGCTATGGGAAAATGTGTACAAATTAATTTTTCATTGTTTTTAAAAAAAAAAAGACATATTTTAATCTTAGTTGCTTTAAACCAACCAGACAAGCGACATATTTCCATAAATAAAAGATACTTCAAATGTATTTTGGTAATATGGGATTTCAGATCTATACACACACAGACAGACAGACAGACAGAGAGAGGAGGCTTGCAGAAGCAGATCCAATTTTAGAAATATGCGATTACAGCACAGATGTTATGAAATCTACTGCTGGAGACTGTTATCTAGGAGGGAGATCCTCTCTGGTCAGTAGTTGAAGCTCCATATGCTGATCAAAACACCATCCAACTGCCCCGCAGCCTCCCATTATCTCATTGCCATGTTTCTCAGCTTTGCACGCAGAATGTTTGTGCACTAAATGCCCTGTCCAGAAACAACAGCGTAGCTCTTCTGTGCCAAAAAACCTCCTGACTCTGTCGATGAAAGTGAGCTTGTTTTTGGCAGGGCACAAAGGCCTTGGCACCTCTTCAGGTAGGGGAGTAGAGGAGTTCTTTTAGGCTGCCGAGCAAAGAGGTGTGTGTGGGCGACGCTGCCTTTGTCCTCTCCTCTCCCACACACTCACGTTTTGCCTCATGTGGGCTTGCATTAGCGCTGCAGGAGAAGTAGTATAGTCGCTTGACAACGTACGTAGGTGAAATATTTGTCAGATATGAAGCATCGACCGGGGCTTCGCGGTAGGTAGCGTGTGTCTGAAGCTGCTATAAGGTAAATAAGTTCAATGCTGTGTGGGAAGAGTAAAGAATGGGCCGACTAATCTGACATCTTTCCTTTGAACTTCGCTCTTTTTTAGCATGTATCCAGCAGACACTGTGGTCAGCAAAGCACAAACCAGGTACAGTCTTTTCAAAGATGTGTGTTTACAAAATCATCAGAACCTTTCATCCTGTGTCAGTCTCTTCATCTCTCATTTTATGTTTCTTTTCCAAGCACCAAAGTATTTTAAAGTCAGGGCACTCTATCTATGACACTATAGCTGTTACATTTAGACATTGCTGTTGGGTGCCTGGAATTCCTCTAGTTACAATAGTAGAGGATCGAGCTTGCAGGATTAATAAGCCTTGATATATATATATATATAAATTACAAGGTGTCATTGCCATGCTCCATAAGAACCTCACACCAATGCTGCCAGAGTGGGTTGTTTCCCACTGGGACCACATATGCCCCAAGATGTGTTCACAAATGGTACTGTAGGGCATTTTAGATAGTTGTGTCCACTGAATTTCATTTGTGTTGAAATGCCAGCTTTTGTTTGGTGCATTTTGATTTTTAAAATGTATTTTCTGGCTTAGTTTTCTAACTCTAACTTTTCATCTAAACCCCTATCAAATCTCCCTTTAATGCCACATTGAGCTTGCAATTATTGAGAGAAATCCTCAAAGGAATAGTTTATTTAAAGACGTTGTGAGAAAAAAGCTTGTGTTAGATAAGAAGATTGAGTAGCCAGTTAGCTTAGCACAAAGACTGGAAACAGGAGGAACGGCTAGCCTGGCTCTGTTAGCCTACAGCTACCTCTAAAGCTTTCAACTTAGCCTCATGTAAAACCACAACACATTATTTGTGCACTTTTGTGCAGTAAATAAATGTAGTATTAAGTTGAGCTTCAGTCGTAGAGCTTTGGGGAAGAGTTTCCAGTTTTTGTGCTGAGCTAAGCTAACCGGCTGCTGCCGGTAGCTTCATATTTAACAGGCAGATATAGATCTTCTCATCTAAATCTCTGCAGGGAAGCATATTTCCCAAAATATCTCCTTTAATAGGGATTCTGGCAGAGTCCTTTGCAACGGAGACAAAAATGCACGATGCGGTGGACATAATCACTGTTGTCATACATCAAGTAAATATAGAAGTGTTCATTAGAGGAATGCACCCTGCCTATTACCCCTAAATAAAAAATACAAACTAGCCAGAGCTTTCCCATAGTTCATTCATCATTTCTTTATTTAGATGGTACCCTGTATGTCTACTGAGTTTGCTGTAAACAGCTTGCATTTGTGACAGGATGAAATACACTGCAGAGCATATATCAATAAATTATTTACCCCCTGTGGTGCCCCCATTGATCTATTAAATAAGCTTATCTATATACTGAATGGCAAGTACTTGGCCTGGCTTGCAGCAAGGACCCGTCTTGTTAGCGGTCACTTTCTTCTTCGTTCCCAGGGTGACAGCACGAGACAGCGCCATGGTGACGGTTGCCGTGTCCCTGTGTCGCACCACCTCTTCATCAATCTGAAGAGCTTCACTTATAACAGCATCAGCGAGGATGCAGACGTCTTCTTCTTTCTGTATGATACTCGTGAGGCCAAACAGATCAGGTACACAGAGGATTCTCATTGCACAGACAACAGCCCTGAATGATCCTAAAATGCATATTGAATGTATGCAAAGGCAGACACACACACACACACACACACACACACACATGTCTACACACTATCTCTGCCCAGCAGATTGACTGAGGCGTTTTGTGGTTGACAGACACTTTAAAAACTGTGAACTGGCTCCTTTTGCAGTGAGAAGTTCATGGTGAAACTGAACAAAAACGGAGGACCAAAGAATCCAGAGAAGGTTGATCGTCTGTGTGCTCTCTTCACGGTAACATATTTCCACTTTTTTGACACAAATTACACAAATTCTGCATTTCAGCTTTCATGCGAGTCTGACATGTTTCTTTCGATTTGTCTTTAGGACCTCAGCAGTAAAGATTTGAAGAGAGACCTGTACATTGTTGCACATGTCGTAAGAACTGGTAAATAAAATAAAAAACTTTTTAAATGTGTGATTGCAGACATTTCTCATTTATTTGGGTTTCTTCTTAATGTGTCCCTGTCCTTTTTTGTCTCCAGGTCGTATGCTGCTAAACGACTCAAAGAAAGGCCCACCTCATGTGCAGTACAGACGACCTTACGGCTGCGCCGTTCTTGCCATGAGTGATGTTTTCCACACCATCACCGACCTCAAAGAGGAGAAGGACTTTGTGCTCAAAGTTTATACGTGAGTCTACGTGTGAAGTATAGTAACACAAAAAAGTGTGAAACAGAATTAGATGACCTTCAGTTTTTCCGAACAGTCGGTACTTGGAAGTTGCGTGGCTTCTGTGCTTTCGGATATAAAGTTAGAAGAGTTGATGCAGTGAGTCGTGATTGTGTGAATGTTGTGCAAATGTCTTGCATGACAACTTTAGTGCTTCAGTGTTGATGCCTGGTGTGTTTTGACCAGAATGATAATGAAGTGTCCTCTGGAAAATCAATAGCTGCTCACCCTGGGCCAGCGATAGGGCACTTGGCGTGTTGTGAATCTGGCTGCTTCTGTTAGGCTTCGCCACAGAGAGCCACTCCTGTACGCCGGCCAAGTCAGCGAAGGAGGAGAAGGGTAGACACAGAGGAAGGAGAAGGGAAGAGACCGAGAGAGATGACACTTTGATAATTGAACAAGGACAAAGAAAAATAACACCAAGCTCAGCGTTTTCTCTGGTCGGTCGAATAGATTGTCTTCTTGTGTCTCGTCTGTCCTCCTCGTCATCTGCTCCGGGTCAGAGGTCATTTATACACTTACAACGCCGTGTTGTATGACATTTTTCTTATGTAGTATTTTCAGGGTAACTATACGGCTCTGTGTGAAATAAAGATTTCTAGAATAGAAAGCTGTCGGTTTTATTGGATTTCTCTGCTGAGGCGAAGTGCTCTTCCCTTTAAAAAGCAAGCAGTGATTCAGTGCTGAGCTGCTTCCAAACTGTCGGCTCCTATAACGCTCCAGTCTGTGCATTTCCCCATGCCATCCCAGGGGCCTACGGGCCCACAGTAATGAAAAAGGCTGGTAGAGAGCTGGCTGTCAGGTTTGCTTAGTGAGCTGTGCATTTGGGCTAATGTGCTGCTTGATAGCACCTCCCCCTGCTGCTACCTTTTCTCCAGGAGGAAATCGTCTGTGGGACACATGCTGTTCATGTAGTCCCCATGCGCGCAATCCTGATCCCTCCATCTGGACCCTCTAATGGGTGCGTTGTTAACCATCCTACCCCACTGTCTTTCTCTGCAGATGCAACAACGAGAACGAGTGGTACCAGATACACGAGAACATCATCCGCAAGTCCAACACCAAGTACTCAGCTCCCAGCACTAACTATGGTAAATAAGTTGTCTCCACAGATCTTTTTGATCTCCAGGGAGTTGAATTTGCACCTTTTTGTTCTCATGGTTAGGATTTAAATAGAGAGAAGTAAGCTCTGTTGCTAACGTTGACACATTGAGTAGGCAGGTAGTTCGTCTGCCATCCAGATCTTGCTCAAAGACAATCAAATGAAGTAAGTTAAGTAAACTAAATTAAGCTCAAGAGTACAGTATGCAACCATGGCTTTTGAAACATGACTTATTTCTGAAAGCATAAAAAAAATCACATTTTTATATGGTCGTTACAAAAAAAGAAAAAATGTCCAGCAGGGTCAGTGGATTATTTAGAGAAAACAGGACATTGTCTCTGGAGACAAACATGCTAGTGCATGATAGTGCTCACAATAAAATCAATAAAACCAAAATGATCCCCAAGAACAAGTGAAAGATATTATATATACATAATGTATAATCTTTGTATATTTATAATGTATAATCTTATAAGATCTTGCGGATTAGACATTATTTGTCATGATACAGTGTTGATAACTGTGAATACTTTTGAGTTGATATGACAGTAGGTGAAATGAAATGACAAAAATCATGTAACTGTCAGTGGTTTTATGCTGATTATACAGAGGTAACTACCTCTGGTTGTATTAAGTTAGTTCATTAATGAAAAAGCTGGTTTAATTCTGGAGTTACAGGATTTTTCAGATATTTAAAGGAATAGTTCAGCATTTGGCATTTTTTGCCTTCTTGCTGAGAGTTTGATGAAAAGATCAGTATTACTCTTGCGTCTGTACAGTAAATCAGAAGCAACAAAGAACCCAGAATCAGCTAGCCTGGCACTTTCCAAGAAAGACAAAATACAGTGCCTACCAGCACATGGCATCCTGTTTGTTTATTCCAAACAAAAATGGAAGTGTAAAAACGTCACTTTGTGGTTTCATGAGGCGACTACTTCTTTGCTCCTGGGTAAGAGGGAGAAACTTAAGCTAAGCTAAGGTAAGCTAAGCTGAGCTAAGCTGAGCTAAGCTAACTGACTTCTGGTTGTAGCTTCATATTTAAAGAACAAATAAGAGAGAGTGGCGTCAATAAACTCATCTCACTCTTAGTATGAAAGCAAATGGTGCTGCAGAACATTTTCTAGATTGATCATCCTCATTAGACGCCCTACCAGAGCAGAGAGTACCTCCTCTCGACGCCCTACAGACAACTGGACATGCTAAAGCTGAATGCAAGTAGTACTTATGCGCAGCACTAACGCATCCTTGTTGCAGCATACCTTGATTGTTTGGTCGCTTTAGATAAAAGTATTAGATAAATGACTAAATGTAAAGTAATGTTAATCGGTTGATCTTTAAAATGTCAGAATATAGTTCCCAGAGCTCTAGGTGACCTTATTTTGTCTGTCAAAACCAAAAATATTCAGCTATACACTCAGCTATTCAATACTTAATAAGCTTAGATTCTGCACTAAAATTTCAACTATTCCCTTAATTCACTGGATAAGCCAAAAAGAGACACACATATTGTATCTATAAAAGGTTTTAAAATTGAAGTACACATAAAGTACACTATACCCTGATACTTATCAAGTTAAATGTACTTCATTACATTACGCTACAGAAGATATATCACTGCACTGTCACACTGATAATAATCACCTGAGGGAGAAAACACATTGTAACGCAGGTCACTTTGTGCCGTTGGTGTTAAGCAGTCTTGTTGTGTGGAATCTTCAAAATGGCTCCACTGTAAGCGTGAACGCTCCTCATTCACGGCTGCTTCTTTTTATGAGCATCTCACAGTTTGAGACGTGACTCATGCCTCACCAAAATCTGTCACTAGATTTGTGCAGTACCCATATTTTTCCTTTGCTTCTTTGCGTAATTCCACAACACCATCTCTCCTCCCTCCCTCTGTTCTCCCTGGCTCTGATCACGTCTCTCCATCCACTTCTCTGTCTGTCTTCTCCTCCCCCACATTCTGACTAATGTCCTTTAAATACCCCTCTGTCCCTCCCTTCTTCTTGGTCCCTTCGCTTATTTCCCTTCAATTCCACTTTCCTCCCACAACCCCACACCTCCTCATTTGCCCTTTCCCCCCTCCATTTACACACACACACACACATACATATATATACATATATATATACCCACCCTCCCCTCCTTCTGCACCCCAGGCCTCATCATTTCCCTGCAGCTGCTTCGGGGTGAGCTGGAGCAGATCAGACGGGAGAACCAGGCTGTGTTCAACCGGGCCCTGGCACTCACGCGCAAACTGGGTTTCCCAGATGTCATCCTGCCAGGTAAGGAGGCAAAGAGCAGTAGGCGGTAATGGGGGCAGAGAGGTTCAGGGGAGGAGGTGGAGACCAGAGGCCAGATGGCTTGGAGGAATGAAAAGAGGGGGAAGGTCACAGATCAGGGTTGCGGAGGATGCAGATGAAGGAGCAGAATAACAGGGCAAGAAGGATGTAAGAAAAGTGAGGATGGTATTTAAAGAGTGAATAGATGAAAGCGGCAGGAAATAGCATCAGAAAGAGGAAAGAGCAGAGAGGGCGAGGGTGATGAAATAGTCATACATAAGTTAGTTTCACAGCACGTGCTGTCTGTGTGTTTTTCAGTGGTGGTACATTTACTCAAGTACTGTACTTAACAACAATTTTGGAGTGCTTTACTTTTCCATTGACTTTACATTTATGCATCACCAGACTTGTTACATTTTAGATGTCTGTGGGTTGTCATTCCTCCTCTAAACCTCTCAGAGAGTTTAATTTAAATAACTGTTTGAGAGAGGAATGAAAAAAATGTGGAGTACAACTTTGTTGTTTCTTCTTTCAAAGCTCATTAATCATTTCATGAACCCCTGGATTTATCTTGGGAACTTTTCCCAAGAGGGTACGACCCTTAGGTTTGAACACTTAACTATAAAGCTGTACATAGTTAGAGGTAGACACATTATTTTCATACTTTAAGCACATTTAGCTGATAGTGCTTCTGTTATTTTACAATTTTGAATGTAGGCTTTTGTATGTAGAATGTAATGACTTGTAATCATCAGTTGTTGTGTTGTTGCTTATGCTTAAGTAAAGGATTCTTCTTCCACCACTGGTACTCTCAGTCCATCACTCCCAATTTGCATGAGATTGACATTTAGGTCATGTGCTGAAAATTATGAGGAGCAGACGTCCTCAGAGATAACTTAAAGAGAGAGAAAAAGGGCGAGGTGTGTGTTTATTTCCATATATTTCATCAGATAATACCTCTCCTCTCCTCTCCTCTCCTCTCCTCTCCTCTCCTCTCCTCTCCTCTCCTCTCCTCTCCTCTCCTCTCCTCTCCTCCCCTCTCCTCTCTCTTCTTTTCTCTTCCTTTCTGCCCTCCTCTCCTCTCCAGCTCCTTTCCAGTTAGCCTGAAATACCTCCCAATATCAGCCCTTGTGACTCATCCGTCCCCAAGGAAATGACTTGGATATAAATAACCAGAATCAGATGTTATAAATAACTGCAATATCTTCCTCCACTGTTGCCACTGATATTTATTCCATTAAACACTGACCTTACAAAAGGTGCTGAGGCAGTCATGAGCTACAGTGTATTACAACTCAGCGGGGTCATTTCTCATTGACAAGAACAATGATGTGAGGCGCACATCTTAGTCCGCACGGCTTCCTAATTTATGTTGACCACTCGCAGTTTGTCCGTGAAGCAGAGGCTGACGTGTACATTGTAACTTATTAACATCGGCAGAGCAGGAGACATGTCTGTTATCGCAGTCTGAGACTTTCCGAGAGAGTATTGGTCTTCTTGTTGTGGGCAACATTGAACCTCAAACAAAAGACTGTGCTGCAGGGTGATTTTCCTCATGACAACTTAGCTTAAAGGAGTGTTCTGCTGATTAGACTCCTATAACATTGTTCCAGGATGCAAATATTGTGATATCGACATTACTTTTTTATGCACAAAACCTCTCAAAATTATAATATACCTCGCCTGCTGCGGCTTTGTTGGGGATTGTGTGTGTTGTTCCAGTGGTGGCTAATGCAGTGCCTCTAACCTTAATCAGGGACAAGGAGCGGGCTACAGAGGTTGGTAACCTCACTTGTTTCTTCACACCACTGATGTGTTACAGTTTTTCACAATTGCTGAGACTCTTCTGGCAAAATAAAGCGCCTCAAAACCATTTTATCTTTATCATATTATACACATTCTTAAGCAGTGCATTACATCACTACATCAAAAGATGGAAAACACATTGTTCAGGGCGTGCAGCTACAGACAACCTTTATTGTGTATGATAACTCATTTTGCATTTATTATACACAATAGAAAATCTATAAAAATGTACATTCACGACTTAGTACAGAGCATATTGTAGACTGTAAGTACTGCCAGGAATATAGTAATACAGACGAGGGCGTCCGTGTTTGTGCTGGGTCAGACCAGAGGACTTCATTCACTGTACATCTGTATGATGTGTCCAGTCCAACCTTGACTACAAGACTACACACCTATGTCACCTCAGGCCACGTTCTGTCATTTTTGCTGCTATATATCGCCATGCAGAGAAAAACTCGTGTCCTGCCCTTGTTTATTGTTCTGTAGCACAAGTTCATCACAGCGCAAAATGTGTTTTAGTGAGTGAGAATGTGTTTAAAATGATTCAATAAATAGGTTTAGGGCACAGAGAATGGGTTGTTTTAACAACTGTGGAAACTGTAACTGCAGGAGACTTGCTGACAGTTTGTCCCAGTGGCCACTCACAGTATTGTAACAGGAAAATCACCTTCAGGCCAAAAAGTATTTCCCCCATAGACTTTTACTGTAAAAGAGACATCTGTAAAACTGTTGACAGGATTCCTCAAACTGCAAACACAGTAAATCATATTCTCGGTGTAGGTTTCATAATAGTAAAACTTTCCCACAGCCTAGGAAAGCAAATTGTATTCGTGTTACACCATCTCGGTGTGTGTGGGTCTATGCGTGTTGGGCGATGTTGAGAAGCAAACATGCAAGATGGAAAACTTGCTGTATCTGCTGACAGGTTGATTTTTGAATCTAGGATCCATTTCTTATATTACATCCATTTGCCACACCATCAACAACACGGGAGACAATCACAAAAGGGCTTCATACCATTTTTTATGCAGTAATACTCCCCAAGAAAAAAAAGTAGATTTCCCCTTTAATTAAAGTTTCTTTAATTAATTGTCCTAGGTGAAACACGCAACGACCTGTACCTGACCCTGGAGCGTGGGGAGTTTGAGAGGGGAGGCAAGAGCGTCCAGAAGAACATCGAAGTCACTCTCTACGTACTCTACGCCGACGGGGACACACTCAAAGTATGACACATATGTTCATGAGCTCCTGTGCACCATATCATTATGAGTCACAATGAGTTTAACTTCCTGCCATGCATGTGCACGCTAATTTGATACGTCATTATCCGTATATGTCACTAAAAATAATCCACCATGCTGCTTTTCCTCTCAGGA
The DNA here is from genome assembly GCA_014281875.1 of Nibea albiflora. Lineage (NCBI taxonomy): Eukaryota > Metazoa > Chordata > Actinopteri > Sciaenidae > Nibea > Nibea albiflora. Next base: position 8,453,110 of record CM024793.1, read on the forward strand.
CTGCATCAGTTTGGGCAGCGGGGAGCCCAACACCAGTGAATATCGCTCTTTTGTCCTGTACCACAACAATGGGCCTCGCTGGAGCGAGATGGTCAAACTACCAATTCCCATAGATCGTTTCAGGGGGTCCCACCTACGCTTTGAGTTCAGACACTGCTCCAGTGAGTCATTAATACAACCCAGTGGTACATGGGTACACAAGGACAGATTGGATCATGCAATAAGTTATACAAGTATGGTTTGTGCTGTGTAGACGCCGCATGATTAATAAAACGATGTGCTTCATTTATAGCTAAAGACAAAGGAGAGAAGAAACTGTTTGGTTTTGCTTTCACTCCTCTGATGAGAGAAGACGGGACCACGCTGTCAGACGAAAGCCACGAGCTGTATGTGTACAAGGTATGTAGGTAACCAGTGCACACTGTAATGTGATCATGACTGTCTTTATATAAGAACAAAGGTGAACTGAAAGACGCACTCGTCTCTTTCGGCGTCTCTGTAACTTTGACCTCTTCATTTATTAAAAGTTGAGTGCATTAAATTGGCCCAGCAGTGGTGGGTGTGTTTCAGTGTTGGTGGGGTGTCCCGTGCTGGATGCCAGCTTCTGGCGGCTCCCTGTATGACTTTATTGTATTTTCTCAGCAGTGCACCCTGGGTCATGTTCTGCTCTAACTCTCACGACACATAATAAAATCCACCACCCATTTTGTCTGCTCTCCTTCAACCAAACATTAACAGTAGCTACTCTGTGAAAGTTGAGCAGCCATGAACGCCTGTACCATGAAAAGTGTTTTGTCGATCAGCTTTTCTGACCCTTGAATCCCGTTTCAAGGCCCTAAAATTCAAATAAGACCACCACAGTTAGGGTATACCCGTAGATCTGATATGGGTATATCAGTTTATCCATATCAGACATGCTAGCATTTCTATCATGCTAGTATTATGTACTCTGATCAGTGTAACTTATTGTTAGCGTGTTATTGTCACCCTAAGCACAGAAAATATGCTAAAGGTGTATTTCAGTTTCTTTATTTTGTGGAACAACCAATCAAAAGTCTCCAAACCTTAATGAATCACCTCCATCAACTCTGGTGTCTGTCCTCCAGTGTGATGAAAATGCCACCTTCAGTAATCAGGGCCTGTACCTCAGCCTGCCCTGCTGCAAAGAGGACTTCAACAGCTGCCCCAATCTGCCGGCCAACCTGCCCTTCCAGCGAAGCCCCAAAGAAACCTTCTGGGTCTCCACGATACTCTGCTCCACCAAACTCACACAAAATGGTAATCTAACAGTTTACATGCTCACCTTCGTATTTAATTAGATCACTCTCTGTTTATTTCATTCCAACCTGATTTTATTCTGCTTTCAGTGGACCTTCTGGCTCTTCTAAACTGGAAGGCCCATCCAGACCGGGTTTTGGACATCCTCGGGCGATTACGTCAGATTAGCGGAGAGGAGATTGTCAAGGTCACTGTCATGAGATTATTTATCTATTGATACACTACAGAGAATATTTAGCTTCAACAGCAACAAGATGAGCTCTCTTAGAATATCTAGGCTGAGGAAGAGGAGACAGATTCAATTTCGTGACAGAAAAATTGGATCCAAAGTGCTTATAGTGAATTATAGATGGTATTCTAATATCATGTGATTTTATATCCAGAATGCATGTTGAGCTTTTAAGTATGAACAAATAAATTGAAGTAAAACATCATATGATTTCATAATCACATAATGATTTCAGAATATGTTTGGGTGAAGGGGCTACCCTTTGTTTCTATTTTAGTCACCAGTGATGATTGTGTTGCTTTCTCTCATCACAGTTCTTGCGAGATGTCCTGGATACGCTCTTCTGTCTTTTAGATGACAACACTGATAAATACGGACCGCTGGTTTTTCAGTCACTGGTAGGAAAATTAAAGAGCAGAATCGTATTCGACCGTATGATTTAATTTGCCTGCAGGCCGAGGAAATAACCGTAACATCTGTTTATGTGCGTGTGTGTATAGGTGTTCATCATAAACCTGCTCAGGGACAGCCGTTTTTACCACTTCAGACCCGTCATGGACTCTTACATCCAAAACCACTTTGCTGGCGCTCTCGCATACAAGTACAACGCTTACTTAATTGTTTTTGAAAGCAAACATAAAAATCTGGATTCAGACACCTACGGTACAAAGTTACACTTGATACTGACTCCTCGTAATCTCAAACCTGCAGAGAGCTGATTCGATGTCTGAAGTGGTACATGGACCGCTCGGCTGAGGTCGTCCGACAGGACCACATCCAGGAAGCCATGAGGGTAAAGTATCACACACACACTTCCTCTCTGGGCCGTCATGGCTCCTTCCGCTGGGATTGATTAGTAAGACGGGGACGTGGTCAAACAGAAGGGCTGATAAGGAGTAATGTGAGTCCATGTAAGGCCTCTTTAAGTGAGGTCCCTGTTTCCACGTGGTCTTTGTATTTCCTTTTCCGATGAGATCATGCGAGGAGACGTTCTGTTACAAAACCTGAAAATTGGAAACATTTGTTTTATATATTGATTTTCTCTGGATGATCAACCACAAACCTCAGTCATCGCTCAGTGTTTTATTCATTGTTTGTTGTGTTTGTTGGAATTGCGAAATGACGCGTGGCTTAGCTGAGTGTGTATGTCTCTGTCTGAATCCTGCCAAAAACCCGCCTCAGGCTCTGGAGTACCTGTTCAAGTTCATCGTCCAGTCTCGTATCCTGTACTCGAGAGCCACCTGCGGGATGGAGGAGGAGCAGTTCAGAGCAAGCATCCAAGAGCTCTTCCAGTCGATTCGCTTCGTCCTGAGTCTGGACAGCCGAAGCTCAGAGAACCTGGTGTTCACGCAGGTCAGATAGTTCACACCTCATGACCGACATTTTCGCTGACGGCGCTCATTGTATCTTTGGTTTGTTTTCTTTTTTATCCGTCCTCTCAGTTTCTTTGAATCATTTTTGTTTCTTGCTTTGTTTTTTCTCCTTTCATTTATTTCACTATTTTATTTTGTGCATTCTGTTGACTGATGCTTTAATCTTTCGCCCCCCCCCTCCACCCCCACCCCACTGTTGCCCCATCCTTGGCTTGCTCTTGGACAGTTTAGGGGTGTGATCAGCTGCATGCCTTTGTGTGGGCATGCTCTGGGGCTGTCATCCATCTCAGTAAGTCACAGCGCCCCCACAATGCAGCAGAGGCTGCACGTCCACCAGCCTGCACAAACAGGATGATGTATTCTTAAGTAACTGATTCGCAGACGGTGCTTTAGATTTGGCTGTTGTGCAGATTATTTGAGACTAAACTGGGCAAACGAATATTGATTGGCTGGGGAAACAGATAAATCCTTGGTGGTCCTTTATGATATTAAAAGCAGGCTTAATTTAGAGATATTTTGTGTCTCTTAGAAGAGAAATATCTGTCTATAAGTGGCATTTATTGTGATGTTTTTTGACATGTAAGTGTGACACATTTTTCTGTATGTATGTCTGCTCCGTGTCCTTGTTATGTTTCTCCCCCCCAGGCAGCGCTGTTGAACAGTTTCCCTGATATCTTTGATGAGCTGCTGCAGATGTTCACTGTTCAGGAGGTAGCTGAATATGTCAGGGGCACCCTAGGGAGCATGCCCAGCACAGTGGACATCGGCCAGTCTATGGATGTAGTCAAACTGCAGTCCATTGCTCGTACAGTCGAGAGCCGCCTCTTCTTCTTCCCTGGTGAGACAAATGTGAAGGTTTATATAAAGCGTTGCAGAAGATACCAAAGCGAGAATACGTGTAAGTCTAATGTGAACGCAGAGCTTTTCAGTTTCATCCTCGCTCCTTTCGTCTTCTTTCTCTCTTCCCTCAGAGTCTCGTAGTATTCTGCTGCCGGTAGTTTTGCATCACATCCACCTGCATCTGCGCCAGCAGAGGGAGCTGCTCATCTGTTCTGGGATCCTAAGCAGCATCTTTTCCATAATTAAGACTAGCTCTATGGTATGTACAGTGCTTCAGAGATATATGACAGACAATCTGGACAATCTGAACATCACATTTCCTTTTGTTGTGCAGATTAGCACAAGCACTAAGGTGTTTCTGCGGCTTGTGTGCGTCTCTCTGTTGCTGACTCGGTGTTTCTCTGCTTCCCTCTACTTCCTCTTGGCGTCTCAGGAGTCTTCCGTTCAGGAGGAAGTTGAGATGATGGTGGAGAGCCTCCTGGATGTGCTGCTGCAGACTCTGCTGTCCATCATGAGCAAGTCCCATTCTGTGGAGACATCCAGAGGACAACGCTGTCCCCAGTGCACTGCAGAGATCACGGTAACCTTCTGCTAAATGCAACAAAAACAGGTGGAATTAAGTGAATATCTTGAGTTGATTAACTAATTATGTGTGTCTCTGTCTGTCATTTTCATTCGTGCAGGGGGAGTATGTCTCCTGCCTCCTCTCTCTGCTCCGACAGATGACAGAGCTTCACTTTCACCATCTACTCAACAACTTCCATAGCAAGGAGGAGCTGAAGGTGAGAAGCTCTCTGAGTCACGGAGCCCAGCGTGATTGCAGTGTTTTGCTGCAGCCTGCGCACCACATACCTTAACTGCATGCACGCTCTTAATGTGTTCCTTGGCAGGAGTTCCTGTTGAAGATCTTCTGCGTGTTCCGAAATCTGATGAAACTGACTATCTTCCCTCGAGACTGGAGTGTCATGAGGCTTCTAACTAGTCAGTGAGTCTGTTTTTCCATTTCTGCCGTGCAGCCTTTGTTCCGGAGATGGTAAGGGAATACAGCCAACCATTAGATCAGACTCTCTTTTCGATAATCCCGCTCTGAAGGTGACGCTAGTGTTGCGAATTTCTTCATCTATTTTTGGCAGCTAGCCCGTTTTGTAAGCTGACAGTGTAATGTTTGCTCTCTGCAGTATCATCGTAGTCACAACACAGTTCCTGTCTCCGGCTCTGCACAAGAACTTCTCAGAGGCAGATTTTGATTTCAAGGTGTGTGTCTGAACAACAAAGTCACAAAATGTCTGATGCCATAATTCACTTTCTGAAAATGAATGTTCAAACGTGCCATTTATTCACTTTTTTTATACTTTCTCTCTTTTAGGTGTGGAACTCCTTTTTCAGCCTCACTGTATTGTACATCAACCAGCCCAGTCTGCAGCTAGAGGCGCTGGGCCCGGCGAAAAGAAAGAAAGTCCTTGACAAGTGAGAAACTAGTGTATTTTTTATTGTGCGTACTCTTCCCAACGCAGTATTTATCTAGTCTACATTTCACTTTCCACTCTTTTCTATGTAGGTATGGTGATATGAGGGTGATGATGGCCTATGAGCTCTTTAGCATGTGGCAGAAATTAGGTGCGTCGACCCAACTCCGCACACGCGCACTTGTATCGCAGTGAATCAGCGTCATTTCTATTTTTAGGACGTTAACAATGCGAATCTGTGTAATCCAGGAGACAACAAGCCCCACTTCATCCCGGGAATGATGGGTCCCTTCCTTGGTGTCACCCTGGTGCCTCAGACTGAGGTTCGAAATATTATGATCCCGATTTTCCACGACATGATGGACTGGGAGCAGAGGAAAAACGGCAACTTCAAGCAGGTCATTGTGACGTTCTTATGTTATGATCTACAGATTGTGTGCTGCGGCACTTGTTGTGATAAAAATGGACAGCTTTTTGTCACAACATACCCACATCTTTTTGGCTGAATATGTGTCCGTATATGTGTGTGTGTGTGTGTGTGTGTGTGTGTGTAGGTGGAAGCAGAGCTGATGGATAAGCTGGACAGCATGGTGTCGGATGGGAAAGGCGATGATAATCACAGAGAGCTCTTCAGCCTTTTGTAAGAATCAAACCCGTGTTTAGTGAGCCTGTGAAGTGATACCCAGACTAACGCTGCTCTCCTGTGATTTCCCTTCTAACGTACTTCTCCGTTGTTGTTTTGGCTGTCACACTACAGGACGCAGCTGTTTGGTCCTTATCCAAGGTGAGGTGAAGTGCCCTCGCAGCTAAGACTAAGACGCATTTTGATTCATATCTGTTTGCTTTCCCGCGCTCGTCACCTTTAGTGAGAACATCTTACTGTATTTTCTGTGCAGCCTGCTGGAGAAGATAGAGCAGGAGACCTGGAGAGAGACGGGGATCTCGTTCGTCACTTCGGTCACAAGACTTGTTGAGCGATTGCTGGATTACAGGTATGCTCAGATTAAGCAGTGATAGTAATAAGGGTTTATGTCATGAAATTGAAAGAGCAATGACAGAAAAAACAAACAAACATTTCTTTCCATGTTTAGGGACTGCATGAAAGGAGATGAGATGGAGAACAAGAAAATTGGTGGTTCTGTCAACCTAATGGTGAGACATTCATCCAGACACTTAGGAATGTTTCCACACATGGAATAAGATTTAAACTGTTTTCTTTCTTTTTTTTTTCAACCCTAGAACTTCTATAAATCAGAGGTCAACAAGGAGGACATGTACATCCGTTACATCCACAAGCTGTGTGACCTGCATCTCCAAGCAGAGGACTTCACAGGTGACAGAATAGACTAGAATAGATACTTTATTGATCCCTCGAGGTATAGGCCTGAAATACAACCTCACGATGCATGGTGGAAGTTTTGTAAAGTGGTATAACATTTTTAGGCAAGCACTGAGAAACAACAGGCTTTTACTTTTACACCTTTGAGTGAATAGAGGCGCCTGGAGAAGAAGCAGAACGGATGGTGGTGGAGGCTTGGGCCTGCAGGAAAGAGCATGATATGCAGAACAGAATCATCTATGCATTTCTTTTGGTTAATGTGCCAGCATAGCCAAGGCCCAATCACGCACGCGATTACACTCATTGTAGCTGATCTGTGTGGTCAGATCGTATTTCACTCCCCATTCATTTCTATGAGGACCTGGTGGCGTTTTATTCACATCCGGTTGTGTTTTGACTGAATTCGAGAATCACGTTGCTCTCCTCTGTGCGGCCAGTGAGAGAAGAGGCGGGGTTGACTTCTCGTTCATGAAATATTGATTGTTTCTTTATTTTATAACTGCACTGCATAATATAGCGGCAGCAGAGAAGGAGGGATGCAGCTTGCAGGTAGATTTTGCCTGCTGAAATCCGACTTTGACTGCACCTTCAGGATTGTGTGGGCGTGCGCAGACTGTGCTCCGTCCTCACTCTGCAGTTAATTTTGCTGCTCCTGTTAGGGCGGCACAAATGTTTATCATTTATTTTTATGACTCCTATTAGCACACGCCGCCCTGAGTGGAGGTCTAATCGACGGGAGTAACTGAAAACATGTCTTTAAATGAGATAGTTTGCATCAGAAAAAAAAAAAAAAAGTACAGTAGGTCTCACTGCAGCAATCAAAAAAGAGACTCTGGGGTGAAAAGTGGTGAATCACACAGCTGTCTGGAGTCCCTCTCCAGCCATAGATAACAGTTAGTTTGATGAAAACAAAGACTTACAAGGTAAATACGTTTGACAGGCTAAATGTCAGGAGAGAGGGTGAGATAATAATGCGTCTTGTACACCGGCTCTTCTCGTGATTAGTGTGATTCTGACTTTTACACCTGTGCATTTCATGTTAGAAAATGGCTAAATTAGTCATTCAGACAGGATTTGGTGTAAAATGTAATCAAATCTGGTAATGCCGTTCTCCATAATGTCAACAGGAAATCAGCTGTCACTTTATGTAATCGTGTAAAGGGCTTAAGTGTTCTTGCTTTACTCACATTATTGGCAGCGGAGGTTTTATTGTGTGCATGTAAATGCAGCCAAATATGACTAATTAAATGCAACCTTATTCATCACTTACGTAAAAAAACAACAACAGGCAGCTGGCAAGATAATTGAACCACATATTACGGTGCTGCAGAGTTGGCTGTGATTGCACATGTTTTGAATCACTGTCTTTCTTATCTCCAAAGATGTGAATTCAACCTGGAAAGTAGTTAATTCCCTAGAAATTGATTCATGTTGCTGTGCTGTTTATTTAAGGTTAGCTCAAGTTATAATATTATTTACAGGGACTCAACAGTTCCCACCATTAGCAAGCTCTTGGTGACAGTGACAAGGAAAAACTTCCTTTTAACAGGCAGGAACCTCGGGCAGCACCCAGCTCATTGGTGGGCGTCCATCTGCCGTGACTGCTTGAGTTAAGGAGAGAAAGGGAGATAGATGGGGAGAGACACAGATGCGCAGCAGCAATAAAATAAATAATGATAATAATAGTATTTGTAGTGGGTGTCATCGGGACCGCAGCAGCCGGGTCGACCAATTACCGATCTCGGTGTAGTCACGATCCAGGAGTACCTGCAAGACCGGAAAGCAGAGAGACTCTCTGCAAGAAGCAAAGTTTGTATCAGGCATTGATGAGACATGAGATGCAGAGACGGAGAGAGAGGAAGAGAGAAGCTCAGTGCATTAGATTAATGAATCCGCAGATTGTTGATCGAGCACGACTCAAAAAACTCAGCGACTTTTGATTCATTATCATAAGAAAAAGGAAAACAGAGTCCTCACAGCTGAGTGGCCTTTTACTGTCAATTGATTCATCGATGAATCATTTCAGCTTTAGTTTATTATTTATTAGCTTACGATACACGTCAACAGAATCGGTTCACAACTCCTTTCTTTGTTGTAGTCAAAAACATGTTTCAAAAAGTATTTCAGTATGACAGGAGTCACTAAAACATTACAGGACTCATTTACAGTCAGCGTTTTCACCCCTCTTGTATGATCTCTATGTAAGATATTGATTCTTTATAGTACGTGCTTTATAGGTAACAGTAAGTAGAAACTATTTAGAAATGTGAAATATTTCCAAATCACAATTTTTATTTGGGGGTTGTTCCAAAGCAACTGAGGAAAAACTAATCAGGGAAGAGAGCGGCTGATATGATTTCATCTGTGCAGGTGCACTTTGCACCTCTGGTCACCAGTATACCAAAACAAACTCGCTACGCTGTAGGCGACTTGCGCTTTGCGCCGCTGACTGCGCTTTGTGTCATACGCCATCTGTTCACAAAAAGCTGGACCCAAAATCTCGGTTCATCACCGTGGCCAGACAGCAACATCTGCAGCTGTAGAGAGCAGATTATCACCGACACACTTTTATTCTGCTGATCTTTGACCTGTACCCCCTCTCCTCTACACAACAGAGGCAGCTTTCACTCTGCTGCTGTACTGGGAGCTGCTGCAGTGGGAGGACCGGCCCCTGAGGGATTTCCTCCATTACCCTTGTCAGAGTGAGTGGCAACGCAAGGAGAACCTGAGTCGTAAAATCCTCCACTACTTCAACAAGGGCAAGGCAAGTCAATTTTTATTGCCGTATCTCTTACTCCTGTTTTGACTGACTTCAAGCCAGTTCAAAGCACTGCATCATTCGTGACCCGCCGATTTGGCTGAGCTCACGCAGTAAAACGTGAAAATGGAGGAAAGGCCGAGTTAACTTTATAGAGGTGGAACAGTGTTAGTAGGTTTGTGATGGACGACTCAGAATCTAAAACAACTCAGAGACATGAAAAGCCAGTTAAGTTTTGTAGCTTTTTTAAATGTTTTTTTAACAGTGTTCGAGCGATTGTTTGTTCACATCTGCAGTGCAGCTGTTCCCACATTACATTTCGCCCTCATTAACCCTCATTAGAATCTTCTAGACTTTCTTATAATTAAGTTTTCACCAAATTTTACATTTGCTTTTGCCAGCCCCCAGTGATTTTTCCATAGTTTGGTTTTGATGCATCCTTTTTTCTATATTTTTTTAGAATAATTACTTTTGCTTGCACCTGTTTGACTAGGTGAAGGACTGAGATCCTTGACTTAAGTCAAGGTAGCAGTACAACAGTGTAAAAATACTAAAAAATAATGTAAAAAAAATAAAATATTACTTAGTCCAGTCGCCCCAGATTTAACCCTTCTTAAAGAAAACGACCTGGATGTCTGAGAATCTTCACTTATTACTCTAAAATGCTTCCAACAAGTGTTTTATTTTTTTTTATAAATGATTACAAATTGTTATTATAATTGCATTATTTGATTGTGATTACTGAAAGACAATTCATTAAAGTTTAAGCAGCACTTAAATATTGAAGCTTGTGGAGTTCACTTTTACTATATAGCTTTGGCAGTATGCCATTTTTTTCCAAGCTGATTATATGTTTGATTTGGAAAATCATATTGAATATAGCAAGACCGAAGTATAAAGTAAAAAAAATGTAGTAATAAATGGAAATAGTCAAGTAAATACCTCAAACTTAGGCACGTCACTTGAATAAATATTCTGGTTCCACCACAGGATCTTAAGCGACATCCTCTCTACATTTCTGAGAACCAAAAATGTAGATTATCAGAAAAAAATGCTTTGGCATATATTCTGTTTTCTGTTGTGAAGCAAACACTGGATACCTTATAGATACAAACATGTAGCCTTTGTCCGCATCACAGGGTCACATGTCTGCTCAAATGTGATTAGCTTCCCTGAATCACTCCTCCATTGCTGGTATTCATCCACAGAATTAAATTAGTCGACTGGTCTCTGTGCTTCGGAGAGGACAATGCCCTCTGGACTGTGGGAGCAGCTGAGAAGGAAATAAAAGTGGCCCCCTTCATTAACTCTGTGTCATCTCTCATTTTTTAATGCTGCTCTCGTACAGCAGATAAGTAGCCGCTCTGTACCTGTGGAATCAGCTGCTCTCACGAATGTTAAAATTCATTCAGGACAAATTCATACGTGCTTAAAGAGCAACTTGCAGGTTTGGCAACACTAATGAATTTTTGCTCTGAAAATGATCTACCTCTATTTTTTACCGCATGTGGTGTCATTTCCTTTTTCTACAGCACAAATCAGATCAGATTTTTTTCATCATCTTCTTCTAAGTAAATAAAATAAAGTTGGATCCCAATGTCAGTTTTATAGTAATAATTATACATTTCGATGATTTTCACCTTTTAAACTCACATTACAACATGCTTAACATATAAAGCTGTTTTGTCCAAGCTGTTTTATTGGTATTTTTAAAGGCTCGATTGGTGTTTTGATCTTAACTTTTTAATTTAAGATGCATGTTGATGTATGTACAACTTCAGAAAGTCTGACATCAGATTGTCGTCTTCAGTGATCACACACATTCACCTTCAAAATCCGATATTCCTGCTTTTAGCGCTGACCGGTGAAATATAAATATAGCTCAGTCGGCAGACGAGGCTCATATGGACTCACGTGAAGGTTCTTGTTGCTTTCAAACGATGATGATCTTCAGGCTCACATATATTCTTTTCATGTTTAGTACGCTGCTCGATAAATCTCTTCCTTTAGTAAATTTGTGTTCATATAACAGCTTTATATATTTTATATGCTTTCTCTACACAGTCCTCCCAGTCTCACATTGTTATTTCAATGATTTCACATTATCATACCGGATGAATTAAGCTTTAATGATTTCTTCTATTTACCCTGGGCCTCATTTATCTATGACTTTGCAGTGCTGGGAATATGGAATTTCTCTCTGCCGGGAGCTGGCTTTCCAGTACGAGACGTTATATGATTATCAGAGCCTCAGCTGGATACGGGTGAGTAAAGCCTTGCATACTTCCTGTTTCTGCCGTCATTATCAAACCAGCGTCCTCTGTTATGCTGGAAGGTGAGATTTTTTCCCAGCTCCCTCTGTCATTGTCATCCTCTTATGCAGCGTGATGTGCGTATGGCGTCAGACACAATGCCCTAATTACCTGTGTACACCCACACTCGCCGGGAAATGCAGAGGATTCAGTAATGTGTGTGATTAAATCATTATTCATCATGACTCCTTTGAATGTTTATCATCATTCTGTGACAGAAAATGGAGGCAGCGTACTACGACAACATCATCGAGCAGCAGAGGATTGAACCAGAATTCTTCCGAATGGGCTTCTATGGCAGGAAGTTTCCTTTCTTCCTCAGGGTAAGACTCGCTGAATCTAGTCTCATCTGGTCTGCGTTGACACAGTTATGATTCTGCTGATGCAGACAGTCACACTGCTCCTTCATGCTTTGGCAAGAGACAACGCCAGCCGCGGTAGCTGTTGTTGATAATAAATACTTCTAAATCTAGCCATGGATTGATGCTGAATTCGTTCCCAGCAATATAATGACTGCATATAACGTGCAGTAAGTTGTACCAGTTTGGCACATCTAGTTTATATGTGGTAATATTGGTACACGCTGGCGGGAGTATCAGCGAGGGGATTTGCAGCGGTAGCACGACTAAAAATGGTGGGGCTAATTAAAAATCTGGAGCTGCGTGGGTTGTCCCTCCACCGGCCATCTCCGATATTGATATCATGAATGTCACATGAGTCTCAGTCTCATTTTATTTAGTCAGTTATGAAACCGATTCCAGGTTTCGTGTGCAGAAAAATAACAAAGAAGTAAAATCCACTACTGATTTTTGCCTGACATGTCGTTAAAGCAGCTTTAATAGATATTTTTATAATAACAATGTATTAAATGACCATGTGATAACTGTAAACATTCATCAGCAATCAGTCCGGCCGCTACTTTACTTTACTTTACTGAATCACTGTCTCCACTCAAACAGCTGATACAACGAAAGCTTTAAAAAGCCGCTGTACATTACCTACTCAGCACCGCACGACAATACATCATATTTAGAAACTAGCTGGGAACCAGCTTTACCATTTTCCACTGCTAAGGAGACAGATATTTCCCTCAGGAGAGTGAAAAAGAGAGTGAATATTGGACTTAAACTGATCAGGTCACCAGAAACACAAATCCACATGGTTGCTAATGTTGCTCTGTAACTGCCAGATTTGTAAATAAGCGAGTTAGTGATAAATTAAACTTGAAAGGTGATGATATGTTAATGCTGTATTCACAACTTGTTTCTGCTGCCTCCAAGTGGCCAAAACAATCAATAAAGCAGCAAATGTGTTATATTGCCTATTTTGAGTAGCACTAGTATTAAACAGCTACTAACAGCTACTGTAGTACTCAAACTAAAACACTGCTTCACTTCATTATAGCCCTCAGAGTCATATGCATCAGTTTCTCACGGGCACGTCACTGTCAGTCTTGAATAAATCCAGCTGTCCCCTCTCTGCAGAACAAGGAGTTCGTCTGTCGCGGTTATGACTATGAGCGGCTCGAGGACTTCCAGCAAAGGATGCTGGGGGAATTTCCACAAGCCATCGCCATGCAGCATCCCAACCAACCTGACGACACCATCCTGCAGAGTGACGCTCAGTGTATCCTACGGGGCTTAAAACCGACAATTATTTCCATTATGAATTAAAGTGTGATTTCTTGTTAGGACGGACAAACAGCCTTAAGCCCAGAGATAAAAATTTACTGAATATTTGTCATTTTTGCTTGATGAAAAACTCGCAGATTACATTGTGAATAAGTTCATATAGGATGAGAGTCAGACAGTGAAAGCAAACACTCTCTGTAAGCATTTCTTCTGAACATCCCTCATGCTCTTCCTCCTCTGTGAATATGCATGTCTGTCTGCCTGTCTCTCTGTCTGTCAGTTCCTTGACACTTGGCTTCTAGACTTGCAGATCTATGCGGTGACTCCAGTGTCAGACATCTCTGATGTGCCTCAGCTGGAGCGTGTGCCCGAGAGGATTAAGAGCTTCTACCGCATCAACAATGTCAGCCGCTTCCACTATGACAGGCCTTTCCACAAGGGGCCGAAGGACCGCGAGAACGAGTTCAGGGTACGGCGGGCCAGCAGCACTCATTTCTGCCTCACAGTTGTTGTTTTTTTTTACAATGAAGAATTGGGATGTAAACATGAAAAGCATCAAACTTGATTCAGAAAAACCTAAAATACCCTTTAACTGAGAAAAATGAAAGAAGGAGCAACCGAAGATGGATTTTACAAGACGTGCAGTAAATGTGTGTAAAGACTAGACTTTTAAATTAAAACTACAGTGTAGGGAATGATTGTTGGAATATGAGAAATAATGCATGACCTCCTCTCCACGATGGAGACCTGGAAAGAGGGCAGACTACGCAAACACACAAGAGGCAAAGCACGAGCACATCATTTACACAGACGGGGAACACACAGAGGGAGAGAGAGAGAGAGAGAGAGAGACAAGGACAACGTGCACACGGTGGAGAATGGAGACGAGAGGTGATGTCCTGGAGGACAAATATGCAGATCTAAAACATCGAGGATGAGGCACAGACTAGCAGGGGAGAGAGACAGAGGTCCTAGAATGGCTGATGGTCCAGGCTGAACAGTGAGGCCTGGGTGAAATGAGAGGGAGAGGACACTCGTGGGACATTAAACAAACGGGGTCAGAGAGATACAGCGTTTTTTGTTGTTTTTCTCTAAACATGGACTATAAATACAAGGCTTAACAGATTAATTGGGACTGAGAGGAATATAAGGTTTAAGCAGATCAGATGGGCATGAAGGAGGCGAGCCCATTTACAATTTTGCAAATCATCAGAAGCACCTTAAAATCTGATCTGACAGGGATACGCAGCCAATGGGAAAGGAAACTAAAACTGGTGTAACGGGGTGACATTTTCTAGTTTTAATGCAAATTCTAGCTGCAGTACTTTGAACCATTCAGAGTACAATATGTACAGTACAAATGAACCATTTTGGTACAATAAAACAACAACAAAATATTGCAATGATCAAGTCTGAATGAAACAGATTCTCTCTCTCTCTCTGTCAGCCATCAGAGTTTAACTAGGGAAACATGATTTCTTCAGGAATATGCTGATAAAAAGAGCCAGAAGGATCACATGTAACTTCAATCACAATCACATGAACCGAGATGTTTTTCAGAAGCTTCTTCTCGGCACATCACATCATGTTTTGTTGAAATCTTAAAACTGTGATTGTGACATTAGATATTCACCCAGAAATGACTTTCCTAGCAGTAGCAGCCTTTGCAACGGTGACTGACAGTAGTTCCCTGCATGAACCTGCAGGTGCATTAGTCATAAACACTGCAAAATGATGTAATGTAGCAAGAGGAAAAGTTTCCAGAATCATGACGACATAAGCCAGAGAAAGAAGACTGCACAGAGGAAATGACTTGAAATTGAATAGATATTTCAGTCAGTGATTACTTTAGAACCAAAATCCAAATCAAATCTTCACATTCTGAGAAGCAGGAAACACTCGATGTTAAGCATTTTCCCTCGAGAATTGACTTCAGTGATTAACTATTTTATTTTTTTGTCAGTCGACTTATCAGTCAGACCTTTTAGTGCAAATCTTATTGCAAGCTGTCATTATTTTTCTCACCCCGCTTGAATCTAGTACAACTGCAGCTACCAGTGCTAGAAAACCTACAACCAGCAGGGCTTTAGGGACTTGGACCAGACATGATACTGTGCTGTAGTTTCCTCTGACATAGTAACCTACATTTTGATTCAAACCTCAGCAGGACTTTTTTGCTTTAACTCTTTACTGAACTGACCTACATGCCGCACCAAACCTCTGTTTCAAGGCTTCACTTTCTCCAGCCTGATTATTTATCCATTACACACAGTCAGTGCTCCGCCAGGCCTTCGGTGTGTTACCTGATGTGGCAGACCGCGTAAACTCTTCTCTCTGATGTTTAACAGAGTCTGTGGATCGAGAGAACGACCCTGATCCTGTCCCGTCCTCTCCCTGGGATCTCCCGCTGGGCTGAGGTGGAAAGGAGAGAAGTGGTAAGGAGCTCAAATGTTTGTTCCCTAGTTTTTTGAAGTCACCTTGGTAGCCAAGCTTCCGAGGGAGTGTGAAAACTGTTTATATAGACTTCCTCCCCTTTTATTGTGGATTAGGGTGAACGTATCTATTTATTTCCAGGTGGAGGTGAGTCCTCTGGAGAACGCCATTTATGTAGTGGAGAATAAGACCCAGGAGCTGCGGACTCTTATCAGCCAGTACCAACACAGACAGCATCATGGCAACATCAACCCGCTCAGCATGTGCCTAAATGGGGTCATAGATGCTGCTGTGAATGGAGGCATTGCCAGATATCAGGAGGTAGAGTGGATTTATTGAATTTGGTTTATGAGTTGAATCGTTGTTGCGAGAGATTCTCATCTTTTGACTTCTGTACACCAGGCCTTCTTTGACAAGGACTACATCAGCAGTCACCCAGAGGATACAGAGAGGATCACGCATCTGAAGGATCTGATGCAGGAGCAGGTCAGGACTTGGCTTTCAGTATTTATCATATGTAGACCTGCTGGTTAAACAGACTCCCATAATAACGGTGCTTCATCCTCTCATCTCCTGGAACAGGTGCACATTCTGGGAGTAGGACTGGCCGTTCACGAGAAGCTGGTGCATCCAGAGATGCGTCCCCTGCACAAAAAGCTTGTGGATCAGTTCCACATGATGAGGACAGGCTTACATCATGTGAGTAGCCCCACGTGTGCAGCGAAATGATGAAGTGTAATGAGTGTGTGGCCAGTGTAAATATTCAGAGCAGTATATGGTTGGGTCCCAGCAGGGTGTGCCCGGCGTGGATCGATTTGGCCCTGCGGGTTGCCAAGGGGTCAACTCTCCCAGAGGCATCCTCTCCTCCCACAGCCACATGAGCCCTGAGAGTGTGCGCCTCATACACAGACACAGGTCAGTCACACACACACACACTCAAACACACACACACACACTTGTACTGCATCTCTAATCTCAATCCAAAGTTGCCATGAAAAGTGTGGTCAAAGTTTAGTTAAGAATTTTTTTCATTTTCTAAACTGATCACATGAACGTCACAGGAAATACACATATTAATAAACACCTCCACACTGGATTTACTTTTGGGCAAATGCAGGTCCCAATTAGAGTTGCAGCCCCACCTGGCTCATAAGGACAAATGCTTTTATCAGTACACGCAGCACATTAGAATCTGAATGAAACTAAAAGTGAAGTCCAACCACTCTAACAAGAAACGAAAGAAAGAAAAATATCCTCTCTTCCCCAAATGTTTGAGAACCGGTACATAAAGGTTAGCTGCACAGGAGATAAACATTCGTCTCCAACATCACCTCTCTCTGTCCTGCAGCCCTCTGAACCTCCAGGGTTCGATCCGTCACTCATCCTCCTCCCTGTCCTCTCACACATCGAGCGAGGCGGGGAACCTTGTCATAATGACCGACGGCCTGATGGGGGAGCACCCGGAGGAGGCACTACACATGCAGGTGAGGCTTGAAATAATTAAAAAAAAAATAAAAATACAAAACAGAGAGGAGATGCAGATGAATTGGTATTTCACATTAAAAGTGGCAACTACTATGAAAACGTGTCTTTTCAGGCTGTGAAACATTGTATAATACTCCCATGATTCGACATTGTGGCTATAACTTAGTTTCTTTTCTATGAGCTTTCTATCACAGGACATTGTTTGTTATATTTTGAATATATTTTGTTTTGCAGCCGAGCCCCTCCTCCTCCAGCCTGAGCTCAATCCGCTCCAACTCTTCCCAGATTATTAACTCTGCTCCCTCGAGCGCCAGAGGTGAGTAACACAGCAGCAGGAATGATATTGATTGTTGTATGTTGTTACGGAGGTTTTATCAATGACAGACGCTTGAGAAGAAAGAAATACATATCTCATAAAGTATATTTAGAAGGCAGCAAGACAAAAAATATCTGAATATGTGTGATGTTAAGAAACCTCTGTTGTACAATAATAAATGTTGTCACGTCTTTCATCGGTCCAGGCTCTCCATCCTTGCCTGATAAGGCCAAACACAACCGGGAAGTCATGATACTGTTGCCGTCTCATCGTGAGAGGGCCAACAACTCCATGTACTACAACATGGCAGAGAATGGACAGGTAGGGCAGATCAGGGTGTGTGAAACATCTCAAAATGTGCTCACAATCATAAATGTTGACATGAGATTCTTTAAATCTTACAGAAAAATACAATACAATTACCAACCATGATGTTTACAAGCTGAATATTGTGTTTTCTCAAAAGTATGGTCTTTTTAAAAACAAAACTGTCACCAACTTTTAATAACTTAATAACTATGAACTTTTTTTTTTCTTTTTACAGAACAACCACATGCAGCGTGCCTTACTCCAGCAAGTTAGCCCCTGTAAGCCGTGCGCTGATCCTCACATGAACCTACCAGAGAAAGGTAAAGGTTGAAGCGTGCAGCGTTACGTAGACAAGAAGTATCACAGTGTGTGCTGACGTGTGACTGTATGTATTCCTCCTCAGTGTTTCCAAACGCACCCAGCAGCTGGAGTCTGGACGGAGAGAACAGGGAGCAGGTGTCCTACATGCCAGCCTCCACTGGAGGGGTGATCATGCCCCCTGTCCCACCCAGGTCCTTCCCGCCAGGTACTTTATCCATTTATCCATCTATCAGCCACCAAATAAACAAAACCCGAGCTTGTGAGGCACTTTTCAAGACAATTTGTGCTCCTAACGTCTTGTATGCGTTGTTTCATGGCAGATCATACATATATAATAGTACTAGTGTTAGTCTGTAAGTATGCATCTATGTGAATACACCTCGTATGAATTAACAATCACGTGACTTTCACTCTCCAGGACACTTCCTGATGCACTGTGATGCGTTTCACCATCAGAACAGTGACCCTCCTCCTGCCCTGCCGGTCCGCTCACTTCGAAAGGTACAGCCATCAAAGAAATATCATAATCATGACAACAGCTCTGTAGCAAAATATTTGTTTTGATATATTATGAATATTTGCAACAGTTTTGTGCCAAGAAGTAATTACAGCTTTAATTTCTGGAACATGTTCTGGCAACTGGTTTTTGGAATCGGGTAGAAAGAGTGGTCTGATTTTTGGCTTTGCTGTGCAGTAGTGGAAGAAGTACTCAAAGGCTTGTTTTAAGTCAAAGTAGCAATACAGCAGTGTAAGAATACTCCATGATAAATGAAAGTCCTTACTTAAAAGTAGGAGGACACTATTATCGACTGTTTTTATGTTTGATTGTTAATACTGATGCTTAAGTGTACAAAGAGCGTTTTTACTTGCATGTCGAGGTGAAGGTGAAGCCAGTTTTAGCTACTTTGCGTCCAGTTAAGCGGTTTAAACCAGTGGCTCTGAACTGAAAAGGGGCCAACAGATAAATCTGAGGGGTTGTGACAGGACTGATAACTTCTGCTGTGTTTCTTTTTATTCTAAAATAATAGTTCATTTTTACATCTTTAGGCCAACAACGGTTATTTGAATGAAACAATCAGAGAGGTTTAGAGGGAAATATTAGAATATAGACATCAAGAGGCCCCTCATTTGGTTTTTGGTCACCAGCCAAGAAGATTGGGAACCTCTTTTTTAAATCCATAACAGTGTGTTGTATTTTATGAGCTTATCGTGTAATTCCTTAATGCAAAAAAAAAATGAATATGAAAAGCGGCTACCAGCTATAGCTGTCAGATAAATGTAGAGGGCCAAAAAGAATAATATTTTCCTCAGTATAGTAGCAGCAGAATCGTAGAAACAGTAGAAAATCTCAGTCAAAGACGGCTGTACTCCTTGTGTTTTTCATTTTCCTCTTTCTCTAAACTTACATGAATACCTCATGCAGACATAATGCTGAAACGTCTTTTGTCATGGTAACCCGGTCTTTACAGAAAGAAGCTCCCACACATTGTTTTCACTTCCAGTCAATTTATTAAATATATAACATTGCGAGGCCTGATGATTGAGTGTAGACAAAGTATAAGTCGTAATTACAGAGCCATACTCAAGTGGCTGTTGTTGACTCTTCATCAGCTCTCCTTTATTTAACGATGTAATATTTCTGACAGCATGTGTGAAGTCAAATTCAGGTTAGGACAACACCGCACGCTCCGTCATTTCATGTAGATCACTGCTTCTCAAACCTTCTCTGGCATACCTGTCTTTAGAAGCTGAAAAAGGTTTATACCCTCGAGCGTACGATATTTATTATTAACAATGAAGCGAGTGATAAAAAAGGGATCCAAGTTGAATTTCAGATCAAGAGCATCAGCAAACTATTGATTTTTTATTTTCCTACATAAATCATTTTCATTCAGATTCTCTCTCTCTCTCTCTCTCTCTCTCGTTCTTTCCAGTCTCCTCTCCACCCGATTCCTGGCTCCCCCACCAGTCCTCAGTCAGCTTTGGGTGGCAGTAACTCCACCCTGTCAGGCAGCGCCAGCAGTGGGGTTTCCTCTCTGAGTGAGAGTAACTTTGGAGGCCAGTATCCAGACCCTGGCCCCATCAGGAACGATGCTCTGGAGCCTCTTCCCAGTCACCTGTGGTCCCCCCCTGATGAGTACCTGGCCTCTCCCTACCTGCACATCCACTACGGCGGATCAGAGATCGACCCCATGGACCAGGTCCGCCCCTTCCACTACCGCAGCCCTGCCTCGCACCCGCACACCCACCCACATCCCCACGCTCATGCCCACCCCGGGCTGGACAGCCACTCCCACGGGCCGCCGCCTCACCACCACGCTCCCACTCACGGCCCTCACCACATCCCTTACCGCAGGCCTCAGCCTCCAGCCGTGCCACCTAAACCCTACCTGAGAGAGGGGTGCATCCCTGAGGAGGAGCTGCCGCCTCAGCCCATCCCGCTGCCCCGAAGGATCTTCCACTCCCCTCACGGCCACAGGGAGGACCAGGGGAAACACGCCTGGGAGCAGTGCATCAGCGAGGAGCACGAGGAGACACAGTGATGAGGAGGCTCCGGCTACAGTTCAGCCAGAGCTTTCTCCTCCTTGTCTTCTTCCCTTCATTTGCACCAAGTTAAAGGGGGCAGTAATAGAAAGAGTCTTACATGAAACAGTGGAGTGCGTTCCCCTTCATGCTTTTAACTTCAGTGCTCATGAAGGAAAGAAAAACACAAAAAAAAGGAGCGAACCCTCGACGAATCTACACAAACTACAGGCACAAACTGCCGTCACTGCTCCGTGTGGCCTCTTAGATATAATCAAAAGAAAATGATCTGTTGAACAGTGCGACAGATCAACTTTGTTCAGAAATTGATATTGATTGTACACACGTGTACAATTCGTCTGTGAGCATGTTTTTCATTCGAGAATTATACGACAACCAGTTTTGTGAAATATGACAACCGTGATCATAACCGACGTGATCCCAGGTGCAGTATAAGCTCTGAACTCCCTTCATCTTTGCTTTTCATGCCATTTTCACGACACGGGCCGACGACAGGAGGCGATTACTCGCGGTGAAGTGACTTCTCTGCTTTAAATGCTTCATATATATGAATTCTTATTTTGATAAATAAATACATTATACAGAATACATTATAGTGTTTTCAAAGGCTTATGTCCATTATGTTTTTCAAAACACTGTTAAGTGCTCCTTAATAGTGAATCATATCAAATGGCGCACTCTAATCGTGTTGCTGCCGGGCTGTCATGAATCGCAGGTCTCTAAGGTTTGGACTCACAGCTCTCCTCTCAGACCGGCATCTCAAGGGACACGAACTTCAGTCACAGATGATTCCCCGTCCGCGCCACGCGCACGGAAACCTACGTGAATGTATTCAGACGAGATGTTATATTTGTATTGCACAAGCTGCAGTGCTGTTTTTTGCTCTCTCTCTCTCTCTCTCTTTTTAAGTGCTTTAAGTTCAGTCTTTGTTGAAGAAGTCTTTATTTGTCTCTTTTGTGTGACAAAGATATCTCTAGCGGAAGACTGAGGGGAAACTGAGGACAGTGACAGAGACGCCCATCATGTCTCGTGTTCATGGTGAATGAAGAAGGGACGGAACGAGAAACTCTCCACACCTCAACCACCTGCTAGACGCTGAAAACTAACACAATTCTCTCTTTCTCCCACCCGTCGTTTTCCTGCTCTGTGTGGCTGTCAGACCATATTAAGCGGTGAGGGCTGAACCCTGGACAGCTGCAATGGCATTTCATTGTGTCTGATGACACTGTCTAGACCCCCCCCCCCCCTCACCTGCTGAGTGGTCAGTCGAGGAGCCCGCTCAGACAGCGTTGGAAACGCCTACCTGCCTTAAGTGCACTCAAATGCAGTTTGACCTCTCCTCCGGACTGTGAGAAGCTCATTTAGCGACAGCCGCACTCCTTTTCGCTCTGTTCTTTCACTATAACACGCTCCCTGAAGGAAAACACACACAAAAAACCAACAAAAAAACATAAAAGATATCTACCTAGTGATGTTTTTGTATGGTTTCGTCCCGCTTTGGTTTCAGGTTGTTGTTTGGTTTGTAGCGCTAATATTTCTTATTCTGCCTGCGGCTCTTTCTCGATCACCTTCTGTTCTGTGCGAAAACTAATGATGTGTTTCAAGAAGAAGGCGGACTCAGAGAGAGAGGTTCCCGTTTTTTTTGTTTTTTTGTTTTTTGTGGAGCAGAAGAACAACACTGTTTATTGCAATGTAGTGGGGTTGGAAGGATATAGCTAATATTTTAACAATTACTTGTTTTCCTGGTTGTTTTTTTTTTTTTCTTGCAGGTGGATGCTTTGTGTTACTGTACATCAAGTTGTCAGCTGACTAGACAACATCTATTTTTGTATGTGAGATCATCAGTTTGTGTGAACATGTTTCAGAAAAACCGTACCGAGACAGAAGGCCCAGGTACCGCACAAGCTGCTGTACTCTGTATGGAGATGAACCTAAAGATAGATAGATATATACAATATGTGAGTATCTCCTGTGAGCCTGATGGCTGTGAGGATAACTGGTGACTGGAGGGATGCTCAAAATATAGGTACAATAGAATTTTTCAATGTAAATTCTGTTATTGTACATACAGCAGTATTGTGAAATATTTTTGAGAATTATTGCAGACGCCCTCAAAAGGTTTATCGTTGTTTTGTGTATATACATGTACTCCAGAGATCAATGTAATTGATAAATATCTATAATCAGTGTTTGAAAAAGGACAAATCCATTAGACTGTGGCCGTCTCCACCGTTCTTGACTTTGAGTCTTCTCATATAAATACTTTATACACTTTTCAATGTGCTTTCCTGTACATATGGTGTTAGCATGATCAAACAGTGTTTGGTTGTAAAAGTGGTTTTCCTACTCCCATAACTGCTGTGGTATGGAATTCATTAACGATGCCAAACATTAAAGACAATCTTTTATCAGCTCTAACTCTTCCTCCTTTCCCTTTGCTGTGCTGTGACTGGTGGAGCAGTATGTCGAGTAGGACAGTAGAGGGCGCTGTTTGACGTGAAACACTATGAAGGTGGGGTGAATGCATGTTTTTGTTTTGTTTTGAGTGAGTGTGTGAGCTTAAAGTGTCCATGATCTGTGTAATGAAATATGAAAGATGTCACGATCAGCGGCGAACCATTAATACATTTAATTATCTCCCGATTCTGCTGCTCTTTTCAGCTTTACAGAGGCTTCATGGTGACTTGTTTCAGGGGCAACAGCACTGCTTTGATCACTGCTCTCACAGCATTGTGCCCAGAGATCCACTGTACACTACCTGCTCAGCACCACACAGCAGCCAGACACAGTTAGCGGTGAACACAGCGGAGCCTTTAGCAGCTAAAGAGACAAGATATTCTCCCTCAGGAGACCAAAAATAGGGCTGAAATAAGAGTAAATACTGGGTTTATATTCACCAGGTGGCCAGAAACATGACTCCAAATCAATGAAAGTGTTGCTCTGTGCCTGCTGGGTGTGTCGATAAGCAGCTGTTTCCTAATAAATTCACCATGGCAACATAAAAGGTGATGATATGTTAATGTTGTGTTTCCTTTAGCCCCAGAAGAAAAAAAAAACAGTTACCGCAGGTTTAAATAAAAGTAGGAAATAAAAATAGGCCAGTACAAGTTAAGCAATATTAAAAGTATTTGTTATGCTACATATACAGTATATATGAATGGATTCCTATTACTGATATACATTTTAAAAATCACAAGTAGGAGTGAAATAAATGAGTATCTGAAATGTAGAAGTAGCCCAACGCACGTGATGATACAGTCTTTGAGTACATGTACTTAATTGTGTTTACACATTATCACACAACCCCTGGGTCCACCACAAACTTTGAAGTGACAGTTAAGCTCACACTGTCACTAATGTTAATATTACACTTCAGTATTCAAACATGTTGTTTGTATGCTTGATATGTGGTGACGGAGCCGGGGTCGAATTTCTGTGACTATGATAAACACCGTCTCATTAACGAGTACTGATGTGTGGCCTACAGGTGGCACAAGTGACCCATTAAGATGATTCATAAAAAAAATGTTAAATACCCGTTTAAATCATCAACGTATTTATATTTATAGATAGATAGATAGATAGATAGATAGATAGATAGATAGATAAATAGATAGATAGATAGATAGATAGATAGATAGATAGATAGATAGATAGATAGATAGATAGATAGATAGATAGATAGATAGATAGATAGATAGATAGATAGATAGATAGATAGATAGATGTGAAGAGAAATGTGTTATTTATAATGATAAATTCAGGCTCCTCTGTGTCATATTTTAGCCTTGTCACTTGCTGAATGACATTGAGGCTGTCTGTTTGCCTCTCAAAGCGAATGCCTTTGCTAACAACGAGGACTGTGCACTCTGTGTCTCACATCTCCCTGATGCAGTCACAGAAAAGGAAAAAAAAAAAAAAACAGAGAGAGGAGAGATAGGATGAAAGGATCCTTGCTGCCTCTCCAGAGGATGATGATGCTGTGGTGCATGTTGATGCAGTTACTGAATTTCATTTTTACAGCATCACCGTGGCTCACCTCATTTTCCCACTTCTCGCTCTCTCTCTTTTGCGTCCTTTTCTTCCTCACAAACTCCTCTGCGCTGAAGTCTCACCGTATTTTGTCTTAAGGGACGTACAGTGAGTGAATTCAGTCGTATAATGTCTCCTCGCAGCGCTGAGCACTATGTGATTGTGTGTCTGCCTTTTTTTGTGCTGTTGTTGTTGTTGTTGTTTACGCGCACTTGCATGCATGTCAGTGCATTGTTTGGCATGCAGGCAGAGCTCTTTTAAAACATTTTTTATTGTGTGCCTCTTCTGGGGTTTGCTTGCTCTGTCTCATTCCGCTGTTATTGTTTGGGGCACAAGAGCACAGAAATGATGTGAAAAGCATCCCTCATAAATTCTGGCAACTGGAATGACAAGCCTGTGTTTGGAAGAAAACTAACCAGGTTAAAAATAACCTGGGTCTGGCATCGCATCTCTTTGTGTACACCCCCCCCCCCCTGCTATATTAATTTGACATTGAATTGGTTCAAATACTGCGTATGAAGCAAACGAGCAGGCCGGCGGTGTTTTGTGTGTCAGTGTGCTACGGGTAAAGACGAGGATAGATATAGGAGACAGATCAGGAAACAAACACTTTTAATAAATGAAACAATACTAATAAATAAAGATTAAACAAGTTGCACATTCAAAATAAAATCCAACAAAACGAACATAACACTGAACAGTAAAGTACAGTACCATAGCACAGATTATTAAAAAAAACAAAACAAAAAACAACCCCCCTCCCTCCCCTAGACATTTACAAATTTTCTTAAAAACTTCAAGAGGCAAACATAGACATTGTATAAAAGCATCATACAGTAGAGCATTTGTCATCTGAGTATAATTTACAAATTTGTTGAAGGATAAATACTTAATAGCTGATCTCTAACTTGAGATACACATGTAAAAATCTGAACATGTGTTTCTCAGGTGAGGTTCCAGCCCTTCTTTTAGTGATCAATAACAGTGATGAGGTGACGATGAAAGCAGTCCATCAATTCATGGGAAACTCACAAATTATCTATAACCGTAAATAAGTTTTTTTTTTTTTTTTTTTATAGCTTTATCCACACCTCTATTGGTCTCTTCTCTTGTTGGTGCATCATAGGATAATAGTCAAGAGCATCTCTGCCAGCGGATATGGCTACATCAGGCGTTTGTGGAAGGAAACACTGCAGCTGTCCTTCGTCTGACTCTCCAGACACAGAGCTCAGAGGCTACGTCAGTACGGGGCAAACTTCTGTCTCTCTGGCTTTTTGATGCAGTTGGCTGAGGAGATTTTGGCGGTGTACGCGGCCAGAGTGGTGTGGGACGGTGCTGCGGTGACAGCCACGGTGGGGGCGGGGCTGGACAGAGTCAGAAAGGGGACGGACTTCATCCCCAGCAGGCCGGAGAGGGGCATGGCACCGTACGGGGTGCCCAACATGTGAGCCGGGGTCAGGGCGCCCACGGCGGCCAGAGTGGGTGTGGGGGAGGCAGCTGGGGAGGCTGGCTGGGTGAAGGCCATGTTGAGGTCGACCGGAGCTGCCATGGTGGCCGCCTGGGCTGTGGATTTGGCTGTCTCTAAACTAGGAGGGCAGAGACAGGGAGGAGGGAGGACAGAACATGGAGATTAGAGGATTACACTGTTGCTGCAACACTGGGAGAAGTTTCTTGAAAATAAAAAAAGGGGAACTCCGCTGAGTTTACACATCAGAGTCTGCTTATGAACAATTTGCGGCTTCACAGGGTTCAAGTGGTGTCAGTTACCGAGTTTGAAAATGAAACAAAAACTCTGGAGGTGTGGGGTTGGAAAGAAGTGAGGTTACCAGACCTCTGTAGGCTGGTCCTCAACTCTGCTTGAGCCTACATCAGCCACTACTGGCATAACACACCTGAATACTTGATTTAACAGTCGGGTTTGAGTTGCATTATGGGTAATGGAGGCACCATGTTTTGAGAAAGAAGAATGCATCAGGGAAAAAAAGACACATATCTGATTCTGCTGCATCTAATTCGATGCTACATTAAGTTAATACATACAGTTTCTACATATAATCATTTTAATAAACTCACGAGACAAGTAAATGTGTTTTAAAAGGAATAAAACAAGTTTCATTTTGCAATTGTTACTTTTATTTGTACCCAAAGAAGCGTGACGTCTTCGAAATGCCAAATGTGAGGTAAGTAAATCTCGACAAAACAAGATTAACGCGGGATTGTGCTTTTGTTTCTCCTTTTAGTCAGCGAGTAATCAAAAATATTGGAGAGTGGTTCAATAAATAATTTCCACACCGTCTTTTATATTCCTCTTACATCCAAACAAGAATTATTGCTGCTGTTCTCCATCATACAAGTGACGAAAAAATCTGAATTGTTGAATAGCAAAAATGAATGTCAGACATTTTTCTTTTTTGAAAATAAGTATTGATATTTTTTTGTGTGTGAAACGTGAAGCCTTATTTTTGTTGTATTCATGTTGCATGTATTTTTTCTTTTCATTCTGTTTATTACTGTTCATTTTCTTTGTGTTATCCAGATTTGTTCTGTTATCCTTCCTTCAATAACTTAACATAAAATTGTCTTGTGCTGCATTATGATCTTGGAAAATTTAATTTAAGCTGCACTGCAAATACTGACTACCAACAAGACACTGCTGCTATGTCGAACAATACAACCGGGCTTTTACTCATTCCCTTGAGCCCAATTACCCACAGCACAAGGACATAGCTCATTATCACTTATCACTCCATAGTGTAACCTTTGACCCTTTTAAACCAATGCATTTCTCTTGCGGTGATTCATTAGATGACTGTACACTGGGCCTTACCAGGAGGTAATGAGGTACTGGGCCAAGTTGATGCTGACCGGTGTTCCTGTGATAGTGACATGGCGGTCACTCGTCCCGTCCAGCTGGCTGCCGATCTTGATCTGAGCTCCTGACACCTGCCTGATCTCGTTGATCTTAGTGCCCTGACGGCCGATGATCGAGCCGATCAGCTGCGGGGGGAAACAGAGGCGAGACTGATCGGTCAGTTTTAACGGGGGAGACGGATTATTGTGTAGATTTACTGAGGAGGACAGTGGACATGCTTTACAAGGAGGAGGTCCAATAAATCATCTGACTGAACGCAGCTCTTTCTTTTTTTCCCATTGTTGTTGCTGATGAAAGTGATTCTGACGAAAGGGGCAACAGCAAAATACTAAAACTGTTGAGCTGACTTAATGCAAACCACTTCAAATATTGCAATTACATTGTCTTCAGTGGATTGGTCATCCATCTTGCATGTCAAAAGCACTTTTTTTCCCTCCCCCTTGAGTCTCCCTTAATTGCTACTGTGTGAGCACCGGTAAAAGAGACGAGAGAGGGCACATTTGCCTCTCATTAATCTGAGTGGCTAAAAGGTTATTGATTCCTCAGAGTGGTGATGACTTCCCAAACAAATCACTTCCCAAACACACGCCAGCTAGATGCATCTCCGCACTAATGGAAAACATAATGGGAAAATAACTCAAATATATAATATACAGTCCCATCGGCTTGAGCGCTCCCTCTGTTGAGAGTAGATTAGACAATGACATGAGTTTTATTGCATTCCAAAATACATTATCACTTTTTGTTCTGCTTTCATTACCCAACCTGGACCCCTGCCTATTAGCGGCGATAGATATTTAACAGAGCCGGAGCTCGGGGCTGCGTATCAGCTCAAGTGCAGGGTGTCAGGGCTCAGCGATGGGGTTATGCTGCCAGAAATGTAGTGAGTGGGACAGTGATGAAGTGCTTGTAGTGTGTGTGTGTGTGTGTGTGTGTGTGTGTGTGTGTGTGTGTGTGTGTGTGTGTGTGTGTGTGTGTGTGCTGGCAGCTTAACTGACGCATAGGTGGAAATATACAACACACACAAACACAGTGCTCGTGTCCCTGCATTTCACATTCCTTTCCTGAGCAGTAAGCAGCCTGTTCCACAATGTCTGATTTGTCACACAGCGACCTGGTTGGTCTGCCTGGCTATTATTGGCTCTGTAGTTTATTCAGGGGAGGGAGGTTAAGACACACACACACACATACACACACACAAACACACGCGGGGGAGCAGACGGCCTAAAAAGCAACTCTAGAGACAATGGCCACTACAGACCTCAAATCACTGATAACGTCTCTGCCCCACTGAGACTAAGAATCTCCACTGGACTCAGGGCTTTTAAAGCAGCTGTCAATAGATCCCAGCTGTCAACAGCTCACCCACTTTGGTGTGCATGACCTCAGAGAGGAGGATTCCTATATGAACGACCTTAAAAAAAAACACACACGCACACGCAGTCAGACCTAATAAATGACACAGGAGACACCGAAGGTATGCTGGCAGTGGCAATTATTTTTCCTGAGCATACAAATAACATTAATGCAGAGCGGCGCTCCTGGTCTTCAGCTATAAGTGGCCTATATATTGTTGAGTTCCTGCTGAGGCATTCATTTGAAAGGACACAGGAAGAGGGATGGGATGGCGAGGGTGTAGCCATTTTTCTTCTGGCTAAATCTTCCTTGCGCAGAAGTACAGTGCATACTGCTGACTGGGGTGTAAGCAGTTTCTTAACGCATCTGCGTGCGTGTGTGTGTGTGTGTATGCACAAGCCTCCTCCAGCGTTCAGTGTGCGAGCACAGAGCGGGATTGTGTGGTCGGCCCGAGGGCGGACGGAGGGCTGAGGAGGCTCAGTCATGGCTTTAAGTCCTCTCTTGTGGAACAATGGATGGAGCTCACAGCTGTCCCTGTCACATATAGCACCGGACTCCCTCGTTCCTGTGATGCATTGTGCCACTTGCCACGTGGGGGTTTACTTATGGAAAAAAAAGCCTTCAGGCATCCTAGAAATGTTGTTGCAGCGTCGTGGCTGTACAGTACAGTGAAATCTAATCAATCCAATTCTGCTTTTTCTTTCTCTTCTCTTTATTGTGAAACAAAAACTAGAAAAAAAATCTATTTTATTCACTGAAAATTGCTCTGTGTTTTGCAGATACTTGTAATTGAAGGAGTATTTTGAAATGCTAGCAGAGAGAATTTCAGGTCATGAATTCTAATATTGTTTAAAAGATAATGGAATATTTTATATTTTTATCACTATTAATATTTCATAAAAAGATCAAAGAAAAGACAAATAAAAAAACACACACAAATGAGTTGCACTGGGAGACATAGAAGGGCTAACACGTTGTTTGTTTTAGAAGTTTTATCCTTGAATTTGCAGAGAACTTTAACGGCGTGGTTCTGTTTTCTATGCTGGATATAAAAAGCTACAAATGAAATAGACTTTATAAATGGCTTCATTAGAAATTTAACTTCAGAAGAGAGCTTTCTCTCTCTCTCTCCCTCGTTCTTCTTCATGAATCGAATAGGAGGCAAATTACAACAATTAATAGCCTGTCCAAACCAGCCAAACCCAACACAAGAGGGCCCATCTGAAAGGGGGAAATGTAGCCTGGTTTTATTTTGAAATGAATCTATCCGTCGTGACTTTTTTTCCCCTCTCAGATCGTAGAGATGTTTCATCAAACCCTGACGGAGGCTAAGCGAAGAGGGAAAGGATTTTTGTCTGTTTTCTTATTGGCTGTTTTGACAGCAGACAGCCTCTAAGTAGGTCAGGGAACATGAGAGGATTTACTGAGCACTCATGGGAGTCACTCTAAGACACTGCAACTGCAGCCCAGACAATAATGCGAAAGGATCCATATCAGCTCAGAATCCCTTTAACCTTGGGTTAGTCTGGGGTTAGAATAATGAGGATAATTAGTAAGTTGCCAACACGTCTCTCGTCTCTTTTGAAGTCACACCAGACTTTTTTTTTTTTTTTTTTTGCATTCGCAGCTACCGCATCAGAAGTCACCTGCTCCTGCGCTGCGTACATGTGAGATGAACGCTGATCTCCTTATTTTTCTTGCTGTTCGTGTGGGAAAACACTAAGAACAATAGAAGAAGAAAGAAAGAAAAAAAACTCGAAAGTTTCGAGTTGCTTCTCCTTACATCATTGGGAATAAGTAGCTCCTGAGATGTCTGAGAGTTGGAGTCCATTCCTGATGAGAGAAAACACAAGCGCTGACTGAATAGAAACGACAAATCAGACATTTTAATATTCATTCAACTCCACACAAGCCGCCATTGAGATGCTGGAAAAGCCCTCTGAGCAGAGAACTGCTAGATATAGTGAAGCAGTTAATTTCCATTTTAATGGACTGATGTTTAACACGGCACTCATTCTTTTCTTTCTCCCAGTTCTTTGACACTGCGGAACATATCATTTCATATAATAGTTTCTATGAGAGAGATATAAAAACCTCTTCTCCTCCTTGCTCACTGGCACAAGCATATAATCGGTGCGGCTAATGACAGCAAGCTTTTACTCCTCGCGTCTAGAAAGGCAGGTTGAACATCCACAGCAGGTGGAGGAGCAAAGCGAAGACAAAACTCTGCGAGCTGCTTATTTTCTCGAGGAAAAAAATGCAAGTGGAAATTGTTTAATTTCACCGCTTGTTTGACTCAGAGAGCAGAGCAAACGCCGGCTATTATTACTGCTACACACATACCAGGTATGATAGTCGACGCAGGCTGGGCAATTGGACTCAGGCCTTGCTGCATTGACAGCTGATGTAGCTTGGCCAGCTGTAAAACAAAAAAGCAGGACTTAATGCAGTGTACACTAAACCATAGGCTACTCGTGTTATATTAAAGTGTAATATATCCACAAATGCTCATACCTCTGAGTGTGGAATGCCATATTGGTTTTGCAGAGTGTAGGCCTGAAACAGAGCATCCTGCATTAGGTAAATTAGAGCAATAAAACATCACACACAGGCAATAAATCTGCAGACTCTTAATGGAAGTGCTTCACTGTCAATACACGCCTGTTTCTCAGACTAAGAGAAATGAGTGTTTATAGTTCAGGCCTGAATTTATAAATTAGGAGAGGCACTGAAGCAACTGACCATAGCAACTATCCAGTGGTCTCTAATGTACCTTGGGTGGATATAATACCATAGATTTGCTTCTATAAGTCCAGGTTTTGAAAAACATCCATCATCAAAATGTGGACATAAATTCAATATCCATCTTTGAGATTTCTGCCGTCGGTCCCAGCGTTATGGAGGTGAATGGAAGTTTACTGGTGTTTTTTTTTTTTTTTTTGCAGCATTAAAAATGAGATTCAACAGGAACATCTCTTTCCAGACACGGTGTCCCTGTTACTCAGGGTAAACTCTTGGACTACTAAGCATCTCCCGTGAGTGCGACTTGTGTGAAACTCGCACTGCTGTTGGATTTTTTCTTTTTGTGTATGTGTTTTATTGAAATCAGTCTGACCTCCCCATTGTTTTGGGTCCAACAGACTCAAATAAAATAAAAAATAACAAGAAAATATAAATAACAAGAAATATAACAGTAAGAGTTGAAATAATAGCAGCAAAAATCAATTCTTATATCCTGAATCTAGAAAAATGTATCTATGAAATAATACTCTTCCCTTAATACACTGCCTAAACTGTTGTAATTGCACAAAATAAGGAAATGTACATGAACTAGTAAATATTCTCTTTATTTGAAGATAAATAAATGTATAATTTGTTGTCAAATTCTTCATGTTTTGGACCTCTTATACAAATTGAAAAAGAGAAATCCAAATAGACTTATTTAGGCTTTGGCACTGCAAAATCAAACACATCATCTGTTCATTTGCTGTTTACGTGCAAATTCTAATAAAATCTGGAAAATGTATTAAGTATCAAGCCGATAAAACATTGCTGAGTATGTCTTTAGAGCTACTAAAAGAGAGCCTGGGGTCTGCAGGACATCATCAGGATTTTGCTGTGAGCAGCACTAACAAAATTCCCTTCATTCCCTCCACTGTATTGGCTAGCAGACACCCGGAAGCCCAAACATCTCAAAACCAGGACATATAAAGCTAAAACTATCTGCTTGGCTGGATAGCACTCGAGGTATGTAAAAAAACCCAAGAAAAAACATTTTCTTTCTTTCTGTAATTTGGCTGAAGTGACCTTTACAGGATTCACTAAAGGCATATATTTATTGCAAGTAGTTCCTTCCTGCATTTGCGCTTTCGCAGATTATTTGATCAATCCTGCCTGTTGGCTGCATCGAAAAAATCAGTGTGGAAGCTTCCAATCTGGGCAAATTGTCTTCTTTGTCTTCACTCACAATGGTTCATTATTTATTTACGTTAAACACTAAAATATAATCTATAATATCTGACTAAAGCTCTCAAAGTCTGGTGCTTCATTTCTCTCTTGCTCATTAACAATTCTCACGTTGTCTTTGTTTCTACCTGCAGGGTTAGGGGTTATAGTCATTCTCCCAATCATCTTCAATAATGCAGACTCACATATGTTAACCCCCTTTTCTCTCACTCATCTATCCATCTATCCATCTATCTGTCTGTCTGTCTGTCTGTCTGTCTGCCTGCCTGACGCCAGCAGTCTGGCTGCTATTAGCGGTCTGTCCTATATGGTCATAAACTGGAGAGATGAGCCAGGCCCTCTCACAATGCATTAGTACATTACAGCTGTGTTTATATAGGAAAGCACAAAAACAGCACAGATTAGCAGCAATAATCCTGTCATTTACAGCATGACTGATCTAAATTGTGAACTCTTTAGATTTCATTACCAGACATTACTTTTTTTTCAATCTGGGGCTATTTTGTGAGAGGCTGCTGTTTCCATCCTGATATTATGACAGTATCTGCTACTGCTGTCATGGGAGGAATATTTCTAAAGCCGGAATGTTTCTGGTGCAGAGCTAGGTGGGACTAAAAAAGAGACGGCAGCGCTCTGGCGGTGGTGGGTGATGGCATCGTGTTTCAGGAGGGGTTATAGCTCTTATGACAGGGGTAGAACAATAGCTACAGCTTTACGCTCAGCTGTTGTTTTTAATGCCTCATGCCAGATGATGGACTGTGTAAATTTGGACATGCCACACAACCCCTGCTCTCACTCACCACCCAGCCCTGAAACTCATTCCTGTACTCCACAGTCATGTTATGAAGATTTTTTAAAATATATATATATATATTCATAAGAACAGAGATTATTTCCAGATTTCACATTAACTGATGGTGCAGTTACCTGCTGGAGGTCCAGGCCACCCTGGGTGACTGAGTACATAGGGTGGGGTGCAAAATCTGATGCCTCAAACACCTACGGAGAAGCACAAAGGGAGAATATGTAGCTCATTACTGAAATATCTTCATGTTTACAAAGTCCAGTCATTATTTTTGCTATGGGAGTGATGATTAGTGTCAGTAAATGTGTGCTTATTAGCTCTCCATGCTAAATTTGATGTAAAAATAATAAATAAAAAAAACTTCCAATTTAATTTTTTTTCCCTGGGCTTTCACTACAGATCAAATTTAGTCTGAGATGGAGGCTCTCCAGGCTGCATTTCTGACACTTAAACACACCTAACAGGCTTATAGGCCATGACTCATCCTCCAGACCCTTTCCCATTCCACTTCATTTTCTCCTCTGACAAATTTTTAAAAACATCCGTTATCACTGTGCGGCCTTCATTAAAGACATTTCCCACTGACCACGACCTCGCCCCGAGTTTAATTTGATAGCTTATTATGGGGTATATCAAAAACACAAAGCCATTCCATAAATTGACCAGAGTCTGAGGCAGCACAAACAGTGTCAGAACTGCTGACAGCTATGCAGAATATCTGACTGCTGCTGTAGCCAGAGGAGACGGCAGGTCTCCAGTCTTGCTCGCTAATCTTGTGACTTGCTCCATGGGAGGGTGGTATCTGTCCCTTCTCTAACAGTGGCATCTATACCACTCAACCACACCCCGACACACACACACACACACACACGAAAAACATTCAGTCCCCCACCAAGGACCACCTACACGGCTCTTGTTTCCCCACAAGAGTGAGCCAATAACTTTAGTGAAAAATCACTGGTAACAACCTGTGCAAACATTCTCCACTGAACATTTCTAGTTTCATTTACTTATTT
The DNA here is from genome assembly GCA_014281875.1 of Nibea albiflora. Classification (NCBI taxonomy): domain Eukaryota; kingdom Metazoa; phylum Chordata; class Actinopteri; family Sciaenidae; genus Nibea; species Nibea albiflora. Next base: position 8,487,791 of record CM024793.1, read on the forward strand.
TTATTGCGTTAGTTTATTTGACAGGGAAAATAGATTTGTCAACAGCATTGTTACATTTTAACAAAATGCACCAGATGCAAAGTATGGAGGACTTCCAATCAGAGCTGATTTGCAGACTTCATCCCTGGTTAGGCCTTTAAAGAGTAAAATACAACAATAATAACAAACACTAACACGACTTTATTTACAGACACAGAGAAACAACCCCTTCAAACAGTAACTAAGACAACAATGACTGAAGATGTCGATTAAAACCATCTCAGTGTTCACAGATTTACGGTGAGTGCGTTAGCCCCAAATACAATTCCAATGGTTCTCAATTTTTTTTTGCCCTGTGAGCAGAGTACAATCGGTCAATCACTGCGGTCCACACTAAAATATCTCTGTAATAACAAGACGAATATCCATGAAATACTGTACAGACATTCACTGTATTGCAAAGACTCAGACGATTCCTCAGTTAGCACCACCAGCAGGTCAAAGTTTTCCATCTTTCTGTGTCTAGCACCGCCATGAAGTTGATATTTGTAGAAATATTATATTTGTGAAAACAAAGGTCTCAAAAACTCTTCTGAAATTTAGATTTGGTAATCCATATCTTGTTCTAGTTCAGTTAGTTTGAAACAGCAAAAAAAAAAAAAAGGGCTCATTGATGCTAGAAAAAGAACTGCTTTGTAAACCACGCTGTCAGAAAGAAACAACAGCAACAAAAAGATTTGCAAGCCCCCCTATTAGGAAGCTTTGACGAGTTTTCTGATCTTCGGACATGCAGATCTGGTGACACCTTAAAGAAGTATTGCATACTGAATGGGTTTCTTAAGCCATAAAATAAATTACATGACTGTGCTGTGACGCTGGTGTTAACGATGACATTCTTTGTGGGTTGAAAATGGGTCATCTACTGCTTTTAAACGACCCTGAACCTCGCAAGGCCAATGCTGACATAGAGTCAACCATTTACGTCATGAAATTTATATATATAAAAAGTGGAATGTTGATGACCTTTAATCAGACATGGGAATCACGCTTGACGCACCATTCACAGAAGCTGCAGTGGTTCGGACTTTTTGCCGAGGTGTCACCAGGCCGCAGTCTCTCCCTTGACGCTGATCACATGTTAAACAGCAGGGCTAAGGTTACGTACTGATGCTCGCCCGCGTAAGCGGTGGTCACTCTGTCACCCTCTCTGATCGTTGTCGAGGCCTTGCCCCCTTACAGTGGCAGGCAGCCCTGATCGGTCCTGTGCTGCCGGCATTTTTAAAATGTGCTGGCAGGGAGGGAGCTGGCAGAATTTGGGTGTGTAGTTGCACTTGACACACATGACATTCCCATCATCCTCAGCTGCACTTTGTTGTTGGTGCTAAGTCATTTGCAAATGCTAACATGCTAACGCGCTGAACTAAGATGGGGAGCATGGTACAAATTACCCGCTAAACATCTGCACGTCAGCGCAGTCATTGTAAGCGTGTTAGCATGCTGACATTAGGTCAAGGCGCACAGCTACACAGAGCCACAGAGCTAGCATGGCTGAAGACGCCTGAAGTAAACCCTAAACCCCCCTAACCCTAACCCTAACTTTTAAAACTTGTCTGCAGCACTGGATAATTTAGCAATGGATGAGCTAAACCGAATGTTATTCTTGAAAATATCTAGAGAATAGACAACTTTGCTCAAACCGTCAGCGAGCAAAATCAAGATCAAGAGCAAGATCATCATATTTCTCACCGGTGTTTACAAACATAACCTAACTGTCCATATACTCAATATATATTTTTGCTGTTTGAATAAAACTTGCCAACCACTCTTTTTACTACCCTTACTTGTTTGAAAGCACTCCAACTTCTTCTCATACAAGACTCACATTCCCCCTCCGCAGACCAACCCTAACCCCCTGCAAACCTGCCTGCGCTGTAAAGGTGGATTTGCCTCACAGTATCACAGACATGCTGTTCAACTTTTGTGGTTAAAATTTCTCACCTGGTTCCCCGCGATGAGGACTGTAGCTGGTGAGGGGCTCGGTCGATAGGGGATGGTGGCACCCTTCGGGGGAGACTGAGGAGTCAGAAATAGGACAATAAATCTTGATTATAAATCTCACAGACTTGGATGAAGACACTCTGAAATGACGTCACCACTTTGGTGCTAAAGTGCTAAACAGTGTTGGCACATTAAGACACAATAACAGTTAATGACGAACTAAACTGCTAATGACACTGACATTATTGCCTTCATTGTGTTTCTTTTGATAATATTAGTCATTCATTGAATAATTGAAGCAGCGTAGCGCGAGGTCTTTGTGGGTAATAGCTCTGAGCTTTAGCTTGTGTCGGAGCTGCAGGCTCTGGAGTGGTTTGCCCTCTGGATAAATCAAGCCTCCACCGACAAGGAGACACTTGAAGATAAAGAAAAGGAGATTATCCAGTGTACACGACACTGTATATCTTATCAAGTAACTGCAACGCTGGCGATACAGTTTTTTGGCTAAAATGTAGAGCATCTTTTCTGTGGGAGCAGTCACGGCAATTTCTTTGTATAACTTTGCATAATTTAAATCTTGGTGCCAAAAGCAAGAGGCCGCTGGTACAGAATCCTAATGAAACTTGCAAGCCTTTGAAGAAAGCCCTGGAAAACTGGATCAAACTAGCAATTAGTCAGTCAGGTCCAGCTGCAATGCTAAAACAAAAAGGACTTGTGTACTTCCATGAACACACAGGGAGAAACTGTGCTTGGGGTTGTTTTTCTCTCATCTGCTCCTCGATTTTCTCAAGAGAGCTGTTGTCTAGAGGTGGACAGATTTTGCTGCAGGCCAGTTTGTTTTCTGTTAGCAGCTTAGTGTCCTCTATAACAATCCTGAGCTCTGACCTGAGAGCTGCACCTTTTGACTCCATCTGATGTCTTGCCCGGCACATTAAAGCACAGAAGATCCAGCAATAAACAAACCGTGTTTCATGATATTTCCTATGCTAGATTGTGGATAATGCTTCGGCAGCACCCTGAATATAGTCGACTGCTACGCCACACTGTCACAGGTAGCATTACATAACAAAGAAGACTTACACAGCCTACTAAAAATGCATTAACTTCCGCTGCAGTGGGATAGACAATGACTGCATGCTGGTGAAATGAAAACATGCATGTCACCAGCAATAATTTCCTTCACGTAGCCGCAGCAGCACAGCTCTGACAAAATGTCAGCTAGGTGTGGGTATGTGGAATAAAGAGAGGAATGGTACGCTTCCTACCTCCAGGATTACTGTGCAGATGAGCTTGACACACTGGATTACGGAGTCCTGATTCCCAGATATCGTCACTCCTCGCTCAGTCGAGTTGGGCAGCAAATCCCCTGCCACCTGTATCTGAGCTCCGGTGCTCTGCAAATGATAGGGGTTTAAAAAAAAAAAAAATAGTTTGATTCTGCAGATAAGACAAGTCATGATTACACTGCCATGGCTCCTCTCCATGCCTCCCTGCTGGCTTTGCTGACCTTATATTTCACCGCCTATACTGAAAGAGAACAACTGTGCTGTGGTATGCTTGACACCGAGTCCTGTCAGGTTTGTGATAGATGAAAAGTCACCCTTGGTCAGTAGACCTTCCCTCCATTTTAGCTGATATATTCCTAATATAGCATGTCTGCAGGCGAGAGGGAGTGCTTTTTATGATTTATCTTTTATTTGCTGATGTATGACAGGCTGTGGGGTTTTTGGAGGCCATTGTTGAACCACACACATCGCAAATTGCTTCTGTAAGTGAACATGTGTCCTGTGGCAACCAAACAAACAAAACAAATCTGTAACTGAAGCAAATTTGGGACAAGAAAATCTGTCTAACCGCAGAAAATCGACTGAATGCCATTGCTGTTGAAGGTAAAGTCTAAAATGAGAGAGAGACTCTATTTGTAGATCGGTACAGAGCTAAAGTTACAGTGTCAGACGCCTCTGGCAACAGATCTGATAAGTTTAATCCTAATGTTTCAACTGAGCCTCAATGTAGTCAGGAGTTTTTCCCTTTCAAAGTTCCCAGTGCTGAGTCATACTTTGTGTTGTGTAAGGTGATCCCTCTGAACTGGGTTGTCTCACTAATTTCCTGCCTCAATAGTCGAAATCCAATTTTCATCTGGTGTCAACCGAAGTGCAGATATCATCACATTGGTGCAGACTAAAATATCTCAAACTACTGGAAGGATTGATATGAAATTCAGTACAAACATTCATGGTCCACAGAGGATGAATCCCAAAGACGTTTAATCTATATTTTGATCAAATCACTGCAAAACAAAGGATGTCCCCATCAATCTCAGCTGTACTACAGCTGTTTACTGCTAAGTAGCGGACATTAGCATGCTAACGGGCTATGCTAACCTGCTAAACTAACCTGCTAAATGAGCAGCACTTTACTGATTTCCACAATTTATCAGCTTCAACAACAGATCCTTGTTCTGTTTCACATGTGACAGAACCAACCAACCAGAAGCTTGGACTTAGAGTACATCCAGACAGGATCAGGTGCTCCAGCAATTCGCTGCAGGATTGTGCGGCGACGTGTAGGGCTGCTGGGGTTTTGTCTGTTTGTACTGAACAGAACTGCTGTGAAACAATCAGCTTTTTATTCCGCTGATTAACCGGCTTTCTCGATGCCAGCACTCCTTCACTCTCATTCACCGTCTATGTCTCTTGACCAAAGCTCAAACAGTCAGACACAAACCAAACTGTAAACCAGACACAGATTTAGATTTTGGGTACATGAAATAAACAAAGCCAGAACACAACAGGTAGAGTGTCAGAGTTTGATCCATGAATCCATCAATCTGTTCGTCTGATTGGCGGCTTCAGCATGACGTCGGGTAGCATTTTCTCCAAAAGTTGGATTTGGCTCAACTTCTCCGCTGAAGGGTGCTGCATTTCTTTGGCAGCGGCCCACAATGCGGTGTCCAAAATGTACTACCCCCACTCAAATAAATGGGAAAACCTGCATTTTTTGGGGTTTTTTTTTTTGCCGCAGCACTGGTTACTGTCTGAATGTACCCTTAGAGGTAAACATAATGAAACAGTAGATTCAGCAGAATATTGTGACTGTTTTAAAGATGCAGATGTGAAGTTTTAAACATGTAAATGTTTAAATAAGATAAACATGTAAATAGTTAATTATGTAAGAACTATAAATATGTTTGATTACTTACTAGCATGTTAGCATTTAACACCGCTGTGTTCAGCTGTTGTCTTGGTCTTGTTATTCACTATTTACTAATACAGCTAGGGCATATTTTGTATTTTTTATGTAAATCCTTGTCACTTGTCTGTAGAGGAAGCTCTGATCCAGTTTGCAAGTTTGTTTGTTTTTTATATATGGCTAATTAGATCGACATAATCACCTCATAACACATCACAATAACATACTTGGGAGGACTCACACTAAAAAGTGTTTACAGGGCAAAAAACAAAACAAAACAGCAAAATTGTATAAAATGAAATATTTTTCACTTCCATTTGCAGTTTTTCATTCCAGGAAAATCTCCAGCAAATCTCCAGAAACAGATTTGCTCTCTTCATATTTCTGTGTTCGACCAGCCTGTGCAGCGAGGACAGCGAGGATGGAATAGATTTGTGTTCTGGCTGCTCACCTCTCTGATCTCCTTTATTTTGGCCCCTCCCTTCCCGATGAGAGAGCCACACTGGCTGGCAGGGATGACCAACCGAAGGGTGACTGGTGGCTTGGAGCTGATGGTGCCGTTGGCCACCAATGCAGTCAGATCCTGGAGGAAAAAAGAGAAAAAAAAAATGTGGTGAGAGTCAGCAGGAAAGAAAGAGGAAAGAGAGTCCTAGAGGGAAAGATCAGACAGCAGAGGTCAAGGTGGAAAAGGTGGAAATAACTCCAGTGAATGAGGCATTCAGTTTGAATCCAGCTCATTTTATTGTTCAGTTTAAGCGTCACGTTAATCTAAACACATGTTGTTACTCATTAGGTACTTCGACTGAATGTTTTGAATACTGTAAATCAAAAAATAAAACCCCAATTATGCAATGTCATGTTGTGCAAGTAAAACTGCCCATTAGCACTACATCATAATGCAAAAACTGTGAAAACCAAAGCAGGCGCTATACTCATAAATGAGACTGAACCAATCACAACACAGCAAAGCTGAATTTCTACTGCGTCAACACAAACAGGACAAAGGGAAAAAGGCGATGAGATCTGCACTGCATGTGGCAGGTGGAGTTGTGTGGGAGGCAGAGAGCAAAGAGCAATCTAGCATAATTAACCTCCACCTCTGTATCTGTATGTTTCAGTATGTGCTGGGTGAAGTCTGTTCAACCTTTATATAAACTGCTGAATTCTCCATGAAGGAGAAATGGTCATTGGCACTGGTCATGAGCTCAAAGCACAATTTGAGAGAGAGATGAGGAATGACATGCAGGAAAGAACCACAGATTGGCCGCCGCGGCAAGGACTGAGCCTTTGTACATGGGGCGGATGCTCTACGGACTGAGCTAAACGACACCCCTGCGCTTTGAGTTTTAAACTCAGCTGCATAAAACTGAACCAGAACACATTGTCCGCATGTCCTTCCTGCTGCAAGCTGCTCACCTTGGGATTTCTTTTGAGAGATCTTTTCAAAACAACTGAATGAGCGGATCTGTATGAAACGTCGTTTTTATTTTACTGGCCGAAAGGAACGAGTTTAACTTGTGTGGCCTTCTGTTGGGTCTGTTGTTCTGTAACTTTGTAAACCTTGTTATATAACCTATATTAATAAAGTTATTATTATTATTAATGTGAAGAGATTGTATTCAATAATTTACTTCTATTTCCAATTGCTGAAAATAACAGCTGTGAAATTAAAATGAATAGCTCAACAATTTAGGATGTACGAGATATGAGAACATCAATGTGGTAAATATGAAGCTACAGCCAGCAGCCCATTAGCTTAGCTTTGTATAACAACTGAGGAAACGTGTCGGCAAAAGCTGAAAATATCTGCCTGCTTTGAAAGCTCATTAATTAAGACAATATGTATTGTTCTTTTTTTTTTTTTTTTTTTTTAATCTGCACCGAAAACAAACTAGATGCAGTTCTATCTTCAGCTTCTTTATGCTAAGCTAGGCTAACTCTCCTGGCTCCAGCTTCATAGTTAAATCACAGATAGGAGAGTGGCATCAGTCTGAATGATTTCACTCCAAATATACGTCAATTTAAAGGAAGCTATGAGCTTGTCTAACATCAAACCCCCAGTGGATCAAGTTAAAATGTGTATTAACATATGCAGCTAACAATGAATAGCAGCAGATATGTCTATGTTGTTTATCTGTATTGCATGTATTTGTAAGGATTGAGAACCTCGCTGACTTGATGAGTGTTTTTACAGTGCAGGTAGCAAACATCTTGTTTGTCCTCTGCTGTGGGTGGAGACGGAGCTCTTTAATTAATGAGCCATGTGTCTCTGCGAAGCTTTGAAATGTAAATACGCAGCGCTGTCTGTCTTCACATCAAGTTCAACTCCCAACAAATGTGCAAAGCATGCTGCTGGTTTTTTTTTTTTTTTTTTTTGAATGTTTTCTATTTGCAATAAAATTAGCAGAGTTTGACTTAAGAGGGGTGAATGATCAACATCAAGGGATTCTTTTACTTGGAGGAGCGCATTACGTTTCCAATAACTGTGAACTTTTAAATTTGAAAAGCACATCCTGATGTGGCTCTTGTGCCTCTCTGCACGGAGTCTATATTTAGTGAGGCGGATCAGGCTCTCTGACGTCTCGTCTCATTAGAAGGGGGGCACGCGGCACATCTCTACAATCACAAGACTCTGGGCGTCATTTTCTTGATTTGATCTAAAAATATGAACCACATCTTAACAACGTTCCCATATTTCCCTGTGCCATCCTAGCTATATATATATATATATATATATATATATATAAATGAAGACTCAAAGCAAATTGCCAGAAATAAGACAGGAGGTTACACAAGCTCTGCTCACAGAAGAGTTGCTTGCCGTAAATCCCCAAAGCATATTGTATTGCTGGTGGGATAAGGACTCCAATACAGAAAGATTATGTGGCTTTCATGCGTGCTGTGCCTCAACACCTGGGAACAAAATACATGTACGATACTTCAGTGAATTTATTGTCATTAGGGCATGTTTTTCTTTTTGTTCCCAGATTATTTATATAAATATTAAGTGTTTCTGCACTCAGCTGGGAGAAAAATTAAATTCATAAGACACAAACACACATAACTCATACATGTGATCAACAGCCAACTGTGTGATCGTGAACTACTGAGACAGAAACAAAACGCCAAGTCTAATACTCGGTGGCCAAAAAGCAGATTATTCCCCTTTGTTTTTAATTAAAGGTGTCAGACATACAATAACTCAACGACGGTGGAAGAGGCACGCAGTGGGTCAGCCAACCCGTTGCCATGGAAACTCAAGAGTTTCAGGGTTGAAAAGAGGTGAGTGTGAAAGATCTTTAATGAATACTGCACTGTGCTCCCAGCCAGCGTGTGTTTACTGAGGGCTGTCGACCTGAGCAGGGAGGCACCTGTTTCCTTGCCAGTGTCTGCTGTGATGCTAAATCAGAGTGAAGCTCTCATTCCACCATATTAATTAGTGCGGTGATGGACAGTCGCCATGGGGATTAATAGCACAAAGGACCTGTCATCTACGTCTCATTAGTAGACGATGAGAAGATGTACCAATCCCTCTCGTTAACGGGTACAAATTATTATTTTTTTTGTTTTGTTTTTTTGTTGAATGAGCATGTGCTGCCCAGCGAGAAGTACAATCATGTTTATGTGAAGCTCTACAATGTCGCGTCATCACGTCATTCCACTTACAGCAGTCACAATCCTTTTACAACAGCAGCTAAATCCACTTATACCAAATTTTCATCTGCAGTGTAACCTTATCCGAAAGAACATCAAGTGCTATGAAACACGGCTGAAAATTTTCCTTCCATCACTTCAGTTCAGAGAACAATCGATAGCGATAAAAGTGCATTAGTGGTAATGTTGGGAGGAAGCACAGGAAATGATTTCTTGTAACAATGTGGTGAAATTCTTTTTCTACCTCTCCCACCCAAACTTTGACGACTCACAAAAGCTTGCCTCGTCCGACCTTGAGAGACAAAGTGATGTCTTGGTTTTATAAAATTGCTGCAATGACTTGTTTCTGAGCTGGATTCCACTTGCTTGTGTGCGATGCTTGCATGCATTGCAGTTACAGTTACCTCCTCCAATTTGTATGTGATCATGGTGAACGCTCTAAAGACGCAGTCTGTGGAGCCGGTGATGGTGATGATCCTCTCTGGACAGGAGCCCTCTGAGATGTTGACCCGAGCGCTGCTCTGTGGAGAGAAAGAGGTCCTGAGGTCAGTAGATGGTGAACATTAATAGAACAGTTAGACGTTACGGAAAAAAAAACAAAAACAGGATTAAAAGATTGATACCACTCTCAAGTCTGTCTGTTAAATGTGAAGCTACTACTACTACTACTACTACTAACAGCTAGTCTGGATGGAAGAAAACGATAAAATGGGTTAGTTGGTCAGTGGAAATGGTGTTGGTAGGCGGACTGTGTTACTGTTGGACATCAGCTGTTTTCCAATTTACCTTGTCTCATGACAGTTTCTTTAATTACAAGAAAAAAAGACAAAACAAGTGAAAATATACAGAGAAAAACCTCTGTACAGTTTAAAAATCACTATTAGTGGGGTCCGTGGGGTTATGTGCCTGACTGTTTTTTGGCCTTGGATATGCTGATAAGTGTTTGTTTTTCAGCTTTCAACAGAGCCAGACTAGCTGTTTCCAGTCTTTACACTAAGGTAAGCTAACCAGCCATGACTGCTCCTTCAGATATACTGTACAGACACGAGAGTGGTATTGATCCTTGCATCAAAGAAAGCGTGTTTCCCAAAACCCAAACTTTCCACAAACTATTCTGTCAAAAGTGTTTAAATTGAACAGAGGCCTGCAGTACAGTACAGCACAGCCCCACGCGGCGGGGGGAATCAAGTGACATGAGGCAAAGGAGGTGAGACTAAGGGCTCTTAGAGCACATCTCTGTTTCTCAGACCGACAATCTAACAGTTTCTTCTCGGGGCATTGCCCTCGGACGATCAATCTCCTGCTCCCTTCTCTTTCCATCTTGTGTCCTTGTATTTCTCTGAGTCGAAGTCACATGAGCAGAGACAGGACAGCGCTGTGACCTCTGGGATATTTTGTTCAGTCATGCTCCCACCGTGACTGCAGGGCCTAGGGATTGACTGACAGGGTAAGGCTTGTACAGTTTGGAAGTAACAAAAGCCATAACTGGCTGGCTGGATGGATGGATGACTACCATGGGTGAGTGGTTTATCCGGCAGCTCTGCGGGGCTATGTTGTCCCATGACCTCACTATTCCTCTGTTTATCCTTCCGCCTCATAAAGTACGACATAAAACCCTAGCACAGCCAGAGAGAGAATCAAACGCACCGCCACGGCATCAGCTTAATTACCTTTTAATACAAAGAGTTAACCAAGCAGCATTAGTTTGGCTGCAGCCTTGGGATTTCTAAAGAAGGGATGGAGGGACAGACAGAGAGAAGAAGTTGTTTTAAGCAGGAAAAGGAGGATAAAAGGGGATTTGGTGAGAGAGCAGCCAGAGGAGGGGGAAGTGAATGATAGAGAGAGAGGATTTAAATTGAAAAGGTGCTGTTATTGCCCAAAAGGCAATCAGGACAATGTACCTGTTCTGTATGCTTTTCAGACTCAAAGCTACCGAACAGTCTGAGAGAGCACTGAGCTTCATTATTAATACATACAGAAAGCCTGACCAATATTAGAGGCCTTCTGAGATTTGAATTATGGCAGAAAATAAAACAGACGTGGTTGGCTCGTGTCTTAGTAGAAGAAATTGCTCAATTTGGCCGAAAGACGTAGTGACACGCACAAAGCAGTAAACCGCTATGCCAGGAAATTGAAACATTCAACATCCATCCAACACTGATAACGCAGACGATGATGAAAAGTTACATACCTCTTCTCGTATTCGTTTCACCGTCTCTCCTTTCTGGAAGAGAGAAGATGGAGGGCAGCTTTTAAACAGAATCAAATGTGCTTCCGTTTGGGAAAAAACCAAAACAAAACACTAACATCACAGTGTCCCCGACCTCTGTGTGCAAGCCTTGAAAACACGAAAGTCTGATTGGCATTTAGCAGAACAAATTTCAGCTCCGGTTTCATTGTGCAATGCGTCACAGTGGTATCCTTTGCACCGCTGTCTCCGAAAGATATCAAACACATCTGAGCATCTGTAATGGGTGTATAACTAGTGTGTGCGTGTGTGTGAAGACCTCCTGCCAGACACAAGAACATTTTGTCACATGTCTGACAAACAGCACATCCTCTACTGTTTTTTTTTAAGATTGCCCCCCCCTCCATGCATCTATTAATGAACACATGAGTACCAAAAACAGTATTCTTATTTTTTGGGTCCATTGTGATTCAGGTGCCGGCCTTCGATTAATGAGTACGAGATGAGAGGTCTGCCAAAGAGATAGGAAGGGGGGGAAAAGGGGGCTTGGAGGACGGAGTGACAAGTTATTAGCCCAAGTACTGCAGATCAAGTGCCTCCCTCTGTCGAGCTGCACAGTATGTGCCAAACTCATCTTTTCATCCCCTATCTTCCCCGAGATATTTTGATTCCTGCAACACATTGCTGCAACCATTGTGACATCCTTCCTTTTGCGGGCGCTCTTTATTTTCTGTGTTCATTTATTTCCTGTCCCCATTCTTTCTTCTATTGATGTCTTTTGTAGGTGTTGTATTACAAGCCCTGATTGTTGGAGCTAGTGAAGCAGCATAGAGCATAGCCAGGCTCTTCCTAACAGACACTTAAAGTGCCCACAAGAGGCCAACGGTAATATGTCTTCGGAGCTCAGTTTCAACAGGAGGCTTGCAGTCAGTGCACTAATGTTTTTGTTTGATGGATTACTGTGTTGCATTATGGGTGGTGGGGGCTGGGGGTGAGGTCTTAAGAGGGTTGGTTTAACGCAATTACATTTAGGAGGGGGATATTCAAAACAACAGTTGTTTGTCAGAGAGTGAGGGCTTTGAGGGAAATGACTCTACAAAGGCTTATTCACATAAAACACATCAATAAGGTATTCAGTCTAGAACAATGGATAGTAACTATAGCTTTACATGAGATTAGACCTCATCTGATGAGGGAATATTCTGTGTTTTATGAGTAATACCTTCATATATATGCAGTATTTTGTGTAGAAGAAGTAGAATAAAAGTAGGAATTCTCACCTTTCCTATGATGCTGCCGACCTCCTAAAATACAAGAAGATGAAAGTAACTACAAATATAAAAGGAAAAACATTTCTAATCTTTCTAGTAACATTTCATTATTCATCAATTCTGTATGGTTTATAATTCATGAGGCCGGGAACCCCGAGTGCTGCAGCGGGCGTTCGTTCATTCGTAAACAATGCGAGTGGGAGGCTTGTACCTTTCCATGCATGAGCAGTCGTAGCGTGAGGGTCACTCCCAAGCCCCCGTCTCCAAAATCCTGCTCACAGTTCATGGTTATGTGGGAGTGGCACGCAGGGAGACGCATGAACAAGGCTCATTCGCTGGTCACACAGTCAAACGAAGGCCAGCACTCGTTCTCTGGCTCTCCGGGGTCCTTCAGTGCTTCTCTGGGACAGAGAACAAAAGAAATAAAATAACAGCCAAAGTTAAAATTAATTATTTCGAAAGAATTTGCTAGAGAAGTGTGTGAATTAGGTCACTCCTGTTCACCACTGTTTGCACACAAGATGTAGAAGGAAATTCATTAGGCACTGAACATCACGTGACACTATTAAAACTAATGGCCGTGTTCTAGTTCATTCCTCGGAAACTGCTTGCTTGTATTGTATCTAATTGCACTGTTGACTGAATGATAATTCCCAGAGATCAAATACATCCGGATGCACATCAAAGCTGAAATCAAACTCATACAATCGAACACCTTTGAAAGTGCACTGAAGTCCAGCATCTATGTGAGGAAATTCGTCTATTCGTCTGAGTCGATATAGTAGTGATGTTGATTCCAAACAAAGTCATAATGAAGGCCATTGTGTGTGTGTGCAGGAAATTGACCAGAAGCATCAGCAGTGTCGGCGCCGTGAGCTTTAGAGGCCTAACAGACTGTGGGTGGCCATCAATGACTAACACACACATCTTCATTAACTGACAGGCAGTTTCTCTCACAGTGAGCTGAGTGAAATCTGAAATTGGATGCAAAAAAAAAAAAAAAAGCCACCTAGCAAAAAAAAAAACATGCTTTCAAATGAGTGTGGCATGAGATTCATGCAAAGTTAATCAAATTCGATTTGAAGCAGTTTTCATAAAATTGAAAATGTTTGGAGTTTCTTCAGGGACCTGGTTTTATCTACTCCATCACAGTGAGTCGGAGAGAGAGAGAGAGAGAAAACAACACTGTTACGGGACGACAGAGCAGAATTTATCCACAGACAGCAAATGAGAAGCATCTGCGCTGATCCCAGAATTACAATGTGGCAGTGACTACGTGCGTGTCAGTTATGTGTCATACGGTATGATGATTAATGTGTGAGTCACCTGGCTGCTCGAAGTCTCGGCATGATGTGTATAATTAGTTCATAGAATTATTCATGTTTCTCCTTCATATATATTTGCTTACATTTGTCAGCGTGGACAGCGGACGTAGATAGATAAATATGCGAGGCATAAATATAGCCGCTGTGGATTTAGCACAACGTAAAGGCAATGATTTCCCAGAGGGCATGACAAATGTTTACAAATGTTATTAATTAGGGGTGCAACTAAACAAGTGTCTTCTTTATCGATTAGTCAGCTGATCGTTTTCTCAATTAAACTCAATTTTTGGTCTATAAAATAGTAGGAAAAAAAAAAGATCAGCACAATATCCTAGAAACCCAATGTGTAGTCTTCAAATGTTTTGTTTTGTTAGAGCAACAGTCCAAAACAGATACAGCCACATTGATCAAAGTAAAGCAGCAAATCCTCACACTGGACACACTGCATCCATTTACTTAAACAAGAATAAAGCTGTCAGTATACGTTGCCAGGAGTGCTAGTTGGATGGAGGCTGTGTCCACTTCACGCTGTGGCTAGTCAGCTGTGAGGAGTTGAGAAAGTAAACATGATTTGAACTTTTCTCTCAAGTACCTGTCTTTCCTTCCTGACACAGTTATTTCCATCACTGTTGGTCTGAATTACCAAAAAGCAACACTATGAACGTCAGCCAGGTGAGGCTGTCTGAAAATGTGCGTCATTATGCCCTAATTTAAACAATATCACGTCAGTCAGCATCAGTGAGGCTGTGCTTTGGCACCGGAGAGCTTTAGGGGAGTTTTCCGTTATCTGAAATGAGGGTCTTAGGATAGAGAGTGTCATATGCTGTACAGATTGTAAAACCCCTTGAGGAAAATTTGTGATATTAGGCTATTAAAATAAAATTGACTTTGAGCTGAAAAATATTAACGTCAGCATGCTAACAAGTTCACAATGACAATCATAACATGTTCATTTTTGCAGGTACATAATTTGGGGATCATTAGTCATCCGGATACGTCACCTGGGGACCATAAATGATGTCTACAAAATTTTGTTCCAGTCCATCTGGTGGATGTTAATAAATGTCAGACTTGCTGATGGTGCTAAATGAAAAGTCAGGAAATGAACAGTGATTAGGATTCATCCTCTGGGCACCATGAATGCTTGTACCAAATTTTATGGCAATCCATCTGATTGCTGTTGTCGACCTCAGGGTGGCACTAAAAGAAGAAAGGACACGACATCAACAAACTCATTAGGATTTATCATCTGGGAACCGTGAATTTTGCGTCAACCGTTAGATATTTCTGTCTAGACTGAAGTGGTCGACTGACCCCATACTGACAACTCTGGAGATACATCACTAGTAGGGTTGCAAAATTCTGGGAATTTTCAAAGTTGGAAACTTTCCATGGGAATTAATGTAAATATATGGGAATAAATGTGAATAAACCAGGAATTTACAAAACTGAAGGTTGGCCCTCAACAGGGAACTTACACAGGAAAGTACACATGAATATCTATGCTATTTTCCCATCACATGCACAGATAATTTCCAGAACCCTGGACCACACTTGTGAGCACAGAGCACAAGACTACTGAAGCCACACTTTTGAGCCTGTGGACTACATAACGTGAGGTAAGTTTTGATGATATTATGGGGTAAATGTATTTGATATATGGTATTAATGTAATAATTAAACTTGCAAATAGCACATGAAAATGTATTGATACAGTGGAGAGCTAGCTGATAAATTAGATGCTATCTTATCTCTATCTTATTATGATGCTATTTTATCTCCAATTACTAAATTAGCCCAAATTTCCAGTTAATTCCAATAAATTCCAATGGAAAGTTTCTCATTTGTAATATTCCCATGGAAAGTTCCTAGGAATTTCCACCCCTTTGCAACCCAAGTCACTGGGGTAGCTAAACACGACTTGAAATAAATTATTACTGCTTAATTTTCTATTGACTGACTTACTGATTAATTGACTTTCAGTATCAGCTCTACTTTTAACAGTACAATAAATTCAATTTGATTTTAATGATGCTTTTCAGATATTTCAGTAAAACAACACTCTCCAGTGGAATCCTTGATCATCCTGCACCGTGTTAAACAGTCCTATTCAGTAACAACACAGCAACAAACTATCCTCTCCTTTTTCACTCATCAAGGCCACTTGTTTGTCTGCCAAACGCATTCCAACCAGCCAACAATGCCACTGTCTACCAGCCTACTGATGCAATCCTGTTGACACCGCTTCATATGTGTGCGGCTTTTATAAATCTGCATGCCGTATGTAGATTCGATAAGCAATGTGAGGAGATCATGTTTAATAAATGGGAGTTATTTTAGATGAGATCCACTTCCTGAGAGACTTGTTGTAGGCAGGTTTATTGCTTTTGCTTAGTGCACAAGGCCGTCGCTGCTTTGCTGACTTATTTATGCATTGGATGCCTGCAGAGACACATTCAAATGCTCACAAACATCCTTCTTAAGATGTCACAGAGCTTGACTGCCTGTATGGATTTAACATTCTCTCCATGGCTACGGCACAGTCTGACGTGTCAGCCGGTCAAAATTTGATAGCAAACAGAGCTAAGTGTCTTTTTTTTTTTTTGTTGGTCTAAATTACACCAAATCAAATTTCCTCTGGTTTTTTTTGTTTTGTTTTGTTTTAAGAGAGCGAGAGATGCTCATTGGATTGACTTACAAAACCATCAGTTAGAAGCTCATCTCCATACAATTCCCATAAATATCAAACAAAGGCCCCGGGGAGTCGACTGGAGATAAACAAAAAAAATGGAACATTTTGCTCACTGTCAGCTACAGATATAAGGCCAAGTAATCATGATTTTAAGTTGGATCGATGCATCCTGAACACATGTGTTATCACAGAGCACATTTGTGCAACCCGTGGGCTAACTTCATTATGTTTAGGCACTGAAGGGCATGGCTAAAATGTTAGCACTTTATTGCATTACGAGCTAATGGTTGGAGGGATCATTATGTGCTGCTCTGTGGGTTGATAACAAGGCATGTGCTCTGTGTCTGTGTGAGGGCGGTGAGCCTCTGAACTCCTCATTTCCAGAATCCCAAGCAGCAGCGTTCCAGGATGAACAGAGCTCCTCTGTTCTAAATTAGACCTGGTAACTCAGAACAGGGAATTAGCAAAGTGCAGACTGCAGCACCAGCCTGCCAAAAAATACAGTCAGAACAGGAGGGAGAGGCGGAGAGCACATCCACCGTCCTGCTCCTCTGTCACTGACTGTGTAACCTTGGTCCTGTTCTGCTCTGCCCGACTGAGTCCTGTGAGAAGGAGCTGCTGTATTCATATTTATGTACACTGAATTAAGCATGAAGTCAAATGACTGACACAAACACAAATGACCATAAGAGGCAAACCTTCAGTCAAGTCAGTAGAAAGAACTGTGCTTTAAATATTAAAGGAGAATAACGTTTATTACAATCCATGCAAGATGAATTGTGTTCCTTTAGGTGATCCTCTGGCTGTTTTTATCTGCTGTCATCATTATATCAAATATTTCATGTTTTTTTCTTAGTTTGTAACCAAATATCTAAAAAGTGAATTATGAATCTCATCGTATAAGTATGCTTTGTGTTTAATCACACATGTTGGCACGCTTACTTGCTAAAATCTAAGTTGGTGAATGTGGTAAACATTAGCACTGTCACTGTGAGCATGTTAGCATGCTGACGTTAGCATTTACATCAAAGCACCACTGCCCCTAACTCACAGAATCCCTTGCATGCATGGAGACTATTAGTGTTGTTTGCTTCTAAATAACTAACCCAAGATCGTCTAACGTGCTGTGATTTTTCTTAGCTTTGACTTCAGTGTAGTTTAACCAACCTTCTTGTGAATGAATCCAGTGACCTCTCAGATTTAGAAAAGAGAAAAGGAGCTGGGCGCGGGTTTAAATGTCTGATTGTAACATCATCAGAGCAGTCTATTTCCAACTTCATGTTCTATTCCATATTACACACTAGTAAATGATGTTACCCGCTGTTAACACGGCTAAAGGCTTGTCTTTACATCCACACCAGAGCGCTGATTCTAGCTGCTCTGTGTGAGGATTTCCATCTTTGTTTCTTCTCTTATAAATTTGAAAGATTATTAAAATACTTGAGTGTTGATTTAGACAAAATATGTAATTTAAATACCCATTCCTGAATTACTTTCTGCACATAAAAAAATACTGATTTGTTGCGAGCCAAGAAGCAATAATAAATAATAATTTTAAATTCAATATTTTTAGCGCAGTCTAACTGTAATAGACATAACTCAAAATATGCATTTTATTTTATTAATTTGACTCAAAACACGTGGGTATATATAAAATGTGATAACATAAACAATTTACCAGATGTAAATATATGTGCTTTACTGGGTCTTGAAATGTCTGAACTCTTAATAACTCTTTAAACAAGAAACTGGAAGTAGAAGAATAAATACAGATTTCTTTTTTCTTTATTTAAAAAACTGCGATACAAAAACAAATTTGTTTAAGCACACCTGAGTGTCTGTGATAGTGTTTGCACACTTCAGGCTCCAATCCCAACCTACAATTCTTCTGATATTTCTGGTTTAATTAATCCCACTTGTTACAAGTGTCATAATTACGTATAGAAATCATGCCAAACATCACAAAAATAAGACCCAATTCATTACCGAAAGCTGTAATGAACTGAAATTATCCCATAAGATATAAAGAGGTTTTTTTTTTCAGTCTTTCTTGTATGAAGCATACATCAAAGATGTCAGGGATAAAAGCAACCAGCATACATCTCTTGACAGCCGCCAGCAATATTTTTTTCTCCATTTTTTTTTTTTCTGGCAATGTTTTTCAGGAGCATCTACGCCAGAGAGACTATCGAGATGAAAAGGATGCTGTACAACCCGCTTGTGTAGAGGACTGGACACCTGTTCTGAGGCAAACATGTCCCTCGCACAAACCGGCAAACAGACGGCTGAGCGGAAGCGAAGGAGGAATGAGGACATGGCTGATCTCATGGCGAAAGGGTTCCACTCTGCATATACATATACAGAGGGTCGTGGGGTATTGAGTGTCTGCCCGATAAACACACAGAGACAGAGAGAGGATGTCCCCCGGGTGGACACATATAGAGCAGTAAGTGAGAGGGTGTCAATGTGTGTACACGTGTACAGCAAGGGCAAGAGGTGAGAGACCATTCACAGACGCGCCTGACGCAGAGACAGCCACGTTCACGGGTCTGTGTGCACCAAAACAAAGTACACACATACCAGCATACAGCTGCTGGGATGAAAGAAGCCAACAATTCACACACACACAGACGTAGAGCATGAAGCCGTCGAAACACAACGGTGGACAAGCTTTGATCTGATGAGATGTTCCACGGGAGGAGAATCTATTCGTCATGACCAAACTCAAAGTGCTGCCATGTTTGAGAACACAGGATGACAAAATAACAGCGTCACCTCCTGAGTTGATTATAAATAGAAAGGAAAAAAAATAGAGTTGTGCATATGTTCCTTTACATCAGTGGTCAGCCAGTCAGAGTTAAATCAGATCCTCGGGGGAACAAATGTGTGCACGCATCCACACGAGCACATGTAGACCAGCCGTTTGGAGCTTCTGCAGCTCTAAATAGTGGAAGACGGTGGACTAACAACTTGCTCATTCAAAGAAATGTCAGCTAAATTACGACATTTCGCAGAGGCTTCCTGATTAAAGGAACTCAATTTCTATGTGAATGAAATTTGCAAAGAGGGGCTGCATGTTTGGATTAGCTTCAACCACATCACAGCAACAAGTCATGCTGGGATTCATCAGTAATATTGCTTCATGAGGCGAGCCGAGTGGTGATTTCAGCTCAGCCGAGAGGAGGCTGTATGTGCAGTCTTGTATAAATGAAGCCTACTTTAAACCTCCTCTCAGAAATGATATCTTATGCTCTATCAGCTGTAACTACAGTAAACCAGGCTGCTCCAAATCCCCTGAAAACTTGGATTTCTCAACAACAATAAATATTCAGATTCAAAAACTCAGCTAATCTACTTCCTCACTTACAGTGCTTCTTGCAATTTAAGCAAAAAAAAATAACACAGATACAGAAATCTCACATGGGAAACTAACCTAGCTGAAAAGTGGCTGCTCAGGACTTGCTAATAGTCAGAAACTGATTTTAGAAAATATTGTTTTCTGACAGTACATACAGTATATACTATGACTCTTTGACAGGCAAAGTTTAAGACTTTAAGGCACGTTGTTTAAGTATAAAAGGGTTTCCTTGCCATTGTTACCCTTCCACAATCTCTCCACTGAGATTAGAGAGGAAAAAGAAGAGAGACAGAAGGAGAGGGCTTTAGTTGTGAAACAGGAGAGGCTTGAAAGTAAAGAGCAGTGTTTCATCTCTCGGCGTGTCTGTCTCAGCTCTGTCACATATAATGGGAGGGGTCAGCCCTTGGCGCAAAGGGGACTGTCCTCTCCCATCAGCCCCCGGCTTCATCTGGTGTTAAAGCATAACGGTGTCAGCCTGCAGTGCGAGCTGCCTGTCAACCGCAAGGCCCCAGAGAGGGTTATCAGACCCCTAGGCTGCCTGCTGCTCCTGGAGCCAGATCGGCTTCCCTGCAGCAGAGAGGAGGCCAACAGGCGCGTTCACTGCATCCACTGCACCTAAATGTGGGCTGACACTGATAAGATTACCCCGAGGCTGTGTGGTTTTAATCCATAATCTGCGGTGCTGTAAACCATGACTACAACTACAAGATTCCCTGCAGATTGTATTTAAAAAAAAAAAAATCTAATGATGTCGTAATGAAAGCTTTGCTGATTTTCTAAGCAGCTTCGAAAACCGTCATTTCTGCCTGACATAAGGTACTAATTTATGACAACAAGAAAATACTGTGATATCTCTCAAACTAAAAGTCTCTTATCTATGCACAAAGATTATCTCTCACTATTATACCGAGGTCTGTCATTTTTCAAAGTGGTGTGAATCAATACTTTCAGGGCTTCTTCGTGTCACAGTAACTTACAATCATGTCAATCTGGCCTCAGAATCTGCTTAATCACGAGTGAATTCGATGGCTAATGAACAGCGCCGTAACTGACACGCCATTATTGCAGTCTATCCTAAGCCATCAGCTTCTGCGGCCGGAGCGGCGTTTAGTTAGTTCTGGCTCAGTGGTTATTAATAAGCATATATCCTTGAATGAACATGGCCACTCTGTGAGAAATATACATTGATCAAGTGTTTTTTTTTTTTACAAAGGATCCCATCTCCTCATTAGAAACCCGAGTTCCTTCCTTCCTTCCTTCTCATTATTGCCAGGAGGGATAAAACAACACAAACATACAGATAATGAAGCGTACAGGGCCGTGTTTCTGGCCTGTCAATTGTTTTCTCCCAAGCGGCTGCTGGTTCCAGACACACAGTGACACCGTCTGAGCTTGTATTTACACTGGCTTTAGTTAGCATGGGGACAGTGTGGCCCAAGCCTATATACTGTATACGCTTGTCATTTAGCTTTGTTTATATTTACCTTAGGTTAGGCCTGCAAATAATGTTTTTATGAATTCCTCATTTTGTAAAAATATTGAATTTTGTGGAGTATTACGGCAGGTGGCATCTTCAAATTCCTCGTTTTATCTGACAATCGGTCCAAAAGTGAAATATACTCTAATTATACATTAGCAAATCAACACATTTTAAAAGCTGAAAAAAAATTTAATTCAAAAAAACATTTCTGCAGATTCCAGACCTCTAACAGCAAATTTAGAAAAACTGGTTTTGTATGTCAGTGCTGTTTTCATTCGATTAAACAGTCTGACTTCTCCAGTGTGTTTATCCCTCTGGATTCAATGCTGGAATTTTCGGTTCATTTGCCTTGCCTTGACTTACAACGGCACGCTTCTTATTATTAGAAAGCTTCTATTAGGACCGTATATCATTCTGAATGGTTTTTTTGGCATGCTGGAGAATACACTTTGGCAGGGTATTAACTCCAGCTTTTATCCCATCCCTCTTACTGGATGAAGGTCACTCTCTCTATCTGCAAAATGACTTTCCTCTCTTCTCTTTCATCCCTGCTTTCCTCCCATCCTCCACACCAGGGCATGAGTCAGAGAATCTGACACCTCGGAGGAGAGAGGAGAGGGGAGGAGGACAGTAGAGAGAAAAGAGAAGGAGGACAAATTGAGAAAGAACGAGGGAGAGATTGGGACGGTTGGAGGGAAGTGAGATGAGTTGATCGATATCTTAGAGAAACATGAGAAGATGTGGCTTGGCCTCGCCTCCTTGGTGTACAAAACGCCATCTTAAAAATGGCAATTAAATTCATCAAAGCACAGACGGCGCAGGAGTCCTTGCTCCTGTGGTCTGCACGGTATGCTTTGGAGTGCTTACTGCTACATCATATTGTTTACAGCACGGCTACACTTAAGTTAGCCGAGTCTCTGCCGTGTTATTTGGTACACAACGGCATCATCCACGCTGAGCTGAAACTACATATTACATAAGCTCCTCAACAAACCGAGCACAAACCCAAAAATAGTGCAGTCCCTGTTAAATATTTCAGGCACTCGGCAGCTGAAGGGGGGGGGGTAAAAGGCTTCTCTCCTTCTTGGTCGCAATACAAAAACAGACACACACACACACACTGATGCAGATGGCCAATTGAAAGAAAACCTCCATTTAGTGTACTGTAGAGCAAAGCGGATTACTGTCAGGAAGGCATTTTAGTTCATTCGCTTGATATACAGCACTTAGTCAGTGTAGTGGCATACTTAGCACACACCTATCCTTATTTGTTAAGTAACTTTCTGCTCAGTATAGACAGCGTGAAAGCTGCTCTTTGAGGGTAACTTCTGAACTAAATAAATCACGCTCATGGGACTCTTTTAAGAGACACAACGGGAGAGTCATGAGGCCTGCTGGGTCAATCTTCCGAGCTCAACACAGTGCTATCTTTTCATAGCGCGGACAGCCCGCGGCTCTGTTAGCCACAGGGTCGGTCTTAAGAACAGCAGCGAGGGGTCACATTCTGTTTCAGAAGAAAGGCTCTCTTCATAACAAGAACAAGAAGGTCTACAACAAAAGGATATAAAACTGTTTGTTTGCATGGGAGCTGCCAGATCACGGAATCAATAAGCACATGTGATTTTTGTGCTTTGGCTTTCTTGTATAACACAGCCGACTTCATATACATAAGGATTATAAAGCTCTACTTCAATCGGCTAAGCTGGAAAAGAGGGAGTTAAGCCTCAAGAGTCTGTAGTTATTAGATAGCGACAAGCACAGGTTAATTGCTAAAATGCAGGTTAATTGCTATGGGGGATTTATCTCAAATATTGGAGAGGATATTAATTTGTATCACAACAACGCTCCTGTGACAACAACAATTAAATTAATGCCTGAGTGAAAATGATGATACTGATTTGCCTCATAAAGCGTGTCCAAGTCCAAAAGCACTAGCTAAAGTTATTACAGGGATTTTTACAGTCCACGTGGTGGAAAACAGAAACAATGATATTGGCCATGAAGAGAACACAATAAAAACCTGCACACAATTCAAGATGT
Organism: Nibea albiflora; assembly: GCA_014281875.1. NCBI lineage: Eukaryota > Metazoa > Chordata > Actinopteri > Sciaenidae > Nibea > Nibea albiflora. The sequence goes on from CM024793.1 coordinate 8,510,968, forward strand.
TTTGTCAGTGGAAACGGTTCTGTTCCCACGTGCTGTTAATGGATAAAATATCCAGGAAAGCTCCTGCTGTAAAAGGTGATTGGATATCCATGATCTCTCTCTGCAGAACTGTTTAATAGAGTAAATCTGCTGCACTGGGCTGCATTTACTTGATGACTACAAACTAAAACTAAGCACTGTGCCTGTGTCTTTTCCCCCCCTTCAGTCTGCAAGAGCAGCATCTTAGTAGATGAGAGGGATTACTGGCAGTTCCCAGACGTTGGAGCAGCACGTGTCAGGTCTGGTTTCTGTTATTTATGAAGCCTCACGGCCCCAGCCCTCACTCTGCAGCAGAGATGCAGGTGGGGTTTCATTATTGAAGATGCTCTTCCACTTCTTATTAGATCTCTGACTCTCAGAGTGCATTAAGGAATTGCATTTGGACAGAGAGTCAGCAACACATGACGGTCTGTCTTTGTTCCCCCCGGAGTACCTCTAAAAGATATGTGTGCCTCTCACATCGGCCAAATTGTATGTCCTATTCCCTCTTCCCCTTTCAGAAATAAATAGTGCATTTGCACTGAAGCAGATGCCCCCTTCACATACACAGCAGAGAGTTTTATTCCTTATTGATCTCTGTTATGTGCTTGGAAGTATAAATCTGAATCACGTTCTCCTACTTCCCCGCTGGTAAAATAGTCATACACCGCATTAGATTCATATGAATTCCCCCACAAACAGCTTTCACTTACACTCTGAGTGATGTGCAATTCTCCAATTGTGCCCCATTTATCTCCACTTTTGTTTGAGTGTAAACACACGGGAGGTGCACATGCAAGATTCATGAGCATATCGAGGCAACCAGGTCCGTGATTTTCTGAATCAATCGGCTGGTCCACTATCAGATGCTCTTTTAACGATTCTATTGTTCTGAAGAGTCTGAAGATGATAAGTCTTTTGTGTTTCACGTGGGCCTGTTGTGCTACAGTGGATAAACGGGGGGCAACATATGTAATATATGTAAGCGTCAGTGGAAACAGGGCTCGTTTTCTTTCCAGCTAAAATGTAATGTAGAGAAATATCAAGATGAACTTGTTTTTAAGGGGAATTATGCTGACATGTTTCTGTAAATGCTAAATGATTATTGTATCAAGTAAACAAAACAGCGAGGAAATCTGGAAACTAATTAAAGAGTGTGTTTGTGTACTGCAACTAAACAGCACGGGTAATTTGCCAAATGTGACCCAAAAAAAAGAAAGAAGAAGAATTCCTCCAATTTGATGGCAGAACCGAAGCCAAAAAAGCATCTGTTATGGTTTTCATATGGGTCAGCTTATCAGGACAGTTTTTCTATCTAGTGTAAGACTAATGCAATTAGGCATCTTGGTGAATAATGGTGCTGTCACACACACTCGCTGCCTCAGCACCAGGCGGGCGCCCACAGTACCGGACTTGTTGAGAATGATCTTTGTGTTCGGGACTGGCCTGGCCAGCGGAGTCCACTTTCATTATCATAAAACAGTACACACACACACACACACACACACACACACAAGAGACCGATTGTCTCCTCGGTCTTATACTGTGTGTGTGTGTGTGTGCCCCCCCTCTCAACCCCACCCCCTGCTCATCTGGCGACTTTGTGCCATATGCTGTATTTAAACAGCGCTGTCAGTTTATGGCTTTCATTAATCCTGTCTAGGATTTCAGTTTATATTCTTGCAAGTAAAAAAAAAACAGCAGGCTGTAGTAATTTAGAAAGACAGTAAAAATTTAATCGCTGAGTTTGTAGGCTAAATGAAATAATACGCGTCTCTGTTTGGTTTAATTCCAGGTATAAAGACGCTAAATCTGACAGTGGGTAGCGATTAAGAACGTCACCCATCGGACGAGAGCTGTTTCAAGTTGGAGATTTGGGAACATGCTGTCCAAAAATGTGCCTTTCTAAATAACACAAGTCACTTACCTGTTTTCATGTAAAAGGTCGCAGGATGCAGTTCCCACTAAAGTATCCCCATGGATTTGTGTTGACCGGGCTTTGTATCCACATAGAGTCCAATGACACGGACGCGTAGTGCGGACTGTCCTCCCGGTGTGTCAGCAGACTGGAGTGCAGGGCGCCTGTGCGCTGTGGAGGGGAGACACGCACACACACATACGCGCGCGCTCGCGCATACACACACACACGGACACAGAGAGATGCAGGCGGCGACCACCCCGCTCACCCTGATCACAATTAACCGAGGCAGCCCGTTTGGGAAAGCCGAGTGCTCCCTGGGTAAAAAAAAAAAAAAAAAAAAAAAAGTGCCTCTACGGTTCAGCTGCAGTCAAGCCTCTCCAGTGTGTTTATCTCCCCGCCTCGGCCGGTACTGTGGTGCGATCCTGTCCCTGCAAGACCTCTGCTAGGAGCGCGGCGCGCTTCTCCCTGCGCGTCGCACCGCAGATCAATGAGCCCTGTGCGCGGTGTGAAATCATAGCATGACCGGGGAAATTACATTTGCTTGAATCAATCAGACATTACCAATCAGTTTGGGTGAGCGTTTTAGCCGAGAAATTGACAAAGCCCGAGTGTCTATTTATATTTCCTTACACAACATCACATGTTTTTAATTCACGCTATAAATATCCCTTTAAACTCCAGTTATCCGGTTATCATCACAGGGTTTACTGTAAGGTTTGAGGCTGAGAAAACATGTAGTCTAATTAAAAATACATTAATGAATAAAATATTCAAAGCAAAACACTCTGATTAAATCAAACTTGGTGGTACAAATGTAAAATTGAAGCTTTTGGTGTTTTATTTTGAAATTTGTAGTGCGTATGTGATCAGTAACTTTCTCTCACATAGCGCCATCTAGTGTTTCACATTAATACTGCATTAAAAAAAAAAAAACATTACTGTACTGTGTTCATTCACTCTATATTTTACATGATTATTATTATTCATTCTCGGTTTGTACACCCTCTTCTCCATAACAGCGTCTCCCACTGTAATATTCTTGTAAATTATACAATAACAAGTCCAGCAGTTATCATCAGTGCGAGGCTCTCATTCCTTTCCTTTGAGACGTGCAAAACAAACAACATGAAAAGGGCAGAATGACATAAATAAGTCTATTTTACACCGAGAAAAAAAACACGTCTATGATAAACATTCACATGAGGGACACCTCGTTAATTTAAAGACATTCAAGCAAGACAGCTCCCACTGCTCCTGTGTGAAGGAGGGAACGTCTGGGTAATTTGACCATGACATCTCCATCTATTTCATAAATGATCTCACTTGTTTCTTAGGTGCCTCTCATTTCGCAGCAAAAAAAAAAAAAAAAAGAAATGAGAAGAGGATGGATGTGAACTCTGTATTTACATTTCTAAATAAAAGATCTTCATTCATCAACGCTTGACATTTTTACTACTGTCCCTGTACACTGTTACATTCTGCTGCTTTGTCTGTCTGACGGTGACATTTTCTCTTGGCGGGGAGTCAAAGAGAGGCTACAAAAAAGTGAATAGGATCAGGGGTGGACAAATGAGCACACACAGCAGATAATTCAAATAGTTTATTATTGGCTGTTTATTTCCCAAATGTATGAAGTGAGTTATGTCGGGATGCAGCACTTAGAGTATCACTTATTGAGATGAAAGAAATGCAATTATGTCATGATTACCCACAACTCTAACCCAGTACAGTACCATCGAGAGAATAAAGCCATATTAGATGTAAACCTTGAGGGAAGACACTTTTCACAGTTTGTCTTAAATCTTTTGACAGGCTAACGTAACTTTAAAGCAACCAGTAGAAGAATAATATGGCCTATTACTGTTTAATCTGCCACCCATGCTAAGGCAGTCTATGGGAGTTTTTACATAATGGCACCCCATGAATCAAGCACTTAACCATATAAAAGCTTTTACTGAGTAACTTGCTGTGGTCGGTCGGATCCAGTGATGCCGTTTTTCAAACAGTAGGAGGTGCTGTGCGATTTCAAATCGATCTTGCAGAGACAGGGTGCTTCCTTAAAGAGAAAAAAGGGAGAGAGAAAAACTGTCACCACCACCACTAGGGGTGCGTGGGTCAGAACGACATCAGTCACGGTGATGTGGCTTTAAAATAGCGCACTGTCAGATATGACAGGAATCAACTGGGAGAAGGAATTGTGATTGCATCAATACCCCTGCCACATGTAATGCAGGATATAATTAACACACTGAGAACTGCAATGAATCACAGCTGGACAAGCACAGAGAGCTGCACTGGGAGTGGGATTTCTTAGAAATTAATCAGATTTCCTCCCTGCTATGTGTGTCTGTGTGTAGATGTAGTATTTCTCTGAGGTGTGAGGCTACAAGAGAGAGCGAACATGTTCATTTTGGTTTAATTTTATGGTTTGGATTTTAGTGACTGAACTGCACTCCGGGGTTATGCATCTTTTTTGGGATAATTTCTAATTTAGACTGGTTAAGCCTCAGCCGCTTGCATGTGTTTTCATTGGAACATCATTTCGAAACTCAAATCATGCTGGAAATTAGATTGCAATGTCAAGTTCATAAACGCATTACGTGTGCGGATATCAGCCATGGCATACAGACCCCCTCACCTCCTGTTTGCTTTGGCAAACACAATGTATATCATCCCTGCTTGTCTGGGAGCATTCAAGCTTAACAAATACCTTTCATACTAAATGGCACTCAAACAACTAGAGATGACACCAGGGCAACAACTACAATTACTCAGCCGTGCAACATCTCTCTTTTCTTCCTTTCGACCCTCTCATGCACAAACAGACATGGCTTAATATTCGCTGCATTGAATTTCATGTTTTTTTTTGTTTTTTTTAAACTTTGTCTTGACAAATGCTGATTGAAGGCATATTCTGTTTTTGTCTGCTTCCACATGCCAGAGCGCACAGAAGATTTGCCTCCTTTCATTAAAGTAACTTCTGCAGGAGCTTGATCTTCTTGAAAGCTGCAGTCGTCTTTGATTCCCTCTCAAGCAAAGAGCAGTGATTTGAAAATTCTTCTTTTTATGTTTACTTACCAAACATGAAAGTGGTTTCTTCTACAAACCTACAATACATTTCTTTAAAACTTACATGGTCAGACTACAGAAGCTACAGGTGTAGCTTCTGTAGTCTGACCATGTAAGTGATGCCTGCTGGACTGGTTAAAGAACCACGAATAAAAAGCACATATATCCACAGGCACAGTGAACTCTTTTATAGGGTTTAGGCTACCACTGTGCATTTAGATGCAGAATGGTGATTTATATTAGAAAGCACATTTCCATATCCTTCTTTGAAGATATATGGCTTTTGCTTTGAAGCAAATGCATTATTTTGAACAATGGAGTTGAAGGAGACATAGGACAGAGCAGATTGGAGTTGGAATACTAATAGGAGATTTAGTATTAAATAGGTTACAGAACAAGGATTATGTTTGCGATGATGTATGAGTGTTGTTCTGTTTGTATATAATAAACGAGAAACAAACATCATGCAGAACAGCCACCGATGATGACAAGGTACCATGTGATCCCATATTTCCATTTATTTTCTAAAAATGTGAAAAGACACCGTGGATGAAATGTGATTATGACACAGTTCATCCACGGCCTCTTTTTCAATCAGTCAAAGAAATTTCATTGATGCAGGTCTTATGAATACGGTAAAGAAGCATGAAAACTACACAAAGATACAAAAAAGAAATAGATATACTGCATAGATTTTTACAAAAAGACAAGGTTAAAGTAGATACAGAGCAGCTTTTAAAGAACTCCACTGATGAGCTTCGCCAAGAACCCCGGAGGACCCGTTCCAGGTGATTAAAGGCACTTTTAGTTATTTATTTGATATTCGTATCAAAGCTGAAAGAGGTCACTTGCAGTAATACATCTACAAAGAATTATGCAGGTTAAATGGGAAAAGTTTGTATCAGAACCATTTTAACGTTAGTAATGGAGTCCAACAGGGCACTGTTTTAATCTCCTTCTCTTTTTAATGTGACATGGATTTGTCATGACAGTTAAATGCATGCAACACAGGGCAATGCCAATATTTTAGTCAATCGTTTTATGTATTCAGATGATTTAGCAATCATCTGTCAATATAGAGAGGTAGTTTAACATCATAAATGATGCTAAGAAGAGTAATATTGTTTGATTGATTGTTAGACGTGAAGATAATAATTAGTTATTGTTTGTAATATCTCAGCCATAATATTATCGATGATTTATTAGATAATAAAGATGAGATAAGCCAATATGCTTGCTCATGAATTCAGTTACTTTGACGATAATATGCTTTATTTAGAGTATTTTGTACCACGTTAAATACTGCCCACGTTGAGCCACTGGCACTCAGTTTTTGTATGGGTGGTTGCAATTAGCAGATTTCTATCTTTTTATATTACTGTAGGTTATATATGCGTTGCTATGTATTCACTGTTTTTATTCTTCTTTTTGTTTTTTATCTAATGGTGGGCCAATGCAAACGCCAACAGTCCATGTGGAAAGTAAAAGACCCGTTTTTGGCCGAAAAAGCTATCTCAGAATCCATCGACTATAGTCAATACCTTCAATTGTTCATACTCAGATATTTGTTTATAGCAGAAATGTGTCTTTCTCGTCATTCTCACATATCACGTTGTTAATCAGACAGACAGAGTCTTAGCTGGATATCCGCTGGCTACACCATAAACATAGTAAAAATTGTCATGGCATGATAGCTAATGGATTTGAAAAGACAAAATAGTTCCAAAATAGTTTCCTGACTCTGGCAGTTACTTAAGCCTAATCAACACGGTTTCTGTCATTGTGAAACAAATACTAAAATATTTCTCCATGTTTTTATGTCTGCAGAGTATCGCTAACCAAAAACAAGTCATTGTATGACACATGGACCAAAATATGAAAAGATTTAATATATTTATGAAGATGTAATCTACTTAAGTTCTTACATTATCTGATTTCAGGAGCAGTGATAGCCTTGTGGTTACAGAGGCAAAGGTCAGATCCCAGCAACAGCCAGCCAGTAAAATGTGACAGTAAAATGTGAATTATGAACGCTCCTGCCTTTCAGCTCTCATCAATATGTCCTTCAACAAAGCTTGCTTTCTTTAAAACTGCATGAACTCAGCTTAAAGGTGCATGGCTGTCTGCACAGTAAACGTATTAGCAGCAACCAAAGAGGTGTGAAGGGACAAACAATACAATATTTACTGTGTTAAATGTGCAGAAAATTACATATACACCTATATGAGGTGTTTTTAGACACGGATGATAAAACAATTATATTTAAATTAACGGAATTAATCAGTGAAATGGCAAAGGCATCCTTCATTGTTCATCACAGCATACTATGACACCGCTTAGTACCAAAAAAGCTTTCATTTAAACATAAGAGAGGATTTTAAAAACACTGCTGTGGATGGGATGCAAGACTTCCTGTAAGACCCTCCACAGTTTTATAGAATAGACAGATCATTAGTGCATTTCTCTTTCATTTAATAATAAAAAGTCTCTTCCTGCACCCAGATAAATGAAGCTTTGTTCAAAACCGTGTTCCAGTTTTAATTGAACCACTTAGAAAATGGAGATTTCAGTCACGTCCTCTTCTTCTTCTTCTTTTTCTTCTACATGCAAGTGTTTAATGGCTCAATAACAAGACCACAGCCCGAGCTTCGGTTCATATATGCCTTAATTCAGTGTCTGTTTAAAAAAAAGGGAGGGAGGTAGGATGAGGTCATGGCAGATGTGAGAGGAAGTGCTCCTCCAGGCTATGTCTCGAACAGACCAAAGGATAATGTGTCATCCGCAGGTGCACAAATATGCAATGTAGGCAACATTATGATGGTATGGTTTCTAGTGTTGTGGTTGGAAACAGCCTGTAGGCAGGAACTTGATCTGATAAGCATGGCGGAAAGTGTGGGAAATTCTGGCATTCATTTCAAAGAGGTGCAAAAGAGGGAACTTCAAACTCCGTACAGCAAACAGAAACGGGGAATAACAACGTCAGGGAATAACTATTCATTTCAATTCTGCACTAATAAAGTCTCTCAAATGATCCAATTCTTATTGACAAATATGGAGCAGATTTAATATTGTAACTATTGAATCTTCACTTTGCATTTTAAAACAAAATGAACCTTTCACATAACTTTCTAATAACTTCCTATACCAGGATCCCATCAAAGCTCCTCACTGTAACTTCAGAGACATGGCTATCTGCTGAGTCTCATGTATCAGGTATGATGAGTACCTTCAAACAGTGTTTGATCTTGAAAGTGCACCAAGGTGGGGAAACAGGTAATGAGATCTGGTGCACAATACTACACTTTTACACAATACCGCAATAGTGTGGCAAGACCAACTATTATGAAGTTCTTTTGTAACTTTGGGAAGTACTGAAAGTTAGCAATTGAACAAAACAAGAGCCTGAATTTGCTGACACTGACCCCGGGAGAAATATGCATACAAATATTTAAACATGAATACATTTGCATCTTCAAATAACATAAAATCCAACACTCAAGCAATGGAATAACGAGCCTCTCATATACTTGTTTGTGTGACATCCATTGAGAGCAAAAGGACAAATATTTTGTCAGGCCTTCATCAGTGCAGATGATTTGCAGCGAAAAAAAGGTCTGACATGAAGGATAAAGGCTGAATGTTTGTAAGTATGCAGCCAACAAAAGGACAAAAACAATTAACCAAGAATCACTCCGTTAGAGAGCTGCTTAGCGTGCCAGTGTGTCCCTGTTTCTGTGCCCTGGGCTTTAATTATTGAAACCATTGTTTATTCATCAGTTTTTAACCCTTGGTTGTACCATGCGGTCTTTTCCTGGGAACATGTTCAGTTTACATGTATTCAAGTGGAAGCTAACTAGCATAGCCACAATATTCTGCTGCTGGCAGCTGAACTGGAAATTAGGGCTGGGGAACCTTTGGTAATAACTGATTTCTCAGAGACACTGGGTACAGATCACATGCAGGTTGTTTACTCATGCTTTGATGAGACAGACCATGATTTTAAATCAGATTTTTTATCACTTCTTTAAAGTAGTAATATTCTTGTATAAGGTTCTTTTATTCAACTTTTAATAGGGTTTAGGAACACGTGTTCATATTAATTAAAGCAAGTCATCAAAATGCGTCGTTTAGCACAGATACAGAAACTCAGGTACTCCATCTGCACTGTAGTGACAACAATACTCCCTCCCCTGTTTTATTGACTGTGCTGATAATAGAGGAAAGACTGACAATCTTTACAATATGCACACATCCATACTCTAAATACTCTAAGTACGACAAATATTTTATCTTGGACGCTGATTATCTGTGCAAATGCAAACATCTTTGCACCCACATTGCTGCACTGCTTTGCACTATGTTTCTTTGTTTGGTATTATACTGCAGAGTGAAAAAAGAAAGGAATGGCTGTAATTTACATATGTAAGAATACAAACAATCCAGGCTGATAAATAGAATAAATACATTGTGATTTGTATTCTATAACCCCCTCTGAGTCTGAGGGGATAAGAGAAAAAAATATCCTTGAGGTTTTGTTTGTCTGCACATGTCTATACACATTCCAGGAATGTGAAGAATGGCGAGCAAGCGACAAGAGAGGCCTTGTATTTGTAGGTCTATCTCCTGCCCACCCTGTAGATTAGCCTCTTATCTGCTAAATGAGACAGTGCCGACGGATTTGGATAACAGGACTTTGGCATCAGCGCTATGCACCGTGCACTGAGAGTTCTGCTATATCACAGAGAGTTCCTGTGCCAGAGCTAAGCAGCACAGACAGCCTTGGACCAAGCAGTGGGTGGATATGGGGAGGCACATAATAGGTAGCTTCAGATGCTACCATTCCTTTTACTTGAATGCAACTGATGATTTTTTCCCCCCCTTCTCCTGGTCGTCTCTCATTGAAGTGCAGTTAACATGATATTATGGCCGATACACCCGAGAATCTAGATTAAATTCACACCATCCCACGTGTCACCTGGATTGATGTGTGGCTGTGATTCCTGTAGCTGTTGACTCATTCCATCTCAGTCTGCACGGTTGCCATGTGACTAGCCAGGCAATAAGGGAAGCTGAAATGCATCCTGCAGCTCTGACTCATGATTTGACCTGGCTTGTAGTCTCCCTCACCCTCGGCCAGAATTGATAGGTAGCGTTAAGTGTACACCTGGGACCCAAAGCTGTGTATGTGCACTTTCTCCCCATTTCCATCGTCCCAAAGCCCAGGGCGTCAGCCAGACATTACGCAGGAGTACTGCTCCACACACTCGGCAACCCATGCAGACTTACTGAGACAGAGCTGCCTGCCATGTTAGGCGTGAGTGCCAGTCACCGTCAAGTCCAATGGACAAAACTGGAGCACATTCCTGAGACCTTACACATAGCTTGCTAGTTAATAAATCTCTCAGCCCGCAGAGAACAGAAAACACAGGAAGGTGATTATTATCTCGACCAGCGAGGTAATAAGAGAGGACAGAGCGTCAGGTTACACTGAACAGGCTTGTCACTCTGTGCAGGGACTTGACTCTCCCAGATATGTAGGCCACATACTAAAGGGAAGTCTGACATGTAAGGTTACCTGGAAGGACTGAATGAGTCTGCAGCACATTTTTACTTTCAGCTAAATGCTAATGTCTGCATGCTAACATTCTCAGAAAGACAATGCTAACTTTAAACGCTAAGGTATGACTTTAACATGTTTACTGTCTTATTTTTGCTTAAGTGCACTAAAGTGCAGATGAAGCTGACGGCAACTTTATCAGTTTGGTGTATGTTACTAAATAAAGTATTGGACAAATCTAAAGTTAAACCTCATGGTGGTGCTAGATTAAAAGTTAAAGGATGAACAAGCTCATCAAAATATCTAAAAGGGAACATGAATGTCTGAACCTTTTCCGTTTCAGTCCATCCATGTGAGAATCCATCCATTAGCTGGAAAAACATTTCACTAAAAGCCAGACATGTCAACCTCATGGTGGTACTAGTGAAAAAGTTAGAAGATCACGTCAGTAGTAGACTTCACCCTCCACGGATCATGAATGATTGTACCAAATGTAATGGCAACCCATCCGATATTGCTGAGATAATTAAATCTAGATCAACAAACAGGCATGCATTGAAATCAGTGAAGTCATCCCACTTACAGTACATGGGAATTTTTAGTCAACCTGTGATATAACAGTCCCACCATCCTATTAACCATTCCATTCAAATGGTTAATTTGTCATTAGAAGAAGAATTCCGGTATGAACTACAGGATATGTTTAGACCATACCTATTAAACTGATTACTTCAGTTACATAACAGGCCCAAATAAGGAATTAATGAGAACTTGAAGGTAAATCATAGTTAAAATGTGCAATGGCTAAGACATAGAGCTGTGTAATGATATTACTGTACTGAAGGATTGGATTAAGGGTATGTCAGAGAACTGCTAAAGAGTCACAGTACACATTTAGAGGCAATTGAGGGCGTTCTTATTTGATTACTGCTCTTCATTGGGGTCATCCTGCGGCCATTCCATTTGCTGATTTCTATATTTGCTGATGTCCTCTTGATGTGTTTCAGAATCATTACGCCTGTTTGTCACTGATAACTAAACTATTACCCAAGTCACAGAGGCCATTAGAGGCTTTTCCGCAGATTTCCATTTAGCATGAGGTCTTCTGAGGAACTGTTTACCCTGTAATGGACTGGCCTGGTCTGCCACTGGTCGAACGCACAGAACTGCTAACAACCAATCCCGTTTAATTGCCTTTGCGGTCTCTCATGGCGGATTAATTATGCAGTGTGATTTTGCAAATTATCAACTAACTTACCTCAGCAACACTGAGATAGATCTGACAGGATGAAACTACCAGTTACCAATTTGCATTTCCGTAAGACATAATATTTGATATATTTGGTATAATTAGCAGTGTGCTGGCTTGCTATTTAAGTGTAAACATGCGCGATGGTAACCGCTCAGAAAACCTTATTTGGGTTAAGCAGTGAGAACAGATAACAGGGGGCAGGCACAAACAGGAAGAGTACTCTGGTCTAAGAGCTGTGCTGAAAAGAAATCCTCCTTGTTCCTGTTCTATTATCAGCTTAACATAACGAGTAACAGAGTAAGCAGACACCCACTGCAGACCGAAAAACAAAACTTCTAACAGGTAAATGATGTGTTCCTGAAACGTTCTTCAACGTGTTTCAAATGACTGTAGCCCTGTGCCTTCTCATGTGAAAACCACAATAGTATTATAGGGCAGATGAATTATGACCATGACAAAAAAAATGTTGGCGAAAGGAAAGATCTGTGAGCACAACATATAAAGAGCAGAAAGGGTCTATCCGTTTGTTATTGAGTGAAGCCGAGAAGGGTTGTCTAAAGCAATCTAGCATTGTGAGAGGGGAAAGATTGGCTCTATTGAGGGTCTCACTACTCAGCCAACCCCCCTCAGCGGTCCAACAGTCCACTCAGAATAACCCTTCTAATAAGTCACTTGGAAGAAAATGTGGGGAGTCAGCTGATTTGTAATCCGCTCTCTTTCTCGGTCTGTGCTCACACATCAAGAGTCAGACTGATATGTGCAATCACATGAAAGACCCTCTGCGTGCGGTGGAGCGATCATGGTCTAGTAGACCCGCAGGTGTTTTTGTGTATGTGTGTTTGGCAAAATGAGAGCTGTGGGTGATGCATTTGCAATGAAAATCCCTCATCCATAACATGCCTCAAGTGTAAACAACAGGATGGAAGAACAGCAACAACTGCTAGAAAATGCATGTATTTCTCTCAGCTGACGGTGAAAATACACTGAAATGCTTGTATATATCAACACAGGGGTCTAAGAGAAATGGCACTTTGATCCTTTATATGCCCTGTACACATGGCAGAATCGACAATAAAATTGACTTTGAACCTTGATAAATTTACATATTATGTCTGTGCTGATTCATTAGACTTAAGAGTAATGTGTTATTCAAGGTGGTGTTAAAAATGATTATTGAAACTTGGTAATACATCCTTGTATTTGGAAACATATTCTGAACACCTGTTTGAATAAACACATAAACATTAATTTATACTCAATTTTAACTCAGGTCTACATGCAGATAATACATACATGTTCTTTTTTTGCAAACAGTTGCCTTGCAAAGGGGGGGGGATAGAGCCAGTGTGCTTCAGATGATTGACAGCTCTGTGAACTATTACTGACAAGCTCCGTTTCTCTATCTTAAAATCGTAATCATACAGTTGGGTTGCCGAGGGTTTTTATTAGTATATGATTGTTTGTTACCATGAACATTGAGACAGTTTTTGCTCCAAGATATTCACACAGTTTATAGTTTATGATAATGCGTGATGATGGCTTTACATAAATGACACCACATATTTCACGCAAATATCTTCCGAAGAGTAAAAGACATCTAATCATTTGTTTGCAAAGCGAATTATAGGAATATCCATTTCCACTGTTTTATTTGGCAGTATAATGACATCTGTGATGGCAGGTTCATTTTTAAGTTTGTATTTTTTTACTGTGCCTCTTCTTCAACGCAAGCTGTCAGTCTGGGAGATGTTTCTCTTTCTTTAAACTTTCTCTTTCCTCCTCATTCTTCTTTCAAGTATTGCTCCCAATAGAGCCTGTGCCCTATTTAAAACCATAATAATGCAGGCTAATATAACCAGTCAATTCACACAAGCTCAAAGAGAAGGCAACAAAGAAATGTCACCTTCTTTGTATATATTTGTTCCACCTTGAAAAGGGGAAGGTGAGAAGTCGTCAAGGTGAAGAAAAGTAAGCTCAAGGAATCTTCTGCAGTGCAGAGAGCCCGAGAGCAGGAACTGGATTGAATAACTGCTGTAGATTCATAATATAAGTCATTATTTCCATGACTGCTATAACATTAATTCATTATGTATTAGGTGCACTTGAACATTTCACCCTTCTACAACCACATGCTTGCACCTTGTGACTAATATCACAGTTGCCTTCACTTCAGTCAGTGAGACTGAATGCACTGATGTAAATGCACATTATTGCAAACTGTGTGCAACATGTTTCCACGATAAGCCTTTTCTGAGGATATCCTACACAGCACGTCAATAAAATCTCACAATATTTCTCATGCTGCTGATGTTTGAAGTGCGATTTTCACACGGGATGTTACAAGTATTGATACCAAAATCATTATTTGTATTGACAAAGAAACTTGAGTTTAGAAATCATCTGTTTTCAAGGTGGGTAGAAAAATTTTAAAGATAAGATATAATACTGAGAGAATTTTTCACCTGCACAAACAGCAAATGAGTCACTGTTGTTAATCATTTCAGCACAGAACAAATATAACCTTTAGAACGTGAACGTCATCTCAACTGAGTGACTAGAGTTTCTCATTTTAGAAAACAACAGCAGCATTTGACAGTCTATTACAATAAATTAGGTGATAAATGAGGTGGAAGACCAAGCACAGATAGTAGCAGAGAGAAGTCTTCAGGGGTATATATATAACTTTTGTTACCTACTACAGCCACTACCCTAGGACATTAATGTAAGTCGAAGCATCATACATTATCCTGTTAAACACACTTCCTCTCCCATTTAATGCAAATTCATTGGAAGACTGTCTTTCCATAACATGTCATGCACATTTTCTACATCAAAGAATATGCAACTACACACTAACTTATTTTATCCTCCAGACATAGCACTGGATCATTAATACCTCTGTTGAAAACTAGCAAATCGACAACTTTGCTAAAAGCCAAACTGAAAAATAAGACATACCAGACAGCTAATATCAACAACGAGAAACCCATCTCGGCGTCTGTCTTTCAGCTTTTTATTTCACAAAGCTGTCGCCGACAACTAAAAGTCAGTGCCAGATTTAGTTTTTCACCCTCTCCTTATTCTCTTCTTATTTTCCTCCATCAATGTTCAATCTTTTCACCTCTGACGTTATGTCCATAGAGGCTGCTAAGCCTGATTACATTCCCATTTCAGGCACGACACAGACTCAAATGCCCGTCGGCATTGCCTGCACACCCTAGACCCGAAAACCTCCTCTTTACGGTGGTTCAAAATGCCTACAGACCAAACACCCCTGACAGTGTTAGTGTTAGCTCATAGTCTGGGAAACCAGCCTAGCAAACTGAACAAACATTAGCTAACAGCAGCTATAGTTTGCAGCAGATTACGGCCCTTAGGGAAACTGCCAAATGCACCAAAATGAGTGAAACCCTTGGTGGTGTGACTTAGTGCTGTAAAGAGTTACCTACTTCTCACAGGTGATCGTACCCAGAGTACAAAGGGATGTAGTGTGATAATAGGTATACAGAACACAGAGGGGATGACAGATACACTATTGTATGTGAGTGTAGCATTGGATGATTTGAAATCTGTTATTTTGTTATTTTTGGGTAGGAAAGTTACACAGTGTTCCTTTAACATTATATAACATATTTGATACTTCCCTGGGGCTGAGTTCTTGCATTTGGCCAGAATCCTCTTCAGCTCCTCAAAGGTAAATGGGACATTGTACTTGTCTGCTGCATTATCTTTCCTCTGTAAGGCCTCAGCTTTTTCTGCTCTTGTCCTCTCCCCCTTCATCTGACCCGAACCCTACCAAAAGTGTTTACCATTAATTCAGCATTCTCTTTATTGCACCCTACAGTTTGATCTAGTATTGGATAGTTTCACTCTCCTCCATGCCCCATATGTACCCTATAGGTGTAAAGCTTCCAATTAAGTCACAATACTTCCTCCAATATGTTCTTTTTGTCTGTCTTATTGTCCTTCTTGCTATTGAACTTGCTTGTACACAATTGCACTAGTAGTTATGAGTTCTCCTTATTACTCTGAGTGCTCTCTTCCTTCTTCTCACCACAGCACTGCTCTTCTAATACCTTCTGTCATCTAATTTCCAATGGTTTCTCTGTTTCTTTCCTTACATTTCTCCCAATTAGCCTTTTCATAAAGCCAAAGCTCACTTCTGTTTGACCAGAATTCTAATAACATATATTTTGCATAGCACAGGCTGATGGACACTTCCTATTATACACTATACAGTGGGCAGAAAATGTCTACATCTATTTGCTGCAGTCCGCAAGTCTATTATAGTGGGACTTCATTTTGACTTCAAGTGTATTTAATGAATAAAACTTCTTAATTTATAAGTATAGGCCTCCTTGAGTTAATATCTGACAGCTCTGACAGCAACCACAGCTTGTTAGTTTCTGCTGACTGACAGCAACTTTTGAGTCATTCCACATATTTCTGATGGGATTTAGGTCAGGGCTTTGACTTGGCCACTCCAGGTCAACCACCTATTTCTCGGCAAACAACTCCAAGATAGCTTTGCTCTTGTACTTTGAAGCATTGACCTGTTGGAAGAAGAATTTGCTAACTATTTTCAGTCTTCCTTGATGCCCTCTTCAGGTTCTTCTCCAAAATCTCCTTGTACAACGCAACATGATGTTGCCACCAGCTTGCTTAACAGTTGGGATTGTTTTAGTGATTGACAGTGTTGGTTTATGCCAAAAAGTTATATTTTGGCTTTATCAGGCTACAAAACGTTCTGCCAGTTTGCAGCATCCCCAAAATGTCTCACTGCAAACTTCAAACAGGCTTCCAGATAAGACTTCTTTTTCAGAAACTGCTTTTTTCTTGATCCTCCCATATAAGCCAGATATGTGCAATATCTTTGATGTACTAGTGTGACGTGCATATTGCCCTCTGTTGGTCATAAAAACCTGTTGGTCTTAGGTTGCTGGTCATCTAGTTTAAATGGATGGCCTAATTCTGGTAGGTGGTAGTAAGTGTTGCTTATTTGTTTTTAATTAACATTAGAACTTTTTAGAATTTTTTTTTAGCCCTTTAAAAGTAAATCATAAAAATGTTAATGTCCACTGTACCTCCCAGTCACATCAACACTTACCTGCGTTGCTAGACTCCTTACCTGCTCTAACATTCACCCTGATCTTGTTTCCACCATTTAAACACACCAAATTACCTCCACTTAATACCTCCTCTATTACCTGCCCATTGTCTGACTTTTCACTGCCCAATAAAGTGTGATGTGCATTAAAGTCCACGCACCAAATAGCATTAGTTCTGGTCTTCTGTTTTGTCTAGTTTACTTAGCTCTAATTGTAATAGTTTATCACTATCAGCCCCTTTCCCTAAACCACACCTCTGCTACAACATATTCCTGCTCCTGCCACACTCCAAATAGGCAGTATAGTATTCCTTTTTTAATAAAAGTGCTGCCCCCATCTTTTCTGACACCACCATAATCATATGACAGAATCTAAATTTGGTTTCAGCCAAGTTATGAATATATATCTAGCTTCACTCTTACAGTCTTGAGCATCAAACCTCTTGCATACCACTGTAGTATTAACAATAGTAAAGACAGTAGTTGACTAGGTAGTGAGACTCAGTCTCATATTTCCTCCCTGCTTTTAAAATGAATCATTTCTGTTTTGGGTTTCACTCCTGCTGTTGCAATTACCACTCCTGCTGTAAATGTAACCAGGTTTATCTTTGCTTTCCCTTTCCCTTTGTTATCTCCATTGTATCATGCTTTCACTTAGCCCTCATCTAATTTCTTGGACAAGCTGTCTTCATTGCCTCTGCATATGATACCTCTTTCTTTCACTCTTGTGTGTTAGATTTCAACTTCAACGCCTTTCATTACTTAAGTATGCCAAGCTGTACGCCCTGCTGCAACTACACCACTTTGGTCACACCCCTTCTAAATAATGTCCAACACAATGCCCACCGCACCTTGCACATTTCCTTTCCCTTTGCTGGACTGTATGTCCACGTTTCTCACATGTGAAACACCTCATTGGCCGCATGAATCCAAAATTGAGCTGTTTTGCAGGAGCCTCAAACTCAAACGCTCTTCTTCCTCTACCCCCATGGTCATTCTTTTGTCAAGTCAAAGCTCTTTTTTAGGTTTTCAAATAGCTCCTTCCTAGAGCCTTTAAGAGGATTTCCCCTTACACCCTGCTGTTCTCCATGCCCCCACTTTCACTACGTTAGTTACCTTTCTGTCACCCTTGATCATCTTCAATGCTTTTCCAACCTGGGTCTCACTGTTACACCTAATCATCATGTTTCGATCCTCCTAAACTTGAGCATATTATACTTCCTATACCTGTCCTCTGATGATTTTGGTCAATATCAGTGGATCTATGTTGTTCACTCCCCCTCCTTTAAACCTCTCAGCTACATTTAATGACAATACCCTACTATAGATCCTTCACTACACACTCCCAACCCCCACTTTCTTTCTTTTTTCTCTGTCCTGGCTCTTCCCTTTTGTCCGCACTTGTTCTCCGAAATGTTTTATTCAGTATGTGGCATTGACGTGAGAAGCAGGGGTTCTGGAGCACCCCCCTAAAATCAGGCATAACAAAACCCATCAGTTAAACTTATAATGACTTTCTTCCTTATATATTCATTGTGTGCTAGTATCTGTGTGTAGAGGTTTGACTGATTTTATTCATTGTTAGTCAATAATATGTCTATAAAACAACCTTATTTCTGAGCCCGATTAAGGTGAGACAGGTTGGATCTATCACACATGGGCACATTGAGGTGTTTTGGAGAGTTTAGAGTGTCTTACTGCTTAACTGCAATTACAGTCACATTGCGTGGCCATTAGTAGGTCATTAGTACAACAGTATGCGTGATTTGGTTTTGGAAAGGCATCAAGTAACTACAGCTTGCTACATTTTTTTTTGGGAGGGTTAAAAGTACTGTACTATCTCAGCCTTGATTCTCCATTTACAGATGTTACTCTGTTAACAGCAAACAGTGACTTTTAAGTGTTTTGTAAGAATCAGTTGAGTGTTCATGCTTGTGTTGTTGCTGTAGCTGCTTTGATAAGCTGCTGTTTATGTTTGCTATATATATATATATATATATATATATATATATATATATATATGTGTGTGTGTGTGTGTGTGTGTGTGTGTGTGTGTGTGTGTGTGTGCACTGAATGACTGCTGCGCATCATTAAATAGACTAAGTTTCTCTCAGCACCCTCAACTCTGACTGACTTCCACCGTCCCTACTAGGTGGTTAACTGAAGCACAAAGAAACAGAAACAGCCAAACCTTCCTCCACGACTCCAGTCTTGCTCCCCCGTTGATCTTTTCACCTGCATGTCTCCGGATAAAAGGGAGGCGGAGTCATGCTGGTACACACGATTGGCCTCAACCTGTAGACCTGTGTCTGCGAGGAGGACAGAAGCGGCAAGGGAGGGGTTGCTATCGACATAATTACAATATAGAGCAGTGAACTATCTGTAGACTAACCGAAAAACCAGAGAGGTATCACTTCCCTTGGCTGTGCTCAGATATCCTACTTGCCAAAACACACGATATCTGCCTGTACCGCTGAGTGGAAAGCGCATGTTTAATGGCATTTTGGATGTCTCCGCGGCGCTCTCCGGGTAGAAGAGGAGACATTACGGCGCGAGTTAGCTAACGTTAGCTCGCTAACAAGGTCAGTTTGAATTTTGGGTTGTGTCGCTGTTTTAACAGTAGCCTCGTTAGAAATGCCACATTGGTCGTGTTTGCTAACTCGGCTCGTTTATTGGGAATAGCACGGACTCCCGTCCGCTGACGGGGCAGGGAACGAGCTATTTTTGTCATCGGCTTACTCTCTTGCAATTAGCTTGTTAGTTAGCCTCGCTCGGTGGCTATCATCGCTCGGTCCATTCGCTTTTTTTGATTCGACTTTGATGGAGCTAACAATGCTTTATGGAGCCAAGAAGCACCCTTATTTTGTTCTGTTTTGTTAGTACAACATCAACAGAGCAGACCAACAGAGCTATTGTTAGCTGCATAATTATGAGAGAGAGAGAGCTAGGCGTTTGTGTGGTGGGTGCCCCAGCAGCAGCGGCAGCAGCATCTCGCTGCTTGTGTCCGCCTATAATAAAACAGGTGCATCTCTGCGCTAGCGTTGGGCAGAAGTAGGATAGCGCTTATCGTAGTCGGTTACAGTGTTTTATCAGCGCTTCATATTCGGACGTTTTAGGAGTTAATATTCCCAATAAAAAGACAGAGTTTACTGTGGGCTGCTAAATGATTTATCAAGGTTGAACGCCGTAGGTGGCGTTATCATTCATAAAGGCCTCGTCTACCGACTCCAATACAAAACAGGGCAACTCAAACGGGCCCGGTAGCTAACGTTTTAGTTAGTTAGCCAGCCGACGTTAGCTGTAAGATACTTAACTGTCTACCGTGGCACAAATATCCGTTTACCGTGTAACATTTGTTTATGATATCGATGTTTTAATTCGATTTCAACCTCAAAAAACTGCATCTGTCGTCAGTCGTAACAGGGTCGTTATCGTTGCAGATGTTAAACTGGGAAGAGCTGGTTTAGCCAAAGTTACTATTGTGTTAGCGTGAATTCGCCAATGTGTTTAACGTTACAGCAGCTCCAGTAGCTTAATTTTAACCATATGTTGACGTAATATTTACAATATAGTCCTATATATGTGTGTGTCTAATAACATAACGAGTACGTGTGTGCATGGTAACCTCACAATTATCAACCGTTGAAACAGTTAATACGAATTAAGAAAATTAACCGTTAACTCACAACAACGGCTAATTTTCAGATACACGTATATAAATGTCACTCGTTGTTTTACACGGAAAGTTTTGGTCCTGTTTTTAACTCCTGAATTCATAAAATACTGACTTCTACAGTACTTTTCCCGTAGACGTTAAACAAGTTGCTCTCAGGTCATCATGCCAGGTTAGACTTTCACTCAGCCAGGGCAGATTTTTTTTTTTAAATGTTTGTTGTGTGTGTTTTCTCGCCACATATTTCATTACTTTGTCGAACAGTGTAGAGGGCACAACACAAGGGAAACATCCAATTTGCAAAGCAAGCTTGTCTTGTGGATATGTTTGTTATTCAGCTCAGGCACTATCTAGAGGCTGCTTGGATGTGGTACGTCAATTCAATTGGCCCTGAGTGCCACTGTGCATCGGAGCCCTAATTATTTTTGATGGTTTTCAAGTTTTAACTACTGTAGAACTACAAACAGCATGGGTAGCGTGGTTGTAAACGGTTTCACCCCCCACCCCAGTAGTGCAGGCCTCAGTGTGAAATGGCCAGAAATCACCCATACTCAGGTCTGGGTCATTGTACTGTTTACCGTTCATAAAAAAAATAGAAAAAGTGAGGGTTTAAAGCTGCATTACATTTAACTCTCAAATAAATATTAAACACTCAGCACTTTAAGTTTAGAAACTACATTTCCTGAATCTTTTAGCATGAGTGCCGTATACCTCAGCGTCAAAGATATTCTCAGGATGATAACGGTGAGATGCAATTATCCCCTCTGTTAGCAGTGAGAAATGTGAATTATGCAGGTAGTATTTTAAAACAAAAACAGGCTCTGAACCGTGCGCCCTACTCTCGGAGTGATAGTGGTAAAATGCATGATATAAGCTTTACCTGAGGCTTTTAAGGCCATTCCTGTCCAACAACAGGAAGTAATGCTTTGCATATTAATTGTTGGCCTGACACATCCTCACATCTGTTGGGGTTTACTCATCTCAAACGCATCTATTATGCTTCATTTTTAATATTTGTTTTGTTGTTCATTTTCGGAACAACGCAATTCGACGTATTAAAACATGTCACATTTCTTAATGAGATGTTGTTTTAATTGGATTTTGAATTGCTCACGCTGAAATGAGTGCGTGATAGAATCTAGGGCACATTGTGGAGAGCTTACTTTGATGCTCGGATGTTTTCTTCCACACGCGTGTGGCAACAGCCCTCTGAATTAAATGAAGCCTATGGGCAAACCTATTTTCATGTTAATGTTGGTTTTACATATAAGCACAAATGAATAGATGAATCAAGCAATATGTTTTGTCTTGACACTCATCTGGTATATCGTAGGTCATTGAAGATTCGGCCTTTAAGTATTCTTGCAGGACCATGTGCCTTTTAAAGAGGTTGCCTTGTGTTTTTTGTTCTTTTATTTTGTCTAGGATGGTTGTAAGTCAGGCGGCTGCACAGGCGGAGAGGGGCATGCTTTATAAATCACACCGAACTGACTCACTTGATGCCAGATAAGGTGCATGTCTCAACCTGGTTAATGGGTTGGGTGAGACATGACTCACTCCTGTGTATTTTGTTAGTAGTTGCTAAAATGTCAAATTAACCAAGTGGATAGCCAGCGTGTCGCAGAGTGACTTTTTCGTTGATATATTTGAAATGTTATTTCCATGATACATCCATCTTTTCAAACGGCAGGCTGGTGCAGGACACAGTAGCCCTGTGGATGTGAGTTGATTGTATGTTATAGTTTTCCCAGCTGGTAGTCTAGTCATAACAGTCCACTCCTGTACCAGAAACACCACACAGTGTACCTGCAGCAGATATCAATAATTTACACTGAAAGAAGAATACAAAATTACACAATATGGCTTGAGTTGTTTTGTCTTGCATACATTAACCTACATGTTTTTATTAGTCACTAACAGTACATGATCTACTGACACAATTGATTTTCACAGAAAACAAGTAAATGCCTGAGAATGTTTTTTTTTTTTTTTTTTTGTCTAGTGATGAATCATACATTTTTGAAAGCAAAAAGCAGTGGGTCGCCCTGTCTCATTACCTCCAGCTGAGTTGTGAACCACCATAGAGACACTCCTTACAACTGTAGGACCAGATCAGAGCAACGTGGGAAGTTATTGTAAAAGGGAGGGGAAGGAGTGGGACTGTACATGTATCCACAGAAACTAAAGGTGCAGAGGTATCTGTTAGAGGTGTGAATTTAGCAGAGGGCTAGATATTGATTTTCCAAGTCTGAGATAATTTAAACTATCCACTTTATAGTAATGTGTATTTTTTTTTTGTAAATTATTGGCTGAGATATCTTTGATTTCTAAAAACTAAAAAAAAAATCTAAAAGATTCTTTTTTTTAACTTTTGAGATTGAGTTAGTAGATAGAGGTCTGTACTAAAAATGTTTCTGCCCCATTCAGCAGGGAAAATACAGTCACATAGCTATTTAATAAACTGCCTTTTTAGAATGCATAAATTGCAAACAAGCCTTATTAAATGAGTTGCTAGGCTGAATGAAAAAATAGCTAGATAATGCAGAACTAAAATGCTATGGATTTGCCCTAGTTTTTTTTTTTTAGATATTTGACATAATTGTCTATAGGATAGAAGATACAAATCAGATGTTTGAATGTCAGATGACACAGCAGCAGTAATACTATTAGTGTCAGACTTTAGATTGGAGTGTTTATTGTAATGTTGTTCAGGGTTTTTAATAAAAAAAAGTACATGATTGAATGTCTGACTTAAGAGAAAGGGAGTGGATGAGTAAAACAAGCAAACTAATCTTCTGAAGCTTAGTTGTATTTGCTGCCGCATTTGGAGGTATAGACTACAGTTTACTGGAAGACGAAGCGTTTGTGTACATGGTTTATTTCAGTAATGACTACTTCTAATTATGTTCATTAAACTTTACAGTCGGGACAGCAGGCCGAGAGTCTGTTCCTGCTTATCTTGGGGTAAATACATGTTTATTTTGTGTTGGTTCCTGCAAGATCCCCATCCCATTGCATTGCAGCCCACTCTTGCTGGCTGTTTCTTGTGTGAGTCATCCAAATATTGCAGGGTTTAGATAAAATGGTATAAAACATTCTCAGAGGTATAAATTTTGTTAGGGCTGGGTAATATGATTATTTTATGTTGAGATCATGATCTAGGGCATGCACAACTTTTCGGGCTACTAGGCCCTCTTGATTCATCCTTCTGGGTTTGAAGCCATTTAAGACAGACAGCATTTTGAAGTGTAAAAGTTGACGTCACAGCCTTGTATCAGTCAGGCATTAAGATTCAAGGCGATTGGATGACCCTCCTCTGCCCGTTTCTGAGTGCTACAGGATTGAGGTTGGCTGGGTCAGCACAACAGAGACTCTTATGCCAACCCCCAGGGCACCTAATTAAAACTTACAACCAAGACAAACAACCTTTTTGACACATGCATCTCATGAGAATCACTACTATTGAAAATGCCATGACAGAAGCGAAGATCATCGGGAGATCAGCATATTAATTTTCATAATAATGTTTATGACTTTGAAACTACAAGTTTATAATCTAAATAGGAAGTAACCCTGTGATTTGGTGAAATTCAACTCCAGTAGAAAATAGCTCGAGTTTTGGGTTCAGTGTTTTGAGTCTCTCTTCTGTAGGGTGATTTATGAATTTCAAATATTGCCTCAGTTATAAATTTGTGGGAGGACAGATGCTGTGTCCAATGTCATTCCTTCCATATATAATACACTCAATACTTGTTTACTCTATACAGAGCAGAGATTTTAGATACCATGAATCATTGTTATTTTGCATTGTTGTTGACAGGTATAGTGTTACTCTTCTGCCATTTGTGCATCTATAAAACACAATGCATTGCTTCTCAAAGTAGGGCGTAAAATAGCTAATATGCAATTTTGTCACATAATATACAAACTATGTTGGTAGTATTTGGGTGGGAGAATTTGTTGATGAGTTTACTGTGTAATGCTACTCGTATGTTTGCACTGAAGTCCCCCCCCCCCTCTTTGTCACTTCTGTCACTATGTCACACTCATGTTTTGTTTTTTTCTCATGCAGCTGGCTGACATGGCTGTCTAACAGGCTGCCAGAGATCTCTTCATGGATCACAGAGGACAACAAAGAAAAACCACTGCATCTGTGAGCATAGCCAATAACTAGAGAATCTCACCCACAAGCATATCATCAGACTGACTTCAGTGCATGTGGCCTCTTAAGTTGTTCACAGACATCTGTTGGGCAGCCCAAAGGCCTATTGCTATGCACTATAAACGGAGAGACATGAGCTGTGGGGATGCTGGGAGGAGCAGGCTTCTTTCGTGCAGGACTATCCCTCTGGGTAGTAGGGCTACTGGTGACCATGGCCCAGGGCACTGTGCCAGAACAGCAAGAGACATTGGTGGAGATGATATCTGTGGAGCTAGAGGCTTCTATGCAGTCCTCCGTGCTCTCTGAGCTTCAGGCTGCAGCATCTTCGGTTGGTGAAGGGCCTCCTACAGCTGTCCCAGATTACTCTGCAAAGAATGGGGGAGTGCACACTGGCATCCCTGACTCCACTGCAATTGTGGGCCAGGTGTTCCAGTTGAAGGTCCCACCAGGACCTGCCAATGCAACCTGTAATGTCCATGTAAGTACACTGACAATTAGATAGAACGAGTAAAAGTCAATGTTGAGATAAATCTGTTGAATCCCTTGTAATATCAGCGTGTTAGTATTTACAAATAAGTACGTGTAAATAATTTAGGCTGAGATCACAATCAACCTGTGAGCGAGAACACTATTTGTGTTGGGAGAACGCAAGGGAGTATGGGGGGGCTTTGTTGTTATGCTGATGGACTGAAGGTCATTCTTTTCTAGTTTTTGGGAAGTGCCTTTTTATTTGAATAGACACAATCCTGGTAGTATGTGTGTACTAGCTTGAGGGTAGCTAAAAATCTAAAATGTATTTCTCCCTAATCTTGATGTTAATTCACAACAAAGGCCTGAAACCTTCAGGTTGTTTCAAGAGATTTAAAACAGAGCTGAATCGTAATTATGTTGAAAAATAGTGTATTTTGGCTTTAGTCACACCCAAGTACAACTGTGTGTATAGGTGAACTTTAGGGTAATGAAACAATGAAAAATGTACTACTTTTTTTTATTGTTCTTTTATGTCCCTTATGGGTGCTACAATGGCTGTGCAGTTTTTGTAGCTGTGGAGATACATATTTATCCCTTCAGTTTTTATCACTGTATCACTGCTGATTGAAGCAGACTGTGGTGCAATTTGCTCCAGTCTGACTTATGAATGAGATGAGATTATTATTGGCCCAAGTGGTTATGCAGAATGATATCCTGTCATACAGTAATAACTCAAAATGAATAGTGATGACTCACATAGTTATTATGAATAGAAGCTCACTCTGCTTCCTGTTCATATTTGGCGAGATTTGATAAACTGAATGGAATACAGAGGGACGGGCGGGGGCTGGGGAGATGCTGAAAGCATTTCTGCTTTTCTAGATATTTGAAAGATTCATATCTAATCTTTAATCATATTCACTGGCAACTCAGTCACTATCAAACTGAGAATTAAATAAAAGTTTTTATCTATGTTAATTAATGCATGGTTTTAACAATTACCAAACATTTCTTACATACAACTTCACAATTGCTCATACTTACTTTATCTGTATCATTATTATAGAATTTAAATTCCTAATCAAACTAAGTAAGTACTTTTACAACACCACTTGGGTCCTGGTAACTTTTAATGGCCATTCCTAATTATTTTTTAACTGAATTATCACTTAATGAAATAAGTAATGAGTTTTTACTTTTCGTACTTAACTTAGAGAGAAATATCCCTATAGTATAAAACAGTAATAGTGTTTCTTTTTCCTCCTGTAGCTCACTGAAATGGGAAAGGAGACATTGCCCTCCTGGCTATACTGGGACAAAGAAAGCTGCATTCTCAGAGGCTTGGCCCTGGAGCAGGATAAAGGTGTGTATCATATTTTGGTGTCTGGAGAGGAGATAATTGAAAAGACTGCCAACCAAGTGTTCCCCAGCACAGTCTTCTCCATTGAAGTATACCCAGAAGAACGGGCAGACACTGAACCGGCACTACTCACTCTACAGTCTGATGTTGTTGGCATCCAGCCTTTCACCTGTGGCTCTGAGGAACCTGTCACCGTCCTCACTGTCATCCTGGATGCAGACTTGACAAAGATGGTTTCTGAACAGAGGGTCAACTTACTGGGTATTATGAGAAAATTCTCACACGTGCCCCTGGAGCACATGAGGGTGGTCCCTGTTGTCAACAACCGCTTATTTGATATGTCTGCTTTTATGGCTGGACCAGGGAATGCCAAGAAGGTGGTGGAGAATGGGGCCTTATTGTCATGGAAACTTGGATGTGCTCTTGACCAGGGCAGTATTCCTGACATTAGCAGTGTCCAGTCCTCAGCCAAGGATGGGACCATGTCAGCCAGGCTGGGATACCCAGTGGTCGGCTGGCACATTGTCAACAAAAAGCCCCATGGAGTAAAACGGGTCAGGCGGCAATTGTACAATACTCCTACTCCAGTACCCTCCCTGCTTCCTCCAACTACTCATCCAGAGCCCCCTGTACGTGTTGTTCCCACTCCAACTTCGCCCTCAATTGCACCAGCCACAGACAACTCTGCTCCCCCTGTCCGAGGCCCTTTGCCTCTTCCGGTGAAGCCCACTATGAGGGTTAGAGATCAGATAGCCCATACACCTGTCTTTGGACCTCCCCAACCCACAAGAGTACTAGGGACTACAAGCACCATTCCTATTCAGCCTACCATGACTCGCCCTACATTTGTGGAAGCCACTGCTTTGCCAACACCCCCGAGCACGACCAAACGACCCAAACCATCTGCCACAAGGAAGCCCAAGAAACCCAAAACCTCCACCCCAGCTCCCCGGGAACCCAAGTCCACCACAGCCAAACCGCCCAGACGCACCACTACTGTCTCTTTGGCTCCAGACTTGAATAAAAACCCAGAGATTCGCAATGCCATTGATCAGGTTAATGCATGGGTTGGTACATACTTTGAGGTTAAAATTCCTCCTGATACATTCTTCGACAGAGAGGATGGTACAACTGATAAGCTGCGTTTGACTTTGAAGAAAACCCCCAAGGAGCCAGTGAGTGAAACATCTTGGATCCAATTTAACAGCACAATCCAGCTTTTGTATGGCCTCCCAGAAGAGCAGCATGAAGGTAAACATGAGTACTTTATGTTGGCCACTGATAAGGGTGGGAGGAGCATCATGGATGCCTTTGAGGTTCAAGTCAACCGTTGGTCTTCTAATGATAAACCATCAGTTGTGTTTGCGGCTCGTTTCCATGGTGATCCCAAAACTTTAAGCAATGATGTCCATAAGAAGATTCTTTTGACCAAAAAGTTGGCTTATGCACTCGGTGATCGCAACAGCAGCACCGTAACCCTGAGAAACATCACTAGTGGTTCTATTGTGGTAGAATGGACCAACAACAGTCTACAGCAGAGTCCTTGTCCAAAGGACCAGATCACGGTTCTCAGCAACAAGATCTCTGATCCCAAAGGGACACCTAAACTGGCCTTCATCAAAGCCATGGAACCTGAATTCAAACCCATTAACATCTCAGTCCGTGGCACCAATAAATGTCAAAGCTACACATTCATCCCACCAGGAGAGTTGCCAATGCCTGTTCTTCCTACAGCTACACCTTCACCTGGGACAGGTCGTAGAAGCAGTGATGATGTTTACCTACATACCGTCATTCCAGCTGTAGTGGTAGCAGCCCTGCTGCTCATAGCTGGGATCATTGCTATGGTCTGCTACCGCAAGAAGCGCAAAGGAAAGATGACCATCGAGGAGCAGGCCACCTTCATCAAGAAAGGAGTCCCTATAATATTTGCAGATGAGTTGGATGACTCCAAGTCGCCCCCATCCTCCAGCATCCCTCTTATCCTTCAGGAGGAAAAGCCCCCACTTCCTCCTCCAGAGTATCCCAACATGGCTGGCCCTCACAGTACCCTGCTTAACCAAGATCTGCTGGAAGAGTATTCTGTTTATCAAGATGATGATCCTAATGCGCCTCCTTACCAGCCCCCACCACCATTTACTGTCCCTATTGAGGGCAAAGGCTCTCGCCCCAAGAACATGACCTCATACAGGTCACCACCTCCCTACGTGCCTCCCTAACGCACACTTGGACTTTCAGTTTGGAAAGCGGGTGCAATGTAGGGATGCTTGTTGAAAACTACTACAGGAGTAATTTTACATGTGTTAAATGAAACGGCTTTGACTTTGTAGAGGAACAGGCAACCATACACATATATTTGACCATCATGGATAAGACACTGTATCGTACAATTCTACTACTGGCACAGGGCAAATGGATGGGGAACAATTTGTAATTCCAGCAATTCTTCTTTTCTTTTTCTTTTTGTCCTTTAGATCTGCTTTTGACTTCTTGCATATTCCCTTTTTTTGTCTGTTTTTTGCCAAGAAGAGTCAATTTTATCTTCAATGATGTTCTATTTCTATTGTATAGAAAATAATAAAGAAGCAGGAAAGACTGAAGCCCACAGGGCCTTTGAGCAGATGTCACCATGACAACAGACTTGAGGCTCTCCCTCACAATGTTAATCTTTATCAGTTCTGTATCACTCTTATCTGTCCTTCGGCTAGGTTTACTAAGATTTTGCACCTGTTATTTCTAGAGGGGAATGAAACACAAAAGGCCAAACTGAAAGCATGAAATACTTTATTTGCACAAAAATCTGTTTGTTTCTTAAACTTTGATCTTTCCTCGTTCTCTTCTATGCTTTGCTCCCTCTTGACAATAACACGCAGACCTTGCACTTATGCAAATTCTTTTTAAACCTGGCACAATGTGTCTTGCGCATATTTTGAACGCAGTACACGTGTAGTTCAACAAGGAGAAGTAAATTCTTTTGGTATCCTTGAACTCACCACATGACTGAGATTCCTCTGGTACTTGTTCACATTGATTACGCCTATTGTAGATGTAGCCTCATTAAGTTACAAAACAAATAATGAATTCTTTCTTTTCTCTTTTCTTTTTTTTTTTTTTTTTTTAAAATGTGTGTGCCACTGAACCTGCCTGTGAGATGACTGGTTTTGCTGTTGCCAAGGTGATCTGTCTGTAGTCACAAGGCAAACCTTGTGGGGTTGCTACAACAATAATGAAGGGGGCCAATGGAATGCTGTGGTTCACAGCAGGGTGCGACTTGGCGACAGAGTCAATGAGGTGGATCCACTGTCTTATATTCAGTTGGTTTTGTTGGTATGAGGGGTGGGTGGGCTTAGAGTACTGTATTATCACTGCTCTGCCTCCAGGTGTTGCACTGTAATGACGTGTGCACTGCCTGTTGTCAGTTCAGATGAGGCATGGGGACAAGGGGATGTACATAATTGTGTGCCTGTGAAATTAAACAACTCCATAATGTTAGTGTTTTATCAGTAAGCCTAGTTGGGAACGGGAGGGCCAGAGTGGGAAATAATTTTATTTTTTAATTGTATGTCTAGATTTATGATCACAATCATGGAAGAAAAAAAAAAGACTTTATAGTTTGTGAGGGTACAAAACAACATTTACGTGCCCATCACAAAAAAAATAATGCATTATCTCAATATGATGGGGAACAAAGAAACCACAACATGTGAATTATGTACATTTCATATCTGATATCACCATAAGAAAAAATGGTTAAAAATCTAATGTTTCTACTGAGTTTTTGATACAGTCTTCAAATTGTTTTACGAAAATATATTAATAAAATGTAATACTATTTGTAAAGCCTCAAAGATGGTGTATAGTCCCTCTTTATTTTAGAAAAATGGAACTTGCGCTTTCAGTATTTATGTCTCTGTATTGATGTATTAAAAGGCTGACAAGCACAGCTAACCAGATCAATTAGAATACAATATACAGTAAATTCAATGTGTTGCTTTTATACAGTACATTACAGTCAAAGCAGATGTAAAAGCAGTAATGGACTTTGTTTCAAGTGGGAGAAATACATGCAAACTATGAGAAATGTTAAGATCAGTATTTTTGAAAGTTAAAAAATTAAGTTTGAAATATCTTACACCCCACTTTGCTTCCCAGATTTATGTTGCCAAGTATACTGTATGATTCTACAGTACAACAGACCTGTGGCCTTTTTCTTACCTTGCTTTACAATATGTTGTCATATTCTTGACAGAGTATATGGAGGCAGACTACAATAGGGTCTAATGGTTGGCTGGTTTTGGCTATAACGTGAGCTATACACTCTTTGTTGTAATAAACCAAATACACAGCAGGCAGCCCCCGTGAGACAGTGTGATATTTTAAGAGAAGTGTTCGCTTTCTGTGGCATTTAAGTGGGCAGTTTTTCTTTTTTTGTTGCCTCTGTGCTCCTACATCTCTTGGAGAAATATCAATAACAATGACTAATATCTGCACTCAAATTCTTTTAGTATAGAGCTTGTGTAATGACGGCTTATTCAGGAAGGGTCAAAAACGGTTTCATGGACTGGTGACAAGTTGCAGCACCATGCTGCATTTAGAAATGTACTTTTTCAGTACAAACTGAAATGCAAGACATTCTGATTTGCTCTTGCATTGTTCTAGAAGATTATTTCTGAAGATCATTCAAACCCAGAAACATAACTGTGTTAATGTTAAGTTTCTCTTTAAGTTCATACAAAATCCCTGATGTTCTCTAGACTGATTTACTAGACCAGTGGTTACTAACCTGGGATTCAGGTGCACTTTAGGGCGGCATCAGAGCGTGAAATTTGCACATCATATTAATCAAAGTCATAATAACACACTTAGTCTGATATAAATCTACAATTTCTTTGTTTTTGTTGTCCTCACTCAGACAGGCCACTACATCTATGACCTGTGCTTTCAATCCGTTTCATCAGGCCCGCTTGCTAGCTCCTCCTCGTCCTGCAGTAAGAGCATCACTATTTTATGAATCAAACATGCCTGAGAAACTCAATGGTACCATAAAAGAAACTCCAGCAATATATCTGCAGTTATCTTAACTCCATTTTTCTAGAAGGACAGGACATTTCCTCTTTGGTCAGAGGTATGTGGGCCCAAGGTGGCCATTCGTCTTTGAATGAACAAGTTGGTACAGAGAAGAAAAAAGAAACACATAAGGACGAAGTTATTGATTGTTAGTGCAACTGTTGGAGCCAAATTAACACATACACTACAGCAATGTGTGTGAGTGTGTCCGTGGTTTTACTTTCTTCTCTTTCTTTAGATACAAGTAGAGGAGACTCCAGGGAAAAAAGTTGGGAGCCACTGTGCTTCACCACGACTTATTGGAAAGAAAGCTCTGTATTCGTTTTATGCAGAGTGCGTACTCTAGAGACGGAGTGTGAAGAACTACTTTTTTAATTTCTTAATTGTCAGCGCCGTAATTCTGTTATCTGCCCTGCTTCTTTTTTCTCCGTCTAAGTTATTATAACACGTAATTGGTAATTATGAGTCGGGTTACATTGCAAATTGAACATAATAATCGTTTATCAATTAGGCAAAACTCATCTAACTGTGGGTGACTGATTCATTTACAAGAGACTCTGGACTTCAAGGCTCTGTTTACTTCAAACGCTTGACTGTTATTGAATACAGTTTTATAAATATACCAACAAATCCTGACATTTCACCCCTTTGTTGCATAAATACTACACCATTTCATATTTTTGTTTACATGTTTAATAGTGTGGAGAACATAGAGAGGTTGCACTTCTTAATCATTCATTATTCTTTTAATTCCTACAGTCAACAATGTGATCCACAGCTCCCAGGCTGCTGACGTTACAAAGGTCGCAGAACCTGTGATTTTGTTTTTATGAAGGTGCCGCTAACTGCAGGAATGATCACCTCCGGCTGTCTCTGTGTGACACCTGACACGGAATATATGCAGTTGTAGGATGATATTTTTACTATGCAAGCACATGACAGAGTTGCTGACATGTGTTGCAATTGCAATTCTCTCTGAAGGTGAGGTTGTGAAGTCCCAGTGACACACACTGATATAACCAAGGCCAACTGTGTCATGCTTTCAGAAATGAAACTGGACCTGGCTACGAAAAATCCACTGTTAATGTATCACAGCACAAGTTGCATATGACTGTAAACTCTCTCTGCAAGAGCACACTGCCTACTGTAGCATTGACTGCATCGATGTATGGATATGCTTTCTAATAATACTTTCCATAAAGGATCGTCTAACTGCTACATCAGCAGTTGGGAGTAGTTTGAATCTACAAATGTAGTTGAGCTAATCGATAACAGCAGCCCAGGAGTAGGTAATGAGGCTGTATCAAAATGTGGACTTGAAGCTATTTTATACCCTGCCAATCTCTTACTTCATCAGCCTTCGCCCAGATCTCATTAATAATGAACCGGGAATGAAAGTTAATGTATGTGATAAAAAAATGTATAACCCTCATGAAAACCTATAGGATGAACTGACCTTTCAGTTATTGATGTGTCCGATACGCTGCGCTCGAAACCCTGCTGTTGTTGATGCTTTGCAGGTCTGCGCTAAAAAATCGCCAGTCTCATCCATTTCATCTCATCTTTTGATTTGTGGAATGAAGAATAATACTGGATAAAATGGCGATTAAATGGAAATGATTTGCTTTTTTAATTATTTGAAATTGCTTCACAGATTTCTACATATCCACATTTGATGTTTAAAGAACACCTGCTGCACCTTTGTTATTTCAGACGTTGGCAGGCCACTAATCAAAACCGGTGTTTTGTAAGCGTGTTTATAATTCCTGGGGGTCATAACAAATTCTAATTAGGCTTGTAGCCATGCCAGGCCAAATTCATTGCAAACAGGAGAGTAATTATTCCCACTGCATGGTATTATTGCCATAAACTTTTCTTTTGATTTAAGGAAAAAAAACAACAACTAATCAGTCTTTGTATGCACCATAGCACTCGAGGAGGCTAAGGTGATCTCCTACTTAGCTGTGGAAATAGCAGAAGGGCTATGATGGCGGGGAGCACCACATGATATGGACAACTTCGTAATAGGCCTCATTAGATGCCCAGAGCCCAAGAAATGTGGCACTCTGTTTCCCATTAGGCTGAAAGCTCAATGATAAAAAACAAAAACAAAACGTAATGATGAAAGATAATTGTCAGGAAAAGAAGAGGGTATACATTTCATACTTTATTATATGCAATCCATAAAACTGTCATCTAATATTAGACCATACAGAATCTGCTCATACAGCACATCTATATCTATACACGGACTTTACCCTATATGTTAAAGACACAGGCCCACTGATTTAATAGAAAATTAATGCCTGAATCCTGAATTGTAGCCATGTAGGGCCTACACAAATTGTACTTTTTGAATGTTAAAATACTGAAACGTAACATGCTTGAATGCAACTCTAAAATATGAACATTTAGGAGGCGAAAATTTGCAGGTGCTGTTGTTCTGGTAACAACCCTCATTAGGCCGTAACGGAATATATATTAAAAATTATCCTAATTTCAAATGTCCAAATAATTTTGTCAGCATGGCACTGATTAGCATCTCATTATCAACCGGCCTATTAGCCACTGTCATGTACACTTGTAGGGAACAAAAATGAACTCCACGGTCTGTGTTTCATGAAATATTTATAAAACGCATAAAAACATCATCAGCTCTCTGCAGTGTGTGTGTGTGTGTGTGTGTGTGTGTATTTCAATTTGGTGAGCTAGCTAATTACCTTCTGTACCCTGCTACCTAACTGCTAATCAGTAGCCTGTTTAGCTATCTGCTTAGAAGTTAGCCAGAAGCTAGCTGTAGTC
This sequence comes from Nibea albiflora, assembly GCA_014281875.1. Taxonomy (NCBI): domain Eukaryota; kingdom Metazoa; phylum Chordata; class Actinopteri; family Sciaenidae; genus Nibea; species Nibea albiflora. Next base: position 8,545,427 of record CM024793.1, read on the forward strand.
ATGAACTGTCTCTGTCTTTCAACAGCTAATACGTCATTAGATATGACCAGTTGAATAAGCTTGGATTATCTCTCGGCGTACACACACAGAAGGTTTGGTACGTGTAATAAGTGCATGGTGTGTGTTTACTGTGTATACTAATAACACTTTTTACACAGGGCTAAAAAGCTGATCCCCACAAGGCAAGTCAGGCCACTGTAAGATTATGATAATTATAGTTGGGGTTAGGCATGTAGGCTTATGGTGGAATTTAGCATCCAGGGAATTAACATAACTCAATGCATTGTCCCTCTAGGTGACAAAAACATTGTCACTGGAAATTCTCCTCCAGTATCTGAAATGATCATGATGAAGTCCTTGCCTAATCTCAGCCTGCATCTCTACCTCCCACCAGCAATGGCTGCGGCGCCATCTTGTGAACGAATGAAGCAAGTTCCTTTGAACGCTTTGTAATGCTGACATGAAGAGCTTGCTTGCCCTGAGCACTGAACAGGAAGTATATTCAGAAGTACATTTTGTCATCTGTCAGTACCGGTTGTACAGCTCTTATATTTTAAGACAGGGGAGTGAGTTTGCAGGGCTTTGAGGCAGGAGGAGGCACAGAAAGCCAGAGATCACTGCAGTATCAGTAGATGGCAGTAGCATCACACCATGGCAAAGGTACTGATTAATAACCATAGCATGAGATCATAAAATCCTTTGTAGACAAATAACAAGTAGCCTTAAGCTGTGGTAAACAAAATACAAAACTGCAATTATCATTTATCAGATACTGTGTGTGTGTGTGTGTGTAGGCAACAAGCGTATTATAATATATTTGAGTTTATTTAAATTCATTACCTTCCAGGAGGGTTACCGTAATGCTGCATGTGACTGAGGGAGTGTATCAATGATGTTTGCTGTTTATTAAACATAAGCAAAGCAGCGATCCTGAGTTAATTCCCTCCCGATAATAAAATGTGTCGGCTCCCTTTTAAGTCACACTCATAATTAGAAATTGAGATAAGTTACAACAACTGCGAGACGCCGTAACTCAGTCACAGATTTAGAAAATGTAGACTAATTGCATTTCGCGTCTTATCTCATAAATTGGATCCATCCCAGAGCTGGGATGGAAATCCCCATCTTCAGTCACGCCCCGTGCACGTGGATGCTGTGGGTTTTTCACGGGCTTGACAAAACTAAGAAGTTGGGAGGGGTTTCGTAATCATCATCAACTCGAGGAGGGGATGCGGGGGGCAGAAAGAAAAAGAAAAAAACATGACAGATGCTGCCTTGTACTTGCTGCTTGCACTGGAGTTAATGGTGTGAGCAGCATGTTAAGTTGAGGCTTGCTTTGCGGGGGCCGAGGCCACTGTGCAGACACTTGACATACTGTATGAGAGGTCATTAGAAACATTTACATGACTCTGCATCCGATTGCAGAGGAGAAAAGGCAGCGCTGAGGTCAGGTTTAAACCCCCTCCCCGTCTGCTATAGTCATGTTGAAACAACCTCTGCCTGACTTGGAAAGATCACAGCTGAGTCAACATGTTGTTTTTGCTCTAAATTATACACAACACAGCAGCAGGATCCCTGTTCCTATATGTACTATACAACATATTCCTCTCTGCGGCATGCGTTTAGCTGGAAATTCTTTGCCCTCTGTTCTTACATGCAGTCCACCACACACAACATGTCAAAATAAAACATGAGGGTTGCTCAGTATGTGGCGGCTGTACACCATCCCTACTTTTTACAGGCATCGTGTGATCTGCCAGTCTCATGTTAGCACAGGATGTTTGTGCAGAGCTTTGGTCTCTGCATTCTGCCTGCTCCCTGCTGGCCCGTTGACCAGATGGGTCATTGACTGTTTAGTCGGGGGCTGTGGCGGACCCCTTCTGTTCTCTGCGTGCATCCACTCGTGGGATTTAAACTCCAGAGACCAGAATCATAGAGGCTGGATGACATGCCCACATAAGTGAATTCAGAGCACACACACACACACACACACCCCGCGCAGGTACATCGAGGGATGGCGGAGAATGTATGTTCGTAGGAGGACGTGTGCTACATTTTTCAGTCCCGGCGGAGGAGCCAGATCTGTCAGGGGGCACACTGTTTTTCAGATTAACAGAGAAATTAACAAAGGAAAAAATGTAATTTTATTTAATAAGCTCGAAGCAGACCTGATCTTTTATCATTTCAGACAAGCTGTTCAGGAGGCTTACATTACTGAAGTGAGATTTTTCTTGCCATGTCATGTGGAAATTTAGTCAAGTCATCTTCAACTGTTATTGCAGTCCATTAACTCCATTGTGAAGATACATAATTGATGCAGCCTTTGGGTAGAGTTTAATCAAATGGAGAGTGCTCCACACTCCACCGCCAACTGAAAAATGAGACACACAATCCTCAGCGATGTAGTTTGCATGGTAAGACTATAATTCACACTTTGAATTGATTTATAACCATTTGACTACACAGTTCCCGCACGACGTCACCCCCCCAAAAATTGTAGCTTTTCAGGTGGATTCAGGTGAAGGATTTATCTGCCTGAATTAGGATCAGTTTTAAGAAGAAAGACTAAATAAAACACCAGACATCTGTTTCAACTAATCTACTCAAAGACAAGCAGTCTGTATTCTCGACACCTTTCGGGTTTTCAGTTTCGTTTCATCTTTGTTTGATGTGGATTTCTATCACTCACCTTCAACTATTCTATTTCCATTTCATATTTTGTTTCTTTTTAGGTATTTGCTTTTTCTTTGAAATAACAGTGCACTGTGTGGGATGTGGAAATGCATTGTTTATGCCATGCACCTTGAAATCGAGGGCTTAGCTCTCTAGCTTAATTTCACAGCCAGACAGCACTTATCTCTGTCAACTCCTTGTTTTAAACCACCGATGATCTGCCTCGCTTTAAACACTGCTGGCTTTTGCTCGTGTAACCTGAGCCGCCGTTCGGTGTTAAATATGTGCCACTTTAATTTATACAAGCCCCCGAATGTGAGTTGCATCTTTCATTCAGCCAAAGCATAACAAATATGCAGCATATTCACGAGATCCGTGCCAGCGCTCGGTACTTCTTTTCTCCTTGAATGCGTTTTTCTGACAGGGGAAATTGGGGGAAAGCAGAAGATTAGCGCACCTACTCAGCTGCAAATTCTGAAGAGCATTCGTCTCACTCAGCTGTCTTAATAACACAGCAGTCAATTAAATCCATGAAGTCAGATATGTAATTTTCAAATAATCATTAACTTGGGGATAGATGGAATTAGAAGTTTGGGTATCAGAGGGAGAGATAGGAGGGGAGGAGGGCATAGAGAGGCACAACAGTCGTTGCCGTGGAGGCAACACTAGCCAAAGATGAGTGAAGATAAAGGAGGTGACTGAGCTAATTGTGTACTGTCAGAATCCATATCTCTAACGACTGTCAAATGAGCAAATTTCAAATGTATTCTCTCCACCCACCCAACTCCCCCCCAGGAGTAAAAGTGGAGAGAGAGAGAGCGAGGCAGAGGGAGAGAGGGAGGAATAAATACCAGGAGACACTAATGTGATGAGAATGATGCCTGGTCTCTTCCGCTGATTAAAAATGCAATAACACTGTGGCAAACACACACACACACACACACACACCACTCACTGTGGAGCCTAAGCAAGGCCAGGAGTAGTTCTGTGGACCCACAGATATGAAATGGCAGCGAATGACTCCAAACTAATTTATTCACTCAGAAAAATAGGCCCTATCTTTTTCTTGGATCTTGTAAAACAAACACAGCATTCAAGCTCTGGAGCTTGTTCATAAAAGTTCCGCGTGATCTTTCTTTAGATGATAATTAGTGCCTGTGAGGAGATGTGGATGTTGTGATTCATGTCTAACTGAAGGCTATCTTACTGTACCACTAATTATGAAATCTTAGTGTCACTATGTGCTGGTAACAGTAAGAAAGAAGGGGGAAAGAAGCTTGTAAACAAAAAGCGCCAAGAGGAAGTTTTGAGAACAAATGCAGCGGGGGGGAAAGAATAAGAACAGTGAGCAGTGTCTTTATCCACCCCACGTTATATCAGGCCTCAGTTGGTTACTGACGGGAAACAGATAAGGTTTCACTCTGGCTGGAGTTGGATAATTGGACATTTATGGAGAGATAGGAGAGCCCAGGGCCCAGGAGCCATGAAACGGAGCTAATCTAGACTCAGCATCAGTAAATTGTCTGTGAAAGAGCGCATCAGGAGTTCTGACAAGATAAGGAAGGCTTTCTTCAAAGGCAGAGCTGGACCAAAGTGACATGAAAACTCAAGATAGAAGAGAGCCCGAGTGTTTGGTGCCAAGACTTCTACATGGCACATGAGGCGCAGACTGAAATGTACATTTCACATAGCAGCGAGCAGCCTCACCCTGTCATCCAAACTGGGTCAGGCAGACAGCATTCCTTTACAGTTTTCGGGATAGTTTTGACAACTTTGTAACTAGACAGCTACTTAAGAGTCAAAACTCTTGGCGAGTGTGCACTCTGTAAAAATTTGAAGAGTCTTTAATATCTATTCTTCGACTTCAAATGATCCGCGCGTAACAACCTGCGACAGCCAGTCCTTAGAATTCGAAACATTTAAGTCCTCCTTATGGAGTGTGCCTTGCTCTCAGTCCACCGTGATTAGTTTCCTCGCTTTGATGTTTTCCCCACTTGATTCTGGAAGGAAACTGCTGCCTACAGAACAGGTGCATACTGAGCAGGTGGGCCATTGCATAGGAGCCTGGAGAGTTTGAAGCTGGAGTAAACTATACTTCACACTATTTTAGGCTGGTAAAAACCATCCCTGAACATGCTTGTGTGTTTAGATTGTTCTATATTTTCTGCCTATCAAAGATCATCTCTCTCTCTCTCTCTCTCTCTCTCTCTCTCTCTCTCTCTCTCTCGGAGTCCAGACCCAAAATACTCTTTGCTGTTTTAGGATTTCTTTTATTTTTGCTGAGCTGCAAATCTAAACTCTGTTCAGCCCCTACTGATTACGCGCACACTGACACACGCAATTAATTTGGTGGGGGAGAGGCTAGTCTTAATTGGGCATAAGTGGGATTTTTCTTGGCTGCGTGGAACAGAAAATGACAGACTGCGCGTATGAGAAGTAAAGACCATCTGGTCCCACAGGAGCTGAGAGAGATGCCAGACAAATGGAAAGAGAAACAACAGAAAACCTGTGTTGGTAAGGCTCTAATTCCCCCTTTTTTTCCCTCCCCCTCTCTTTGTCTCTCACACACACACTGAAACCAAAAAAAAAAAAAGAGGATTCAGCATCTCTCGGTCGTATATCATTTGCCCATGTAACCGCCTGGAGGGAGATACTTACCACGTGAAGAAACAGAAGTCTCTCATGCATGTCCTATTCATGTTTTCATATAATGATCAATTATGAAAATAGTAACATTATGCTCACAGGCAGGAGCTGGAATAAAGAATGGTTAGCTCGTAAAGTCTTGGTCATCAGCAGGACAAATTGATCTGACATGTTATATTATTCATGTGGGGGGGATTGGTGGAGGGAGCAACAGTGAGGGAGAAACAAAAGGATGAGACAGAAGGAGCAAAAGGTGAGTAAACGAGTCAGCTAGTGGACATCCTTTCCTCCGCATGACAGCACTGCTCAGCGAGCGCGCTAATGTGCCCTGTCATGGGGGAGAGACAGTAAACGAGCACATGACATTTCCATCGGTATACATAAACACATAAAAAAAGCGGTAATTAATTGCAGCTCTTCGTTCCCCCTGCGATGAAACACAAACACTCACACACATCCACGGAAATAACTATGATATGCTGTCTGCTTTAATAGTATAAAAGATAACAAAATGATTTTATTACATGTTCATAATTTGACAGACATCACAACATACTTGCATGATTGCTCTGATAATAATGCTTCCCACACCATAATTAGGCATAATATACCCAATACGAAACTATATAAAACAAACATGCTTGCAGATACAGCGGGGGTCAATTCAACAACAGATTAAAGCCATATTCTGTTATTTAATGAAGTCTGGTTCTTGTCAAGAAAACAAACCGCAGAAGGATGCTGAAGCTCATTATCATTTTCAGAATTTATTTATTATCTTTTTTTCTTTATTTTCTTTTTCTTTTTTTTTGTTTGTTTACATCAAATAGAACAGACATACATTGGCACATGCAAAGTGAACACTTTGTGGTGCTTTTCATTACCATCCAAATCCAATTGAACAAAGACTGGATATCTACTTTTGTACTCCAAACATGAAAATACTCTCAAATATTTACAAAAAAAATATACTTACAATGCCCATCATAACAATCATCATAACATAATAATCATCTGGGACTGATTTGAGTTGGTAAAACAAAATACTGTATGTGGCAGAGCTTGCTGTTCAAGGTAATTAAATCAACTGCAAGAAAAAGAGGCACAGAAGAAGAAAAATCACTTAGAAACAATACAAAACAGAAATCAGATAATGGGAACCCCAAGAGAATATGGCTTTAATGACATTTTAAAAGAAAATATCTTGAAAGCAGATCCACTGTCCTTTTTTTTTCTTCTTTAAATTCTTTTTTTTTTTTTCTTTTTTCTCGTGGTCGTCCTCGTTCACAGTGACCCCTTTTAGCAGGCAAGTTGTTCTCTGTCGGAGAGAAGGGGGCCACAACACAAGTTTAAAACCTACAGTTCGGTTCGTGAGGCTGATCCAGCCACACTGGCCTACAGCTGTGCTAGTCTCTTGTCAGGACTCATGTATCATGTCTGGATGAAAGTTGGATGCTATCCACAGTCCCGGAGTGCATAGGTACTGCAGGTGGTGCTGGGATGCCTGTGCTCGCTCTCCTGTCTCTCTCTCTCTCTCTCTCTCTCTCTCTGTCTGTCTGTGTTTCTCTGTCCCCTCCCTTTTCAATCACAGATAAAGGACAAACATCATTCACGTTCGAGCAGATCAGATCCTGAGGTTGTTGTAACTCACATATGTTTTCTTGGTTGCTTGACCTGAGAACAGAGTGGAGAAAAAAAAAAAAGATGATTTACTTTGAGCGCTGCTAAAACAAACCACCCGCCCCCCTCACCCCCCAAAAAGAAGGAAAATATGCATCTACCAGAGGCAAATAAACATCATCTGCTTTTGTAAACTCATCCGACTGTGCAGCGCATTCTTATCACCAACTGCGTGCAATCAGAAGCAATATTTCTCTGGCCTAGTGTATCATTTCAATTCACAGTGCTCCAGTGTAAAGCCTTAGTTTCTATTTTCAGATGTTAACTAGTGATAAAAACACAAACAACACAAGTGAGCACCGAACAAATGCTAGGGCATGCAATGTGATCCCAGTCTGGATTGCCATGGAAACATATCAGAATGTGGCTGAGTGCCTAGGTGCTGTGCGTGTTTGTTTCCTCCTGTAATATCTATCGTCATGAGAACCAATTTGAGTTTCAAACACATGGAGTGAAGACATTTTCTTTTGTTGTTTGTTTGTTCTTTTTTTTTTTGTTTTTTTGATGATGTATAAAAATGTAAAAAAAAAAAAAATGCTGTGTTAGGTCATAAATTCTAGACTTAAAATCTTTGGATTGGGTTGCTTTTAGGGTAGGCGTTGATGCATGTACAAGAAATCGTGTATATTACGCAGGTGCATCATCCTTTCTGCGCGGTGGAGAAGGTGGATGTACATTTTTTTTTTTTTTTTTTTTAATCACAGACATTGCTATAAATTCTCATTCTACTGCTTTAATGTTGCTACGGCAACCAACTCCCATGGGCGACGCAATTAAAGTCGCACCATTTCTTTACAGCTGCATTTTGTGGTCTTGGCCAGCAAGAACGATGAATAAAACATTAGTAAATGTACAAGATATCCTTCCTGTTAACCATAAATAGTCATCAGGAAGATCAGTCTTTTATTGAGCAAGACCGTGTGTGTGTGTGTTTGTGTATGTGTTTGTCTGGGATGGAGACGTCCTACGCTACAGTTGATTATTCATCTCATCCTAAACCTTTTCATATCTTTCCCCCTGTTTTTGGTTTTTAGGTTAGGTTTTCTTCCCACAGTCCTTTTTGTTCATGAAATGAAATTCATCTAAAAACATCCAGTCATCCACATATGCCTGGACAGAATAATGAAGCATTTGAACATCTCTAATTCGCAGGTTAAATCCTCCCGTCCCTTAAGAGGTGTAATCATGAAGATATTACACCATATCAATACCAATGTAAATCTGCAGAACTGCTAATGCTCCTAATCTTATAAATCACTCCGAGTCACCTCACACAGGGCTGATGGGCCCTGAAACGGAGGTATTTGGCGCTCTGATGGTTACAGGAATTGACGGACAGTCTCCGGGGATGGTCGAGGCACAGTTCAGGTTTCGGGGCGGTCATGCACATAAATTCACCATTAATAAATGTCACTTCGCCTGCCGCTAAAAAAGAAGGGCAAGAGGAGGAGAGGGTGTGCGGGGAGGGGAGATGAGGCGAGAAGACATTCGTGTAGGAGAGGCAGAAGGTGAGAGACGCACAGAGCAGATGACACGGTGCACTTTTGGGAGGGCCTCCCAGAGACGGCCTGCTTCGCTTGGGGACTTTTGATGTGCTGCTGCGACAGATGTTAAGGTTTTGCCCTCAATGCAGAGTATTTGCTCATCGAGCCACATGTGTGACTGGCAAGGATGTGCGTCCCATCCCCTGTTACACTTGCATCAGCTCTCTGACTTATATATATGCGTAACTCACACTTTCAGTCACACACAGATACACACATTGAAAGCCGCGCGCACAGTTGCACCCTCGCAGTTGTACGCGTACACACATACACAAGCTTATTCGTCTCATGACAGATGAGTGTGACAACTGTTCGGCTGTTTGGAGAAATTCCCAGGAAAATCTGTCATCTCATAGGCATAATTCAAAGAGGGGTTGAGGGGCTGGTGCACCTGTGGGTGCCATGATCGCTCTATGTGATTAGAAGCATTGCGGGAGAGGAGGCCTTTGGAGTCTGTGATGTGTGATTTGCATGAGCTGTCAATCATCTCTGTCTTCATCCTGACAACTAGAGAGGAGCAAAGAGCTTCCATGGCAACGCTGGTCTAAAATCTCTAAGCACTAGCGTTGATGTTTTTTTCGCTCAAAACAAACACTGCAGCACCTAACTATGGAAGAATGTAGGCTTCCCCACTCATATACTAATGCCCAGTATTATCCCTACTAACAGGATCATGCTTACTGTTTCAGATGAAGGGTGGTATGAGTAATACACAGCTACAGAGACAGATTATCTGCTACCATTCCTGGTGACAAAGCCCTCACTTCTTCAAATATTTTCACACAGCAAGTCCCCCCAACTTCTTTCACGCTCACTGCCGTGCACTTGGGCTAAAGGTCTAACCATTTATCACGGAACAAGATAACTGTGTCCATTCTATAGCGTATTGTTCAGTTTTTTTTTTTTTTTTTTTACCGAAGCAGCCATCCAATGAAACTGCCTAAATGGGACCTTCTAGCATAAGAAAGGAAATATGAGAAAGGTGCAAGAAAGAATAGAAAAACATCTCATTCACCGTCTTTATTAAAATAAGATTTGAAAACCAATTGAAACCTCCATAGCAGAGATATACAGTAGCAGTGAAAAGTTTGGGCCCACCTTCTCATTCTCATTTTCTCTCTATTCTTATAGTTTCCTACATTGAAGATTGACACACGAAGATGTCAAAACTATGAGATAACACATATGGAATTAGGTGGTAAGCAAAGATATATATATATATATAGTGCATGTACGCTGTGCATACAACAGTGTACAACAGGTGTGTTCATAGTGTGCATTCATGTTGTCCTTCTTACATGGTGCTACTCCCACCATGTAAGAAGGAGCACTACTGCAGGTCCTTCATTCCAACTGCTCTAAAAAAAATCTTTAACACAAGCATAACTCAATTATTTTTCTCTTTGTCTGCATATTTCTTATTTATGAGTCAGTTCGTATCCATTTTTAAATTCCCCAGTGGATCCCCCACTGGGGAATTATAGTCTATCTATAGACTATAGATAGTCTATCTATCTATAGTCTATCTTATCTTATACTGCACCAAATACTAACGATTGCATTCTGAGCTTTAAAGTAATAGATTAGTTAACACATGAATGAGGTCTAATGTAAACTCTAATGAGCTTGGTTCATGCTGCACACGTACGTAGCTCTGGGGCTTTGAGATTCTCTTAGTGGGTTACTTACTCATGGGGTCAGCAGCAGGGTTCTCACACAGCTCAGTCTTAGCCTCTCCATTTGGCCTCTCGTTGGGCTTCTGGGACAGACGCGATGACATTGTGGCAGCTGTGACCACAGCCTTGAAGCTACGCTTCCTCTTCTGTACGTTCATCTCAGGGTGGAAGATAATGATGTACACCTTGGGCATGTAGAGCATGCCCAGTGCTACCGAGGCACTGAGGTTCATGGAGATGGTCAGGGTGGTCGTCTGAATGTACAGCTGGAAGAAAGACGGGTACAAGATGATCAGCAAACATAATGTACAATGGACAATTTGTCTCTGTGAGGTATGAACTTGGACTTGGCAGCTCTATGAGACAGACAATTAAGCCAGGAGCAGCATTTAAACCCTTATCAAGAAGGATGAGAGACAAGGCGGTTATGATGGCAAAACATCTGTGGCCAATTACAGAGCAGTCACACTGTTGAGCACAGTGAGGCAAAATCTAATAAAAACATCGCCTGATAATCAAAATATGAGCATCCAGCAAAAAAAAGCTCATCGGTCGTCATTTAAAAAAAAAAAAAAATGCTAGAGTGTAGAGAAGCGTCCTGAGAGAGCGATCTACATCACAAGAGGAAATTATATACTAATATAATACAAAACCTCCTGACAATAGCTGATAAGTCCTTGATAATATTATTATCAGATATGTAGGTGGATAGTCTACTTGCTGTGTGTAGCTGTCGGAAAAAGAGCAGCCATGCGTACGGTACTATAATCCAGCAGCATTTATTAAAGCCTGACCCGCAGCTACTCAGTCAAGTCAAAGTCGGTTCAAGCGTATTAATGACAATAGCAGAAGCATCACCATTACTTTATCAAAATGTCCTCATATGGCCTCCTTTCTACCAGCCTGTCCGCCCGGACCCTTGACTAGATTGATAGACTGCACTGTGGAGACGAGGATCAGCCCGTGACATGCTGTCACCTTTCCTCTGCCGTCATAGCAGATGTTTTATCTCACCACTCAGGCATTCATCAGACCAATCTACAGCCTCCGAGCCACTTCTTCATCCGCTAAACACTTTGTGTGCTCTGCGCATTTTAATGCAAATTCCTCCGAGAGCAACAACAAGAGAAAGACTTCTTTCCTGGTGTTAGAACACTGCATCTGCAGTAAACAGCAGGTCTATGTTTTCTGTCCTGCAGCTCTGCACACAGCGGAGTGCAGCCAGTCAAAGGCTCTCACTGCGTTAAGTGGTGAGATCATTCATAAGACTGCCATTCATGTGAGCCCTATGCTGGTACATTCTCTCGTGTGCTTCCTCCGCGACCTTTTCCTTTTCAGAGGTTACCTTGCACATTGTCAAGCTGTAATTGCGAGCTTAGACAACAGTGCGGTTTAGGTTCGTATGAATTATACAGACTTCATCAAAAGGTAGTCATTTCACTAAGCGGTGGTGGAGTCAGTAATTCAGCAAGAGACTCTTGTGTCATTTAAGGGTCTTGGAGGAGAAAGACTAACTTCAAGAGGGGATTCAAGGGTAGATCACCAAAGCCTCCTCACTAATCTACTGCACTTGAAAGCATCGGATGTGACTTATACGCTGCCTTCCAGCCAGCCACCGGTGATGTGGATGGGGGAGATGATACAATTGTAAACACATTAACCACCATAGTGTATCTGCCGAGCTGAGAAATGCTCACTGATTCAGGGAGAGGAGGAAATGTCACCATTTGCATACAGTTTTTCTTGGTAAATAGCACGACTAATGGTAATTCCTTTCATACAACATTCCTCATTTACATTCCACTCATGTCATTGTCTTCCAATCTCCACCAATAATTTAGTTGCCTGATATCAACATGCCAATACACTCAACCCCTTCTTTCTCCCTCCAACCCCCCTCCCGTTTCTCGGTGGAGCAGCATTAGATGCAGCGATCTGCCTGGTGCACAGTGCATTAATAACCATATGAATATCACATTGCTCTCGGTGCATTCTGTTCTGTGTCACACGAAACTGAGGGGGGGCTTTGGCTGTTTCGTGTCTGAGCTGCGAATTAGCGGCGTTTATGATTAGATATTGGAGCGAGCGATCAAAGCGTTTGCGAAGGAGTGCACGTGGCGTCAAATATCACCGGGGAATCTCAGCCCTTTTGCGTTTGGTAGTTGTTAACCCATCCAGTATCCATAGCAACACTACAGAGTTTGGTGTGAGCAACAAAACACGGCTGGAATGAGCTTTCTAATGAGATTCTGATACCATAGATGCTGACCCTATCAGAACTGATTTACTGACCACGCAGGAGAGTTGATCCAGAAACAGGCACACAATAAACATCGGTTGCTTACTCATAGCCCCCCCCCCCGCCACCACACCCCCACACCCAAGCGAGAAAACACACACAAAAAAAAACATGCGGATATGTAGGCCTCCATTCCCTTTAATACGGCTAACACATGCGCACAAGCATAAACCGAACCAAATCCCTTTCCTTAATGTCTCTAATCAGCGAGTCAGGGTTTCTCATTGTGCCTCTCTATGAGCTTGACCCAAATTCGTAGCCCCTCTCACCCACCGCTCGAATGTTTAGCTTGTCACAGAACATTCATAATTAATTCCTGTTGCTTTAACATAAATAAATACATGAAGTCATTTTCACAACTGCTTGGCAACTAACTATTTATAGAAACAGTAATGATTTATTAACATCCTCATCAGGAATCAAACGCTTGCATTCGAATCTCTCTTTTTTTTTTTTTACATCTCATTGACAAGCCAAATGCCAACATCCAGCCACAACAAACAACATGTCTTCCATTTAGACAAAAAGCTGCCGAGGGTATTTCTCATAATTATATCCACGAGGGACATGCTTACTGAAAAGGCAATTTAGTCGGATATGGTTAAGTACCATGAATGCACACAGCTATAAGGACTTCAGTGAGCGACAATTGGGATGCTCTCTGCCCCGTTAGAGAATGCCTTCAATAATGGATCCAGGGGATTTGCAGTTCCCTCTCAAGTACCTGAATGTCTCCTGTTGTTTGGGGTGGCCTACTTTCTAGCCGGGCCCATGTCATGAATAACTCTGTCTGGATTTGCGCTGCAAAGCCCTATCCCAGATTGGAGACACCACTCTCTGTATGGTATGTGGATGGTCTCCCCTTCATTTTAATTCTGCACAGGAGGTCCCCATTACTGGAAGAGATTGGCAGAGAAAGAGGTTGTGACACATATTACCAGCTCGGCAGGTGTTTAGAGCAGGTAGTGGTCAAAACAATCCGAGGACTTTTGATCCTTCCTCCTTTACATTATGTATACATACTCTTTGGATAAAAATTCTAGCAGTGGCACATTTTTGGTCCAAAATCCAGTACTGGGAGTAAATATGTATTATCTTAGTTTAGCTCCAGAAGTGTCCCAGAAGTCAGAAATAATCTGTGAGAAGAGAGTTGTTTCGGTAATGCTTGATGGCAATAAGCTTATTAAAAGATTTTGCTATTGACAAAAACATTTTTTCGTGACTGACTTTGTGCCGGTTCAAAAAACACATGCCGCCTATGCAGACACCAGTGTCCTCAACACGCTATGCTGCGACAGTGATAATTCCGTCAGAACCGAGGATTTAAGCGGCAATAAATCAACCTTTGATCGCTAAAATAAAACTCTGATCACATTATCTTCACGAGGACGGCATCATTAAGATAAGCTGGAAGACAAGGTTGCTTAGTGAAAGTGCAATAAAACGTGTATTTGAACACAATTATGCCAATCAAGCAGGGTATCTCATCTTAATTACAACATTTAAAATAGAGTTTGAATTTGTTTATTTCAAATTACAGCAGAGCCACAGTAATTCAGAGAGAGGTGTGTTCATATTGGTATGGTGCATTTCTTGGGTGACATTACAGAAATATATATTTCCTCCCACCTATAGAGGACATGAAGTAGGAGACAGGCGAGCCACAGCCTGCAGAGGGTTTCCAACATCATTACTGTATGTGTGCAACACTGAACAACACAAGGAAAAGGTGACGTGTTTTGGAACAATGTGTTTATATAGAGCTTATATGATATATCATTTTTGAATTAGCTGCTATTTTAATTTGCATATATTAAATAAGATGAGTTGCTTGACCCTACTTGTTTTGGTTTCATATTTTTGCAGATATTTCCCTGGCTTACCTTGGTTATTTGCCTATACTTAAATCCTACTATTAAAAAAGTGTTGCTGCTTTCTGCATCTAGTCTATTTCTGCAAACTGCAACTCTCCCAATATGTCAATACTTCATTATAAAATCTACTTTGTGGCTCGGAGTGTTATAAAACTCTCTTCCACTTGATGAATAAATACAAGCCCAGGTGATGGTATTGTCTTTATCTTGAGGGATGTTCAGCATCTAGTTTCAAAATAAAAACTACAACCTTTCCTTGTCTCCATTACTTGTGACCAGTTTTAGCCTTTTGCCTGCGGTCTGCCTCCGGTGCAATCTATTTAAGGTTTCAAGCATAAAATAACTGTTGATATTCTCCATATCTGTCCAAAAAAGTGTCAAGTGTAACTCCCATCAAGTGCAGTTGTTCGCAGAGAGAGACAGGAGGATTAGGAAGTGCAATTTTAATTTCACCTGCAATGAGAAAGTTTTTTACTAAGTATATATAGTCATTGCTAATGGTTCTCGGCAGCACTTCAAGAGTGCTTGTGGGTACAGGAGACATCTTACAAGAGCCTAAGTGGTTTCTAGACATGTATTGAGGTATGTACGTTTTCATGACATGCAGTCCTCCTTTATGCATGGATGAATCTTGTGGATGTCTCTGTGCCGAAAGTTTCTTTGCCTCAGGAAAAATGTTTCAGTATATCATCATCATCATCATCATTCAGATCGGTAAGAAAACGTTCAATTTTGTGGTCACAGACGTTTCTGAATAAGAGAGTTCTCGTGTTCAGTGACAGCATCCTTTTGAATCTATTTCGCTTGTTCCTTTTACATAAAAAGTAACTTTTGCAGTGAATATATAAAAAAAGACAATGTTTTGCACATTTCAGCAGTGACTCTCAGGCCTGGAGTTTGTTTCAAAGGTCAGTTGATCTCCAGGCCCGAGGACAGCTGAATGTGGATGCTGGTGCCTCTCACAGTAATTAACTTGAGTGTGTTGAGTAGTTGACTGAGTATATGCAGGTGCAGGGGAGGCGAGGGGATGCTCTGTGATCTTTTGTTACCACTTTCGCATGGCTTCCCTTTAACATGAGTTCGAATGGACACGGCAGAGGGAGGAGGGCGAGGGAGTCACAGGTGCGGAAAGTAAAGGCCATCTAAATGGCGTTGAGTTAAAGAAATTCCAGAGCGCAGTCGCAACTTTTGCTACAAAGCCCGAACACGAGGTCAAACCGCCGTCTAAATCGTTTTTGGATTATGGCTGGAAGCTGGTATCATATTGTCTGTGTTTTAGTAAATCTTTTGATATCGGGTAACCTGGGGCGAAGGAGATATTCAAATCTGCGTGGGTGTTTGGCCACATCTGCTTTTGAAAACACAACAGGGCAAGGCGAAGTGAGGGTACAGTCAAAATCTGTGACATTGCATCACATTTAGCCTCCGACAGTTCATTCACATGCAGATCCACACCCACTATTTTTTTTGTATTTTGTACCATTAGTTTAAGTAAGATGCGAGGTATTTAAGTATTCACGAGGGGGGATCTCATGAACCGGCCTTAACATAAACAGATGTGAGCAATGTGTGCTCATGTTGTAGAGAACAAGTAGACTGAAACGATGGGCAGGGCAGCTTCGCTTCACTTTAACCACAGGGCAGAAGCATGTTATCAAGACATGAAAAGGCACTTCTCACTAGCAGTGGAAAGGGAGAAGGAACCGATACACCCACGGAGGCCATTACACCAGGATGCTGGGGTGTGAACTGGAGGTGAGTGGTAGGCAAGACGTGGTGTGAAGAAAGAGTTAACTGCATAAAGGGAAAAGATAAACACATTACTGCCTCACTAGTCGCCGCGAGTAGCATAATGAACTCCTAATCGCTGCTGAGGGTGTAATTCATCTATGAAATCAGCAGCAAATTGAGATGAGGAAAATCAGTTTTTGATCCATCTCATGCCGTAGCTTAGCAGGAAGGATATTGAACGGCGTGCCTCTCAAAAGGTTAGGAGTAACACTTTCCTGTCGGTATCGATATTCTGTCAGTGGAAAACTTCCCCTCCGCTCCGTCTTGCACACACGGCCTGCCAAGCAGCACGCGTCGCTCATGAGATCAGCAGACGAATGCATCTGTATTCTGTCCGGCGCTGGCCACATAAGCAATGACTAGCACATCGGGTCAAAATGTCAGATTCTCAATCAACTCCAGTAGCACCCCAATGTCAAATGCTTTGTTGAGTCAAGCGCCGCTGTCATAGACGGAATGTGTCGAATCAAACTTCTATTTACCCCGCATTTCTCCCTGCCTTCCTCCTCCCCGCAGCTCCTCATCCTCATCTTCCTCCTCCTCCTCAACCTGCTTGTCTTCCTCTCCAGCGAGAGACATAATAGTATATGTTGAGCCCTAGGCATAAAAGCTGAGATAATGGCATCTGGAGGCATCTGCCGGCATCCCCATCCGTATCACTCCTCAGGCGTTTCAGGCATTCTGGTGCTTAACATCCAACCCTTCCGCTGTCTTTATACGCCTATTTCTGTCTGTGTCCAAGTGTGGGGTTTCATGCACATTAGAGGTATGTGAATATGAAATGGAAAGGAAATGAACCCCTAACTTATACTGAAACTAAATGTGTGTGTGTGAGTGTGTGTGTGTGTGTGTGTGTACTCCCTTTATGCACTGTTTGTGTTTTTTTTTTTGAACAAATATGCATGTGCGCATATGTTTGGACAAGATAAAAACAGGGCCGAAGGAATGAAAGGGAAATTTGTGAGAGGAGGGAGAGAGACAAAGCGAAGGGTGGTGACGCGGAGAGAGAAAGCAAAAGAGAAAGAAATGACTCACCTTCTCCGCTGACTGGGCCGTGCCAAAGAAAATCGGGATGAAGGCCAGCCAGACTATGCAAGTGGTGTACATAGTGAAGCCAATGGGTTTGGCTTCATTGAAGTCTTCCGGTACATCCCTTGTCTTGATGGCGTAGATGGTGCAGGTCACCATCAACAGGATGCTGTAGCCCAGTGAACAGATTATCTGCAGGTCTGTGATGTCACACTTCAGCACGCCTCGAGCCAGCATGGGATTGATGGTTTTCTGCTCGTCGTAGTCGACAATGGTGTTCGGAGGGTCGACAGCAAACCACACCAGCACGCCCAGCAGCTGCACGCAGATCAGGCTAGAAGTGATTGCGATCTGGGAGGTGGGACTGATGAAGCGAGGGGCCGTGACCGTCTGCTTGCCTTGCTCGAAGATTCGATAGATGCGGTTGGTCTTGGTGAGCAGCGCGGCGTAGCTGATGCACATGCCCAGGCCGAGGAAGATCCTCCTGAACGCACACACAGCTACGTCGGGCTTGGCAATCATGAGGAAGGTGATGATGTAACACAGAAAGATGCCAGTTAGCAGCACGTAGCTCAGCTCTCGGCCTGATGCCCGCACGATGGGTGTGTCGTTGTAGCGTACGAAGGTCGCCATGACGAAGATGGTGGCGATGATACCAAGCATGGCCAGGAAGACGGGAATAATCGCCCAGGGTGAGTGCCACTCCAGCTTGACTATCGGGATGGGCTGGCAGGCTGTTCTGTTGGGGTTGGGCCTCATGTTGTACGCACAAAGTCTGCAGGACGTTTCGTCATACTGGTACTGGTAGCCGTCACAGAGTTCACAGTGCCAGCAGCATGGCATGCCCTTTACTCTCTTCTTCCGCTCTCCAGTTTTGCAGGGCAGACTGCACACTGAGATAGGCACCTCCTGCTCCCCATCTGGCCACTGCAGCTCCTCCAGCTGGGAGAGAGATGACACACAGCACAAGAACAAAGGGGTTAGCAACCAATAAGCCAGAGGTGCCACTGAATATGAGAAATTATGAATATGTTCCAACAGAACCTATTAACTGGATGCTAATTACTATATTATACTTATGAAGTTACATTCTTTTCAAAAACAATGTGGGGTACAGGTTTTGCAATCAGCTGAGACAATTTAATCGTATACGAAAAAAACCCTGATTAACCTAATACAGTACAACATCTTTTTTTCTGCCAATTTCTTCCAGGGATTGCTTTTTCTTAATACTTGAAAGTAATTGAAGTCACCATGGCAACAGAGCTTACCTTTGTTCGGTGAAATAAAAAATAAAGAAATGTAAAATGCAAAAGACATTATGTTTTAATACAAGAGCCAGCGAGGTATGAAATATGTGACAATAAGGAAGGAGAATGGGATTTGGGATTGCAAAATGCCACTTTTAGAGTTTGCAGAGCTATTTCTATTTATGATCTCGTCGTCAAAATGAAAAGCGCAGTATACAGATGCACTAAAGAAGCATCGTATCCAAAAGGCCCCAAGGTGTTGCATGATTTAAGCTCAAACTATAGTCCCAACATGCAAGACAACCTTTAAAAAGCTGTGAAAGAAATAGAATTTTTTAGGGCTCGTGCATATTTTGTAAGGGCGTATTAAAAGAAGCTATGATTATACTCTGCGTTTTTCTTTTGATTTATCTTGAAAGTGTACTGATCCGTGGCTTTAAAAGCACCAGAAGATTAACGATGCGCCAACAAAGTTAAGTTTCACAGCGATGTATCAGCCAGGTGACCAAAATAAATCACCTGGAGTTCAACAAACAAAAAGTAACAGTGGTATGATTATGAAACTGATTTTACTGACTTCTAAAACTGCTCAGATATGACAGATTTAAACGGTGCTTTGAGACAAAGAGTGTATAAAAACCTACAGTACAATAAAATCAGATGGCATAGCATAAAACTATATTGGAAATGAACAGGAATTAATTATAGTGATATTTTTAGCATATATTATGCCTTGATGTGAAGTGAACTCAAGCCTTAAAGGGACCCTGTGGAGTTTCCGACCTCTAGCAGTGCTATGAAGTAGTTCTTTTCCAAGTGTGTCCCCATTTTTTTTATTTGTCTCATGTTTACAAGGACGCACATGCACACGTGACACGATACACAATCCTGCCAACGGTTTCATACTATTCCACTGATCTACAGGTGGCAGGAACGTGCCAAGAAACACAGCGATGTGCCAACAAACGCGGGGAGGAAGAAGACTTCAAGTAAAGATTAACGATGTGAGATATGAAATATTTAAATCAGCTTTGCAAATGTTTCATGAGGAAGGAAATGCATTCAACGCGTCCGTTAGACATAATTTTTGTGAGTAGCACTCAATTTAAATGCAAATTTTTGTTAACAAGTAATACCACTTAAACATCAATTAAATATTAATTAAATATCAATTAAAATAAACAGTTTTTGAGAGATACACTTATTCATTTGAGTTTGAGATTGACGCAGTTTTCATGTCTGTCCTTTTAAATATGACGCTACAGCTGGTGCGCTTAGCTTAGCATCAAGACTGGAAGCCTGACTCTGTCCAAAGGTAACCGTCTACTGGAGTCTTTAAATCTCACTAATTGTTATTTCACGTTTGTTTAATTTGTACAAAAACCGACTGCTGGTTGCCTGAAAATGTCTCCTCGACTCCCAAGAAACAGTCTGGCACATTACCAAGTCCAAAACTACAATTGCTTATTTTTACACATGACATATTATGTGCTAATTAGAGGTGTTTAGAGGAATTTAAACCAATGTCAGCACTCATAAAACGTTCCCAAAGGCAAACCACTGTCTCACCACTTGTAGCCGTTCACTCACATAACACAACAAGAGACTGTATGATTAAACAGATTAAAAATTCCACCAGGCGCAAATATTTTCATATGTGAGTCCAGCTAAGAATACAAACAGCATTGCTTCCACCAAATCCAAATGTGGCAGCTGACAATTATTGCAGGTACAAAGCGGCACCTTTGCAGCACACGCAAACATAAAGACAAACAACACGTACACACATTGACAGTGCATTTATGTTGGGCGTACCTGTATGAAAAATGTGTTTTTTCTGTGGTGTCTGGATAGATTATCATCTGCCATTTATCTCGGGGCATGAAGGTGCCATTTGTTATTTGGACAATGAATGGTGCTCTCTGGAAAACATCCCGATTACACACAGTGTGGGAACGGTAATGAGACCAACAGCTCTGTTGCCATGGAGACCAGAAGCAAGATTTTTGACACCTTGGACTCACACGGCTGCCATAGTTTTCATTTGATTTCGCTTTAGTTGTTAACTTTACACTTAATTTGAGCTCCCGTGAGCTGGAACGGCGTTATATTCTACTGCTTTATCAATGATCACTGAGTGCATCGGGATGCTCGTTCCGGGGGTAACCTTTAAATTAAACTGCTCTTTATGTGTTAAAGAACAAATAGCTTTTGCATTGGGATATAATTGCATTGTAACAGCATTTGCTTTGTAATCACACTAAAACAGAATGAAGCACAGATCTCCAGCAGCAGACGTTGTTCCACCTGTGCTATCAAATCCACTGGGTTGAGTTTAATTCTTGTGATCCGGAGAGCCATTATGCAAATGTTAACTCATCTGTATGTAAATGTCATGTTGTGTTTTTTTTTTCTCTCTCTCTATAATCTGAGTTACATAGAAATACCTGGAAATCTCGGCTCAGATATCATGCAGTATTGGCAATCTCAAACCATGTCTTCCTTGATACGAAATCAGTTTCTTTATAGTCCACATGAATCACCCAAACCCATTCTTGTGTTGTGACAGTGAGATCTATTACAGTGGCTACAGACCAACACCTTGCTCTTTAAGAAGCAGCACGGCAGCTGTCTCCAGCTCCACACCTGATATTAGAGAGTATTTTTTGTAGGTGAATTAAAGCTGTTGCGCCTTTTCTATGTCCCATGGGTTCGACTACCTTTTGGATACACCAAAAGCAAAGTCAGATAAATTACATTTTCACACATTCAAATCACACAGTCTTCCTTTAAAATATAAAAGCGCCAGGGGCTTTTCACGCGATTTATCTGGCGCTCTCGGGTGTGCCTTAAATTACACCTGACAAAATGTGCTCGTAGATTTAGAGTTTCATCATGTACAGTAAAATCTGCAATAACGCTAGCGAGCACCAAGAGTAACACAGGGGGTGTGTATTAGGCTGTCAGTTTCCAACAACATCACCATCTTCTGTAGCTCTCTCTGCTGCCAAATACTGAACACACACGGCCTGACACTTGGGTTAAAAACATGTTCTTCCTCCTCCTCCTCCTCCTCTTCCTCCTCCTCCCACTCTCCTTCACCGTCAGTCCTCCAACCTATGCTGCAGGATAGGTGATCTCCAACGGTGTAACGTCATTGTCTGTTTCCTTCTGCTTTCTTCTTGCTCATTCTCTTAAGTGTTCAAGAACTCTCAAGTCAAGCCCTCACCGATGTTTTAGTCCTGCCCTAACATCCTTTTGCAGGTGGGAACATAACACATCATTTTTAATAGCGTACAAAATGTGCCTGAACTGAAATTACTGCATTTTAGCTCCCTTCACATGCTGATTTAAAAAAAAAAAAAAAAATCCAGTTTCTCTTTTCTTCTTAAAGAAGAAGAAGCTGTGTTAAAACCAGCTGTTGGAATATTTGATAAACCCATGTTTCAGTTGCGACTATAAACGCTAGAAACGTCTGTCTTATTAAATAAAGTCAGAATTTTTCCAGGATAAACATTAGCAGGCAACACATCAAGTGAAATGTGTGTGAGCATGTTTCTCTGTTGAAAGATAAATGTTCCATCATTTATCTTCTGAGTAAAGATTAACACTTTTTCTTGCTAAATTACACAAACAGATTCTTTTTCTTTTTTGCACCAAGAACGCATCAATTAGACTGAAAGTAAAACACACCTGCACCTGAGCTCTCTCAGTGTTTGAGATGCAAATAATGTGCACTCCGTCTTCACATAAGAGATTTCAATTTTGGAAAACACAACAAGTCTTCACGCTTCTAAATCTTTGGCATCGCTAAGCCTAGACATCCTGTTTACATATTTGGGTGTTGTCTGTGTTTCCAGTATCAGTAAAATGTCCTACCCTGAGCTGGAGTGTCTCCACCCACTGTCCTACCACCTTATACTCTGGGGTGGAGGAGTTGGTCATCTGGAACTGGAACAGGTCATAGCGTCCTGGAGCATCGCCGTTCTTGTTAAACACAACAGAGGTGCCGGCACTACCTGTACACAGCAAGACAAAGAAAATGCAGCAGCAGGACATAGAAGTGTTAGACACAGGTGTGACAAGATACGGCGCATCTTCTAAACGTGAACTTTTAACCCTGTTGCCTCTTACTGTGGCCTTAATGGACCACACAAAAGACCACAGTGTTTATGAGTCTATTCCTCCGGGTTATAAACCTCCAAACACAATGACCTATATCTTGAACCTTTATGATAATCACAGACAGGGAAGCAAGCTCCCTGCTGACCAATATAACACTTCCTCACCTGCTTCCTATGTATTATCGCAGCTGCACAACGGCCACCGGAGGAATATATTTCCACATTCAAAACACGGTTAGATATGCGGACTCTCAGGTGTGCTCGCCTATCAGAAATTCGCTCCCGTTTTCAAATGTACACACCTCCTCCTCGGTATACTTTTTCCGTCACACAGTGGATAACAACAGGAGATACAGGGAGGATACACAGGTCAGCCAAAGCATCATACGGTCCCCATCTGCTCTCGGTGTGTAGCAGCCCGTCTCAAGCAGAGCCCTGAAGATTTCACTAATTAGCTCAGAGAGTACGGCAGACACCTGAAACGTTATGTTTGAGGGAAAAAAAACAGTTGTTTAAATGTGTATTTGCGCGAGCTCCTTAGTCTGTCAGTCGTGTCTACCCCAGTAGATATTGTGGATGGGCGCTCAATTATACAAGCCTCATGACTGGAGAATGTGTGCAAGGCAGTGTGTTAATGTAGATGTCAGTCAACATCAGATCTCTCTCGCAACCGTGACTGCTGAATGGCATTAATGGGAAAAACGGTTGTACTTTATTTTATACATGAGGTCTGCATTGTTGATGAGGTCACTTCTACCATCCAACAATGGCAGGAGAGAGAATGAAAAACTGCTGCCTTTTACACGTCTATTCACCTTGGCGCTGCATACAGTGGCTCGTGAGCACAAGTGGAGATACCATTTTTGAAATGGGACGGGGGTCTGACGACACTTGGCATGGGAATTAAGTACTTTAATAGCTCTGGCTATAAAAAGTCTAGAGAAAGGACCAGGAGCATATGTCCAAAACACTTTGGGGAACATGTTGTCTTTTATATCTAGAACAGAGCTTGTGGCTTTTGGACGGAGGGCCACTGCCCCTTTTCCTTAGTTTTCAGCCAGAAGGGAATTTCATCTCCCTCCAGTTCTCCCCAGTTTTTTTTTTTTTTTTTCCAAGGACATTTGTCATTGAACATTCTACAAAAGTTTCAGGCCAAAAGACTCTTGTAAAACAAGAAAGGCACGGGGAGCATGAGAAAAACCCATTTCAGGTGATAGACTAGGGGCCCATTTTAATAAAATACTGTGGACAAGCACCCAAATTTTTTTTCTTTTTGACTTTCTGACACCACTGTACATTACAAATGCCAGCTCATAAGACTTTAAGTGGTCATTTTCATGTTGCTGCAGAGCTGCAAATCCCTCACGATCTGCTGTTATGCAAAGTGATAGCACATATATTCCACATTAACAATACAGAAATGGCAACCGCCGGAGCATTCTGACACATCGGTTTCAAAGCAGAGCACTAATTCACGGCGTTCAGCGTGTGTCAGCGCAGAAAATGAAGCAGGGCAGGTGTGCAGGATAAATTCAAGTGTACTTGTGAAGCCCATAGCGAAAAACCGCCTCAAATATGAAAACCAAACTAAAGCTGGTGGGTGGCAGTCACCGTTCTGTCACTCCTGCTTCCACCAAACAGACAGTAGACTTGTTGACACAGTGTATAAAGATGTTGACACGGTATTGACTCCTGTGAGCAAAAGCTGTGACAGGGTTGCCATTCTTACTCCACGCCCCGGCAAAAATATACACAAATAAACAACAAACACCCGTTCAGTCATTCGGTAAAGTGACACGAGTGATTGGCCACTCACGCTCTTCAGCTTTAGAGCAAATTATTTAGTGGCGTTTCTGTGCATGCGGATCAAAAGAGCGCCAGAAATTCCTTTGTGTTTTCCATCGCGTGTTATTTTCAAGGGAACAAAATGGTCTGTGTAGACTGCTCAGTGAGAGCGCTGTCTAAGATGAAAGATTTATGCATTTGCATGTGGCTCTGAACTAAGACATGACAAAAGTGCACTGCTGCTGTGCTGTGCTGAGCAGTGTGGGTGGACTCGGGATCCACTGCTGTGTTTCTCTCGCATCATTATTCTCTCCCGTTTTTTTTTTTTTTTTTTTTTGCCTCTCACTCTTCAGCTCTGTTACTCTGGCACAGTGGGGAGATCAACAAAGGAGGCTTACACTCCTTCGCTTTCAAACATACATTAGCAGTGGCACATACACAAGATAATGTGCGTGGTTCCAGTCTAAATGCAATAAGGGGCAGCGAGATATGCCTGAGCCACAACACAACAACCTTCGCTTGCCAGTAAAAGGGTTTGAGAATATAATAGCAAGACAGGAAGAGGCAGAGGAGATAGGGAAGGTAGAGATCTCTCTTTTTTTTTCGGCTTAGGTGAAATGAACCTTTCTTTGTCTGTGCCACACTGAGGTAAATGCTTTTTAGAAGCTGCAGATCCAGGAAAGTCAGCTCAAAACCCAGATGGTTATTGAGATTGGACAGCAGATTCCCAATCCCATACATGAATCTGCCCTTAGTTAAGGTCTCCTTGAGATTTTAGACTGGCTCGGGCAGTTGGATATATTCAGTTTCTTTAGTTCCACCTTAAAATCGGCGGGCTTCTCGCCTGCTGAAACTCTGCACTGCTGCCATAGCGACAGTGTTAGAGAAAGGCAGGCAGCTCTTTAGCCGTCAGATCGCTGACAAAGTTTGTTTTCACACATTCATGTATGGAACTGTAAAGAGTTATTCGCCCTGTTAAGCATGATCAATGATCAACAAACTTTTAATGGATCGATATCATTTTGCAACAACCATTTTTAATTTGTTAGAGAAGAATAATTATCGTGAAATTGAAGACCAAAACTAGAAAGGCAGTGTTGTCTGGTAGACAAAGCTGTGATACAAACCTCCATGGTCGTTCAAAAACTATTAAAACAAATAAAAAAAACACTCAATAGGATGACATGTTCCTTCATTATGATAAAAATGGCACTGTTGTTCATTTTGAACTAATAAGTTGTGCTGCTGAAAAACTCACAAGTACAGCAAAGGTGTATTGTTCCGCAGCTGAAAATAGTCCTAAGCAAAAGAACTCTCTGCTCCTGTTTGAGTGGGGGTGTGTGTGTGTGTATATATATATATATATATAAACACACACACATTCGTGACCCTTTCCTACAGCTTCACAGTACGTCTTTGGGTCCTCAGTAGGAGGGGATTGGCTTAGTTCAGCCACAGACGGTGGTAGGAAAGTCAGAAATGTTGGCAATAACAAAAATATAGATCATGTCGCCAATCTTGGTAGAGACTTCATAGCCTGGTTCTAGACCTATGACTCATCGCCCACATCTTCGATATTTCCAATACGTCTGTGATGCTGGTTGGAAGATAACCAAGCCAATCAGAGCTTTGTAGGCAGGATTACTAATGGGGAAGTCATCTTTCTGTGCCGGAGCCCGACAAGCAAATACGCCCATGAAAAAAAGTGGCTGACAAACACGGCAACATGCGGATGACATCAACGCAGATGTACGAGTTGGTGTAACTCAACTAAGGCAAATAACAACTCTTGAATATGCAAATGTACTTGACTGAAAAAAAAACTTCTATTCTGACTGATAATGAACTTCAAAGGGTGGATATGTATCGTGCTGAAGATTAGTCAGAAAAACATAACTCCAACTCTCAAACCAAAATCGGCTAACATGACAGAATAACAACACAAAATCAAATGGCAATTTAGTGCAATGTTGATATTTTAGATTGAAATTCAACTCAGCGTCTGCTGTACCTGTGTTAATGATTAATGCACTAGAGATGAGCCAGAAAAGCACCACGCTTTGATCTTTGTTTTGAACGTACACTCAGTTTGTGCTTCTTTAAATACTAAATGCATTGAATGACAAAAATGTTTTCCATCCGTCCATTTCCTGTCACCACTTATCAGGCTGGCACCGAGGTGAGAGGTGGAGTAATCCCTAAACCTTTCCCGGAGACATCGCAGGGCCATTTACACCTACAGCCAATTTAGTGTCACCAAATAACCCGTTAAGTGCGTGCCTTTGGACTGCGGGAGGAAGTCGGAGTAGTGTGAAATCTCATGTTGGAAATATACACTGAAATGAAGCAAAGAATAGAGAATACAATTAAATAAAACACCAGAGCAGTGTTTAGTACATCGCGTTAGTAGAATACATCTGTCTTGGTAAAGTACATTTTCTAACCCTAATAAAACCCACAAAAAGTGGAGTGTTATTTTAATACTTAAGAATATGACATTGAGCTGGGTCCCCCTCTAAAAGTAGGCCAATTTTGTGAGAAGATTCGCTGATTCCTTACTTTAAACAGCTGAATCGTATCTAGAACATTTTGTGAAGACACAAAGTACTTCTGAGGAGACTCTAATGATCACTGCCTGACACACGCGCCGGCACATTTGTAATGACAAAGGTTTCTCTTGTTTTAAATTCATCTCCCGTTTGGCTCTCATCCTCCTCCTCAGAGCAGTTGTCATTAATAGTTATTTTACATTAATTGTTAAGTTATCTTCCACATAATTTTCTGTACACGGATGCATAATGCAAAGGTTCAAGTACCAGCAGACCCATAATATATTACACTGACTTATATATTTAACAGATCCAGAAAATGTTTTGGTGCTTTGAGCTATGAACGAAATTGAATGTAAATTTGAAGTGTAGCAGGCCACAAGCAGCTGAATATGATGCATGAAATAGAGGAAGTCATATATATTTATTAACTATTTGCCTACTTTTATGGTCTGAGATGACTCATATACACGATTTTGTTTTTCTCCAAATTATGTCCTAAACCGACACTGAAGATTGGTGTGGACACAGCAGCTTTGAGGAAAATACTTGAGTAGTGGTAGGAACAATTCGACACTTTAGGAAATCCACTTATTTGCTCTCTTGCCGAGAGAGATTGACGCCACGGAGATGGCCCGTGTCACTTGTTCTGATGTTTGATGAGCTCAAATCTCCTCAGACTCAAAGCCTGTCATGGTCAGCTATATTTTGAGCTTAATGCCAACAGTAATGTGCTAAGGTTAGCTAAAATGTGCATGTTTTGGCCAATTGGATGTAAGTCTGCAAGTTTAAAGCAATTTTCTGAGAATTAGTTCAGAAGACTCCAAGCACTTTAATGGCTGTAGGGTAAATATTTACAGGCGGCCAGCAGACAGTTATCTTATCATAAAGACTGCAAACAGGGGTAAACACCTCACCTGGCTCTGTACAATGAATAAAAATCCACCTCTCGAACTAATTAATTAACCCTTTCCATCTTTCTTTGTTTAATCTGTATAAAAACTGAACTGTAAGAAAAACAACTGCCTGGCAACTGCCCCCAGCTACAGTAAGAAACACTGGAACACGTAACCCTCCGTATCGCGACAACTTATTTTCACACTTGGTTTTATTTTTATGAATTCAACAAAAGAGGTACGGTGTGTTTAGTGAGCTTTGTCAGTCAGAGTCAGGCTAAGTTAGAGTGGTGACAAATTTCTCATTTAACTCTTATTGAACTTTTTGTTCTCTTGTAAATGAATAAAATGTGGCGTCATTAATTTACCTTTATGTTTATAGATGGTTCATCCAAGGTTCATGAATGTTTATACAGTACATTGTTTTATTCTTGTAAATTGATCTGATCTACAGTTTATTCTGCTGTCTTGCCAGTATAGTAAATAATTTAATATCCTAACTAATTACACTCCTCGTATTCACACGTTCTGTAAGAGTCTGATGTGCAGACTTGTGTTGTTGTGTCACTCACCGTTGAAGCTGGTGTTGCGTATGTACTTCAGCAGAGTCTTTCCTTCGGCAGTCTCCATCTGTGGACAAATGCCAGGGTGATCGGCGCATAAGTCCCTCTGCATGTTGTGTAGAGCGTGGGCCATGGCGTACACGGCGTCAATCACAAACTGCACCTTCCCTTCCTGCTCGTATTTGGAGTCGATCCCGATGCGCTCCTGGCCTGAGGCAAGAAAAGCCAAATGCACCGTAAACTATGATATATTACATCCTCTCAAGGCTGCCTATCATCTCCTGCTTCATTTTTATTCCTGCCGTTTACCGTTTGTTGCTAGTTGGTTTATATTTTGTTGGAACTGCACCTAAAGGTACAATGTGGCGTGCGGAATAAGAAGACACATTTAATTCACAAGTGAAAAATATCAAGCTGAGCTGTGAGACAAAGTGTTTGTGACAAATACGGCAGGCTCTGATTGAATTACTGCAGTTTAATTCAAGGTAATAGGCTGAACCTCACTTGTCCCATCTACAAGGTGATGAAGATAGCCATGATCTTTAGTAACACACTCTTCTACAGTGGCTGTCTGATCTTTTATATCCTCCTCCCAGTGAACTGCCCTTTCACTGTGGGCTGCCGTAAAGGTTTTGCCTCACGCTGCTGATACACTGCTTGAATACATAATGCACAACCTCAGCTGTTTTTTTGTTTTCGCTAAAAATTGAATTGAATTAGCCATTTCACGATCCTGGCAGATAAAAGCTGCACTTCGAGAATAAATGACAATTATAACAACGAAAATACTACTATTATTATTAATAATAACAATAATCATCATCGTAATCATCATCATTACCATGATCGTCGTAATTTTAATATGCGAGCTCCCAGTAAACAAAGAAGCATCATCAAGGAAATAGCACATAATATTGAAAGACAATTTTCTCCTCGGTGAAAGCTGTTCATAGTTCACACGGAGAGCTCAGTGGAGGAGCAGATGATATTAATAAGAAACATATAAGAATGTGGGAGACTTGCATAAATTGAAAGAGGTCAGAAGCAATCTGTGCTGACATTTCAGCCCATTTCTCAGTTTACAGTTAACATACACTTGAGCCCACATGTAACCTTTTTGCTTTTTCAGAGCTCTCTGTATGGTGCTAAATGGACAGTCTTTGAATGCAAAAGCATAAGCGTAACGTTCGTACTTAATATTCAGAAACATCAGCTCGGCTGGAGGTGCGAAGAAGAGAGACGGGAAGAAAAAAACGACACTTTACAGAGTATTTGTGGGGCTCACCAAGTGGAAGAGCATCTCCCGACTCTGACACATGAACAAAGACGGCAAACAGGAGATCATAAAGGAAACAAATTCCCCTCTGCAAATAGTAATTTGTGTCACACTGCCATTACCGTCATCACGTATGCAAGCAGTACTAATACAGCAACCCACATCACAGGCATCATCCTTGTAGATAATAAATGTAGTGCCATGCCTGTCACAATGTTGGCAGGCAGAGTTTAGGTAATCACTGTTAGCAACGACACTATCATTAATGCTACCACAAAAAATGCATATAAAGAACGGGGGCATGAAGAGTATTTACTTAGCTTTCTGTCATATTCTCTTTACTTTCCAACCTAAATAAAGTGTACTCTGGCTCTGTGCGGTTAGTACACACGGCACGACTGTGCTGAGTTGTCAAGGTGACTGGGTTAAGGGGAATAGAGGGAATGTGGGATTTAAGAGTTACAGGACATTAGCCACAGTAGCAGACGGTCTGTAACTATAGTATGACTAAGACACGTGGTGCATTATTATTCTAATAATAAACTCTGCCTGTCCTGCACCCGCTGGGTAGAAACACCTGGTGTTAGACTTTCTGGCTGTGTCGCAGACAAGAGGGGTTGAATTAAAACTCCGACGGTCGATCTGCAGCCTCTAATGTGAACAAAAGGTCAAGTTCACGTCAGCCTGACATGAGAGGGCGAAAACATGCATCAACTTTTAGTGTAATACAGAAATGTTCCCACTTTGCTCATGTCAAAACTCGTGTACCTGTGCATTTACGGCTGGTATCCTCTCTCTTCGAGGCGCTGAGAAGCCTGCAGTCAAAGTTTTCCTCCCAGAACTCAGCAAACCACACGTTCCTGCGATTGTTCTCCAGGGTGAGTGCAGTAAAGTATTCATCAAACCCTGCAGATAGCGGAAAGAGGAGAATGGCTCAGTTCCGGACCAATTATTAACCAATTGAAACCTGCAGGAAATGAAGCGAAACTTGTGCAGTAGCGGTGGTGGTGGTGGTGGTGGTGGTGGTGGTGGTGTTGGTGCGGTGGCCGCTAGGTGTTGGAAACACACCAGCAAGCACTACTTCATCAAAATTTGACCACGGTGGTTCCTCTTCCTCTCAAGCCCCATGGAACTTTAATAATTTCTTTCATCTAGGAAATTACATTAATTAAAAAACAGGATGCATAATAAATAACGAAGGGATCGTAAGTGGTGCCGCAACCCGGTGCCTCGGGCTGCCAGCTCCTGTTGGTGCCAAGCAGATTTTCTGTACACTTCATAAAATCCATAACAATACAGATGATTGATGGCATGATGTATTAGCTTAATGCTAATTTCGACATGGCTTTGTTGCCTGTATGAGGCATTAGCTGGAGGAGATATAACGTGCTGTGACAAAGGAAAAAAGAAAGCATGTATGCTGAAATTAGTTCCCTTGTTTTTGCAACTGTACCACCCAATGTGGGTCAGGAACCTGAGCTGGGACACCAAGATTCATGGTGCAGTATTTTCTTTCTTACCTGCTTGTTACAGAAACATAATTTTCTGTCTCGAGAACGATCTGAATTTTTCACATTTTAAAGTCTCTGTCTGTCTCCACACTCTGTTATCTAGTCATATCAGCTGAGTCATGAGTCGAGGTGATAAGGGCTAATCAGAGCTGAATGACTCAGCTGCTTTTCTTTTCAAAAGACCATCAATGATGCATGGTGGATTAATAATATTCCCGCTGTCTCCTGAGTGTACATTTGTCCTGGCTAGACCTTCCCTAATTAAGGAAAGCTTCATAAAACTCTTTCAAATTTCCCCGATTGTAATGACGAGTGGTTATTAGGATTGTGACACTGGACAGAACTTAAAATAGATAAGCACTTGCAGAGAATACTCTATTTCTGGGGTGAATTTCTACATGTTCTTCCCAGCAAATGCAGCAGCATAATTCCCTCGTTTGCCTCCCTTTTTTGTGGGTGGATTTATTTAAGCTATAGTTTTCAAGAGAAATCCATCCTAAGTACTTAGAAACAATTGATACAGTGTTTCTTTTGGAGTGCAATGAGAGATATTGTGTAAAATGGTAAAAAAAACGTCAACGCTTAATACTAAAAATGCAATTAAAGCCTTGACATTTGGTATTCCTTTCAACAATGATAAAGCATATACTGTAAGTACAACCACACACATATCAGTCGTGACTGCTAAAGGTTACACAGTCAGTACATTCCTTGGTTTCAATATCTAATAAAACTTTCTGCAGAGTAGCCAATTTGTCCAAACTGACTTTAGTTTGGTCATATACAACCCACGGCCAAATACAACAACAAGGTCATATTGTTCTCTGAGGATTGTTGAAAGTCGTTCTGAGAAAATGTTGAAAGTTGACAACTGAAGTAGAAATTTACGAGGAAGGTAGAAAAAAACCCCCCAAAAAACGTGGGTACATAAAAAAAAGGTCAATGAGAATATGTCACCACAAAATATCTCTTTAAATGCACTGAATGTCACAGATATCTGTTATTTTAAAGATGTTATTTTCAAGGGTGCCAACTTTCTTTGGGCTTTTGTGCTTTATCCGAAAAGTGCACGCAGCCAGTTTGAGCCAGCCGAGGACGCATGGAAGCACTTTTTGTTCTTAAAGCTGCTCTTAACATTTTTTCACATTAACAATGGATGAAGTTATTATGCTTGAGGTGAAGGGGTGTTGCACTCACAGAGAATTATCATCCAACGTTGGCAGTTCCTCTTTAGCTCTATGGAGCTTTTTTATCATCTTTTAGCTCATTGTTTTGGTTTTCGTGGCTTGCAACTTTAGATTTACTCTCACTGCACTCATCAGTGCTGTTTCCAGCTGCAGCAGGCAGCTTTTTAACAAGCTTTGATAACCCCAGTGCACCTTTCCTATCCGGCAGCTACATCTAACGATATTTATTCACATACTGTATGTTTCCGCTGACACCAGAGCTACAAAGGAGAGTGAATATTCATCAAACATTTGCCAGGTGGTCAGAATTAAGACTGTAAATGGATGCTAATATAACAGGCAACTGCTTGCTAACACATTCAAAATATCAGGTTTGTAAAGTGACTAGGGGAATTGTCGGGCCTCCGGTATTGCTTGACAGCTGCTTATCCAAGCAATCTCACACTCACTTCCTTGGGTCCTCAGCAATACACCCAGCAAGTGTAAAACCGATGAACAGTTAGTGAGAAAACTAAAAGGACCTACATAGATACATGAATACAGACAGGCAGACAGGCAGACAGACAGGCAGACAGACAGGTCCATTGTATTTTTGCGTTCACAGCTTGTTGGACTGCCCCCAAGCAGCCAAGACAAACATAAATAAGTGACTGCATATTTAAAGCAGCTGTAATCAATATTTTTTATATTAACAATGGATCGCATGCCTACTTGACCAAAACCACAGCTAAAAGGAGAGTTATTATTGGACATGACAGCAAATGAATGCTAATGCTTCTCCATAACTGTTGGATGTTTAAATAGGCAATTATCTGCTAACAAGTCTGTCATATCAACTTAAAACAAGTGTTGCTGCATGTCATCCCCTCTCTCAACCTCCTTCATGTCTCTCTAAAGCTGTTGCTACCTGATTGATCTAATTAAAGGAAACAATAATTGTAGATATTATCTGTTTTAATTGTTTCTTTCACTCCGTAGATAATAAAAAAAAACACATAAGGCAGCTACTCCCGACAAAAAAGAACAGCACAACAACAATACAGTAATACAGCACGCGGTGAAGCGTGCAGTGTGTGCATCGGTGTGTGTGTGTGTGTGTGTACCTTCGATGGAGGAGCGTTTGGGCAGTATAGTGACTGCTCCCACTGCTACATCTTCAAGCTGGTGAATCGGGCTGCTCTTGGCCCCCCAGCTGTCAGATCCAATCCACAGGAAATGGCCCACCTGATTGGCCCTCTTGGTGGCATTGAGAACTCCCCTGCAAGGACATTTGTGTGTGAATTAAGAGAGAGCGCACAGGAGGTGTGTGCGCAGTCTGATATCTATTACACAAAGTCAAAGGAGTTGTTTGGACAGCACAGTCATGTTGTGTACGGTTTACCTCATTAAAAGGTGAGAGGAGGAGAAACTAATTTTGTCCTGTTGCGTCACGTTGAGAAAAAGATGCTGCTTTTATATTGTATTTAAAGACAGCAAACGGGGTTACAATCGTTTATCTCCCTGTCATCTTCTCTTTTCTTTTACATTTCACTTATTCATCCACTTCTAGATTCTAAATTCTTACAGGTGCTAAATGTGTGTCTGTGTTTCTTAACAACATTTCCCATAGGCCATTGTAAATGAAACAATATCTCTATTGCTTTGTTGTGATCTGTATTCCCATTTCTCCTCCGAGGTGTGCTCCTGTTTGTGTTGACGGAGGTATGTTTGTGTTGCACGCATGGTAAATCCGTGCTTCTAGCCTGTCTTCAGGGGCTGCTACTCGAGAGATTAAAGACCTCAACGTGGCAAGCTATCAACACGCCCGAGCAACATGGATGAAGCCAGAATGTGCGGCGCTCCTCACCGTATGTCTTCTTCACTGGCAAAGATGATGACTGCCCGCGAGTGCTGCGTCTCCAGCAGCTGTTGGATGGCTTTGTCATAATCCTCCAGCTTGGGGTTGTGGGGAATTTTCAAAGACTGGGCGACGCAGATTCCACCTTTTTAAATGGGGAAGGAGTAAGAAATGATAAGGCCTCTGGGAAGATCTCAGCCATTCATTCAATCTCAAACAAAGATGTATACACAAACAAAAGCCTGGGGTCATAGAAGCTGCTTTTTTTTCTTGTTTCATATGGAAATAGGAAAACATCTGAGCACAATAGTGATATTTTGATGATGCTGTCATGCTTGCTATAGAGTCTAAATGATAGTCTTACAGTGTATACATTTACATTTTGGCAACGATCCGAAGACCACAGAAGCATGAAATACAACACTCAAACTGCAGCTTCCAATTCAGAGCAGCAGAATTGTTTCACAGAGACGATGTTGGGAACAAATTCAATGGTCTGCTTGCAGCAGGAACACAAAGCTACAAATTTCATATTATGGATTTAGGTAAATCCAACAATTTGCCATTGACTTTCCATTTAAAGTCATTGGCAATCATCAACATCACTCGTTGGACCCTGAACCAATCAGACAGCACAGCCTGCAATAACAACCAAAGAGAATATTAATACCAACAATAAATCATCTTCAGACAGGTCACCACTAATGAGTTTGTACGGGATGAAGGATCCTGATTGCCAGATATCTGGCATAGTACATCTGTGTATCTGGCTTTCAGTAGTTTGCTAGATATTGTTATCTTCAGTGTTGTATTCAACAGCTCATTATCAGCTAGAGTAGCAAAATTATATCTTTCATGAAGAGTTTTGCTTCACTCTGGTGTGGTAATTATGGTGGTGTGGAGGACATGCTAACCTTTGACGAGCTTTAGATAAACAGATATGATCACCTGAGCGATAGAACATCTAAACTACTGTAGGCCTGTGTCCTGAACAGCAGCAGCAAAGCTCTACCCAAACCAATTAAAATATCTCCCGCTCAAGCTTTTTAATAGCCTACCCAATAACCTTTCAGCTTCAGTTTCCCTAAGTAGACAGAGGAATGGAAGGAATCTCCTAATTGCCAGTCTCCTCAGGCTCATTACTTTGATATAAACAGCTTTTAGTTGGCAGATCACACATCTCCAGTCACGGTTTCGCTGTGGCATTTCAAAAGGCAGAAGATAGTAAAATGACAACTGCTGAACCTCCTCTTAACTATCCATTTTCCGAGTATCAGCAGACAGGATTAGGAATGTTTCTCGATGTGAGAAAACATCCTGGATGTGCCAAAAGACCTCTGGGATGGCTGCAGTTATCCTCCTTAAGTGGACTAAACATAAAAATGGGGATCCCATGAATGGCCTAGCTGTTGCTTAAGGGTTTGTGGTATCCTGTTAAAATTGAAACATGCTTGGTGTCATCTGTGCAGAGCAGCCACCACTGTAGGTCTCTTAAGGGACGACACTAAAGCTCTGTTTCAGCACAGAGATTTCAGCCAGGAGGCCTACCGTACGACACACTTCGAGGGTCTCTTTCTGAGGAAACTCGAGAAATACATAACAGATTCAGACATATTAGCGGCACCTTTCAGTTCCAGGTATCACACACATTAATTCCAGAGAGGGCAAAAAAAAAAAAAAAAAAGAAAGAAGAAAATCTCTTTCTGCTGAGAATTGAAGTCTCATGAAAATGCATTAACTCCATTATGAAAAAAAAAAAAAACCTGCGGGCTTGTGTGAAGAGTTATAATGGTATAACAGTCTTGAACAGAGATGTATTATAGGTTACAACAGTCAATAATACAGACAGAGACCACAGGAGCCACTGATGAAGATAAGAAGCATTTGGAACAGGTCCCATCTTTAGAGACAGAGAGAGAGAGAGAACCAAAGCTTTAACGTGCTGTGGGTTTAACACTGCCATGCAGGCTGCAGACCGGCGGCTAAATTATTGAATGGCTGCAGAGTATCTCATCTGTCAGTCAGTCAGTCAGTCAGGTGGTCAGTCAGTCAGTCAGTCAGTTAGTCAGGGATGATGGAAAAGTATTGTATCTGTACTTCCAGACTACTGTGCTGTGGGCTGGACCGCCTTCACCTGTCATTGGAAAGCATTGCGCGGCCTTGAAAGAGTCTTCGACTCAAACAGTGGGTTTAAAGAGGAGCCGCATGTCTGCCTCGGCTGAGGATGTGTGATGTGAGAAGGATGAATGTCAGGCTCTGAGAGAAGAGAGTGTTTTACTCCATCTCGTTGAAGTCTTATCCAAGAAATAGGATCATATAGTAACACCATTCTGGCTGCCACTTAAAGCACCATTATACAAAGTACTTCATCAGAACTGCCTGTCAGATGGTCGAAAAGCTTTCGACACGTCCTCCTTTACTTTCAGGCAGACGGCAATTTTTGTGTGAACAGCCGAGTGCAACGCTATGGATGTCTTCAAGGAGGGGATGTCTGAAAATGTGCAGCGTTGAGCTTGTATTTAAACAATTCTGAACAGCTATGAACAATTTTTGCTTTCTGATGTGGTCAAACATACGAACTCGCCGCCTACCAGTCGTCTGGGATTTCTAAATGCAGGCAAGCTTCTTGGACGGCAGCACTGAGGATGGCTGCTAACAAACCTAGACGACGCCTTACATTTTCTCAAGGACATAACCTGACTGGAAATGATTATCTCTGCAGTTGGCACATGATTTCTGCACATCATCAAGTCTTTGGA
Source organism: Nibea albiflora (assembly GCA_014281875.1). Taxonomy (NCBI): domain Eukaryota; kingdom Metazoa; phylum Chordata; class Actinopteri; family Sciaenidae; genus Nibea; species Nibea albiflora. Next base: position 8,582,376 of record CM024793.1, read on the forward strand.
TTGGTTCTGCAATGCAGACTTTGTTGAAAAAAATAAAATCTTTAATCGTTTGAAAATGTAAAATTTCTGCTTACGCAAGAATACGTGCTGCGTGTGACAGTGAAGGTTTGAGCTGAACTTTATTAATTTACCTCTGATCCCACAACATAATATAAAAACTATATGCACCATGAACCCATACCCCCTGCTCCACATTTGATTAATATATCAAAGACAGCTTAATGATCGTGATGGCCAAATTCATCAGGCTCTTGGAAGTTCTCTGCTTATCTGTCTGAGTGCCATAGGTCATGCACTGCATTAACTGCTTCAATTATTCATCCTCAATGCCCTCGGTTTTGAAAATGCACTCCAGGGCGAGGAATCCAGCATCGCCATTTTGCTTAGTGAAATACAAATCCCTTTAAATTAGAGGCTCTTGATGGATTCGACCCCCCCGCCCGCCAGCTCACCACCCTCCAAACCTAAACCTCCCGGGGATCCATAATGCTGCAATTATATTTATCACCTCGACAGTCACAAGGCAGACTTGCTCCCTCCAGAGTCTCCCCGCCTGAATACGTGGGAGTACATCAAAATGGGCACAGCTGACATTCATATTCTACATCTGTGTGCCCTTCCATACCCGGTGTGTCTTTGCACTGGGACTTGGCAATGTCGAAGGGTCACGCACAAGTACCGTGGTCTATTTTATGGTGTTTGCAGATGTGTCAGACCCCCCCACACACCCCCTTAGTCCGCTACCGCTGCTAAATATGAGTGCTATATTTCACTGGTAGATTTTTTTTCCCCCTCCCTCAGCATCAGAGTAGATCTAAGAACGAATCGTGCTGGCAACTTGCTGCAATCAATTCCACAGTGATACGTTGTGGGTGGTTTTCCTCAAATGCGAGTCTTTTTTATCAGATGGGAAAACTGAACTCCATCGTTCTGGCCTGAGTCCAGACAGACACAGAAAAATACAAACAAGATTAATCTCTGCCAGTTTCACCTGGAGCCAGGATGAAGGCGCACAATGGAACCGTGCCTAAACTGGGGAGAGAAAGCAAAGCAAGAAAAAAACAAAACAAAACAGAAAAAACAGCAGAGATCAATAGGCTGACCATCACTCTAGTCTCAGCTAGGGGTAATGGGCAGCCATATTGCATTAGTCCGCTAGATGGTTCTCCTTGAAGTGGTGAAGCGAGAATTCTACTAATGCATCTGACATTTCACTGCAACCAAACAGGGCAGCCACAAAAAAAAAAAAAAAAAATGTCTCAAGGCCTAAAGCATCGATGCTGCAACATCCACCCAACTATGTTGTTGTTCTGGAGTTTAGCAGTCCTTAAAAAATGATGTGCGTTTAATACACCTACCCAGTCTGTTTCAGATATGCTCAGTTTCCATATTTGCTAAGATGTTTTCCATTCAATCCATTTCCGGCAGTCCTGGTGCAGAACCGATGCCTTTGAATGAATTCTGTGAATGTGCAGTCATGCTATTACGTAATTAATGTGTTTATTAAAGATCCCATTGCCACTGGAGGCTTTCCTTTAGATGAAATAAGTCCCATTTGTGTATGAATACAAAATGCTGCAAAGTGGCTGCAGCTCAGAAGCAACAAGATGAGTCAACAACAACAATAGCTTATAAATTGTGTAGCTGTTCAAGAGTCATAATAATATCAGCTTGTTTACTGCTCTTGCATAAGAAAAAAAAAAACAAACTCTGTGGGGAATGCATCTGAGAGAACTAGCTAGAAGAAACTGTGTTTGTCATGGGATATATGATGAAATAAAACATCCAAAATAAACCTTAAATCAGGACATTTTGTTATTCGTCCCCACACAGGCTACTTTCTCTTTCTGTCACTGGAAATTACACAGCCACAAACAGCATCTTAAAGTTTTAATGAGTGATCACACTGGACACGAATGCACACAGATAAAATATTCATGCACACTGGACTTCTGATCGGTGCCTGTGGGATATCATTACCTTTCCTCATTTTAGAGGTTTCCGCACATTAGTCTATTAGAAGAGACAGAGATCACTCCCTGCAGATTCACAGGAAATGGATCCACAGAGGGTGAGGTGAGAGGCAGCAAAATACTCGCTTGTGTTGTTTTGAGTTGCACGGATGTGCTATCACGGATCAAGAGAGTCATTTTTACAGTCTAGGTAAGATTCCTCTTAAAGTGATTCTCCCACAAAGATGAAAAAGGGATTGGAGTTCTGAACACGCAGCTATTGCCACCTTTCGAATTCATGGTCAGTCAGTTCAAAGTGACTGTATTCTATTATAAAAAGGTATCCTTGTCCTGATCTTGCAGAAATACTGCAGCAGCAACTGTGAAAGTCTCTACAGCAGAGCTCTAAAGCACAGCACATCATTTGACAAAGATAGCTGACCCGTTGTACTGTATAGCAACTGAGTGTTTCCTGGCGACAGCAGCAGTGACTGCTGATTCACATGTTTAACCGCATGCCAGCAACAGCATCAATGTGGAAAAAGCAGGTGAGTCAAGCATGTGCACAATTCTCGGCCCAGTTACAAGGCAAAACCACAACACCTTGTCTCAGTGCAGATTTCTCTTCTAAGTACTCCTCGAGATCCTCGTGCCGAAACCCCAAATGTAAACTTAACAAGGTAGACTGAAAACGGATCATTTCCACTTCAAACAATCACCATTAATGTTGCATTACAGGACCCAACAAACAAGATGGATTCTAATAGCTTGTTTTCCAGATCATTCAGCGGTTCATCTCTCTCTGTTTAATCATATGGTTTCTGAGGGAAATGCCTAGAGACGTTCACCAGAGTAGTCTGAAAAGACTAAATATTTAAAACCCTGCAGCTTCACACGCACAACCAGACCACGGTGATTTGAACTGACCGATCACAAAGCTGACTGACCGCCCTTATCAGCCCTGCACTCTCACTAGCACGGATGAAAAAATGAGGATGAGAGAAACAGAAAAGGCAGAGTGTAAAACAAAACCCATGTCTCCCCAATGACCACTTGCCAGAGCGTTTTCTCTTCTCTCTAGCTGGCTAGCAGAGGAGAACACATTACATATTTTCAGACCGTTCCTCCTCTGAATGTGCAAGAGGCAAAAAGGTGAAATGGTTACATTTAAAAAACACTGCCACGGGTACAGACCATCTTCATTACTATGACGTGGCCTCCACTCTACAAGCTGCTTCTCTACATTTCCAGTAACACTCCACAACTCACTGGGGGACTGAAGCAGAAGTTGCCAAACAGATCAATAATTCATCCACCCAAAACAGATTTTTACTATGAATTGCAAATGCAAAAATGATCTTCCTCTGGTGGAAAAAAGCATGTTTAAATCATAGAAACAAACTTAAGAAGATTAGTCTGTATTTATTTACCTGCTTCTTTGGAGAGTTGCGTGAAGGCCTCAACTCCCTTCTCTCCATAGCTCCCCTCTGAAGCGATGGTGGAGACGTAAGTCCAACCCAGGGCTCGGATAATGTCGACCATGGCCTGGGCCTGGAAGGAGTCTGGAGGAACCACCCGTGAGAAGAAGTCATAGCGCCTGTCGTCACTCAACTCCGGGGCTGTTGATGCGTAGCTAATCTGTGGGATCTTGAAGAGAAGAAGTGGGGTTGTTTACTTCATGTGTTGATGCTATTCCAGTGCAGATCACAGGTGGTTTCTATGGTAACTGCTCTGAATGTGCAGATGTGTCCTAAATCCCTCCCTATATAATATTACTAAGACACTATGTTTCTGCACAACACGCCCCCAGTTTGGAGCCCGCAATGGAATGGAAAAGTGGTGTCCATGACATTTATGCTACATCTAGTGACCCCACAATGCACTTGCATCAGCGCTTTACAGGGTCAACTGCATTTCGAGCTGAGGCATCTGGCAGTGAAGTTGGAGATTGCTGATTGCCCGCCCCCCCCCATTTCACACATGCAGGAGAAAGCATGCTGACCATGAAACACGTGAAATACACAAAAGACTCCATCTAGAGCCAGACTGTTCTTATCTGTTCTATAGAAAAATGGCAGACTCTGTGGAAGAGGACCTGCTCTCTTTGTGGATATAAAAGGTTCATTCTAATGTAACAAAAGCACAATGCTTCCTATTTCCAGGTGATTATATACTAATGAAAACATAGATATGAAGATTACATTCCATTTCTGACAATAGGTGCCTCTAAAGCTTACACACTGGACGTTTAAGGGAAAAGACATTTTGGGAAATAAGCTTATTCGACCCCCTTTTAAACCGTTTAAATTGTGTTTTTTAACTTAAATAAGGCACCAAGTGTTAATTAATAGCTCGAGAGGTGCTACCAGGCAGATTCTTTCACCTTTGGGCAGAACAGGGCGAGCTGTCCCTCATGTTTCTTAAATATGTGTGAAGCTAAGCTAACTTGCTAGCTGCAGGAAACAACTTCATATTGAACACACAGACATGAGAGTGATATGGATCTAACTATTTTATATTTCCACAATATCAAACTACGAACGACATTTGTCCCATTAATTAATAAACTGAAAGTCTGTCTGAAAACATAAGCAGGCGCTTCGCGTCACTGGTTTCTCTTGCTGCTCGACTTTTCTCCATATATTTCATGTCACCTTGTCGCTTGATCATCTAAGAATATATTCATATTGTGTATTACAATATTTTACATGCCCTATCTGTTATCTGAGCAACCTGCTGTGCTGTCACTTCCTTGTCCCAACATATCATTGAAGACTTATGGCAGAAATGTCTTTGCAGCACTTTCTACGAACTACTGTAGCAGCAGAGCCTTGTGAGCGCTCTCTCCTGATGAGAGAAGAGCCTGTCTTCATCACCCTACAGCATATCCAAATATAAAACCTAAAGAATTCAGTGTATGTGCTACTTTCCTCTCTTCTATTTCTGCCTGTATTTGACCTGGGCTAACAGCAAAGGTAAACTAACACAGTACATGAAACAGGCTCTTACATATAGTCCCCATCTATATACATTACAGCTATACAACAAACTTTTGACCTGACGATCCTTTTGTAACTCGAGGTCCTACAAGCCTTTCTGCAGCTTTTCAGCTGCATATAACAATCTCCCAAAGCTTTCTAGTCAAACACGGGGTCATAATGTGACAGGTTTCATACGTACTGTGAGTCGCATGATAGGTAGTAAGTAACTACTGTCTCCAAGGTCAAGAATGATCTTTCACGCTCACTTGATTCATATAGTGTGTCAAGATTTTGTGAATGGAGGTTCCATATGTTAACGAATACTTGTATAATATGCCCCCCCCCCCCTTAAAGGAAGCAGCTTAATCGCACTTAATTACCACTATCAACTACCAACTGACACATGCCATCATCTGAACAGCAGATAACTTAGAGCATCTCATAGACAACAGGCTTTATCAATCAAGCTCTTTAGAAAAATGCAACATCGTCACTTTCCCTAATGTTCAGGAAACTCCTTAATAGCCTGCAGATGTTCTTTGTAACCTCAAACACCTCTTTAAATAGCTCAGGTTCTTCAGCCAAGCGTTGCGGTATTGCGGTATTCCGGGATGGAGATGTCAATCTCTGTTTCCGTCTGTCTAGTTTTCTTGTAGCGCCACCACAGGGTTGACATTTGTGGTTTTGAGTGAAATGATTCAACAACTGTTGGATGGATTGCCATGAAATCTGGTACACACATTCAGGGGGTCTGAATGGAGAAATGTGAAGAGATCTAGTGTTGGATTGTTCACAGTTCAACCCGTTCAAGTCTTAAACGTCTCATCAGGAACTGTGTTTGAGGTTTTGTAACTGCAATCACAACCGGTTGCCCGCCGGGGATCAAAATGGCTTCCTCCCATTAGATAGGGGGATGCACGAGCAGGGGCAGACATCATTTTCTCTTGAACCCTGTGTTGTACCTCATCACACAGTCTAATCTAAGCACTGCATGAATGCCATCCATTTCTGTTAGAGTGATCAAAAGGAGCTGGACACTGGGGAAACACAGGAATGAGGACACAGCAGCTCACTGATGGGATTGCTTCATCTCACAGAGTGTGAGTTATAGCTTTGACCCACAACTCAAACGGAGTCAACCGCACAAAGCTGACAAATTGAGGAGCAGAGGAGGAGGTCAAGCTCGAGATGACTCAATATGTTTCAAGTCACCAACAAAAAAAATAAATAAATACAAAAAAATACCAACTACAGTGTAATATAATCAGTAAACACAAAATCTGTGATGCAAATACAGAAATTCACAGGTGGGTATGGGGCTGCGGTGTCACAAGTTAAATCGTTTGCCTAAAATGAGTTTACCGGGTCAAAGATGGAATATGGAAAAGTAATGGAAAAGCAACAGTGATTTGCATTTAAAAAGACTCTTCTTTCCAAAGAGTGAAGCATTTATTTAGAACATTTCTTAGAGGATGTATCTTAAGAGCTGCCGTAGTAATACCACGGAGTCAAAAGGTGTTATAGGTGTGTTGAATCACGTCTTATCTTCGCCCCAGCTGGGACAGAAAGCTGCTTGAACATTTGTCTCTCTGGAGCTTTTTTGCTGCAGGGGAACCATTTAAGACGGCAATGTCTTTTCACTTTGTCCCAGACTTTGTACCCCGTTGATATAATTTCTCCACTCCTTATTCCCCAGGAATCTACACCTCCTTGCAGTACAAACATTAATGTTTTCAGCTTGCGCTTTTTTAATTACCACTTTGACCTCCGGGTAACAAAAGTGCTAAATCTTGATGGAGAAAATGCCGAGGTGTGAGGATTAAACCAGCAGGAATTACGATACAAGGAGATGCTGACTAACGAATACAGATTAGAATCTAACACCTTTGTATTTTTCTATCTGGTAGCCGATAGGCTACAAATTAAGTGAAATAAAATAAATAAGTAAATTGAAATCTCCTGAACTTCATTATGTCTTTCTCAGTAAATTACCAGCGACAGCGTTCGGCTTCTTCTCTTGAGTCACGGTTACGCGCTTTATTCCCAGAATAGCTTTTGCAACTAATTGCAACAGATTTCTGTGGCGAAGTTGATAAAGCGGAGATAATAAGGTGGGGAGAATGGATATATTATCAACTTTTTTGTATCACTTGCAAATAATTAGTTTGGAATGAGTACAGGATTATTTTCCCTAATCTTTCATGAGGAATGTTCCAGCTTCACGGGTGCACTTGATACTGTTACTGCGATTTTTATTTCATCAAGACACTTAAAATCGATAACGTGAAATATGGCATCACCCATTACACATCGGCCTCGGCTCCGGTTGCGGCAAGGTGAAAGGATGACGGGGATGCCTGTAAGCAGCCTGCATCGACAACGACTACACTGACCATGAGCCGATCATGAGCGACTGAATTCAGGCCAAGAAAGAATGATTAACGATGCCCCCTTTCAGTATCACAATTACCCAAAGCTGATGTCTGGCACCTGTCATCTGCAGTATAGATCAAAGTTAGGATTGCTGAGGGTAATCGCCTGGCTTGCTTTTGAATGTATCTGGGCTGACAGGATCGATGGAAGGAAAACACAGAGGTCTGTTATAGGGGACACTGTTTTATTGATTTACCACCAGAAAGTGCTGCGGCCGCCCTGACTAAAAATCTGTTGCTGAAGTCTAAAGAAGGTGAAGAGGGAAAAAAAAAGTGGGAGATGGTAGGTGGGGGTAGGGTGGTAATCTGCCTATTGACATTAAATGAGAATTTCAACCTGGGTGTTTAAGAGGAGAGGTGACTAAGTGAGGTTGTGTAAAGGTTAGACACATTCACAGTAAGTGGGAATGCCAGGTGAAGTTAATTAGAGTGCCTTGGCCTTTCTGTTGCGTTTTCACATACAGCGGCCCACCAGCACCATGGGCAGCTCTAAAGAAAGGTGAGAGACTGTAATGTCGGTGCTTTAACCGTCCTGCTCCGCTAATGCGAAGGTGATGATTCCGAGTAGCTGGGAGCAATAAAGCTAGCCGTGCTGCTATTCCTCTAGATCTTTTTTTTCTCTCATTTGCTCCGTCCAAAGAAGAAATGTTATTTGAAGAAAAATAGGCAGCATATGGCGCACCACGATTCTCAGTTGGGGTAATGGCAACGATCTATCCTTGCCATCTGAGAGGAGGAAAATCTGCAGACATGACAAGGCAGGCTGTCTCCACAGAAAACAGAGGGGGGATGACAGTCCATGGGTTTTTAAACAAAAACTTCGACAAAAAACAAAGGCTATCTTTCAAACACAGAGCATTTCCCCACCACAAAAGGCGGCGCAGAGTAGACATCATCAGTGTCAGAAATTAGGCACAGAAAACGAGAGGGATGTCCAGACTGGGTTTGGTGTCCATTAATCCAAAAGCAACGCTCCAAAACAGAGCCGCAAATGAACTGTGAGTGGCAGAGCTGAAATGTTTCCCATGAATGGCTGTAACTGGAGCGAGGGCGGCCAGGCAGTTTCTGTTGCAGGAATCCCAGGGCCTCTATTTGCTGCATGATTAGCTTCTAAGTATATCTTGACATCAGTCAGCTCCACTCGGCGGTTTGCAACAATCTCCACGGTGACGGCGGAAATGACAGCGGGTTCTGACAGACCCGGCTCTAACCCCATGCTGTCTGTGGACGGACGCCAGCGAACAGATTGTCCTCGTGACACCGTGCACAATGACATGCACTCACAAACTCTAAATATGATCCATTTTGAAAGCAATTCAAAAAGCACACACCCCACCCATAATGGAATAAATATTTGTTCACAAAAAAAAAAAAAAAAAAAAATCCCTAGTCAGAAGATTTATTTGTAGCTCCACTGCCCGGCGCTGTAAACCAGCAACGGTCGATATCCTATAAACAAAATAATACAGTACGATAAACGGGCCTATAAAGATATTGAGCAGTTATCAAGTTTTACATCTTTCCTGGTAAATCAAGGCTCAGCAGCTCTGCGACAATGGGGGCACCAGACAGTCGTTGGTTTGTATTCAGACAGCAGTGCCATTTTTTTTTTTTAGCAGGGCAGAGGTAATGACTGTGTCCATACATGTAACCTCGGGCTGGGCTTTGGTAATCTCTCTTTACCAGAGCGCCGCACTGCCAGCACAGCCTACGAGGCAGGGAAGGAAGGGCGGAGGAAACCGACAGCTTTCCCTCCCTTCTCTCTGTCACTCTCTCCCCCTCTCTCTCCTGCCCATCTGTGTCTCTCACTCAAACTCTCCTTTTTGTGAGGGCTGTTGTTTCCTCCGCCGTGCCCTCACACAACCTGTGACTTTCAGCCTCGTTCCGTTGTCCTCCGCCCCTCGGTGCGTCCCCGTCCCCGTCGGAGGGAGAGACAGGTGGGTCTCATCTTCCTCGTGTGTCTCTCCCTCCCTCCCTGTCATCCGTCTGCGTGCAGACACACCCACACAGATGATCAGCAGACACTTCCTGCCCAGAGAGGTCCTCAGGCTGCCAATTTCCCCCCAAGTCGAGACAATCTGCCCTCAGTCCCTTGCTCACACGCCACCTAAATTTTTCCGTGCTCTCTCTGTTTTTTCTCTGTTTCTCCCCTTATTTTATATTTAAACCCTCACTCCTGAAAAATACACGAAAAGGTACGACTAATTTGCATTAGCAAATACATTTTGTCAGAAACGTAATGCCAGGGGGAAGTTTTTTTTTAATAAACGCTGCATCTGCAAACTGTTCGCTGCCACTGCCAAATTAGATCTGTAGGTTTAGTGTCTGTCACACATCCCACCAACTCTTAGTTTGTTTTAACTCCCCTGTCGTTTCAGATCCTGCCTCTCCCTGGCTGTGCAATAAACTCATTCCACTCAGTGCCAAACACCATTTTCACTTTCACTTACGTATTGTGCATTTTTGTCAAGCTCTCCGGCATTTTCTAGTTCTGTTTTGCCTGAGCTGCCGTTCTGACCCTGTTTGCCCATCCCTGGACCTTAGACATTCTTCCTGTCCCCTTGTTGGACTTTTTTCCCTGTGTGACAGATCTCCAGGTTATGACCCTGTATTCAGATACATAAACTGAACTTTCTTTGCTACTCGGGCTGTCTCATTTTCATGCTGTTGGGTTTTTTTTACCTGCCAGTAGCAGTGAGAATTACAGTGTCAGTGTATTTTATTGATTTTCCCTACAATATCTGCTTGTGGCAACTAAAGCAACATTACTACTTTTATGGTCATGATTCACAAACTGAAAGCATTTGGTTAAACTGCCGTTAATTGATTTTTATGGCCACACAGGGAGAGCACAACAACCTATAAACACATCATATCCTCATATTGATATGGCGAGCAACAGTGAAGTTGAAGTTGAAGTTGTGTTTCCGGTTTCCGGAATTTAAGTCCAAAATTCACCAACTTTTATCTCCATTTTGGTCCCCACCATTTCATTATTATCTGGCTCTTTAGCTGCTTTAGAAGCATGAAATTCTTTCACCGTCTTTCAGCTGTTTAAGCTTAAATATGAGGGATGCAGGCTGTGTGCAACTATTCACCCCAACGTCCTCCCTCAGACGTGTCGGTGTTATATGTGTACTAGTGAATATAACCCAGACAGGATTCTGTTTCTTTCATTTTGTATTTGGCAAATAAAATTAGACACTAATAGATGTTTATATGAGATACTTCTGTTTATTTCCCTCTCCTCCAATCTCTTCACCAATACCAGCCTCTCACATCGCACTCCTACTACATTTCCACCATTTTACCAGCCAGCTATTCCACAAGGACCATACCTGAATAGTGTTTAACCGGCCTGGATATTTACTGTAATTTGCAGCTTTTTGCCACAGGCATCGCAAACACCACCCTTGCAGTGTTGCCCACACCAGCCCTGCTCCAGCCTTCGTGTTACATGACAGAAAGTTAGGCTTTCATAATCCTTTATCTAACACGACCTTCCACTGTCTCCTGCTTTCCGCCCACTTCTCTTTTTCCCAGTCGATTCCCTCACCCTCCGTCTCTCCCGCTCGCTCCATGCCAGTCCCCTGGGCAGCTCCAGTGCTCTGTGCTGGGCTCTAGCTCTTGCATGGCTGCCCTGCCAGAATGTATTTTAAGACAACCAGCATGTTCCTCCATGGGTATAGAGGCTAGGTATGACTCACAAATCAGATATTTGACCAAGAGAGCCACACAGTAGAGTAGAGCCGAAGCGTGGGAGGAAAGTGTGGATAGCTCACAAAGGGAACCTGACCGACCTCCATCTTTTCCATCTGGTAAACAGACTGCTATTTCAACTCTATTGGTATTTCAAAGGAATAATCGTTTCCCAATATGAAATAGCTCCCAAAATCTCAACGGAGAGGAGTCTGTACCCGGGGAGAGGCTCAACATTTATGTGGTGTGGTGTAAAGGTGTAGTGTTGCTGTTACAAATGCATGTCAGGAATGGAGCCTACTGACTTAAGGCTCTTACCCTTCAAGCTGGAGTGCCAGTCGAGCTTTTATGCCGTCACTCACGAGAGTTATTTTGTACAGATACAGAGTACAGTATCTATTCAAGTCATTTCTGTAAAGCTTCTTTTGACTTAGGCTTCACACAAAGCGAGGCCCTGCAGAGAACAATGCAGTTCCAGCAGAACGAGCCTTGATCATCATGGCTGTGCTGTGCGCTCTCTCCAGGTGCGACAGAAACTCTCAGAGTCACAGAAAGAATAATACATAGCCTGCAGGTTTATGACTAAGTGTTATCAAATGTATTCCTTTATAGCCACAGGGTCTCACATTACAGATGGCTGTATTGATTTTTCCTGACTGCAAAGTGCACTGGACGCAGCTTTGTTTTCTCTGCCGTGTTCTTTAGACCCTGCATTCTGGTTTTATTTTTTCACTCAGAAATATGAAATATCAATAAATCGATACTGAAATATGCATGCCATTATGCCTTAAGTAAGAGAATATTCCTGCACTGGAGACATGCGCATACAAACGTTTGTGTTTTGGGGAGGATTGCTGGTGTGCAATATCTTTACATCTCTGCTCTGCCTCATTGCTCTAGCCTGTCCGAATGTGGCTCTGGCATATTATTCACCAAAGACTGAACACAGGAGCCTCTTTTCCCCCCCCACCTACACCTGGAGCATGGGTCTGACACATTCATTGTCAGTCCTGCACCTGCAACACTCTTGACCTGCATCCCAATCATTTCCTCTGTACTATCCTCCATCTCTCCCTGTATAGCTCTCTCTTCAGACTCGACAGAGCATCATCACCAGGCCCATTTCTCCCCTAATAGCGCAGACAATGCGGGTGAGCCTCCTCGATCTTATCTTTTCCTCTCTGTCTGCTCCTCACAAAGAATTCTTTAGCAGGGCCATGTAATTACGCACTGATCACAGAAGTGGAAAATATCACAGATCCAATTCCTTCTAGTTAGTGTGTCTGAGCCCCTGCTTGATACCATGCACTTGAGATATATGTACCAGTTTAGAGCAGAACATTTTAATAGGCGGTTATCTGCTTGCTTGGCATTGCCTGCAGTGTTGCCTTGAATCTCTCCCTGAGTTGACATTATAGTATTTTATCAGCCGCACCTGCATTCATAACACACGCGAAATCCATTGTCGGCGTGGCTGTGCGTGTGAGATGTGAGGTTTCGAATGTGAACAAGAATGACGTGCACTTTCCTGCAACAGCCTGGCATCCATATTTAGATGAATCTGATGCAATACCTGTTGTTTATTCTATGCATTGTGGTAATTCACTAATTCTCACAGGAGGTGTTTATAGATGACTGTATGAAGCCATAATATAATTTATGCACAGCCGATATCTTTATGTTGTAGAAAAAAAAAAAGAATTAGCTGCTTTAACTGCCAATTCAGAGAAAGATGTTCACACTCATCCACCAGGGTTTTTTTTTTTTTTTTTTTTTACAAAACTGGCATAACAAAGAACATTAAAATCTATAAAAGGCAATAAAAGCAGAAAGCGCATTCACAAGCAAAGTAGTTAAAATGAAATGGAGAAAACAAATGAAGGAATAAATGAACAAATACAGAAACAGATAAAACATTGAGAACAGAGAAGCCTAAAACTATGAGTAAGCAAAACCCAAAACATCCCGAGTATAAAGCTGGTCATAAAAGTGATTTCAAAGACAATCTGGAGTGTGATTTTTAAAAAAAAGAAGGGTAGTGCACTTCACAATAAACTATAGAACTTTAATTCCCCGGGTTTAGCTGCAGAGACAGACCTTCCTCCGAGGCTTTATACAAATCTCACCTTCTTCGCTGGGAATGGCACGTTCTAAGCGGGCCTCATATTAACTACCTATAACCTGAAGCATTTGATCGGTAAAACTTGTTTGTTTACCCAGCCACAGTCTGTGAGGCTCGGTTCGGTGCAATAAAATCCCTGCAGTCCCTTGGTCCTGATGGCAAAAGCACAGTCACCTTTTCTTTTCTGTCAAAACAGGTGACAGTCTCACTCAGCCTGAGGATCCCACGACGAGTATGACTCATGAAGAAATAAAAGTTCAGCTCGGAGTCCAGCCTCACGTAAACAGCACATTTCCAATGTGATCGGAATGTCAACAGGAGATGAAATCTTGTAGCCAACGAGCTGATTCTTATATCAAGAATGTATGGTCTCTTAAAAGGTTAAAATTCTGACTGCTGCATTTTAATGACGAAGCTTGAGGCAAGAGCACAGAAAGTGAAAAGTTCTCTAAATGTGGAAGCGAAATGTCTGAGAAGATATCCCAGATTACTTTTGCAAATTATAGTATTTCTTTTAGCTACTTTTTAGCCGTGCGAGCGGCGTGGCTGCAGGGTGGCAATTTAGGTCGGCAGTCCACCACTTTGGTCTAGACTGAAATATCTAAATTATCAGACGGATTGCCATGGCATTTTGTTCAGACATTCATAATACCCTGATAATAAATCCTACAGAATCGGTGATCCCCTGACATTTCATTTAGCACCACCAGCAGGCCAAAGTTCTAACGTTTCCTGTGAAATATCTCAAAATCTACTTGATGTCTTGCCCTGAAATTTTATTCTGACATTCATGAACCGCAGTGAATGAATGACTGATGACTTTGGTGATGACATTTGTGATTTAGAACAACTCTTGGATGGACTGCCGTGAAATTTGGATGAACCCCCATCAGGATGAACTGTACTCACTTTGTAATCCCCTGACTTTTCACGGGGTGCCATTATTAGGTCAAAAGTTTCAGTACTTTTGCTATAAAACTGCAAAAATTAATGACGCCATCAGCTTCGACTCTTCTTTGTGTTGAGCAGTTATTAGCAAATATTAACCTGCTAACTCGCTAAACTAAGACGGTGAACTTGGTGCTAAACATTACGTTAGCATTGTCATTGTGAGCATGTTAGCCAGAGTTAATAGCATGACTGCAGACACTCAGTCTTGGTAGATTGTGAGGGTTTATTTTAAGCATAGCATAACTGCAAAGTGCAAAGTATTAAAAGAATACTTGCACTTTAAAGAATCCATTTACTACAAATTATATGAACTTACGTCACTAATCATTTAGCAAACCATGCTGCCGTATTTTAAAGCATCTACTTTTATCATTACAGCCATCCATTGTCTTTTATTCATTTTATTTTTAATGATTAAGACTATAAATAATCTTAATTTGTGAAATCCATCACAACGAACACCCGGTTTGCATTGTCAAAGTCGTATTGGTAACGCGGTAACTGACTTTCTAAGTCAATTTGCACTGCGAAACTGCTTTACCACGCAATGATAATGTAACATAATACTACTGTTAAAATTCAACCTACTCTAACCTTCATCTACCTGCCCCTCTGCTTCCTGAAGGAGTCTTTACAGCCAGCTCACATCCCCATGTTAATGCCTCGTCCCTCCAAATGTTTGACCTGTGTCTATGATACATAAATTTCCTTATGTATAAATGCATTTATTGCCAGTTTGCTTTGATGGATGGTTAATTAGGAATTATAATGTCCTTTGTCATCCCATTTCCTCTGTTACCAGATGAACCAGCCTGAACTATCATGCAATAAAAGACTGGACTGGAACTGCCAGTGCTCATTTGTCCTCACGGACAAGCCACTGAGTGGATAACAAACCAGACTATCCTAAGAGAGTCGAGTCTATCATCAAACTAAATATTCAACTATTACTGCTAGTCACTACATTATACCTTTATGTGCTTTTGAGCAGTAAAGAAAGGGAGCTGCTGTATAGACGAAAAACCTTGAAGTAAAGCTTAATATAGTCTCTGTGTGTCTTCCCACCCTGCGGCTCATTCTGATGAAAATTATCCCGTGTCCAGTCGTGACCTCGACACCCATGGACTCTCTGTTCTGCACTGCACTGCTGGTCGAGTGCATCACTGAGGGCATCTGGCCTCAGCGATACACTTGCTCTGCTGTACAGACAGAACAATGGACAATTGTCCAGCAAGCACACAAAGCTTTTTCCATCCAGTGCTGCCCTGAATAACCTCCAAAGTCTAGAAGAACTGGACAGACACTTTTAGAGATCTGCGTAACAGACTCTCTTTTCATACCGAGATTATGATTCATCAGAGCCAGTGTCTCAACTAACCGACTGAAAAGATTTATGCGGGGTGTGTTTTTGTGACACGCACATTTCACATAACTTCCACTCGCAGTGAGACAAAGTGTCAGAAGACTGCACATTGACATGTATTTCAGAGCCAGAATCAGAGATGTGCAACAGACGCCAGATCAGACAATTACCCTCAGACAAGTTAACCAGCCGAAACAGGAATGAGCCCAGTCGAACACAATGGGACTGTCACACGCTGAAGAGTTATCTTTATTTTCAACAAGAGCACCAACATGCATCTTTCTCAAAAGACCTCATGTGGATCTCAGGTCTGACAACAACACAATCTGTCAAATGATCTGAAATAAGAGATATAAAATACCTTAAATATGGATTTCGAATGTCTGGAAAGTCTGAAAGCCAGCCGATAAAAAAAATATATATGAAAGCCCTGATGTATTACTCAGTATTTTATATGTGAGTTATATTATGTAGCTTTTTCAAGAACTTCTAACCTTCAGTGTCAGAAATGTGATTCAAAGAAGGAAAATTTCTTCCCAGCTGTATCATCAAACACTCAGACCTACGCATGCAGTCACAAGAAAGGCCATGTGAACCGCATATTACCCAAAGACATAAAACTTTAACATCATCACCGCAGCGTGAACTGGTAGGAAAAAAACACTTCTCTTCAAGCTAAGCTGTTCCAAGCCACTTGTACTACGACCAGCGCGGTGAGCATTCGAGTGTTTCTCTCTTTCTTTATTTCATTAAAGCTCATTCAAAATCATAACCTCTGTGTGGATGGTTTCTCAAAATAAAAAAGGTGCAATGTTTTTTTTTTCCAACTGTGCACAAGGACTGCAAAATTGCTTGCGTGCTGAGAGTGTGGGATTATTGCCACCTTAAAACACACACACACACACACGCACATATACACACGTTGTTATTACGTTGGAGGAAATCACATGAATGTACATTCATACCCCGCGGAGGCTCCATATATAATCTAACCCAAGGAGTAGCCTTTACTAAAAACCTAATCTAATCATTCGCTTTATGTATTTTGTCCCCAAAGAAACCAGACCCTGCAATCATCGCCACGTCCACTTGATTTTGTCACTTGCCTTGATTCGTTTTATGGGTTGATTTATCTGCAGAAGCTGTATGCTGTAGGCTATGCCGCTTTAAAAATATTCACGTTAGGGATACAGAGATTTAGCCCAAACAGAGAGACTGTGTTTTGTTAAGGAAGTTAAAGAAAGACTCCGTAGCCTTCTCCAGCAGCAGGCATCTCACGGAAAGATATCTCCACTGCAAACCTTCTGCTCACCGCAACCCCCACTCTCTATCACAGTGAATGAATGAATATAAACATGGTGACTGCAGAGGGAGTAGTTTCCTGTTTAGTAATGAGACAAGGCGAAATAGGCTTTTAACCCCGATGTAATTCCAGTTGTATTGTATTCATTATTTGCGTATCCCACTGCGCCGTATATCACAAAGAGAATGAAAGAATGTAAACAACCGTTACCGTGGGGAAGCTGTGGCCTGAACACATATAGTACATCCGTTTAGGGCTGCAGCGGTGCCATCAAGGAGTGAAATCTGACACTGATACATAAATTAAAAAAAACCTACACCGTATGGGTTTCTACAACAGGCCGTAAACTTCCCCCCAGCGTCAAGCATAAATCTGGTTTCACATCAATACTCTGGAGACTTAACCTTAACACTACACGGCCAATCCAATCCTAGTTAACCTGAAACCAAATGTTGGTGGCCCTGAAATGTAATGGTTAACCTTGTGAGATCTGTTATGTCTTCATAATGTGAATATTTTAACAGCTTTTTGTTCCAACAACATAATCAATACAAAAATGCACAAACAGGCTCCAGGAGGAAAACCTTCAGCCTTTAACCTTCAGCATGATAAACCGAAGCAGAGTATTTAACAACAGAAATCTTAAATAAAACTTATTCTCTTAAATATTATACTACACACTTTGTAATTGTACTCACTGGTATGCAACATACAGATGGTTTTTGTTCCGCCAAATGGCTCAGTATATTCTCCAGCAAATATCACATTTGATTGGCCTCCGACCTCCAGGTAGAGAGTGTGTGACAGGTCTATGCATAATCCATTGATAAATGACACGTTATTGATCTTCTTGGCCTCAATGTGGGCCACATGTGAGTGCTTTAACACTGATAAGGCAGTTAAAAAACACTCTGTTCTGTCACCGATAGCTCCTGTCCGGCAGTCAATTGTAGTTTAACCAACCCTATTTGAAAGGAAAGAGCTTTCCTAATTTGCACAATGTCAATGGTGATTGAGGTCTTCCCCTAAATCAATGTAACTGTCAGATGCAGGCATTTCAGAGAGCCCTTGATGAAATCCCATGGGATTTGCATCTGAAAACAGTTATCCTGGGAGCGGATTTTTTTTATGTATGCTCTGGCTGCTGCAGCACAGTATATTATATATACACATTTCAAGCTCAAAAGAGTAGGGACACACAAACTTGCTCACACCGAACTCACACACCGCTGCACAGCCAGCCAGAAAAAAGGAAAGGGAAAAAAAAAAAAAAAAACACACCCTTGCCAGACATCATCTCGAGGGAAATACAGACAAAATGAAACTGAAGCTAATGAAACTGCAAAATTCCACTTTTTCATTTTCACATGTAAAATCAACAGGTATTTTAGCATAACTACCCGAGGCCTAGGCTGCGCTGTAATAATTCAGTCTTGCTGTAAAGGTCTACACTGTGTTGGCTGATATAATGGTTATATATCACTATCTGTTGTTAGCAACTGATGCACCCCCGGGTCTTGCTGTAATAACACAACTGAAGGACAAGGAATGAATCCCGATGACAGTTCATTATGTATACTGTGAGAGAGACCACTGGGCCACCCCCCCGACATCTGAGATACAAACGTACGTGCACACATGCAGTGAAACACACAAGCAAATATGATGCATTCAACATTTTGCACGCATCCATTCACTTACCTCCAAGATACCGAGGCCCTGACTGCAAGATTTGTAATGTAATGCATAACTTTCTATACTTCTATACTGTGTTCCAGCATAGTCCGCCACTAAGTTCAGACTCCAATCCAAAACAATGGAAGCGAATGGGATTTTGAATGCATTAAACAATTACACAGTGACGAATATCTGTTTCCGGGCACGGCGTTCAATCCACAGCACATGAAACGGCCGCGTCCGCGTGACTCGATACCACTAGAGGTAACTGAGAGAACACAAACACTTAAAAGGGCCATTGTGGTTTCTCTTCCCCCTCTTTTGCAGCTCAAGCTGTTGTGCGGTGACTCCCCGTCTATTTCTCGCTGCTTTTCAGCGGCATGCCTATTTACATTAGAGCCCTCGCGTGGACATGCAGTCTAAACAGAGGCCTCGTGCCAGCAGCCTCCAGGGACGGCGAGAAAAAGGCATGTGAGCGGTGCTCCTCCTGTTCCTTTAAAGTTGGAAGCACGAGAGTTGTGTGTCATGAGTGCGAGATTTAGGGGCCTCTCTTGGCAGAATATTGCAGAAATAGAATGTAATATTCATAACTGTGTTTTCATTAGCGTATAATCAACTGTAAATAAGAATCGTTATGGTTCTGTTGCGTCAGAATGAGGCTTTCATATCTGCATTAAAATGAAGTGCCTTGCTTCTTTAGTGTTTGTGCACACATGTGCCCGTTACCCTTAACTGTGTGATCTGTGAAATAGAGACACTAGAAACACTAAAAATATGTTTCCACGTGCACAGTGAATATTCACCTGTTTAGCCATGTGCGCGGTCCGTCTGTCTGCTTACCACTCTGATCCAGACTGAGATACGTAGATAATCAGATTTCCATGAAGTTTTGTAGACATTCATGATCCCCAGTGGATGACTGGTGATCTCACAGTCCCCTGGCTTTTTAACCAGAGCCATCATGAGGATGACATTTATGTTTTCTTACGGTTTTCTCGACCGCTGTTGGACGGACTACCATGAAATTTGTTAGACATTTGTGCCCACCCCACAGGGTTTCTCTCTATGTGTCACCCCTGTCATGAGCTGGCGACTTGTCCAGGGTGTGCCCCGCCTCTCACCCAATGTCAGCTGGGACTGGCTTCAACCAACCCTGATGATGATGATAAGCGGTTATTGAAAATGGATGACCCCCTGCAGGATGATTTGAAATCATTTTGGTTATCTAGCAGCAATATCAGGTCTGAAATGTTGCTCTAATGTTGGTTTATTACCAAATATTTGCAAAAACTAATGATAAGAACCAATGATACGCCCATCAGGCTCATGCGGGTAATGAAAAATAAAATGCACAGTGTCTTACTGAATCAATACGAGACACGATTTCTATTTCCATTTTTTGTGCACGCCCTACTTTTATGTATACATGGCGTTTTTTCATGCTTGAAATGAGAAACAGAATGACAGGGAAGTTTTCTGTCAATCAACGTCATTGTTATGCCGTGGTTATGGAGGCTCAAGTGTGCTCGAGTCCTCCTGTACAAAGAAAGAAGCTGTCCAAACACAGATCTGAATGGCAGGTAGAGCGTGTCAATGGGAATACTGTACAGTTTGTATATCTGCCGAGGAATACCGTGTCAGAGCAATTCAAGGGCAGAGGATGCAGAGTGGAATCGTTCAAATTATAATACCCGAGAACTGTACTGCTGTTATTGATTGTACTGTGTTTAAAGTCATCATGGCACCGTCCTCTCATTCTTCACATACACAAGTTGACAGTTCTCTGAGGATGTAAGCAGAAGACTTGCTGCCTCTGCATGCGAGTGGGCGTGTGAGAGAGAAATCTAACCAACAACCCACTCGGTGGAAATTAATCTTCCAGTGGCTGCTCCATCCAGGAGTACATTCATTTTATATGTGGGCCTAGATTATATATAAAGTCACACAACCTGGATAAATTATCAATTATTTTGTTTCTCCACACTCTAGAACAGGTTGGTCTTTATTTCAATGCCCACATCCTGGAGAGTTGTTCTGACCAGTTTGACAGAGGGGAAAAATAAATATTCTCACAAATAAATTTAAAGTATTGTTCAGCCTTCTACCTCTGCGGCCTACCTGGTCATTTGTTATTCCAGAGTTTATCAGCGGGTTCTAATGTACCAAAAAGTTTACTTTGACTGACCAAACAATTCACCCATGTCTATAATCTGTTTCTACACGACACAAATCCCCATGAGGTATTTCTTGTTATGCACCAATTTGTGATTTTTAAGCATCAGTTGTCAATATGCTTTACTCTTGACTCTTTGCTTGCTTTTTTGAGAGGAGCAGAGGACATTAAAATTGATCCAGAAATTGGAGCATAACAAAATCTCATGGGGGATCACCCCTCGGACCCTCTGCTTGATTTGTGTCCACCGGGCATGGAGCTGCTGGCAAGGTGCCCCCTTATTTTTCCACACTGAAGACGTCAGCGCTATTAACACTATACCTTTTAAACATCAGCATGCAGACATTGCTATTGTGAGTCTATTAGCAGGCTGAAGTGCGTTATTATTATTATTTCGGTGTATGCTCCCTGTGGTAAATCGTGGTCACTCACTCGTGTATTTAGTGCAAATTAGCTAATTTTAGCATGTCGATATGTTAAATTAGGATGGTGAACATGAAAAAAATACCTACACATTAGCACTGTCATTGTGAGCATCCAAGCACGCCGCTGTTTAAGCCAAGGAAGTGCTGTGTGCTTTACAGCCTCACAGAGCCGCTAGCATCGCTGTTAGTCTTGTTTCTGTCTGTTTGCTCTCTTATTCCTTAAAATGCGACACCTTTTATGTGTTGAGAGGGAATTCTCCCCGGCAAGTAGATCCACAGGATTAGTCTTGTGTGCAATATCATTTCTAGGGGGGAGGCGTGCGATTTCAGAGCCCAATGTGGAAATTGTTGAGAAAAGCGATAAAAAAACGGAGGGAACAAAGCACAAGAGCGCAGGTCTGAGGAAAAAACCACAACACAGGACTCCTTTCGAAAGCAGCCTTTGAACAAATTCATTGAACTCAATTACCGGAATTTGAAGAAGAGAATAAGTAGCTTGCCTGCTAAAAACACATACTTAAAAAGGCAAATTTCCTCTTGATCTATACAGATATTCTGTGCTCGTATGAGGTTTGCCACAGTGAAAAGCAGACTTGATGTTTTTTAGTCATATTGCACAGAAGCTTTCTATGGCTGAGTGACTTTGTAATTCAGGATCTGTCCAGAATGGTGCATGGATCACTGATCACTGTGTTGAAACAAACTACAATGAGCCCTGTGATAATGCCTTTCAGCCCACACTGGACCATTTTCTGCTTAAGCAACAGGGACATTTTTCCCTTTTGGAGGGATGAGTGAGAGGCCGACCAGCAGCCAGCAGAGACCTTCTCATGCTTCTCCACTCATCCCCGTAAGAGGATCGGACGTAATGGGGTTTCCTCTTTCTCTGGCTGCTTCCGCTCGCCAGATAAACTGCCGAAGAAACTTCCAACAAAGTGTAAGCGCGCTATTCTTATCACATATTACAGTCCTACTAACTAAAGTTTTGAAGGGAAAAACCCGGTGTGACCTCAGTGTGTGCAGAGTTAAGCTTTGACGCAGGTGCCCTCCTACCCTTCTATGATGCACAGGGAGAAAATGGTCGTAATAGCCTGACAGGGAGCGTTGCGCGGCTGCAAGCGTCGAGCAAAGATGATTGCAGCGAGGATGAGACCTCATTCGAGATACCGGATCAATATTTACCATCTATGAGTAGAATTATTACATATAAACAAACTGGAAAACGTCTGAGAACAAATAAAGAATGGATTAAAACGCAGTAGCATTGAAAAACATTTAGTGACACGGCACACTGTTATGTAGACGAATAATAAAGCGCACCATCCCCCCAGGCTTTTGTGAATAGCCAAGACATTAATATCAGGCGTGCACTGTTTCTCATATTCTCCCCGTGGCAGGCTGCTGACCTAATGACCTCATGTCAGTAGCAATGACAACTTGTCTAACACAGGGATATTTTATTCATTTTATTAATATTGCATTAGCTGCACACACTGCATCGTGTTTGCGTGTGTATACTTGCTCTGCTGAACATGAGTGCAACGGCACTCTCTTCTCCCAAAAAGACCAAACGCGGGGGGTGGGGATCAAGTTCTCAGGCAACATTTTGACTGCGTGGATCTTTAATTATCGCCCCTGCGGGTCTGGATTTTCCTGGAGTACAGCTAACGCTCCGAGTTAGCAATTGCTTTGCAAACTTTCTGATACGAATGCAAAAATAATGGCGCTTCGTTTTTCTTTATTACATCCAATCCCGCTCAATCCTCAGCACTCAGACTCAGACCATTGGTGCCATTCTGTCCGACCAGATCATTTCAGTTAAATGCATTCACCGGCTTCCCAGGTCTATACTGCCAATTTCTCACAGGAATTCGCTCCACATAATTTCAGTAATACGGTTGATATGCATTCCCTACTTGTTATGGATCGATTTGACTTCTTCTTCTTCTTCTGTGTTTTCGTGTTCAATCTGGCTGAACTCTGACCAGTGAAAACAGCGAGATTCACCGGTGTATGTAAGACCAGGTGGAATTGATCTCTCCCTAAATAGCTATTGATTGCTTGGATCCATGTTTGTATAACGGTATGCTTAAAGAACACATGCAGCAGACGGTGGTTAAAGGTGTGTGGCTGGTCACAGGTTTAAAGACAGGGATAGTGGGGGGAAAAAGGTCTAGATTATAAAGGAATTGATAAAAATTATATATTGTATATTTCTCGACTTTTGGAATGCTGTCCTCACCCTGTTAGCCATGCTAACAACTGCAGCCTACGCTTGTAACCGTGCCCACATTATTTCCTGTCCCACTCGCTTTTTGTCACAGCATGTGAGTAAATTTCACCTTGCCAGCTCTGGTCTGACTGCGCCATAAGTCAGCATCAGATTAAATGGCCGGAATGAAAACCAGCAGGGCTCTCAGTCCCAAGAACCATAAGAGAGAATCACTGGACGATAGATAATGCATTCAGTATACCCACACACGGGTAATAAAAGAACAGAATATTTATTTTTAAAGTTCTATAATTGTCTCTACTTCAGTTTATGTTATTATGATTTATGCTCCCCCCCCCCTTATAACTCTGGAAGAGGCGGAACATTTATTAGCACCACAACACGTGTCAGGTATTGTTTCAGTAAAGCATTATATGCAATACATTAGTTTTGTAAGTTTGAGTGGTCGTTTCGAACTTTTTTTAATGTTTGCACTGTATGTGTGTGATGCAAGAGGCGGGGACTTTTATGATCGAGATCAATTGCGCTATCAATTGTTCTGCAAAGCTGGCACAAATATGTCCAACTGATGACTCATCAGCCCTTAAAAGTCTGTCAGGCATTTTGTTATTTGTGGAGTTTTATTAAACCATAAAATAAAAGTCTTTATTTTAAAGATGAAACTGCTGGACCATGTTTTGGGGAGTTTTGTTGTTTGCTTTGTGCTCTGCATGAAAACAGCACAAGACAAAGAATTCCTGCACACCGTCTTGCTCCCAAGGACATGGCAATGTTTCAAACCTCCTCTTCCCCCTCCCCCTCCTCCTTCAGGGTCTCCAATGCTATATTCCTGATGTAACGATGATGTGATATCCACAACGGTACGATATAATCATCCTTACTGATTGAATAATTATGTACATTGTCCTCATGTGTATTTTTCCAATGCCAAAATTCACAGATGATATGTGACGTGTCGTCACGCCTCATCTATAAATACGCGTGTGCTCACAGCTTCACTTTAATCGGAGGAGGAAACGTTATGGTCAAAATGATTTCCGCGTAGGATAAAAAGGAAAGCTGTAAACAAGGTAGCAGTGTGAGTGTTTTTACTTTCCTTTTTTCTGCTATCGTCATCCAGCTGTGGGGGTGGCCGTGGCTCGGGAGGTAGAGTGGGCCGTCCACTAATCAGAAGATTGGTGGTTCAGTCTGCATGAAGCGTCCTTGGGTAAGAAACTGAACCTCAAATTGCTCCCGCAGGCTGCGCCATCAGTGCGCGAGGGTGATTAGTTTGACTTTCTGATGAGCAGTTGGCACCTTGCGTGGCAGCCGATGCTGTCAGTGTATGAATGTGCGTATGAATGGGTGAACGTGTAAAATCGCCTTGAGTGGTTGAATGACCAGAAAAAAGGTGTTAAAGGTGAAAAAGTACATTTGCCATTACCAGCTGGTGTGAAAAATAATGAAAATATAAAGACTGACAGCCATTTTAGTGTGCGTGCAAAATCAAAACCCCCTTAGAAAGGCAGAGAGGTGAAACAATTTGACGGATATTCTAATAGTCAGTAATTCTCTTGTGAATATTTCCAAAGAAGCGTGGCGATCCGATCATTAACATTCAGTCAAGTTCTGAATTTAATTTACGAGCCTCCACAAAAATCAAGAATGTGGCAAAGTGTCTTTATCTGTTTTTACGTGCAGCATGTTAAAACTCGCAAGGCTGATATTTCAAAACACGAGAATTATATCCAAAATCTAACAAATAATTCTCACTAATAGTGAACAAAATCATCATCATCATTCATTTCACTATGCAAATAGTATGTGTAAGGGAGTTTAGTCATACGTTTACTCGGATGCTAAACCCTGGTTTGGAGAGAAGTGTCAAGTGAGTTGAGAAAGTGGCACATCCGTTGTTGTTATCCATGTTTCAGACGTTATAATATATACTGAGTGCGGTCTCTGTATCACACTCTGAAAAAGAGTGCCAATTAGCAAGTGATGGAGAGAAAATGTAAGAGCCAGAAGCACTGGTGTGGATCATGAAATGTCCACGACACAGTTGTGTTTTTCCACCCTTCAGCTATGGTAATGGAGCTCTTTGTGCGCATACATGTGTGTGCATCTATTTAGGTGCCGCATACTTGACATACCAACCATGTCCTGTATAATAGGACTGAATGCAGTACCAGAGATGTGACTAATTGACCTGTGCTGCTGCCTGCATCAGTGTACAAATGGCAACCATGTTTAGAAAAACAGACATAATTAACCTCTGCCATTTTGTGTCAGTTTGAAAGCTTGTTACGTAACACACACACACACACACACACACACACACACAGCCCCCGGTATTCCTTTGGTGTCCATCTTTACCACTGTCGGCTGAATAGATCACACTGCAAGGCTTCAATCTCCTTCAAATCAATCACAGTGATGATTCTGTGAAAAGGGAGAGATAAAAAGCCGACCGGAGCCTGTCAGGGCTATGAGAGCAGAGGACGTCAATGCCTCACTTAGACAGCTAGTCTGAAGGGGCCGCTTCCCCAGACAGGAGGACAAGACGGAGTTCACCTGCATTCAATACAAAGTTTTGCCCTGGTCTTCTGGAAAAGCGATGTGAGAGAGAGTCGCGAGCTGTTGCACTCCCTGATGTAAATGTCATCTGGAGAAAAATCAATTTCATGATTCATTCAAGAGGCCAAGACTTACAAGTGGACAAAGTTGCACCATCTTTTCAAATACAGTGCCGCCCTCCTCGAGAATGACAGGTTGCTCATGTCCAAAGATTAAGGTCTGGATTTTCATCTTAAAGGTGCGCAACATCACAGCTCCTGGAAACAAGTGAAAAGTTTGGCTAATTGATTTTTTTCTCCTCCTGTGGCATTGTTGCTTCTCATTTCCAACACAGCATGAAAGGCAGAGAAATAAAAACATCTTAGCAGCAAATTGGCCTCACCATGGCAACGGTATTGATCAACCCTCCTGGGTCCTCAGAAAAATCTATCCCTCATGTCAATTTTCCTGCATTAACAGTTCAGCAGCTACTCATGTCCTGAATAGACAACCATGATATTTAGCGTCTGGCAATAAAATCTACAATCACTATTTAGCTTCCCTGATGATTCATTTATCACAGGGGTGAGACACAGAATGACCTGATGATATTCATCGAGAACAAGGTGGCAAGTAGGCCAGGAGGACAGCACAAAGAGAGGTCACTCTCCGCAGGGCTGGAGGTGTAAAGATTTCACTTTGAAGCGGGTTTGATTTATTAGTTATGGAGAATATCGAGTGATCAAGTGTAGTTTAAATGGACTAAGACAAGAAACTGAATGTAGCTTCTTTTTTTTTTCCCCCCTCCGCTTTGATTTGTGAGGTGGAAAAAAAAAGTAGCAAGTTACATCTGAACAGGTGTTCTCTCAAGCGTTTGATGCTTTTGATTCTTTTGACTGGAATCATTTGATACTTGATGGATTCCAGCTGAAAATAACGTCAGATAACGTTCTGCCACACGGTGATCAAATGGTGTAAAACTAATGAGGGTAAATGGGCTGGACGCTCTCACTTCTGACACATATTGATTATGCAGTATCATGTGGCCTCACATTCAATTTATCATCGTTTATTATAAGCCCTATCATCAACGCCAGTACCACATGAGAAAAAAAAAAGAGTGTGCTGAAGGGCAAAAAGGTTCAGAGGAGGACTGGGTTCATCCTGTGTGTGTATGTGTGTGTGTGTGTGTGTGTGTGTGTGTGTGTGTGTGTTAAATCCACCTTTCTGACAAATGGAAATGCAGAGTGACGGACGCAGTTGCACGACAAGTGTCAATCCACAGATTCACACACGGACTACGCCTACACTCCCACAGCCTTACACTTGCAGATATGCTTTTACACCTGGTGTGTGGAGACAAGAGGAGAGGGGATAAAGAAACCTCCTCACGTCTATTAAAACCTCTCAATTTCACAAACGCATACAGGTTTAAGTTGCACAGCTTGGAATGAAAGGGGGGGGGGGTCTTGCAGCTTTTCTTTCGCATTCTGCAACAAATAACAAGCGGGTTGAGGATGCTTCAAAGTATAACTGGAGGGTTTCACTAACTTGGAACGATAAAAATTTAATTTGTTAACTCTGCCTACAAAGAGCGAGAAGGAACCGAAGCCAGGCTGAAGGTTGCGGTGGGGACCATCAGTCTAATAGTCCAGCTAGTGGAGCTATAAAAACCCCAGAGGATCACTGCTGTAAAAAAAACAAGTGTTGCATGTGTTAGTGTGTGTGTGTGTGTGAAAATAAAAGGAAGAGAGGGGGGCTAAAAGCATGTTAAGCACTTTGATGCAGTTAAACAGCTACTTACAGGCCAGTCCCATGGTTAGTCTAATTGAACCAAAACAAAACACAAAATGACAAAGACTGTGAGCTGCAATCTGCAACCACAAATCATTAGCAGCAGCAGCAGCAGCAGCAGCAGCACTGCAGCTCTGATGATCCTCCCTGGCGTTAACGCTCATCTCCACATGAGAAAAAAAAACAGTGCAGAAGTCTACAAAAGCATCTACATGGTATTCCAAGTAATTAGATATTTTGCAGTGGAGATGTGTTTTAAATAATTAATCTGCTGTATTGGTGCCCCTGCTGCGTTTCTCATTCCACTGCAGCACCAGCAGTGGGTCAACACTATCAGTTGACTCTCTGCCAACAGAAATAGAGATGTTTTCCCCAATAAAACCCGAGCTCAAACTCATTTTGAGATTAGTGGTGCAAATTCATTTCATTTACTCGCAGCCATCGAGCTCAATTAGAGTGCAAAGGAGTTTGGAACTAGCTCATTTTCAAGAGGGGGGCCCCCCTGCAGATAAAGGCAAGGCAACTGAACCATAAATCCAAGCTTTCAGGTTCAAAACAATTCATAAAGAGAGAGAGAGAGAGAGAAAGAAACGCCTGGGGTCTCTCCCTACAAGAGGCCTCATATAATCATGTGCAATCACATGAAGCGGGTCTGTTATTCTCAGGAGGGGGTTGTTGAGTTTGGGTGTGATTGTGTCAGGCTGTCAGTGCCCACTCATCCAGACTCTGGAGTGAGACTGGAACAGACGGGAGCTGTTCTTTCAGCACCACCGGGGACAAGCAACAGCACACTCAGCTGTCTCATCCGCACAGTGTAGTGGAGGGGAAAACCACCCCAAATCAAGCCCACCGATGTTTTGTAACAAGATTTTAAGATGGGGAGAAGCCTGGATCAAAAATTGTCATAACATACATACAAAAATATACAATATATAACCCAATATCATGTGGAAAACATCAGATTTCTTAGTTTATCGTATCTTATTATTATTATATTGTTATATGAGATATGGTGTTGTTAATTACTCACCTGTTCTCATCTGCTGCCCATCACTAGCACTTTCACACTTCCCTAAAAAGCAGATTTTACCAGAAGCCTGCACATATTGTAGTTCCATCAGTGGAAAAAAAAAAAAAAACAACAACTCTATTTTAAAAGCTACCCAAACTATTGCACACGCACAAAGACTTGCCTGAAAGAGGCGTAGGATGTTGGCAACCATAATCGATACTGAACTCGCCGAGGCTCCGATGACTCCCACCACTTTTTCAGGCTTGACAAAGACAGGTGGCTCCCCATTCGTGCACCGCACGTCGGAGGTGTCCTTCGTGATCAGGGCTTGGACGAAAGTTAAAGATTGCTCCAGCGCGTAGGTATCCCTCGAACAAGTGTCCAGCACCCGGGCACCTAAGGTGATGTTGGGTAAGAGTTGCTCGTCCTGGTTTATTTGGTCCAAAGCGTACATCATGGCCTCAAGCCGCTGGATGCCGTTCTCTTTTTTCAGGTCCCCGCACGGCATGCCATCAGATCCTCTGGCGTGCACCGGGAAGAGTCCACCGAGGGTCAGGTGCCCCTCAGTCCGTATTGAATGAGGTGCATAAGTCTCCTGAGGCAGAGCGAAATCTATCACTGTCCTCATGAGCCAAAACACTCTCCATATGGAGCTGAGCTTCACATGCAGAGCCATGATCAACTTTTAGGGAGGATGGAGACCGCAACCCGCCGAAGATAGAAGCAGAAAGGCAGAGAAGTTGTTAAAACGAGCCCATTCTTGTCACCAGCGAGGGGATTCAACAAGCTGAGCTGAGGAACCGAGACGCAGTAAATTGCTCAGACAAACTGCGCCCATCGCTTTGCTGCCAGGAGTGAGCGCTGCAGCTTGTTGAATAGTGAAGCCTCAAAACGGTGATTCAGTTCCCCTCGGAACGGGAGGCTACATCCATAAGTCAGAAAATATCAGAAAAAAAGAAGATCAACACCCAACGCAGAGGAACTGGCCTAATATTTTGTCCATTTACGCAAAATCCAAAGAAAGAATTACGCGAGTGGAAACACGGCGCTGCGGAGAACTGACATATCTTCACAACCTAAATCAGCAAATCTGTCGACTAACACACAGCAATGTTTTTAGGATTTACCTCGAAGAATCAATACTTAGATGTTAGGACCGGCAGAAGTGGGTGACATTCTTCTTTCTCAAACCAACTCCACGGGAGCGCAGGGATGGCTCGGTCGGCTTGTGGTTATCTGTCTCCCAGGGGTGCATCTCATCATCTCCAACGGTCTCCCAACAAAAAAAAAAAGAAGAAGAAAAAAACAGAAGATCAGCACGAGCTGAAATACGTGTCCACCCAGCAGAGGACTGTGAAAAATCCAGCTAATAAAGCCTCAGCTCTTTCTGTGTCTCCGCAACCGGTCGCATTTATACAAAATGAATGAGTCACAGCGAGGGATTCACTGTGTGCGCCGAGTTTTCAGCCCCCCTTTTCTCTCTCTCTCTCTCTCTCTCTCACTCTCTCTCCCTCCTTGCGAGACGTCATTCAGCTGAAAAAAAAAAGAGTAGCATCACTTCATGGCAAGGTTTTCAGGAAGTTGGCGTTCAGCGTCTTCAGACATCGAGAGATGAGAAGGTAAACAAGACGAACAAACAGACTTTAATAGTACGACAATTGTTCCTCTGAGTGCCTCTCTGCGCGCCGCATCTCAGCATTCATAATCTCATTCTCTCTCCTCTACTTCCCCTCCCTCCTTCATCATCCCACTCAAACACACACACACACACACACACACACACACACACACACACACAGAGAAAAAAGTCTCTTTTCTTTTGATGTTGACGATGGCAGGCAAGAAGCACAGATCTGTGGCATTATGAAAACACAGCAGAGCCGCTGGTTTTTGAAGGGTTTTTCACCCCGCCGACTAAAAAGTGCCTTTCCTGAAATAGTTTTGGATTCATTACTGTTGCACCTTTAAAACGGAGGAGAGAGAGAGATAGAGGAGGAGGAGGGAGGAGGGAGGAGAACAGACACGTTTGGAGGGTCCAGGCTGGTCTCCCAGGCAACCCTTCTTCAGAAGACACTCCTGATTCATCCTGTGCATCCCCCCCCAAACACCCCACCCCACCCACACACATACACACACACACACACACTATGCTGGCACGCATGCTGGCACACAGAATGGTGAGAATTAACCACACCTTTAGGAGCAAGAATCCCTCACATCTTCCTAACAAAACACTACTATCACCAAACTATTTAATTGCACAGATGGTGCTTTTACAAACAGGCAGATTATGATAATTTGCTTTCGTGGGCACGCATTAGCCAGAGACTCACTTGGCAATTTGTGGCATTAATTAAAAAAAAAAAAAAAGAAAAGAAAAAAAAAGGTATTTTGTGTGTGGTGCAAAAATTCATTGTTAAGCTCTACTAATAGCCGCCGCTGGTTACAATGTGAGAAAAGGTGATGTAGATACATAATTCATTCACGAGCCGTCATTTTCAAATAACCTTAGAAACTGACCACTTAAATTGGCCACCACACATCCAACAATAGCATCCACACGGCTGCTTTTTTTTTTACAGCAGCACTTTCGGAAACAGTCGAACAGCAAACGGATTACAGGAGAGAAAATCGGCTAAGTTGGTCAATCTTTGAGTGAGAAACAGCCACCGAGAGTTGGTTTATCATGGAAATGATTGCCAGGCATAGAATCCCTTTTTATGAACATGTTCATTCCATTCGTTTCTGTCCAATTAAAAGATTAGAAAAGGCAATGTAGCACTAATTGAAACATGTCCTATTGACATTACAGGCTTGGATGGACAAATTTCTGATTAATTGAATTGAATAGAGATTAATTCAAGCCTAATCCTGCCATGTAGTGTATTTATCTCCATTAGCTGCACTGATTGCATGAATATTGTGAAATAGGCAAATCGTTTATGTTCAAGTATGGGCGCGTTAATGTGGCTTTGGGTGCACAAACTGCACACTGAGGGCGAAAATTCATGAGATGCACCAAAAATACATCCAAGGAAACTGTGTGGGAACTGCTGGGAAGAGACTGCTGAGGAGAGAAATGAGGGATGTGAGATGGGAGGGAGGCAGATGGCCTCCTCCACTGCGAGCACACTGAGACAGGCAGGCAGGACTGGAAAAATGCGGCAACAGCCCCCCTACAAATGA
This sequence comes from Nibea albiflora, assembly GCA_014281875.1. Taxonomy (NCBI): domain Eukaryota; kingdom Metazoa; phylum Chordata; class Actinopteri; family Sciaenidae; genus Nibea; species Nibea albiflora. The sequence goes on from CM024793.1 coordinate 8,614,214, forward strand.
CACCCTGAGAGACTGGTGTCGCCACGTAAGACACTAATTCCACTGCTCGGACTCTACAGTGAAAGCCTGACTCCCACTTACACTGTCAACGGAAAGGTTACTTTTGAAAAATGGGGCCCTCACTGTGATTTAATTCACTGACTAACCCCAGGAAGAGGGGCTTTTCCCCAGGGGAAGGCTGTGTGATTTAGACTGAGATTACACTTCAGTTTGGATGTTCTCTCTTTCTCCTTCCTAACTTTCACACAGACATGTGCACACAAACACAACCACACACACACACACTCGGATAAATTCCATTTCAATTTCATCATTGGATGAAGTGGAAAGCAACGAGCAAGGACGGGTGAGAATGCATCCTGGAAGAGGTGTATGTTCAATATATATAGCTGCCCAAACAAACAAGCACAGCCGTGGTTTCCATACGCCGGGGGTGCACTACATGTCTATGCATCCCACTAGATAAATTATGCTTGTTACTATGAGAGACCAGCACTTTTGTTTCAAGCATTCAATAACACGTCTGCTCAATGCGGTCTTCTTTTAAGTCAATTACAGGCCTGGTGTTGCGTGCTCTTTTCAGGAACGACAAATCAAAGAACAATAAAAAGTCAACCTTCAGGACAAGAGGCAATAAGGTTTCCTTTTGGGCTGACACTGGGCACAATGGGGTCTGTCTGTCAAATTAATTAACCTGGAAACCTGTTTAATTCCCAGACTCAAATGAAAGGGCCGTCGTATCCACAGGAAAGAAATAACTCCAGAGCAGGAGGTAATTGCATGTCGAGGTGATTTGTTCGAAAGCACGCAGGCCACCAGTCTGTTTGGAGTCATGCATACTCTGTGAGGGGTGAGATGTTAATGTTAGATCAATGTAGGGGCAATGTTAGATTAGCAACATGAAGGTCACTGAGCTGCTGGGCTCCCATGTCTCATTTTGCGCCATCTGCTTTTGAATAATAAAATCGGGCTATTTTCGTTTTTCTTCAACAGTGTTAGCTGAATCGGCGCCTGTGAGGGGGAGAGAAAAAAAAGAAACGAGAAGAAGAGAAACCTATATTGTAATTCTACAGGCACGCTGTATGAGAAGACAAATTCTTACCTCTTTTGCTGTTTATGCCCAAGACGAAGCAGGTGCACTGCAGCGAGGACGATAGACTCTCCATGCTCTCAATTATGATTGTAATCCATCTGTCATACCTGCTCCCTTCTAATTATGTCTCTGTAAAGACGCCGTTGTGAGCTCAGCACCCATTCACACTCTGAAATGTGAAAGATAGACAGATAACGCACAAGTGACCACTGGAATACATATCTGCAGCAGGCAGCTTCGTAACAAGAGGCCTTTTCTCTTCGGGCTATCTTTAAAACTCACGGGTGATGTGACAATGAGTCTGTTTAGACGGTTATAGACAGATGTGGCCTTTGAGACGGGCAGGAAAGTTAAAGCGAGGGAAAAGAAAGGCAGGATTATGTTAACCCGTGAGTGCTGCTGTTTTTCTGTCTTACAAATGTGACTACTGATTGGGAGCCCGTCTGGAATCGGTAATGATCTGAGATATTATATGTGGCAGTAACGGGGCCCAGAGGTGCTGACCTCCAACCCACACAGTCCTGAAGTCTTCCAGAAGCCCTGTTAGTGTGCGACTGGGCCTTTGCTTTAATGGCTAACTTCATGGTCCACTGGACTTACGTGACAAGTGGGCGCAGCTGTGTTAGTTAGCCAGGAGGACTTTTGCCACAAATTTGATTGTGATAGCAAATGCTCCTCGCCTTGTGTCTGTTAATTAGCTGACCTTCTGAGCTCAGCTCTGTGAATTATTTGATCGCAAGTGTCTTCACGGCACATTGTGATGGAGGATATTTTATCCACAGTCTTTGTGAATGACTCATAGCAGTCCCTCTCTGTGTGTCTGTGCGTGTGGGTGGGTGGCAGGGTGATGTGACATGCCTGGATAGAGAGACAGGTACAGATGACCAGAGTATATGTCATAGCTATTTCTCTGCCAAAAGAAAAAGAAACCAGTACATATATTTATACAAGAAAAAAAAAAAATAGCGTAGGAGAGTGGGGGTTTCTGGCACAACGTCACCTTCCTACAAGGTGCAAAAGAGAAGGGAAGAAAGTCTGAATAGGTCAAAACTCCAGCAACACTTGAAGTATACAGAACTAACAATGAAGCTGCATAGCTATACTACAATTGTTTCTAAAGTTTTAGCTGTGAAATGTGCACTTTCTTGCCGAGACTCACATTAGATGAAAAGATCGATGCCACTTTCATGTCTGTGCCGTAAATGGGCAGCTACAGCCAGCAGTTAGTTAGCTTAGCTTAGCATAAAGATTTTTTTTTTTTTTAAAAAGAGAAAGCAAGGTAACCAAATCACCCCTAAAGCTCACTAATTAACACTTCCTGTCTCGTTAGTGTGATCTGTGCAAACAGTGTACCACAGTGTGTAACACAACAAGTCGTCTGATCCGTTGTTATGATTATTTCCTGGCTGGCTGCAGTTGACTTCCTGGAGTCCTGTCGTCACTGTGAGGTTGCCAGACAATTAGCAGAGCCTCCATTACACTCATTGAGAGTGTTATTGATCTTCTCAGCGAGAAAGCAAATGAGAATATTTCCCCAACGCGTCCAACTTTTTTTCTTTAAAGAGTGGAAAAATTTCCAGTGTCAGACGGCTGGCGATTTGCCGTCTCTGTAGGAGCACTGATGAGAGACACAAGATGATCAGCGTTAAGCGCTCATGTTCAGTATTGATCAACGCGTCTGAGTTTCAGCAACAAGGCAAATAAGCGTCGAACTGTTCCTTTAATGAAGCTGCATGTACTAATTAGTTTCTTGACATCTGTGAATCAACATGCTGATAGCTTTCCTAATGAACAGTTCCTCATTAAGTGAATCAGCTGTTGAGCGAGACAAAACTAATAATTACTTGTTAATTGTAACTACTTACATGATATTTATTGGGGTTTTTTTTTTACTATCTTTGTTTTGTGCTTTGAGCGTCATCATTTTTCCAGGGAATCCTAGAAAGAGATAAGAAACCTACACCGTGATAAACATAAGGGCATTTTATCAGCTCGATGTTTAGATCCACAATTACAGTTTTTTATTTAACAACGGCTTCTTCATGTTTTGGAATTGATTCCAATATAAGTGTTTTGCACTTCACCGAACTCAGCAGGCGGGCCAAATGTTAGCATGTTTCAAGTGACCACTTTGAGCAGATTAAAACAATATTCACCTTAATGAGGACGCTAACACGGAGACACTGCACATTCTGCAGATGGACATCATAACCTCATCAACCCTTTCACTTTGGCAGGCATCCAAGATTGTTATTCATTTCAATTTATGCTCTGGCAGCTGGTCACATACCAACACAGACAGGGGTTTTTTTGAGGGGTTTTTTTTTTTTGCATTGCACAAGCCTTCAAACTTGCTCATTGTATTATTCCACCACAAATGAGCCCATTCTTCCATTTTTCACGTGAACTTTACACTCGGAAAAATGTTGTCATCGAGATTGTATGAGTGCATTATGCCGGTGCTGCTTGAATTAACTGCAGTGCTGCTTGTGTTGCAAATAACATATTTTCTTCATTTTACACAGCTCATTACCATATGGAGCTGCAAGCGAGGACCGCTGTGGAGGGCAGGCCTACTTATTTCAGATAAGTGCCCCTGCAGTCTTTACCAGAGTTTGAAAAAGCATTCACAAAAAGGTACACACACACACACACACACACACACACTCATGTACACTCACTTTTTGAACAAGAATTTGCTTAGCCTGACTGCTTGCCGCTGTGCAATTCATCATGCGCATGAATTAATCTCTCTCACTCATTAGGTGGGAAATAATTCTGTTACAAATTACCGCACATAGCTATCACATAAGGTGGAACGATAAATCATCACCTTTATGTACAAAATACGTTGTCACTCACGGTTACAGTCTCCTACATTGTGCGTCACCTCCTTTAGCTGGAGGCTGCACTCAATTAAAAGACGTTCAAGTTAAACCGCTCCCCATTTTGACCATGTGCAAGCCTGAGGATCGTGTGCAGCCTGACAGTAATCCCCCGGGTTTATCTGTTCTGTGTGCTCGGTCCCTCCACAGTCTCCAAGTATATCTCCTGTCTTTCAGCCATGGTCTGGCTCTCTTTAGACTTCCCATGGCCCAGCGGTCCCATAGGATCACTGTGCCTAGAACTGTGGGTCACAAAAGCTTCCTTTTCCCCTGGGCTGCTGCACTGTCGGTACACTGGATGCCTTTTTTGAGACATCACAGCTGATCTCTGGCAAGTGGAGGGTGAGTCAACGTGACGCAATGCATAAATTCATACGTATTGGGTTATAATAGTATTATAGGCTTCTGTTAGATGCATTATTGAGATGAGGGGAGTCATGGTCAAATCGGGGTCCCTGTCCCTAAGTGACACCTTCTCCTGAGGAATCACTGCACAGAGTGAAAGAGAGGAAAAGCAAGCGCAATGTGTTTACAGAGTTTGGAGGAAGAAATGATTGTGTACTGTAGCATTTAATGGGTGCCCGACAGCGTCAAGAGAAAGTGAGTCCTGTCGACACAGGGCACAGCACAATACAGACAGAGCAAAATGGGACTTCTTATGGCTGCTCGGGGATTGAATAAAGCCCAGTTCATTTGCTACATATCACGTTTTGTTACATGGTTTCCGACAATTCCTCATATTTCATCCGTGGAGCTGGCAATGGGCGTTTTATATCCTTCCTATTTCCTCCACCTTTCAGCTCGCTTTAAGCTCCTCCATGTCATGATGGTGTTTTTTTCCCCTTTCGGAATTTCTCCCTTTTTGCTTTCAAGCTGAAAATCAAATCTATAAATCAAAGGAAATGGGAGAAAGACACGGGGACTGAAGGGCATTTAAATCCTTTCAGAGTTCCCAAAGCTTCAGAGAGGGAAATAAACAGGAAATTAAAATGGAGCTGGAAATGGTAGCAATCCCTCTTTTCAGGGGATTGAAATCAGGTGCATTTCTTAACGCATCTTCCTGCTTTATATTCTGTTCTGTTGGGAATGGATCCTCTTCTCTCTTATTAATTTCCTTGAAGAAGGGAGGGAATTATTGTCTTTTAGAAGTGCCAAAAAATCATAAAAGATTCTTTTTGCAAAATTGTTTTGGAGGTTTTGAGTCACCAAAGGGGGAAAAAAAGAGTTGTTTTCAATGTGCAAAAAAACCCCAAAAAAACCTTCCAGTGCCAAGGTGTTCTTTAAATTGTATCCCAGATGGGCTCAATCTTTCTACTGTATGTCATCAGGTTGAACATCCTACAACTGTGTCTGCTCACCTGGCTGCTGGATATACTGAAATATTGCTGCTGAACAAAATTGTTGGCTGACCTTCAGATTGAACTTCATTTGCATAAAAGCATACGATTATACAAAGGTGCAGCCACCACTGAAGAAAAACTCATTTGTTCACACTCGACAAGCACTGACCACATTATGAATGAGCGACTGACCACAATTTACCACTGACGGCGGCCAGCAGCCGCGCTAGCACCTCTGTGAGGACGGCACAGCGGCGCGTCTATCTAAATGCAAACACTGTAACAATGTTAACAAGCTCATATTTAGCAGATCATGTTTACAAGTTTAAAAGCTGAGGATGATGGGACTGTCATTAGTTATGTGGGTATTTTGTCATACATGAAGTACTGGACAGCAATGATAGATGCTAGGCGGAAAGCTCTGATAAGGATATGAGCATCTCATCATGGCACTAGATGAAAAGTCATGAGATCACCCAAGTCGATAGGATACACTCCCTAGGAACCATGAATGTCTGCCACGACAATCCATCTAGTAACTACTGAGTCAGTCTTATCTGGAACAAAGTGGTAGACTGACAGATGCACCGTGCTCTCCTTAGCGCTACGGCACTAGCATAACTAAAAATGCCACTGGAAGTCTTTAGAGCCTTCAGACTTTGCACTGCTATCCACTAATTTGGAGCCTATGAGGCCCAGAGTGCTGTGAGTTATATTTTCCCTCTCAGAATTGAGACTGAATTTAGTTGAATGATACATTCAGATAAAATACACGATTCTTACTCCTACGTCTGTGCAGAGAAGGAGAGTCTATCACTGGTGAACACTCTTTTGTAATGAAAGGCTAAACTTAATGCCTAGACATACACGACACCTCCTCGATCGCCGATACTATTGATTAACACGCTACAGACCTTCTCACATAATGTCGAAACTGGTGTTGATATTAAACATTAATTTCAGGCAACATTTCTTAATCAAAGACGAGCCAGGAGCTCAGTGCTGCACAAATACAAATAGATTTACTACTCGTGGTGCATAGATCAATATTTTTCCTTCATTGTCTCGAGTTGATGTGCGAACGAGAAATTCGAAACTCAAACATAATCACATCAATATGACTGTTGTATGAAAAATGATACGTCTGGTTCTTTTCTTCAAAAGACTCCATACAATAAATTGCACGCCATCAAACTGACGCTATAAATCACCGCACTCTGAAGCAAAGGCGGGAATGAAAGGCATGCTTTCTTTTTAAGTGGAGGCTTACAATTGAACCTCGGGCACTAGAGTCCATAAATCGCAGCATCAATTATTAACCCAAATCTGTTTTAATGTGCCAAAAGAAACCCCAGTGGGTAAGCTAATGCAACTAGCAGGAAATGAGGAGAACAGATAAAATGACCAGTGTGGCCAGAGTCTGCACCTTTTTATGTTGGAGCCGGTCTAGAGTGCAGGAAAGCATCAAACACGAGCTCATCCTGTCAGACTTTAGAGGCCATCAGGAGCCATATTAGCAGCTAAATAATAGAGAATTCCACTCATTTAAGAGTGGAAATATGCTGGTAGATTGAGCCTTGAGGACATAATTGATGAAGGCCTCAAAGACATGGCGGTGCACAAGGGAGAGACCGGGTTTAGCAAAGCAGCAACACCATGTTTGCACTCAGCGTGCTTTTAGGTCACGTGTCGAAGTTCACAAGGTGATACAAGTGATTTTGAAAGTGCAGCGAAAGTAAACTGCAAACCATTAGGAGACGACCTTGGCAATCACAGCGTAGCTGCAGGGATGTGGGTATATCATGATCACGGGCTGAGACCAAAAGCAAATAGAAATTCATTCCCTTCAGGGTCAGTAATTTTCTCCGCAGTTCATTCAGCAGTAAATGTTTTTCCGCGTTTCATTAACGCGTTCTGAGAGTCTCACATGGTCTGCAGCAGTTCACTGAATGTAAAAATATCAACAGGCTGTTGTGAAGGCAATAGAGGTAAACACAATTATGTTTTATCAAGTCCACCTTTTAAAAAAATCCAATCACAAGCAATGGGAACGTAGAAAAAAGGAAACCGGTAAGTGAGGGATGTTTAAGCACCATAAGGCACTGAAGATATTTGCCTTCCTTACAGTATTTACAGTATTATTTAACTATTTATCATGTCTGTGGAAAAACAGAAGTTGTCTGTTGTGTGCTGCATACAGGAGCAAGCTGGTTGCTTGCCCACATAAAGCAGCCACTCCACTCTGTTTACATGATGCAAAAGCTGAAACTCTTGTTATGTTTTATGATTTTCACACATGAAGACGTTGATGAGTCAAGACGCACTGCCGCAGCACAACCAGCCAGCCAGCCGAATTGCAGTTGTTCTTGCTTATTTAAGCAATCGGCTTTATTTCTACCCAGTGATCACTGGGGAGGCTCACCGGGATGCGCTCAGATCTCTTCCTTCATCTGACAGGGGAGAGCAGAGTGTGCGATGAACACTGAAGCTGTCCTATTAGTGCTTAACTCTCCTGCTTAGGCCTTCAGATTGACAGAAAAAAAAAGAAAAACTGTTCATGCAGGCTGCGCCATAAACAGTGGCAGTGATAAATATCTGCTGTCACTTCCAACATGACTCACTTGTCTGAGTCTCAGCTTTACTGCACACAAAGGAGGCTGGAGCAGAGCAACCATGCACTGCTGCTAAATCTTTATCAGATTACAGATAATAGATGCACTCTATAAAATATCTTATATTACCAGAGAGTGAGTTGAAGCGGAACACAGTTCTGCACCAAATAGTGAATAATGAGCATAATTCCATAAAAGCACACACAAGCATTGATACAGGTAAAAAGCCATACAAGCCCTCATTACTCTCTGAATGGATGGCCCATTAATATCATTTTATGTAGGCCTCAGTTGCTTAGCCCCGTCCTTGCCTTCAGAGTGGCCACTCCAGACGACCACCAGTCATCACGGACCAGCCTGTGAGTCAGATGAGGTAATTATTTTTTTTTTTGCTGTTGTTTTGCAGTGAAGGCAGTGGAGGGTGTCAGTCCTGCAGACTAAAGTTGTTGATTATTGGGCTTGAAATTATTCTACAGAAATCAATATAGACATATTTTCAGTAAGGCAACTGGCTATGTTACACTGCCATGGCATTTCAATAGTAAAGGGGGCAGTATTCAGATCCTTTAATTAGGAAAAAAAAAGTACCAAGTCTGCAATATAAAACGACAACATTGCAAGTAAAAGTTCTGCATCGAAATGTCACTTACAGTAAGTGAAAGTGCTGAAGTATTTACACTAAAAGTTCAAAAAAGTAGTCACACTGCAGAAAAATGCCTCTGTGACTGGTATGCTATTATCTGTAAGGTTCGGGTTACTGACACATAAATGTGTTGCTGTATTTAAAAGTATTTTATATACTGTTGGGCAGTTTAATATAGAGCAATGCATCATATTTTCTTTTTGTTGTAGCTGTTTTTTTTTATATAGAATCTTAATCTTTAAAGTAGTCATGGAGTAAAAATTATACTACTTTCTCTGAATTTTGCTGGAGTAGGATAATGTAAATTGTTGCAGTTCAAAAAAATTTGCAAGCTAGTAGTAAACTAAAAGAGTAATGTCGATGAGATAAAACCTGAAAATCTATAAAAAAAAATTTTTTTTAAAAACAGCTGAAGCTTTTAAGCAGAGTTTCAAGAGCAGGACCACACCTCATCTCGGCCGTGCCACCTCAAACATTCCTATAAAAACCCTCCTAAACCTCTCGTATTCTGCACCCCGCCCACCATCCTAGTTCTTCCTCTCCTTAAGGTCCTCTGGGGTCCATTATGCCTGGGTGATACAGCAGATTCCCTTACAACACAGTAACAGAATGAAGAAGTACAAGACTTCATGCGTCACTCACAGTCTTCTCATTTTTTAATAAATCTAATAAACTCACTTATTAATAATTTAATTATTCTTGTTGATGGTGTGGTTCTTGCTAGTGAAATGTCTGTCCATGACCTGATTCATACCCAAACTGTCACCTGTTGCTGTTCATAACTAATGAATCAGTATGAATTATACATCTGTCATGTTCATGAGGCTTTTCCTCCCACAGTACTAAACACATGCAAATTAGGGGGACTACTGACTCTAAATTACCCATAGGTGTAAGCGTCACTTATTATGTGAATCTATGATTGCCCTGTGATAAACTAGCAGCCTGTCCAGATTGCTTTCCAGCCTTTGTATGCAGTGAGACTCCTCGAGCTGAATGAGAATTAGAAGTTGAAGACAGTGATTGAATTTTGTGCATTTAGTTTCCCATTAAGGCAGCAGCAGAAGAAAAGCCAACATCCTGTTTGTCACAAATGACTGCCGAGCCAAGATCATTACAATAAGTACAAAGTCTTTAAGCCTTTATATTACATTATATGAGTTAACGTTCATTTAGCAGTGTTGTGGAGAAATTACTGAATTTAAAGGTCAGTGGTGAGGTCAGAAGGCTGTGCTGTCTTATGCTGTATTATTTATTGAAGCTTGGCCAAGGAGAATTAGAGACATTCCCATAGTTCATCAGAAGGGAGTCAGTCTCACATTCTGCCAAATCATGTTGGTGGTCAGACCCCAAGATAACACCACAAATACTATACGCCCAGAATTAGCCAAAGAGAATGTCTTTACCCATGGACGTGTTATTGTCAGCATATTCTAGGCTGGAGACACGCTATCTATTATGTCTAGGAAGGCAGCAACAGGTCTCCTCGACCCTGGCCCCCACAGCGTTGAGATAGACTGGCACATACTGTTCCCAATCAAAGCCAAGCAACTAATACTGCAGAGGACCTCAAGGCCCACACGCGACCTTGTGTAACCTAAATAGGAAATTCTCTAACAAGCAGAAAGGTCCATTCAGACACAAGAGGAACTAGATGTGTCATCAATATGATCTGATACTTTTAAAAGACAAGCTAAACTACATGTAATACATAACGGTCTTTCCTAATAGGCAATATTTTATAAGGGTAATAAGCCAAGAATAATAATTAAGAACATTTTCTGGGTTACCATGCTGTAAATTCCCTTTGGCTGTGGCACATCCCACTTGCTTTGTCATTTTAGTTCACTTTTAAATTAATTGGTAAGAACCCTTCAAGGGACCATTCCACCACTTCACATTCTGTTTAATCCAAAAATCAATTTAAAAGTCATTTATTAGCATTTAAAATTCCAGTGGACATTTAGCTGTAGACATATGACATCTAATACTGAGGTGAGTAACTCAAGACCAAGCACAGTATTAAAGTCAAAGACACCTATGTTTTGTGTGATATCGATAGCATGCCAACCAACTATGCCCAGTGTGTCTCATAATTGTTCCCCAAGATGCGATAGTGAGAAACTGTAGGGTCCAGTCTGCCTTCTGCCCGCCCATGAAGAAGTACAGTAGTGCTGCTCCGGGAACGAGAAACCGCGTTCAGCAGAAAAGAAAGAGGTGATAGAAACAGAAGCAAGAGTACACATTGGCATTGTTTTCCGCTGTTGGAGACAGGGAGGGATGAAGTTTGGTGCTGAAATTGCAATGTTTCTGTTAGATTGGTAAGACAGCCGATAATGCTAACATTGGCTTTTCTCAATGCCATGGAAACACGTGGCACAGTGCAAATAATCGGTTTCAGAGCATGATGTCCCTTCTGCCACAGCATCTCAACAAAACGACTCGATAGCTCTTGTGTGCCCGAGAGCTATATGTATGGGATATAGTTGGAAAAAATGGGCTGTATTGGATTTATTTTTTATTTTTTTTGGTTATGCTGTGTATATTTATCAGTGTATTTATGTGAGGCTTTGTACAGACTGTGGAAACAAATTCCCTTGTAAGCACAGTACAGTAACTATTCATCTGTCTTCTTTCTTTCTCCATCTATCCGTGCATTTGACAAAAGGTGAGTAGAGATATAATAAAAGAAAACCTGCGGACAGCCCAGTCGCATGTCGCTTTCTTGGAAACCATGCAACGGAAAAAGGATTAGCTGATGCTTTTTGGCAACATAAGAAACAGAATTATAATCAATATGCGTTAATTAAATCTTGTTTACACGCAGCACGATTAATCTATATTTTGTTTGAAAGATGATGCAGTGCGTTTGTTTTTTTTCCCCCACAGCATATAACAGCTAAAGTTTCCCTCTGAGTAATTTAGACTGACTACCTCTCATAAATGCCAGGCACACCAGGATTGAAGTGAGATTGGCAGGCCTTTAGAATTTTTCGCTCTTTATTTCCCAGTACAGTGACGACACGCAGAGCACATATGCTGCCAAACATGCTTTGAAAGAAAAAAAAGAAAAAAGAATCTTAAGAATCCTCCAACCTGCACACAAACCATCCTCTAGATTTGAATGACTCAAGCTTGCGGTGGAGACGGTACAATAGTCCTATAATCTTACAGCTTTTTAAAAAGCTAATGTGAACATGTCTTCCGTATGCAATAAGCCACTTTGTTTGTTGAAAACTCGCCAAGTGGCAAAAAGCAGCTGCTATCTCTGCAGTCTCAAGGGGCTAGTTAATTTTAGAAAGATAATCTCCTGCAATATGCTGAGGGATTAAGACGTTAAAAGTCCCAGCATGGGTAGATGATAAGGCTGTATTCATGCACTGCAAGAAGCATCTATTGCATTTTAGGAACGGAGAAGTATGTTACTTATCATGGTAATCAGCACGCAGAACAGGAAAAACAAACACCAGTTGTTCAATGACATGTCTAGATAATTTGCCACTAACCCTCTGTCGGTGAACTACAAATGATGATCGTGATGACGGCAGTTCATCTTTGGCTATTAGCATTGTCTCCCAAGGCTGTATTGCAGTACTTTCTCAAGAGATTACCTGCAGGAGGAGGAATGCCATACAGAAGCAGGGGAAGTGCTGTCTCTGCCTTAATCAATGTCATTTGCATATTCAGGATAAAACTAATCCTCATCAGGGGGAGGTTCTCCACCTGAGGCCCTTTCTTGTCCTTTCCAAGCAATCCCTCTCTTATTAAATGATCCCTTGACAATGCTCACCTTGCCAGAGAGAACAAAGCACACTATCACACTGTGTGCGTAGAGAGTGAAATCTACAGGGATGTTTGGATTCGGTATGAAAGTGGGATGTGATGCAGAGTATAAAGACCAAGGCTGGGCTGAGCTGAGTGCGCACAGCAGACCTGCTATAATGCATTTTGGGTCTGGAAGTCAACCAAACAGCAAGTTCCAGGTGAATAACAATGTGTGGATTTGCAGGAATCGGGTTCAAAGTCTGCAGGAGCACAGCGAGCTTGGCCTGACCACCCGCTTGTTTCTTGGGCTGCTGCCAAGGTTTTTAAACACCCAGCTAGAGGTAACAGTCGGGGTTCTCCTGCTGTTTTTTGTGCTTCGCAGCGCAACGCATAACATACAAGGCAGAAAAACACAACTAATGTACCTGAAGCAACCTTAAGATGGAGAAGGCATTCCTCTGCTGGAGAGATTTGTGTCATATTAGACGGATGCTGAGCAGAAAAGAACTGGCTTTCAAAAGATCCCTTAAGGCCGCCTATTGAGGAGACAACCTTTTCCCTCTCACAGGCTCCTTTACAGTGTAAGATAAGCAAATTTAAACTGGCAGACAAATGTGAAATTTTCCTCGTGCAGGGAGCTGCTTAAGAGGAAACTTCACAGGTGGGGCAAAACTGATAAGACGACAGATTTCTTCCATCCTTTCACTCCTGTGCGAAGATCCACGAGCAGGGTGAGGTTTGAGCAGCGGTGACCTGCCTGCCCAAGACCCGAGCTCCTCCTCATGTTTTTTTCTTTACGGTAATGTCTACCTCGGGTGCTCCTTGGCTGCCTTTCCTGGCTGAGGCTCATAAGAATCTCACTCAGTTTATAGGCTATCAAATGGATTACAGACTCATTATCAACAGTCTCCTGTGGCTATAGAGGCCTGTCGTTTACGCCACATTTCTACTGCGGAACAACACCAAATTCCATAGTAGGAGGTGTGTTTTTTGGGTGTGCGCGTGTGTCTAACACAGTATAGAGCGAGAAGCGGCTGCGCTAAAGGCATCTCTGATCCGGTTTTGCATGGTGTCTCATTTCTGAAGTTAGAGCAAAGTGACTGACCGTCGGTTTTACTGATAGACTTAAACCTCATGAGCATGGCAGGGAATTACTCTCAAGTATATAGCAGCAGTATATTCAGCAGTAAATAAAAAAATAAAAATAAACAGCCACTACAGCTGCTTTGTTTTTCTGCTCTATTTTTTTCTTTTTACCCGCCTGACGGATTGCACTAAACCCAGAGACATCCACAGTGGCTGCAGAGTGCTTTTTTGTGGCGTATGCTGGTGTGATGTAATGCTATGCTAAGCGCTCTGAAGGTCTGGGCTCAGCGACGCCGTACCATACATGAGACAGTTTAACATCACTAGTCATTATGAATTTACCTGCAAAAGTGACGGGAGAAGAAACTAGTGTTATTCTGCTTGAGAATGACAGCACTGGCCAGAGTCTCTCTAAATCAGATTGATGATCCATTTTCCCTGCCCCGGGGCCATAGTAATGTAAGGGCCTGGGATCCACCGAGGCTGCACAGAGACAGATGGGACCTTGTCTGCTGTGACCTTGCTGAGCTAATATTTCTCCCAGGCCTTGTCTGTTGCCTCATCATTAAAGGTGCCATGGCTATTAACATTGGGGGGAATACTTCAAAGACAGTGTTTACTTGGACAGGACACAATCCGGGCAAAGAAAAATCACAGCACAGGAGTAACAAGGCAAAGAGTGATTGTTTGGCAAAGGGTGAGACTGTCACGTGTGCAGTGTTTCAGGGACACCTGTGCAAACCTTGATAGCCATGCAGTGCTGTTCAGATGTGACGCATTACCTTTGCACTGTTGTTTACATTTACTGTCGCCATTAACTGCTGAGCTTTGAAGCTTTGATCATCCGCTCTGATCTCTTCTTATCCCCTGTGTTTATTCACCTTATGGATTTTTATTTACATTTTATTGTTTTTATTGTCACAGTTTTTAAGCCTTGTCAAAATGGTCTTAAACTTTTTTCTCTTTTATTGGCTTTTATTTATGATGTCACTTTAACAACGTATGGCCAGATCTTATTTATTTATTATTTATTTTTGCAATGTTTTCATATATATATATATAATAACTGATGGTTACGTTAACTGGCAACTATTTTGATAATTGATAGATTGTTTCGGTACTTTTAAGTAAGTAAAAATTGCTGTGACTGTGAGTCATTCCTCTCTCAGACAGGAGAATATATTATAGCAAACTGGATGTCTTTGGGGCTTTGGACTGTTGGGCTGATAAAACAAGTGACGTGAATGTCACCTTGGATTCGAGGAAATTATAATTTTCACTATTTTCTGTGCCCCAAATATCTCTTGGTATCTCCATGGTATCAAACTTCTCATCTAACTCTCGACAAGAAAAGCAAACAAGTGCATTTTTTTTTTGTTGGAAAATGTTAAACTATTCTTATGACTATTCAAGTATTTCAAAGCTGCTGTATCCAGATCAATCCATAGTGCCAGCTAAACAACTCTCTCTTTAATGCTGTGTGTTGCAGCCACTGGGAGGCACCAAAGTGTGAGATTTTTACATTTTAAACGCAGGAGCTTTAATTTTGTGGCTGGCTTCACAAAGATATTTGAGAGTGGTTTATAGTGTCAGGCCAGGCTTAATCTACCGAGCTGCAAGCAAGACAACTGTTTCCCTAAAATAAAGGCACATTTATTGAAAGGCTAAAACGTTAGCCACTCCACACACAGACTAAATCAAAACTAAAAAGCTGCGTTGCCACGGCAACAATCAATGACACCTACTGTCAAGCGTTTCCACGGTAACAATCAGTGTCACCTGCTGACCAGTGGCACCAAATGACAAAGAAAGGAAAACATGGCTCACAATTTGTGGTTTGCTAACAATGTCGTGGAGGGAGTAATGAGAAGACAGCACGGTAACCTGTTGGAAATATACAGCAGTCAGTTATTTTAGTTTGTCCAGATAAACTACCCTGAGGCTGATTGATGGCTTAGCAGGAATACTGAGCTCTGCCACTTAAGAGGCCACAGCAGCTCAGCTCTGTTCCAGGTATGAACTGTGTTTTTGTACTGTTGCACTCTTTTCTGAATTCTCCCAGTAAGATGTCCTTGTAAATGTTGAATTTTTTTACAGGAGGCAAACATCTTAGTTTGAAAAAGAAAGTCTCAACTTAGTATTCATGGCAAAATAAGAGAGTCAAGAACTAAACAACTGTGTGCAAGGGATGAATTTAGATCTTCAGTCTATTTGAAGTCTGATCTAAGTCACAGTCAATCTTTGTGAAGCCAGCCCGGTTGTCGAGTGTAAACTTTTATTTTCCATTCCAGTTATGGAGTAAGACTAATATAATACAGGATGTTAAATGTTTAAGCATTGCACTCATTCGCTCCATTCACATTTAGCACCTCTTCTGGCTGCATGTTAGCGCCGTGTTGACCGGGGCAGCATATTAGATCAAGATTTCGTTATTGTGATCCTGGTGATGCTTTGTGGGATTTTTAAGCCTCAGAATAAATCCGCTGACATTAGGAATGGATTGTGATGCCGGAGTCAGCCTAGGAAATACGTTCTAGGAAGCAATCCAGCAGGTCACTGTTACTCACAGCTAGCCAGTAAGTGAGAGATAAGGAAATAATCAAAACAGCGAAGCGAGGGCCAACTTCGGCCAGATTGCACTGACAGATGGGTTCCCACTTTTATTCCTTAGTACCCCTCCTCTCTTATTTTATCCAGACGAACCAACGTTTTCTCTGTTGATACACACAGGATTATTAAGGCTATTTGGTCTCTTATAACCTTCCTACTACTCCTGCTTAGTACACAATAAAGCCAAGAAAAAAAAAAGCCCACAAGCTCAAATTCCCCTATCGCCAATTTCTTATCTCTCATTAGCTCTGGCCTATGATAAGTGTTGATGCTTTGTAGGGGGAGAAATAATCTATTGAAATATGGTTTCATTTTGGATAGTCTTTATCAGCAAAGCAATTTAAATTTTGATAATGAAGAACACTGTAAATCCCCCAAGTGCCCTTGTACTGCGGCGTACACACTGCACAACAGTACGCGGTGGGTGGTAATCATTGTGTAATCACTCAAACAACAGTGCCCATCCAAGCCACTGAGCTTACAGCCACTCCCCAGGCAACCCAGCCCCTGATATTTGTCGGGCTTATGATTTGTTCTGGGATCTAAGCAATAAGTGAAGCCTCCTTGTGGCCTTGTAGCCAGATTGAATTGCTAAAAACATGTTGCACCTGGTGCAGCTAGAGCCGGTAACAGAAGCAGCAACACTGTCTGCATTCACTACCTGATGGCTGCAACATTATTGAAAATCTGATAATGATATTTGGTGAGCTTAATGGTTGCCCTCTGCAGGCTACAATCAGTCTTACTCAATCTTGTTTTCTTACCCACCACCCATTCTCTTTTTCATCTTCTGCTTCGCTTTCACAGCATGCGGCTGACAGAAAGAGGCATGATATACGGCTCCTTCGCTCAGTCTTAGAACCGGCGGCACCGCATCATTTTTCTTTTGCATTTTGTTTTCAAGTCGAATTAGTGTCTCTGTTAGTGAATAATCAATGAGAATCACTGCAGGTGATCAACACGAGCCCGTCTGCTTGTTGTGTTTATTCTATGGCTCCATTATCTGCTGCAGAATAGCAGAAAGCATATAGCTGGTGGGGAGTCAGCGTTCTGCTCAAGGACACTTCAGCGGGAAAGATGCTAATGTGACTGAGGCTCAAACCTGGGCTTGATCATTAAAGAAAGACTTTTTTCTTGCTTTATAGTAAAGCCGGGATGCCAATACATGCTATATGATCAGAGCTCCCCTCTTGAACATGAAGGTGTAATGACCCAATTTGCCCACAGGGAACATTAAAGTTTCATCTAATGTGTTCTAATGAAGTCATACAGACTTTACTGAAAGGCAGTGTAGTACAGCCAAAGCCAGATCTATCTGCTGTTGTGGCTGACTTTAACAGGAGGGATTTTATTAGTTTTTTTCCAGAAGCGTGAACAATACATCACTTATGTGCGAATACCTTGAGGCTTTCAAGGCACATTGGCATTTTCATTGTAACACATTTGCAATAATTAACAGAGCTAACTTTTTTACTGTGATTAATAATGGACTAGAAGATAGCGCTATTGAGCCACACATTAAATTGCGCTCATTAAAATGACTTTCCTGAATGAACCAACTCAGACTACTAAGCAGGACAGTGGAAGGTCAATGTGATCGTTATATAATTTAGCTGGAGAACAATTATCAAATGGCCTAACAAGAGCGATTTCTAATGAGTGGTGTGAGAGTGACACCTCTTTCTCTGTGGAGTTAATCTGTGTAATTGTCAAAATGCGAGGCTCCATTTCAGTGTTTAATGCAACGCAAAGCCGAGCAACTCGAGCAAATTCAATGCTGCTGTGAGTACTATAGTATACTTTTGAGGTACTTGTGCTGAGTTTTTTTTAAATTTTATTTTTATACTTCTAGCGTGCTACATTTACACAGAGGAAATGGTGTTGTTTAGGCCGCTACAGTTGACAACAGTTAACAGAAAGCAACATCTGGCAGTAGAGGCTGAGTCATTAGGGACTCGACTGATAACTGGAGGGTGGCTGGTTCAGGTCCAGCATGGACCTCTGTATGCAATGTGCACGAATGTATCAAATAGTTTCGTAAGACAGTAAAATTTGACACTTAAAAACATATGAATGTCTATAAAATACCATGCATTGTTAGAGAATATGCCAGCAGTTCCCAAACTTTTTTTCTTGTGTCCCTCAGCTTAAAAGCAATGTCTAGCTGTTGTCACATGTCTTTAGACGTGACATCTTTAGAAGTTCCAGCAAAGAGAGATTGTTACTCTAAACTTCTCAGCTAGTTTCACTGAAATAGCCCAACATTATTATCCAATATTTGAAAAAAAAGCAACGATTATTAAAAAAAAAAAAAAAAAAGGACTTGAAGAGAAATCCAAATTTGTGAAGCAGAACATAGTTTTCTTCTTCTTCTTCTCTACCCCATTAATCATCTCACAATCTCTCCAGATTTATCTTGCAATGTTTTGAAAGGGCCTGACCCCCTCAGGGGGAAACCAGTGGATTAAGCTACCTGTATACTATCTGTGCAAAGTCATTTAAAATCCTGCATGGGCTGGCTGCAACAGCAAAATACTTCCAGCAGACTGATGCATTGGAGATATATAATTAAACCTCAGTTACAAAGGCCATTTTCCTGCATAATAAGTGCATTTACTGTTTCTGCTTTAAGTATTTTATGCTGATAATACTTTTAATTAAAGAGGATTTTATATGCAGGACTTTAACTCGTAATTTTTACTCATACAAGATATGAGTACTTCTTCAACCCTAGAGGCTAAAAGCAGACATGCTCTTTTAGACATCCTTTTAGAAAAGAAGCTGCTCATTTCCATGTGCGCAGTGCAAAGTGGAATAGAAAATATATTTCGAAGACGTTGCTGCAAATTCAATCCAAATATATTATTTTCCCCTGCTGTGCAGACATGTCTTTGAAATGGAGGGGAAAAAGTTGGGAATGGTTCCAGAAGACCAACTCTCCATTTTGCTAGCTTCAGCACTCAATAGCTCCATGATTAAAGCCAGTCTATTTTATTGATTGAAAAGGAAGGAGAGAAAACCCAGAACCTTTCTACTCTTCAGTCTCCGCTTCTCCATCTGTAAAAGTGGTGGAAAAGCCTCCCTTGACCATGTCCAGGCAATTAGGGTGTAGCGGGCCTCTCCTGTTGCACTCAGTGACTCCGGCCATGCTCTGTTACCTCATCTCATCAACTGGGAAAGTATTTGTGCTTGTAGCTCCAGAGAAGGCGGCCACAAGTTAAATTGAGTTACCTGTTCAGAGATGGTTTCATTTTCCACGGATGGCCCCGGAGATCCTTGATGGAACTGCTAACTGCTCATCACCCTTCATGTCCCTGAGTGTCTGTCTGAGCAGAGAGCATCGACACGGCAACAGCGACGTGGCCCAGGTGGCGACGACATCTGGCTGCGGGATCCATCACACCATCTCCACCGTGGAGTGCGGCGAGATAAACCCGAGATAAGACATCGTCGTTTTCACCCGTCGTCTTTGAGAGACGACATTCTGTTTCCCTACTTGTCTTCTCTCTTTCTTTCTTTTTTTTCAAAGTCCTGCATAAACACCAGCTACTTTCAGTCGCGTTCAGTGATTCGCTCAACTTCACTGCCTTCTTTACAGAGCAGCACAGTGGAGCAATTGTCTGTATACATGGCAGAGCAAGAGGACACACGCACGCTTGCACTCAGGCATTTCCAATGATATATGGCAACACATTCTCTGAGTAATAAGATAATGATTAATTTTATGACTGTGATTTATGTGAAATCCCTATATTATGTACATTAATCCTTATTGATTGGGATATAATGGATTTTTTAAAGATGTGTCTTTCTACCGTAAGTGATCTTGAAGGGGAAGAGGCTAGAAGCTTGGCTTATGTCCTGTCTGTCTCTGTTGATAACCACAGGGTAGGAGATGAAAGGCGGGGGGGGGGAAGTAGAAGTGATGTGGTGAGATAAGAATTGAGTGGATAAACCAAAGGAGACGAGTAGAGGATGTAAGGAGAAGAGGGAAAGGAAGGGAGCCAGAGGAAGGTTCAGTGGGTGAGCAAAGTGGAGAGAGAGTAGATATGGCAGCAGATGTGAGAGACGAGAGATGACACAAAAAAAAGAGGAAAAGAAGAGGAAGGAGAGGACAACAGATAAAAGAGCAGACAGCCTGCCACCCCACAGTCGCGTCACACAATTTACTATGTTCTGGTCCATAATGTTTTATAGCACAATCACTGATAGCACAGTAGTCAGTAGTGATCTCATTTCACAACCCATATCCTTCAGTAATGTGAACACAAAGGGAAAAGCAGAGCCATTAGCAGCGTCCAGTGCTCATCCACTGCTACTCATGCATAATTGGCTCCCATGGAAGGAAGCAAGAAAGGGTAAACAGCAAGCAATCATATTAACTCCTGTGAATCCTAATTGAAATCCGTTAACAATCAGCGTAGATGATAGAGGTTGGGAAGACATGGGGCTGTTCATACTCCGAGCCTCTCTCTCCTGTAGCTGCTCCCCGTGTATTGACACGCATGAAGACGTGGGTGTGCATTATAATCAAGAGTTATGCTTGATTCCTGTGCTCATGGGTAGCGGAAACACAGCAGCCAAACATATGCATGTGTGACCATCTGGCTGATTCTGTCCTCCGTCAGTGATTTCTTTCAAATTAAAATGATTTCTGCAGTGGGAATTAGGCCGATGCGGAGTGGAGTGAAAAAAAAAAAAAAAATCAGGACTGTTCATTCAATAAAAATAGTCAAAGGCATGAATCTTAAAAAGGAATAGGTCGTCATCTTGGGAAATATTTTTATTCACCTCCTTGATGAGCGTTAGATGAGAAGATCAATCCCTCTGTCATATCTGTCCGTTAAATATGAAGTTACAGCCAGCAGCTGGCTACAGCATAAGGACTGGAAGCAGAGGTAAACAGCTAGCCTGCGTCTGTGTAAAGGTAAAAAAAAAAAAAAAAACCTGTTCAGTAACACCTCTGTAGCTCACCCATGAATGTTTTATCTCCTTTGTTTAATCCATATAGAAACCCAAGGGGAAATCACCATAAGAGCTCCCAGACAAGAAGTACCCCAGTAAAACCACAAAATGTCGGTTTTACGATAAGATTAAACAAACAGCGAGCTTCAGATGCTCGTGTTACCTATGGGCTAGATGCAGTCCAATAAAATTTGTTTATTGCAGATAAAAAGCCCTATTATGTATATACGGCATCAATAAGTAACAAGAGATTGCAGCACAGAAAAAGCCAAGTGGTTCGAGGTGATTTACAAATCACAAGTCTCCATTTCACGCGTTGTCCACCAGAGAGCACCGACACGTTGAGTTTTTAAACGTCAAACGTCCCACTCAGCATATAAATACAAAGAGAAATGAAATAAATCGTTATCATGACAGTTTCATGTTGCATTGTTCAAGAAGAAATAGGCCCAGATATTTAGATATAAGTATAAAGAGATCATACAAAATCCTGAACTGCTCCTTTAATAGTGTGTCCTCCAATGGGTCAATTTGATGCAGAGGTTTGAGTAATGCGTCTACTTTTATGTCTCATTTTAGGCTATTCTCCCATTAACTTTAACCATATTTATCCGTATGATATGATCCGTGCTTTTATTTATATGTATTCTAATTATTCTAATTATTAATTTAGCACTACTAATAATGACAGGGGCAAAGGAGCGTGTGCATTGTATGATTCACCGTTCCAGTCAGGTCTTGAACCACTAGATGGTGTGCTTGTCTCTTCACACTTACACAGTACACCTCATACACAGGATGAACAGAGTGGAACAGAGGAAAGCTGGAGAAAATGCGCTCATATTGTCTACATGTCAACAAAACGTATGAAAACCACTATCTCACCAGGACTGGGGTGTTTGGAGCAAGACATTCTCAGATGATGCGCTGCAATCACTACGAATACAAAGCATATGGAGCGGTTGAGCAGCTTCTCGTGAGCAAGGCAAACAGTCTTGCACTGTCTGAAACTCCTTTTCAACTGGAGAGCTCATCTAGACTGAAAATGCACCCAGGGAGAGAAAAGAAATAAAACTCAATCCTCTGAATCTTTATCCAAGCACTGACTCATTCATATTTGAGAGTCTGGCTGTCAGCCGCGCTAACAAAAAGCTGTTGAAAGGCACGAGAAATACTGAGCAGGACTGTGTATGTTCAGGTTCACAGGTTCATAATTGGCAGAGAGAGGCTATGTAAACCCTTCAGCTGCACAGTTTACACAGTTGCTTTTAGTAATGCCGGATATTTCAGTGCATTAATGCTGCAGTCAGGCTTGTTCTTGCGTCTCGTCCTGCCCTGTCACTTTGTCAAATATGTATTCAGTAATTAACATACAGCCTGACATTGTTTATTCCCCCGTCTTCAGTTTCAATTTATCTTTCAAAACACATTCAAGTGTGTTGTTGAAGGGAGATATAAAGCAGCTAGTTGGTATTGTTATTATTAACACGGTGTGTTCTTTAGTTTTCAGCGTAGAGGAAGAATAATAACAGAAGAATACTTAAATACGTGTCTGCATTTCTTCACTCCAGTGCTATAATGTTCTTTTGGCATTCGAGAACATAAAGCTTCATATTATGGACTCATAGTGAGCTTCACTGCTTCTCAAGGGCGAGATAAGAGCAGACATTTCCCTGCGCTGTTGTGTGTTCCTTTTCTTTTTTTTCACCTCCTCCTTCTTCTTCTTCTTCTTCCCCTCTGCAGCAGATGGTAAAGAGAAAATCACTTTCTGCTGGGGGCAGGATGCATCAGGGTTAAAGTTTAAGCTTTAAGGTCCATTCTGGACCTGGCTGATTTGACGGGACTATTTTGCATACGCGGCGTCTAATCAAATACATGCATAAGAAGAAGGCGGGATTTGCAAAGCAGCTTGATACAAAGATACTGATTAGATTAGGGATTTTACAGGACGGCAGGCTGGAGCCACACAAGCCCAGTCAGACAACAGACAAACACAGAAACACACTGACATGAAATATTTTCAATCCACAATCCGCGTGTAAAAATGAGGAAGAGATGAAGTCGTATAATATTGACATTCCAGAGGACCTAATTCTGTTGGAACTGCACAGATTATTACTGTGTGATGAGAGGCAATCAGCCGAAAAAGGCATAAATAATTGCTTCACGATTTAGGTAAATAAGCCCGCACAGAAACTTGAGTATCTCTGTCTTGTTTACCTGTTCATGCTTTGATTGAATTGATCTCCGAGGACAATGACAAATGATTGCACTCGAAGATGACGGATGCTTTACAGAATGAAAGTCAATACTGAAAATAATGAGGCGCTGAAATGTTCAAGTTGTGTCAACAGCAGCAAGATAAGGACCGCCTGAGAAAAAGAACATGTTCCCGGCACAATTATACTGTAGCTAAAAACAAATGCAGCTACTGACATCACGCTGGCACGATGATGCACCTTATTGAAATGCCTCATATGCTCATATACTTATGAGCAAACCAAACCATGACTCATTATCAGCTTATGCAGATGAGCACGCTGGTTTTTAGGGGTCTTATGTGATCCCTTCACAATTGGGGACTCAGAAAAACACACATGATCGGAGCGACCCATTGAACAAACAACAGTGTTACATAATCTCTTAAAACAATCAATGAAACATGAATATTTAAAAAGCTATTCAGAAAAAGGTTTCCTTTACAGTAAGTTCAATATACAGGAAAACAGATAAATTACTTGGAGGCCATCTGAGCCATGATATAAACCACCTACGCCTACAAGCAGAGCTTGTTCTGAATCTTTTCCTAACATATCTCAAATGTACACGTGTGGGTGTATATATTTCTTACATGTTCCAGCCAAGCTGATGACTAGCCTTGGGACAAGATTGTGCGTAATGCCACAATGCCAAAAATGGTCCTTGAGCTTGTTCATTTTCAACACAAATACATCCAAACCGCGGTTTCTTATTCTTAATCCCAGCACTGAGGAGGAATACTGTAACCTGACTCTCAGTCAGAAGCCTTACACCTTACATCCTCCTTCAGTTTTTCTGCCTCTGTCTTCCCGTGGCCTCTGCATCTGCTCCCGTCATGCCACCTTTTGAGAAGTGAACCCCCCCGACCAGAGAGCCTGAATCCGCGGGGAATCGGCTATGTGCCTCTGCAGAGTGACTGAGTGAGTGGGAGTCAGTCAAAGCCCCGAGCACTTATAGGCAGGAGGTGGAGGGTTGGGGATAGGCAGTGAGGAGGTGGCTGCTGGGAGGCAGAGCTAATTCACTGTGACAGAAATCAGAGCTGTCACGACCACCATGACCAAGCAGCATGGACAGCATATATAAGGAGGGATGTCGGGGGCTGAGAGAGAAAAGAAAGGATGCACTGATTAAGGCACTTGCAGAGGAGTGTGTATTAAAGTGTGTGTGTGTGTGTGTGTGTGTGTGTGTGTGTGTGTGTGTGTGTGTGTGTGTGTGTGAGCACGTGCGCGCAGGGCAATGGGACAGCCAGTCAAAAATCACAAAAATAGAAAGGACGCGGCGAGGAGGAGTCCTTCACACTCAGAAAGACAAAATACACAGAGGTGTAGAGGGGTGGACAGGTTTGACCAAAATGAATGAACTCACAAGAGCAAGTGTATTTACAATAAGCAAAGTGACACCCAGACAAACAAACACACACACGTAAACACACACACATAAACAAAAAAGTCCAGTTGGCATAGCTAAACATCTCCTCTGGGATTATTGGTGAAAGGTTACCAGATAACACATGTAAAATTCATGAGAAAGGCTCCTAGCTTACATTCATCTGTTAGTAAGCAAGCCACTAAAAGTTTAATGGGATATAATATTAAAGGAATACTGCGAGAAAACTGATATCGTTGAGAGGCGGCGACAGAAAGAAAGAAAGAGAGAGAGACTAGGAAGGGCAGCCACCAGTATCATTACTTAATGATGAGAGAGGGAGACACAGGGCTGGGCTCTAAATGACACGGAGAAGGAGGAGGGGATTGTGGGAGATTAAGTGAGCTCTGTGCTGTTTGCCATGCACTGCAAAACACTGCGGGATGTTTGTTGAGCAGCACTCTCATTTGGGATGAGGAGAGAGACAGTAGGAGGTGGTGGTGGGTGGGGTGGGGGGGACCTTAAACTTGGCTGAGGGGAAACGCATTGTTCCATGAGATCTGAGGAGAAGATACGGATTAGACAGCAATGCTGGGAGGATTATCTGACATGATACAGCTTTGAAGAGGACAAAGACACGGGAAAGTTAGAGCCTCGCGTTTGTCGCTAAGCAGTTTACTTTGGATTTTTTGTTGTGTTTTTTTTGGAAGGGAGCGCGGGATTAAGCAAGTGAGCCGAGTTGCTCACTTGACTGGAAGTGGTGCGTGAACTTTTTCCCCCCTCTTTCTGTCTGTCACATTCGTCCAGACAGCGGGGAAATCTGTCTGATGATGTTTGCCAGCTGATACAAACAACGAAGAAACGTCTTTTTAAAGGTGAAGCGGCTCCATCTGCGTGTGTGGCTTTTAAATGCTTTTAAGTTCTCGTGATGGATTTTAAAGTTTTTTCGTAAAGTTTTCAAAAACATTTTCATAATCCAATTAATCATTACTTAATTGAACAAAGTAAAACATTTCCTCTGAAGTGTGAATATTATCTGTTGTTTGTCCTCTTCTGTAATAGTCAGCTGAATATGTTTAGGTTCTGGGCCGTTTGTCATCAGGATGCGTCCTTGTACTTTGAGAAAACTTAAAAAATGATTTTAAATTAGTTCCAGCCCTGCAATGATCGCTGCACTAAAAATACATAATGCTTGTATTATTATCTGTATGCAGGAACATCTCTACATAAAGGTGAAGCATTTGTGAGATTTTTCTGGGGCAAAAGGGCTTCGAGGCAACAATATTTGAACCATTTTTCTTGTCCTGCCACAGATACTGAGAGTTTGTGTATAGCATTAACCTTATTGTTGTATTATGTGATGGGTCAAAAAAAGAATTGCTGTTTAATGTATCATGCTGTTCCTCATTTGATTCTTATCCAACTAGGGAGGTCCAGAGGGATTAGAAGGATCCGACTTCAGGAAACATGACCCGTGGACAGTATCCAGGTCCTCTACTCCTGCTGCTCTGTCTCCTCCACGGTTCTCAAGAGACCTGTCCATCCATGTGCCTCTGTGTATCTGACACAGTGAGCTGCAGCTCCAGTGGTCTGGCCAAGATACCCTTATCCCTGCCCCCCTTCTCTGTCACCTTTGACCTCAGCCACAACCATCTGTCCTGGCTGGGTCCAGGCAGCTTCAACAGCATGCCAAGGCTGGAAAATCTCCGAATGGCCCACAACCAGCTCAGTTCCCTTGGCAGTGGGGTGTTTAACAACGCCTCCGGCCTCAGGCTCCTTGACTTGTCCTCTAACAAGCTGCAAGTGGTAGAGCAGCATTACTTCCAGGGGCTGTGGAGGCTGGAGGAGCTACTTCTCTACAATAATAAGATCGCACAGGTGGAAGCTGGCACATTGAGCGGTCTGAGCAGCTTAAAAAAGGCCTATTTCAGCCTCAACCAGATCACAGACTTCCCCTTCTTCTCCATCCAAGACCACAGTCATCCTTTCCTGACCATGCTGGACCTCTCGTCCAACCGTATGACTCGTCTGCCATGGGAGGATGTCAAAGCTTTGCCCAGGCTGGTACAGCAGGGGCTCTACCTCCACAACAACTCTCTGATCTGTGACTGCTCCATGTATAGCGTGTTTTGGCACTGGAATCTGAGGGGCTATGACTCACTCAAAGACTTCACAGATGAGCACACTTGCAGCATCTATGGGGACCCACAAGCGGCCATCCGCTTCCTGCGACACAGCCGCTTCTTCCACAACTGCACGTTGGAAAAAGTTGTCTCACAGCCAGTGACAGTGTTCCTGTCCAACGTGTTGGTTTCCGAGGGAGAAAGGGTGCGTTTAGATTGCCAAACGTCCCTGAATGGCGCAGACCTCTCATTTACATGGCTATCCCCCAGCAAGGGGTACATCACCCAAAGCAGCATAAATGACACGCTCATTAGCCTGTTTGCTAATGGTACCTTGGAGATTCAAGCGGTCAAGGTCAATGACTCAGGTCTGTACGTGTGCACAGCTCTGGATATTAAACAGGCGCTGAACGCAACCCGTGAGGTGAATGTGACGGTGCTGCTGCCTCCAGCGGAGTCATTCAACACCGGCTACACAACGTTGCTGGGCTGTGCGGTCACTATGGTCTTCATCCTCATGTACCTCTACCTGACTCCGTGTCGCTGCAGCTGCTGTAAACAACCCAAGCCTCCAGTTATCCCCATCGCGACCTACGACGCCAGCACCCTTACTTCTGTTTTCTCCACCTCCCCGAGGGACCAGCACAAAATCCAAGCTAACAAGCACGTAGCGTTCATGGAGCCAATGATAAGCGAGGAAGGGATAGCGTGGGCGCCTGAATGTTAATGCTGGACATGTGTTTCCTTTCCCTTTATTGAGGTGGAAGCAAAGCCTCTGGACAAAGCAAAACTCCTTACTCAGGAATTAGCCGTGAGACGCAATAAAGTGATTGTTAACGTTGTAACAAAAAAAGGACACCATGTCTCTTTCCAGACAGCCAGCTGCAGTTAAAAGCAATATCTCCTGTTCCAGTTCCTGCTCTTCTTTGTCATCTGGTCCGGTAGTCGAAATGAAAGTTTCAACTTTGGTTTATTACCCTCTGTGTACCGACGCTGCTAAATCACAGTAGAGCCATTATCAGCCCTAAAAATCAGCTAATAACTTCTCTGCGTATAGAAGTTAGTTGGGAATAATTCTCGTGGGATCAGCGGATGAATCTGGCTCACTTTTCAGAGAGTGTTTAACAAGGATTAAAAGACCCGGGAAAAAAAAAAAAAAAACGCTTCAAGTTTATGACTGTAACGGACCGCAGAAAGTAAGTTCAGCCTGTGTATCTCAGTAGCTCAGCTCAGGTGCTCCATATTTAGTGTGGTAGAGACAGGCGCTGGCGTCGCACCAGCCGAAGATAACCTTTAAATATACAGCTTATATCTCTTCTAATATGTAGCTTAAACATGGAGCAACCTAAACTTTCCAACACCTGAATGCCTCTGTTCCATGTGTTCCCAATAAAGGATTTGCTCCCTTTGAGTTGCCTGTCCTGCTGATATACTTTTGATTTAGAAGGCAATTTTAGCAAATCCATCACTATCATAGAAAAAAAAAAAAGAGGAAGGGGGGGGGGGGGGGGGGGATTAAGATACAGCAAGCAAAGCTATGCATGTTTTTGTGCTTTTGGTGAACATTTAAAACTCTTATCTAGCAGAAAACAGAGGCGCATCCCGCAGTGATGCATCATACATATACATATCTCCCACAAAACCTGTTGCATTAATCTGGCAGCGGAAAACAATGACTATCTCCGCTCTGCTTATCTGGCAAATAGTGAAGTACAGAAATCAGAAGTGTCAACAAACCCACCCCCCCCCCCAAAAAAAACAAAAAACCAAACACAAACTGGGCTGCTCTTCACAGACAGCATCTCTTTGATCAAACACAGCAGAGCCACTTTGAACGCTGCGGAACAAGCACAGCCACACAAAAAATTGAACTGAAGTGACAAATAATTCAAGCAGATCTCATGCAAGCCCAGCATGGGGGCTTTACTTTGTAAAGCTTTGTTGGTTTATTTGTTGTTGTTTTTTTTTACTTCGGCGTAACACGCCTCAAATGACAGAATTACACACTGCAACACGGCAGATAAAACAAGATGTCGAAGAAAGGCTTGCACGCACGTAAAGTCGACGACACGAAAGACCAAAGAGAGCATATGGATGGTTGGGGATGAAGGGATATTTAAAACCTGATGAGACAACCAGTAACAAATCAATTTCTTCAAGCTCTTGCATCCATAATGTTTTGAGATTGTAGTTTAATCTCGACGCAAACACCGGGTGGGAGTAAGGATTGCTTCGAGATTGGACAGGATTAGATGTAATCCTTCATATAATGTCAAAGAGAAGTTGCCAGTAACCGTGCATCTCACAAAGGAGAGCGTGTTGCCGGAGGTGTGGGCCTTTGATTATTTCTAAATCTTTAATTAAAACTTGACTCATTTCCAGCCCAAGGAGACTAATATTGTTGTGCCAGTTGAATGTCAATTCACAGACAAAAAAAAAAAAGAAAGAAAAAAGGTGGAAATCCAAAAATCAAATGGGCAGCCGGGCGGTAAACTGGGACGGACCGGCTCTCTGCTAGCGCTGAGTTTCATCACTATTAAACTCTGAGGGATTAGGCAAAAATCCGTTAGACTAAAAGAGCACAACTGTGATGCAGCACTCTGTTTAATCACACTCACTTATTACATTTGTTAAAGTTTAAAATGTTTTTGCGACGGTAAACAACGTTTTAATTCCCACAGAAAGATTACGCAACATACCGCGATGTGCCCCTGCGATGATGTAACATCGCGACCTGTTGTTTTTCAAAGATGACATGCTCCAGACATTACATGGCGTGGTGTGTTGGGGGGGTTTTAGGCGATTACAGCGAGGATATAAAAAAAAAAAAAAACAGGTGCTTTGTCAGTTTCAGTGTTTTTTTTTTTTAATCCCTCTAATCTGGTTCCGCTCTCTGACACAGCACACACAGCTGGGTTGGGATTTATTGTTTCTGATATGATTAGTAGGCAGGTTTAAAAACAGAGAGGACAAAATGTGAGCACTTTTTATTATGGGCCTTCTATTTCACAGAGGATCCACAAGTGACCCCGCTTATGTAAGCGCATAACCCAGACGATTTAGGGAATCAACCTGAGCGTGGGCGGCGGTGTCAGAGTTAGAATGAATGAAGTTAGTATCCTGACGCCATTTGGTATCCCGCATTTTTATTCTAACCTTGTAACAGCGGGTACTTTACTGATAATGGGAGGCCTCGGCAGCGCGATTTGAAAAAAACAAACAAACCAAAAAAACGAGGTATAAACAGCACTGTATAAATGAAAATTTCACTCTATCAAACTGTCAGCTGTACTCCTAGTGAAACAAGAGGATGCAATAAACAGACGGATTTAGTTTGCTGAAAACAGGAGCGATACGCTGCTCCCTTTTTCATTAGCAGTTAGCCCGATAATTACACCAATAACATTGGACTACACACAAAAAAAGATGCAAGGCTGCATGTTTCCGTCTTTCTGCAAATTATTCTCAACCGCTCTAACAAATTACCCAGATGTAAAGGAAGGACCCCTTGATGCTTTAAAAGATGCCCTTCTCCAAAGCAAAACACTCCATCAGGCTTCAATTAAAGCACGCACTTTCCCTTCCAGATTAATTGTTTTCCCTAGTTCGGCTGAGCTCCGAGGGATTCAAAATCATCTTATTCAAGAATCTAATTACTGTGAAAGGGGAGTTTTACTCTGAATAGCACAAGTTGAATTGCTTTCAGTCGTAGAGGGCTGCCTTGACTGTCAACGGGGGCTATTACTGAACTGTCAAAACAGTCATCAGGCTGGAGTGGAGGCATCCAGCTGTGGCAGATACATACACATCTTTCAGACGCTGAAACACCCACATACACGGGCTCGGTTGAGGCCCAATGTCAGCAAAACGACAAAACCCCTTATTTCATTCTAATTGGACACTTTATTTGGTATATGTGCCGGAGAAACACACACAGCAGCATTTATTTCGGGACAGTCCAGCAGCCGCCTATACTATACCCATACTGTAGTTTGTTTTTGTTTGTTTTTTTCCTGAGGAGGTAGGCTGGTTACTTCCCCAAAAAAAGACTAAAATAAATGTGGAGTGCCGCACACCAGACAACAAGCTGTTTATCATACCTGCTCGCTGAATATGAACGCAGGTCGTGTTCTGTGTGTGTGTGTGTGTGTGTGTGTGTGTGTGTGTGTGTGTGTGTGTTTTAAGAGCGTTGTGATGCAGCTGGATGTCCGACATGTCAGACAGGATTCCGGTTTCAGTCGGATCTCCGTGGGGCACGTGGAGAATGAACGCCTCATTAATCAAATCTTTAAATCGATCCCATTTCATTGCAAACAAAGTGCATATGCAGTAATACATCATGACCTAAGTCATTCAGCATGTTAGAATTAGACCCCCCGGGGCTGCTTCGGTGAGTAGAATTTAGCTGGGTATTATAGGATTTGACAGGCACAATGACTGAAAGTATTTTAAGTTTTATATTGCTGCTCCTGAACAGTTTTCTACAACATCCTTGTGTCTTTTTATTATTCCTCCGTGTTCAGCTTATGCCACTTCTTCTACCAGCTTCATTGTATCATGCGGTTATGGTGCTTTCCTTGTTATTATCCTTCCAGTAAAAGACAACTGATGAAATATGGCGTTATTATTTCCATTAAAAATATAAATTTACTGTATTAGACAGTATATGTACCCAATCTATACTGGCTTGTAGCACCAGTGATACTTAATAATGTACTTTATGGTACAGCATGGCTTCAGGGAGGCAAAGTCCACCACTTTGATCCAGACTGAAACTATTGGTTGGGTTGCCATGACATTTTGCACGTTCATAGACCCAAGAGGATGAAACTTACTAACTTTGATGATCTCCTGACTTTCCCTCTAGCACTGCCAGCAGGTTGACATTTATGATTTCTATTTAAATATCCTGACAACTATTGGATGCATTGGCACGCACAACAGTAAAGATATTCATCGTTCTAGGCAATGATCAATGACTGTGATCATCCCCTGTCCCCTTTTCCTCTTGCACCACCATGAGGTCTCAACAACGACTGCCGGGACAAACATGGTACAAACATCCACGCTACCTTTAGGATGAATCGCAATAACCATGCCGATCCCTTCATTTTTCTTCTTGCAACGTGTCCAACATTATGGTTTGTGAGCCTAAAATAAATGAATAATAACCCCATCATTCAAAATCCTACTAAAGTAAAGAAACACAAGTATATGAAGTGAAGTTGCTTTAAATATTCAAAGTACGTATTCTGCAGGAAAATGGCCCCAGTGACTGATGGAGCTGGAATTAATTAGTCGATTAATCAATAAGTGAATGAACTCAACAATTTTGATAAATGATAAATAGTTTTTAATCTTTTTTTTTTTAACGTCCAAATGTTCTGCTTACTCTTGTCTTTGGTGGCAGCAAACTGATTATCTTTGGGTTGTCGACAAAACAAGACAGTTTGGAGACGTCGCCTTGGGAGTTTGGGGAATGGTGATCGATATTTTTCGCCATTTTCTGACATTTGCTGTACCAAAAAACAAATCGATAAATCAAGAAAATGATGATGATATATATCGGATAACTGAAATAAATAAATAAATAAAACACAGCCTCTGTACTCACAGACATATTGTGCTATCTGTCCCACTCATCACACCAAAATGTTTTGAAATCACAAGGATGTAATTCAAGAGGACAGCAGATTAAATATATCATGAGAACGATGGAGATCGTCAACAGATTCATCAATAATAAAAATAATTGTTAGCTGCAGCCCCCGTAACTGATGTATTATTGTGACTTTGTCAAATTGTTAATAGTGATGCATCAATGCATAAGCAACACTTTATTGCTGCAATTTATCGAAGTGCGTCTAGTTTTAATTACTTTATTTTTAGTCTAGTGGTTCCCAACCTACAGGTCTGGCACGTCAAACAAATCTGGTGTGTCCTCAGATGATTAATGAGGTAGTAAAAAAAAACAAAAAAAACAAAGTTTTGCTATGCAAGTTTATCTCAGCTTTTGGCTTTTTTCAATAATTGCTGCTGGTTTTGTAAATGATTAGACAATTTGACCTCTTTGGGCCTCAAACGCTTATTCAAATGAACCCGTGTGAGACATTTATGGGGGGGATGTCTCTTTGGGGCTGCAAGCCAAAAACAATGTAATTTATTTTATAAGCTCATTACGTTGTTTAATGTTACATTTTACTGAAAAAACTACAGCTATAAAATAAATGTAGTGGAGTCATTGCAGAAAGTTGGACTTCCAACCATGCTTATACTGATGAACCAAACAATTATCACCCAAATCTGTGGATCTCTGCAGCTCTAGAGGAGCAGTTTAACTCATCGTTGTGGTTTAATGGTCACAACTTTTTGCATTTGTTCACTCTCACTGTTCCTGTTAGCCTCGAGTCCAGTCTGCTGTTTCCAGTGAAAAAAGTGCTGCTAAACTACCCGAGTGACAAGGTTAGCAGCTAGCTAGCTTAAGGTTAGCTAGCTGGTGCACATGGTGGGAGTATTTAGCATTAGCTGCTAAACAGATGGATATTTCCCATCAGGAGTTGGTGGAGAACAAAACAGAGCTAAAAAGGAGAGTGAGTTTTGGACTCACGTGACTCCAAATGAATACTGCTGTGGAAACGGGTATCTTGTAACTTAAAATGGCTGCTTGTTAACAGGCATGTCATTGTCATGATAGACAGGCATGTCATTGATATGTCATTTGATGTGTGCACATCTTGTTTCTGCTGCCACCCAGAGGCCAAAAAAAACAATTTCATGATCATTTAATGGATGATTGTATGACAATTCCTGCTATTTATGACCTATTGATATTTCTTGATTACATTTGAACAAAATATACAAATCATATATATAATTGATATTTATAAAAATGACATACTTATATTCACCATAGGCTGTTATTTTTGTCTGAATCTTAGTATGTTATTTATTTAGTTCATGTTTTATTGCATTATTTTTCCTTATTTCTAAATATGAGTACACTCACTTAAAGCTGCATTTGTGGTGGTATTTTAGGTGCAACTGTAACAGCTTGGAGTGTGTAACAGGGTGCTGTAAAAAAACAAAACAAAAAAAACCATCCTGCCCATGTATTTGTGTTTATGGCGTCTTAGCTCCAATTGATTTACTTTTTAAGTTACCATGGCATATTTACTGTACTGCACAACTGGAATAGGGCTCTAGAGATATAATGTTAACCTATTTTCCACATCAAGAGGAGACAGCGCCCTCTGGTGTTCGTCTCCAACCTGCACTGCACAGACTTAATGAAACAATACAATAAACCCACACAAATGACATCAGCCCTCCTGATGATCCTTTCAGCAGTGGTGGAGTTGAGAGGCCAGTGGCACTCAGCATGGAGCCTTAAGGAGTTTAAATGCTGCATTTCCTCCAAACTACTCCCCGCACACAGCTTACCCTGCTGGAGAAAATAGATTTAACCGATTTCTACTGCAGTGCCCTTTGTGCCTTCTGGCACAGTCAAAAACAACATTTTATTAAGTATTTAAAAGCTTGTTTTAATACACCAGTTAAGCACCGACACTTTCTTTTAGAAGCCCGACCTGTTGACTCGTGAGGATATTTTAATTTCACCATTTTTTGCTTTAGGTCTACTGCAGTGTGAGGTTCAATTACACATCTTCCAGCTGCACACAGAAATTGTTGGTCTCTAGTGAAAGGACAGGAAAAACTGATACATGATTTATATTTTTAATAGTTTGTTTGACACTGTCAGCAAACTGGTCACACAAACAAAGATTTGAAATGTTTTATTTTAATAGAATTTAGGACAACCAAATATGTAAAATAAAAAAGAAAAGAAAACCAACAGCAAAAGTGAAATTTGATTCACTAGGTTTTTTTTTTCCTTAAAAAAATATCAGCCTTTCCCCTTGTTCACAAACTGTTTCAAAACCGGACAAACAGAAATAATGATAAATTTCCGAGAAGCTGGAAGGCCATTGACATTTCTTGGCAAATATAAATATAGTGGTTTGAACAGGGTCTCAAATAGTTCACATGGAAAGAGTGTACATACAGTTTACACGACAGTAGGACACTCGGCACTGCCTGTATCAATTTTTATTAATGTAGAAAACCAGGATCCTTATTTATGATTTCAATCAAGGTGTTTTGACAAGGAAATATATACATTCAGCCAGCTCTAATAGTCTCTGGAGTATGGCGTTTGTGTTGCCCCTTGGTTTATGTTGATTGTCTATTCAGGGGCATAATTGTGAGAGTATGTGTAGTCCGAGTAGTAATCCTGTGGCCCACCCCTGCCTGCTGGGTAACCCCAAGAGCAAGGTCCACCTCCAGTCCCACCCCCCCGATCATGTCCTGGTCCTGGCCGAGGCCAAAGTCCTATTGGGGGGACTCCTCTCCCTCGATAGCTCCCTAAAGAACCAGGACCCATACCACCCCGCATTGGCCCATGATCCATCTGTCCAGGGATGCCACCATAGCCCATACCGCACATTGGATGAGGAGGCAGCTTAGGTCTGACCACTGAGCCCCCCCTGGTGGCTCCTGCAGGAATGCCCACAGTATCACCAAGCTTGTCAGTGCAATTCGCCTGAGTCCTGCCCCCCTGACTACCAGGGGTGCAACCTCCGAGGGGTTCCCCAGTCTTAGGGAGTCCACTTGGGTCCACTGGGCCAGACATGACCACACCCTTGTTGTTAGCAGTCTCACAAGTAGTGGCCCCTGCTGTCCCCCATATACTGTCCCCAGGTCCACTTAGTGTCCTGTCGTGTTGCATGGGGGTCCCACTCGCATTTTTAGGAATGCCAGCCATGTAACCTGGCTGGGCTGAGTCAGTGTGGTCTGTGTAGGGGAGGGAAGTGGTGAGCGGAGAGTTCCCAGCAGCCCCAGCTCCTCCAGTGTCCGAGCCATATGTGTGACCCAGCATCATGAGGTGAGGTGGAGGGGGAGGTTTAACCTCTAAAGGGAGGGAAGCCAAATTGGCTAGAGGTCCTGGTGTGGCCATGACAGGTGGGGTTGGGACTGTGGCAGACGCTGTGGCTGGGGGGCGGTATTCCTGTTCGTGGGTGCTGCTGCAGGGCGAGGCAGGATAGGCCGGAGAGGCCGCATAACTAGAGGAGCCAGTGTAGGATGACCACGAGGCTGAGGGACACAGGAAGCTTTGATGTGGATTCACTGGAAAACCTCCCGGCGACAAACTGCCAATGTCTGAAGTGCCTAAACCCATCTGGTTGGTGGCTTTGAACTGAGAGATGGCGGTTTTGAGAGCGCTGTAGTCAGACAGCGTTGGCGTTCTCTCAGGGGTTGCCTGCTGCTCTGGGAGGGGAGGACGAAACTCTTCCATGTCCGGCGGAGGCGGTTGCGGAGGATTCCTCTTATCAATTTCCCGGTTGCGCTCTGAGGGATCCAATATGGTGGCTGGCTCACCATCATCGGAGTCTAATGACATGTCCTCCTCTTCCACGCACTCATCATTCACTACTGGGAAGAGCAGGAGAGGGCAGAGGGAGCGAAACGGAGAAGCAGAGAGGAAGATATTATCAAATAAATGCGTCACAGATACATTAACAGCATAAAACTCTTAACCGTTGAGATAACTGTACACAACAAAAGACAATTCAACAAAGCAAGTCCACGAAATCTCGATGTTGTTGCAGTGTCAGTGTTTAGTGCTTCTTTTGACGCTACCCACCAGTAGAGGGTGGTGTTGGAAGCTCGTTCTGATTGATGGAGCCAATCAGACTGTGGAAACCGCTCATAACGTCGTCAATGCTCCCGATTACTATTCCATTTCTGGAGTACTGCAGGAACATCTCAAATGGCCTCTCTGTAAAAATAAAAAAAAATAAAAAATCACAACATGCAAAATTCAGTGAGCACTTTAAGGACAACACTTTCAGAAATTCTTTTGTATCGTTCTAACAATCATTCTCATTTATTCAGCTAGGAGGCATCCTACAGCAACGCCTCAACACTGAAGACGAGATGTAAAGACGGACGGCGATACCTGTGAGGAAGATAAGGTGCCGCTGTTGCGTGTGCTGAGCTTGGAGCTTGATCAGGCATTCCAGGTCTGGCGCCTGACGTGACTGCGTGTCACACTCGTGGTACGGGAGAAACTCGACTAGGTGCTTCTTCTGATAGGCTGTAAGGAGGTTCAGCAGCCCCATAGCGTTGGTGTTTAACCTTTAACAGAACGGCGAAGGTAAATACACAGATGTTTAATCACAGCTCGAGTCGAGATGCTTACACACACTTTGATTACTTCTATTTTGGGTGAACGCCTACTGACCTCCCCAGTTCTTTAAGCTTCTTCTGGGACTTGCAGTGTACCTTCCACTGCCAGGGGTGTTCAGGGGTGCTCTGCTCCTCCAAGAACTTCAGCAGCCCCTGTAACCGATCTGGACATAACAAGCAACACAAGCTCTGTATCAAATATCGCCCGCCTGTTATCTCCGTGAAGTCACACTGGTGCCACAAAGAAAAGTAAAACTTACCTTGTGTGATGAGGTCAGGGTTGAGGACAAATTCATCAGACACCATGAAGCCTCCGGACACAAACAGCTCATTATAAGTGTGGTTCTTGACGTCGTCCAGAGTGTCCACTCCAGCAAAGCTCACTGAGGGCAACTTCTTCAAAGACACCAGAGCCGGGATCTGCACGGTGAAAAGATTTTTTTTTCTCCATTAAAACTTTGGTCATATATATGCATAGCAATCAGACTGCAGCAGATGCATCCTGTATTTTGTTTGTTTGATCAGCGCAGAGTCATCTGAACTACAAATCAGTGACATAAGACCGTGACTGAGATGGAGAGGGTGACGGCAGGTGGCCATACCTTGTGCACGTGTGCGGCGATGTCCTCGTTCTGGATGATGATGAGGAGCTTATCTAAACTGCTGCTGTTTTCTAGGAACGTCTGCGGGCTGCACTCGCTGTTGCCAAGACTTTTCAAGTATCCCTTTTGTGACAGACAGGAAAGGCGTCATTGTCAGAGACAGACAGATGAATGATGAATGCATCCTGTCTTACATGTACAAGTGCTGACTAACTGACAGATAGAGAAAGAGCTGAGCACTAAGACGCGGGACACGGTGACAAAGAGGAGCTACAGTAGCCTTTCACATTCCCACAGTAGATCTGCATTTCCACTTGTGTATGCTGGCACAATGCACTACTTCAGACAGCTGTGGAGGCTCTTTGGGTGCAATAAAAAAAAAGGGTGATTTAAATTAAGTCTACAGATGAAGAATGTGGAAGAAAATGGACGTGCAACACTTTGAAGTGGAGCCACAGAATATTTACAGTGACTTTAATAATCCGTTTAAAGTTTAGGTAGTTTATTCAAATAAAATCAGCAGTTCCAGCTTGTCAAATATGAGGATTTTAAATGTACACTGAATAATTTGGTGTTTTGGGGCTTTTGAAGAGATAAAACAAGCAAGTGGAAGACATCACCTCGAGCTCTGGAAATTTAAGAAGTGTAAACTTTGTGTTGTACCTTAATCTCCTTGCAGACAGTGCTCTCCTCCCCCTCGTCCCCGGAGTAGATGTAGAATTTGACTGTGTTCTTCGTGACGTCCTTAAAAATCTCCACCAGGCTGCTGAAAACCTCAGGCTTCAGTTGACCAATCAGGCTGCCGGCGAGCAGCCCAGACCCGCTCCCAGAAGCACGGCCTGCGTTTTGGGAGTTGCCCTCTGGAGAGCTTGGTGTGACTTGAGAGGGAGAATAGATCTCTCCACCCAACTCTGTTGACTGGGCTTCTGTTTTAGCCTTAGCGGATGGCGTCTCCTTGACAGCGACCACTTTACCACTCTGAGAGGAGGTGGTGCTCTTTGACAGAGAGGGCTCTGCTTTAGTTTTAGAAGTCTGGATGGGGGTGGGGGGCGGTGTTGTAAGATTAGATGTTGTCACTGGGGGAGGTGGTGAAGTGACCTTGGAGGGAGCAGGTGGGGATGGGATCAACTTGTCCATCTTCTCACACAGTGCTTTGACATGTCCCTGAATGGGGACAGGGGTGACGTAGGGTACAACAAAGTCTGAGAAGCAGCTGTTGGGCAGCCAGCAGTGGCGTGGAGGCAACCGCGGAGGTAGCTGCGACGAATAGCAGATGTGGTGAGTCTGCATGATGTTTTTAATGTCAGAGGTAAGGCTGTGAATTTCCTGGTTGAGTATGGTGTCCAGGCTGATGGAGGGCCTGAAGGGAACTTCCTCTACGACCGGTAACGTGGGCGGTGCAGCCACCTTTTTTACTTCCAAGGTTGTAGGCGTCTTCGGCTCCGGGTGGCTGTCTGTCACTGTCACGACCTCCGGCGCTGGCACCGTCTCAGGCTCCGGCTCGGGCTTTGGCTCAGGAAAGGGCTGTGCTTTATCTGGGGAAAAACAGGCAAGACTTGTCACGGTGGTGCCCAGATCTAAATATGCCTACAAGGGATAGGTCTGTGTGTGCTGACAGCTTTTGACATACCTTCATTGATGGGGTTAACCCAGGTCGGGTCGTCTGAGGTGTGAGCTTCCTCTGGTGGGGAGCCTGCGCTGAGTGGACTGCCAGGGCTACAGTCCATGTCCTCCTAAAACAGAGAAAACATCAGTTATTTCACAGCCTGCGAATACATTTCCTGCTTGGTAAAATATTCCAAAACTGTTTACTTCTCACCTCTGTGTAGTTTGTTTGTGATGCTGGCTCATTTTCTTTTCTGAGATCTGGGTCCTGGAAGACAGGCTCCGCCGCTCCGGACCCCGACGACGGCTCGCCATGATTCGACGGCACGGACATTGAACCCTGAGCGACGGCCTTGTTGAGAGTAGCCAGGAGGATTTTGAGAAGGCGTTGGGTCTCGTTGACGGCGGAGGCGTTGGTGTTGCCACGAGCCCTCAGGTCGGTGTCGTAGATGCCCATGCTTTCCATCACTGCTGCCAGATTGTCACTCTGTCCACCCTCATCTCCCATCTCATCTGCTTGGGTTCCTAGCAGTGCACACACAGTTCGGTACAGGCATTTGCTAAAGCAGGTATATTAGCGTACTAGAACGCCCTCAGCTCTTTTATAACTAAAGACTTCATGTGACCTATACAGGGAACGTGCCGAACATGCACTATTGCAAACGTGAACTTTCACAAGCTGCAGAAATAAGTGCTGAAGAAAACCTCAAATGTAAACAATGAGTCATTTCATTCTGATGTGAGCCAATACACTTGCTGCTTATAATTACAGCGCCAATGGGAAGAGGAAATGTTCTTTTTAATTTGCAGTGCAATTACAGTCAACTGATCAGACTGCAAAACTAATATAATATTCATTCTTTCAGAGGAATTGACTTGTAGGCAGCAGGTGGAAATTATCAGAACAAAAATGAAATTACATCATTTAAATCAAGCTACACAGGCAGCTGCAGCCCTCCTCACCTCTGCTGGGTTCCCCGTTGCTGAGCGGATCTGTGCGTTGGTGTTTGTTCATGCCCGTCCTCTCGTCTCCCTCAAACTTTCTCTTTAGACTGTTGGCGTCCCAAGCGCCGTCTTCTCCCCTTTCCTTCCCGGGATCCTTCACTAGTGCCTTTTTATGGAGCTGGATGAGCTTTAGTAACTGTTTCATCTTGTCTTTATCATACTCGTTCTGGGACAGCCGCAACCTCTGAGGGGGCTGAGGCTGTGACTCAATCTGAGACTTGTGCTGCGACTGGGCCCCGTTAGAGTGAGCCAACCCAGGCCTCCGTCTGCTGCTGTCTGGAGGTGGCTTCTCCTGTGCTGGCCTCTCTGGAGCTGGCCTTTCTGGAGCTGGCCTCTCTGGAGCTGGCCTCTCCGGAGCTGGCCTCTCCGGAGCTGGCTTTTCTTGGGGCAGCCTTTCTGCAGGTCTCTCTGCCCTGTCTGAACCCCTGTCCGAGCCGCCCCAGTCAGAAACGGGGCTGTATTCCACTGGGGCCGGTGCAGGTGTGGTTACGGGGACGGGGTTCCGTATTCTTTCAATGACGTCCTTCGCCTTGTTCAGAGGTAAAATGTAGTTGGCGGGGTTGTGGACGTAAGACCGCAGCACAGAATCCATGTTAAATTTAGGTCTGGGCACTGGGAGCGGGTTGGTCCTTTCGTCCACGTTATATTTGTAGTCGGGCAGAATGAATGGCCGTACCGTGCCCGAATCCATTCGAGTTAGGTAATCCGTGGCCTGACGCTCCACCCCAGAGCTCAAGTCCTTGCCTGGGTTTGGGCGCAGCTTAAACAAGGCGTAGTGCAGAGCAGGGATGAAGGGGTCCATGCAGGACTGGATAGCAGGCTGAGGCTCCACCGTCAGCGCCTCTGGCTCGAACAGTCTTGATGCTGTGACGGAGGACACGTATGTCAGCGTCATATAAAAAGACGTTCGACTGAACAATCGTTGCCATATCTAAGCATTCTCTGCTTTCTAATAAAATATTCCAGTTGGGAGCTTCATGCAGATGCTGGCTCTGGGAACCAATAAGACAAAGACGTGGAGAGATGGTGAATAATACTCACAATACTTAACAACCATCCTTGACTCCTGAAAGATGAATAATGCTTGCAGGCTCTTCTCCACCCGCCCCCGCCGCTCTAGAAAACAAACAGTAACTTTTTTTTAAAAAAAGAAAAAGAAAAAACCTGAACCCTCACCCAAGGAAACAAGTAGGTGTTCAGCTGACAACAGAGAGTTACGAGAGGAGAGTAAAAAGCTTTTTGGCACCTTTGGACTCAATCATCTGAGCTGAGGACAGCAGGAAAAGAAAGCCTCTGTCAAACAAGGACTTCACCAGCACCTGAATGAGAAGAGTACATATCACAGTCGTTATTGTATCAAATAACGTGAGCAATAATACTACCAGTATGTGTTGCTGGACAAAATAAATAAATAAAACAAGAATGACAGACATTTTCCCTCCACAAAAAGGGAGTGTTAATGGAACAGTCTACCCTAATTACATGAAATTACGATGCAGAAATGCAACATTCTGTGACAGTCTTTATTTTCATTCTCGTCTTTTCCCAGATTTTGGATTTTTGTACAAACTGGACATTCTCCGTGCTTGAATTCAACTCAGCACAGTTCTTTTCTTCTTGGCAAACCGTCATTCAGTGAACTGATTTTGTACCTCTCGCAGATTTTCAAGCATGAAAACCGTGGTAGGTAGCAGCTAGAGGGTGACTCACCATCCTGTCCCTCTCCAGTTTGTGGATCAGTGCTGCCAAGGTGCCGCTGGTTGGTTTGCCTTTTCCATCCACTACCTCAAACAGGCTGCAGGACATCCCACACTTCATCACTGCGGACAAAGGGAACCAAGTTGGAATACAAAGCAGACCCATAACTCATCTATGAAGTTTCTGCATGCATATCTGAAATAAATGCAAACACACTGTTTATAACTTCAGTGGATTTAGTAAGATAACGCTGGAACACACAACGCAGCACAAGCATTCAGAATAACGTTAGAAATTGGATAATATAATTGGATCAAATAATGCATTACCGTCGACACCCTCAGGGCAATTTTTTTTTTTATCATTTAATTATAAAGATATACACTTGTGTGGTTCAGACTGACCTTCACGTGATGCACTGTACGTGTCCCAAGAAAAGAGCACGGAGGGAATCTTTCGCTTCACCTGCTCCAACTGCATGCCCCGGTTCACCTCCAACTTCTCAGGCCTACAGGGGAGCACACGGAGATTTATCGAAGTGCAAATCATAAAAGATTCCAGAAGCAAAAATACTGGCTGCGTGTTGCACAAGTTCGTTTGAACCTCATCTTCTCATCTAAAAGATATGTGTGTCGTAAAGTTCAGCACATAAAAATCCTTTGTGGCAAAAAAAAAGAAAGTCTAATGATTAACAGAGGAAACTCTAGTAGCAGTGCAGATGTTTCGTGGCGATGCGCAGACCGATACGAGCGACTGAAGGTTTACTCACAGTTTGAAAGGAAGGTAAGGGCGCGAGGAGGATCGTAAACAGACTGGGAATAACTCCTGACCCTTGTTCACTAGTGGACCACTCCACACAGTGTAGCAGCTTTTCCCTGCAACAGCATCAACAGCACAGGTCAAAGGTCAGACATGATACAGATGAGAGAGAGAGAGAACTTCTCATACATTTTTTGGACACACACTCTTTTGACACAGCCCTAAAAATGCAGTCTTTTGTGAGCATGTCAATCAAAGTGCTGAAATTAGATCTGAGGTAATTAGTTAAAGCAGTTTTCCACTCATGGTGTGAAATGGGCTTCATACACAGACGTGGCACCGATTCAAGACCACACGTAGTGACTTGTTTGTTTCATTACATATTTAGCAAATATACAAGATTAAAAATATGTTTTACCTTTGCTTCCTTCAGGGGAAATAGTGTTAAACCTGTTGAGGAGAGAGACAGAAATCTTGTTTACAACCACAGAACACCGTAGAGATGTAACACGTCTTGAAAGCCTCTTCATCCGCCTGAAAAAAAACAAACAAACTTGCTGACTTTTCACCATTTCCTGCAGGAATACGTACCTGTGTGCAGTCATTGGAGTTGCTGCAGCTTCCTTGCCTTTGTACTGAAAGGAAACCACAGCGTAGGGGCAGACGTGCCTGGGTCGTGCCTTGATCTCATCAAAAGCAAACTCGAAGAAATATTGCTAGATGACAACAAGAAAGACACATTACAACTTACAAAAGCTGTCCAGGAAATAAAAGAACATGAAACGTCGCTTTGACAACACGGCACACACAACATATGAACGAAAAACAACCAATGTTTACCTGCGTGAGCTCAAAAGCCCTGTAAGACAGCAAAGACGTAACCCTGTTGGCACTTTTGGACAAGTGACAATCGAACTTGGGTGTAGGCTCTATAGTATTCTTAGGCATGTTCTCATGGATGTGCTTTATTCGGCCCTGGGGAAAAGAAAAAAAGAAAACCTCAGTGGTGAGCTTGAAGTCCCACAAGAATCCGAAATCTGTTAGCATCACAGAATGAAAACAGAATGGCAGCCATACCCTCATAACTTTAAAAATGATCATGTCTCCGGACGAGCCCACTTCAAAGGGATTGATTTGTAACAAATCAGAATATTTGGAGAGATAAACACCTACAATAACAAGAGAAGTGAATTAGAGGAGATGCATCATAATCGCTTATCCAGATAAAACTTTCATTCCTTGAGTGGACCGTGAGTCGTGAGTCAACATTTAAGTGATATATTGTTGCTTATATCAGAGCCAGCTGTAGCTAAAGTGAGTATTACGTTAAATTGTCAAAATATTAAATCCAACATCTTCTGATCTTCTAAACAATAGCGAAAGTGAAACACGCCACAGTTATATGCTTCAAAAAAGGAAGCTAATTAGGATGTCTGGTGATTATCACACATAATCACACATTATTGTGATTATGAGAGCAGCACATACAAAAAAACATCATTCCTCCTGCAACGGCGCGGTCTCAATTTAAGTAATCAGCAACATGCAAGAGTCTAACTTACCCACTGATGGATTTCCTAGT
Source organism: Nibea albiflora (assembly GCA_014281875.1). Classification (NCBI taxonomy): domain Eukaryota; kingdom Metazoa; phylum Chordata; class Actinopteri; family Sciaenidae; genus Nibea; species Nibea albiflora. The sequence continues at coordinate 8,658,456 of CM024793.1, forward strand.
GTTGTAATCCTGGAGTGTCCGACCGACAGACCCTTCTCACAGATCCACTGGAGCTACACATAAACACAGAACAGAATCACGTCAAAACAAAAGAAAAAAGAGAAAAGAAAAGAACACCCTCGTGCTTTAGAACGTGTCCAACATCAATACCTTGGATTTGTCTGGATAAAGAAAACAGTACATCTCATTTAGTTCTTGTTCGGTCCGCCCGTCCTGCTTCATCTCCCTCCGCTTCTCGATGAACTGGCACACAAAGAGAACAGACAAATGAGACAAAACAAACTCTCGGGAACTCCGCGCGGCTTTCTGTTCGAATGTGCAACTTGAAAGGTCACATGCAGACAACATTTTATTACAGCCTGCTCTCAGCACGTGCTCTTCTCCGTCGCTTGCGCTCTAAAAATGATGTGTACACTGGCATTTGCTATATTTTGTTTCAACTCACATTAAGCTTCCTTCGATAAAAAGTCAATGACCAACCTCCTTCTCCAGCAGCTCATTGTGTATGAGCCTGGCTTTGCAGTAGGAGAAGGTTCCTCGTGATGATGCGTCTAAGTAAAACGATGACACGATCTTCACAAGGTCCTTAAACTCCCGGCTGTCGGGGGGAAGAAACTGGTACAAGCCTGCGCACACAGAAATGAATGAGTGGATTAGCATACAGCGCAAGCAGAGTCCTGTGTGTATGTGTGAGTACAAAAAGTAGCGCATCACAACAAAACTTTGAATCAAACTGCAGCTTAGAGCAACATCGTGTAACCGACTGACATCCTCTCCTCTTGTTTATACGGATATCAATCTAAAATATGTCTCCTTCTTCCACGAGGAGAGGATGCACGTGCCCTGTGTTTGTTCAAGTCACACGTCATCGTATAAAAGACATCAGGTACAGGATGAAGTGACGGAAACCGGGTGCTTGCACGCAGCGATTCCTTGCGCATGTTTAGTCCGGGCTCAGCGGTGTTTGCAATGAACCAGCGCCGGCCCATGCCAAACGTATTCCTCGCGTGCTAAAGCCAGCTCATCCCAACGCGATACCGAAATGCGCTCCGACAGTTATTAGGATTGATAAAGCTCCCAACAACAACAGTAACCCTCGCGTCAACAAACCACTGTACGGGCAACTGAGTCTGTCAGTATTTGCATAAGGTCGGACAAGTCAATGCAAACTCACGCAAAGAAAAACCAAGCCACCGCTCTAATCCCACGTGCAGCATCTTCAGCGCTTTGAGGGGTGTCAAATAGTAAACATCCGTCATGTGAGGGGAAAAAAAGAACGAGGACTGGAGACGTGCCAGAGGAGCGCACGCACGCACGCGGCCAAGCCTCACAGTTGTTAAGTTTCCAACTTGGGCAGTAAGACATCTTATATATAACGCACACAAGCAGCTGAGGGAAACGAAAGTTATACTGCAAACAGGGCTGCTTGTGAGAGACTCAACCCAAGAACACCAGCTCGGCTTTGCGTATAGAAATAACCGGCGTATGGCGCAAGGTTTTCTAACGCTGCCCATCCGTCACTTTGCTGAGGACACCACCGCCTTGTTGTTATGTGATGGGGGGTGTGGTGGCGGCGGTGGGTGGATGGGTGGGGGACTGTATATTGAGGGTGTAGATGGGATGCTCTGAAACACACAAGTGAAGCGGGGACAAGGGGTCGATTTCACTGTTAAGTGTCGTGGCACTGTGAAAACACACTTTTAAAATAGAGGGGGTGGATAAATCCATGCCCTTCACCGAGGTCAATGAGACACCCACATGTTGTCAGGTGATGGCTGCAACACACTCATGACACCTGCAGCGTTACTCAATCAGTCTACGGGTCAGGTGAAAAAGGTGAAAGCGAGGAAGGTGAAAGAAAAAGGGCAGTCCTCAAAGTCCATGCTTTCAGGGCGCCTGCATCTCTCTGGATAACTTGAGGGAGGGAGGGAGGGGGGTACCTGAGCCGGACTAGCCAAAGCTATCTGTGTGTGTGTGTGTGTGTGTGTCTAAAACAACTCATGCTGCATCAACCAAGCCGTGTGCTGAAACGGTATGCAGCCGATTCAATTCAAACCCCGAGCTGTTGTTGAATATATATTTTTTTTTGGGGGGGGGGGGGTTTGTTCGAAAACTCATTCAACTAGCGAGAACAGCTAACACAGCTAACGTTAGCGGGCTAGCAACATGCAGCAGCAGAAATATGAAAGACAGGACAGCCTCTGTTTCAAAATGTGCAGCGATATGGCACCACCTTTCCGTTCTCTTATCTTCCTCGGGATTTGAAAATTTCTCCGTGGCAGCTCTTCGCTCGGTCTCTGGCCCGTCAAAGGAGAGCTGCTAAAGCTCCGGGCGTCCGCCTGCACGCTCCTCCGCCGCTCAGGGGCTTCTTGTTCGGGCATTACACCGTCTCCACATCCAGGCTGATCGCCATTTTGGTTGGCTGTGGCCGAGGTGGCGGCTGGATTCTTCGGGGGTTCGCCACCCTCCGGCTGGATATCATCCGTCTCGGTACATTCTGGGTCCCTTTTCCCCACCGCGTTGGGGTTCAGGGCCATTTTCGGGCACCGTGCACGTAATACGGGCAATGTAGCTCTAACGATTACGGCGCCGCTTCACACACACACACTCTTCCTCACCCAGCCTCCGCCATTGTGAAAATGACGTACACGTTCTTCTCCACCACTGCAAAACGCTGCCGTCACTATGTTTACATACGAGGCAATCCGCGCCACCCAGCGGCGGGCAAGAGGTACTGCAACAATTCATGGAGCGATGGTGGGATGTGTGAAAGAAGTGCTGGCATTTAATAACACACAACATAAGAATAAACAGCAGAATATGTATAAGGTGTTAATGCCCCTGTAACTGGGAAATATGCAGTACATTTCTTATTTTTTGTATCACTTTTATGCATCCGTTTTTAAACACATTTAATTACCCCACACAGCGGCAAATTACTACTGGTGTACAAACATGCTATAAACGCTTGTACTGTGGGTTGATGCAACCTACAGTACAATCATGTTCTTGTAATACTTCTTTCTACCACCAGATGACGACAAAGAGAGACTAGAGAAACGTGCAGTTTTATATTAAATTGTAAAAGTTTTAATTATGTATTCACATTATACAACTCCAACAATGTATCCTTATTACAGTACAAATCTGTGAATGTTTTTTTTTATTAGCTGTTTCTTCTAACTTATCCATCCATTTTCTGTAACCGGGTCACGGTGGAGCTGGAGCCTATCCCAGCTGACTTGAGTGGCGGGGTACACTCCAGTTCATCACAGGGCAAATAGAGACAAACAACCATTCACATACAGGCAATTCAGAGTCACCAATTAACCTGTTAAAGTCTGTGTAAACTAAGAATGAATATGTGTTCTGAGTTTGTCAGACCAAAGAAGAAAGTGTTATTAACCAGCCAGCCAAATTTGAATGCTTAAAAATATCGAATGTGCTGAAGCCGCCCACTAGTGGTAGCAGGGCAGATGAGTTCAGAAAATGACATGACGTAACTTTGAAACACTGAGCGGGATGAATTAATCTCTATCTCTCTGCTAGGTGTGCAGTTGTATGCTCAGGGTGGCCTCAGCGTGTCATCGAGCCACCCTTTAGGACCGCCCACAAAATCCTGGACTGAAAACTGGTGAAAAACTGTTTTAACCTCTAACTCCACATTTCAGTAATATATCATACAAAGTCTTTTTACATTTTTTCAGCAACTTTTTTCCAACATATTTAACGTATATGAAAGAACTATCAGAATTGCCTCTACATGGACATTAAGTGCATGACTTTGGACTGTGGGAGAACCCTCACAGACACGTAGAGAACATGCCCTTACTCCATACAGAAAGGCCCCAGCTTTTCTAAAAGTTTCTTTGAGCTCATTTGCTCTAACATTAACATGCTATTAAAAGAAAGAGTACATACAGTTAAAAATTAAAATTGCAATGCATGAAGTACTTAAAACATTCTTGGAAAAGTACTTTCCAGATGTACAATATCAAGGCAAACAGATAATGAATACAATCTACTGAAAACTGACATGTGTTTGCACTGTGAGTTAAGCATTGCTACCCTGGCTGAAAACATCAAACTCCTTGTAGCGTAGGTAATCTTTCAGTCTGGGAGGAAGAGGAAGGAAGCTGATGAAAACTGGAGCTCTCAAGCGGAGACGACTGAGATGCTCCCTTATCTGCAGCCGACACAGGTGCTTCAGGCTCCGCGCATTTCCTGAGTTCAAATAAAGTCCGTTAAGTCAATGGGTTCATGTAAAGTCATCAGCAGACTTTTGCTGACAATGACATGTAAAAAAAAACAACAACAACAAAAAAAAAAACAGCAGGATCATGGCAGTTCTTACTTTGAATGTGACAGATCTCCGGCCACTGTTTCTGCTCCTCCAAGGTCTCCTTAAGTTTGGTGCAGAAGGAAACATGGTCGGTGTAGTCGAGCATGATGCGCACCACCTGAGCTGATAGGTGCTTAAGCCAGGACACTGTTATCACCTCACAGAACTAGGAAAGACAAAGACAAGCGTGGCTGTGAAAGTGAAAGCTAGAAAAGTGTTAGTTCACCGGCTCCCCTGTGGAATTCATTCAAATCTTTTCAATACATTTGTCTCTCAGACAAGCTTTGCCTCACCACCATGTCTTTGATCACTGAGGTCGTCCATGGAGGGTAGTCATGGGAACTGTCTCCATAGGGACAGTCAAAGCAACGCTTAACATCATATCCATGGTTAAGGATCATTCTCAGCATGACCTCGTCTTTCAAGGCGTACTGCAGTGCTGAGGGGAAGTGAGTGGTGTTGACGCGGGAGTAGTAATTTACATTTGCTCCCGATTTCAGCAATGTGTTAATCAGTTCATAGTTGCCCTGTCGAAGAGCCACCTGCAAACAGTTGATAGGATCCTGGTTCACCATCGCCCCAGCGTCTAACAGCAAGCGGGTGCACTGAAGATCGTTGTTGGAAACGGCAAAAAAGAGGGCAGACCTTCGCTCATCGTCATAGTTGCGGCGCACCCTTGGGTGCAGCATGAAGTTTGGATCATAGCCAGCTTTGAGCAGCATCTCCACACACTGGGCATGTCCCCCAGCGGCTGCAGAATGTAGCGGACTCATCCCACTTTCCTTCACAACGTTCAGCTCAGTCACAGGGATGAGGTGCTCCAATGCCCTGTCAAAGAGGAAGCCTCATTAAAAAAAAAAAAAAACATGACAGTGGTTCAATCTCTATTTTAAAAAGTGGGAACACGAGATGTTGTAACGTAGATATTTCTCACAGTATGTGCCCATGGTAGGCCACACGGTGAATTGGAAGGTGTCCACTATGAAGAGGAACGTTGGGATCTGCTCCATGGTCCAGCAGCAAAGAGATTACGTCAGGGTTTCCTGATGCTGCTGCATCAAACAGGATTGTGCCTGACTCTGATTCACACCACACATTGGCGCCTACAAAATAAACATACATTTAATAGATGATTCCCAGGAAAACAGTATAGAAAGGTTATGAAACAAAAGTTGATTTTGAATCCTCTATTGCATCCTCTATATTAAAATGTCAATAAGTGAAGTATTGAAACTCATATACCTTTCTGTATAAGGACATCCACCACATTTAGATGTCCATTTTGTGCAGCTAGAGCCAAAGGAGTTTTCTGTTTGATGTCAGATGCATTCGGGTTGGCACCAGACTCTAGGAGCAGATACACAAAGTTCTCCAGGCCTAAAAAGGCGGACTCATGCAGAGCGGTCCTGTTAAGTGGTCCTATTTGGTCTACTTTGGCATTGTAACGAAGCAACAGTGTGGCCAAGTCATACTGGTCATTCAGAATAGCTAAAAACAGAGGAGAGAAGAAAAGAATTAAGAAAAAAGCCGATATCTTTGGGTGTCTGTAAAGAGAGGTGTGTTTTGTATACTGTACTCATATGTACCTGCCACTAATGGAGAATCTTGCTCATCGTTTTGGAGATCCGGGTTACAACCGTTCTGTAACAGGAAGGTGGCGTTCTCTCTGAGTCCATGAACCACAGCCAGAAACAGCGGTGTCTCACCCTTTAGAGTACGACACTGGGCCGCACCTGGGGGTGATACTGTGATCCAAACACAAAACAACTAATCAACATGCCAGCGTTTAAAAAGAGTCCTCATTTTAATAACCTCACTACCTGAGAAGATAATCTCGAGTATCCTTTTATTCACTTGCACCGCAGCCTCGTGCAGTGGGATCCATCCTCTCTCATCAACCCGGGACAGAGTCTCTGGTTGCACTGCCATTCTGTTAAGTGCGTCTTCATCACCTAAATATGAAGACAATATATCAGAACCTCTGGGAATTTTAATGATATCCTGCAGCAGCGTCGACAGGCTAAAGAATCACATCAGCTCACCGTCTTTGATTGCTTTGAAAATCTCATCAGGGTCTTCGCTGGGTTTCAGATCGCTACCAAGAGAAATAAAAAGGATTCAAATTGTTTTGTGATACACAATGTACAGAGAGAGAGACTTAATAATGCACGGTTAGTGTTTAACCTTGGATTCAGTCCTTTGAGCTTTCTATATTGAATCAGACTTTGTTCAATTATATATTGGGTTGCTTCATCTTCATCCAACTCGTCCTCCGATTGATAAAAGTCATCTTCTGTATTTGTGTTCATCTGTTACTCCAGACAGGGAGACAGACAAGGTGCTGCTCTGGGGAAACACAGCCACAAGGTAAACAAGACCGTTAAATCTTGTACCTGAGAACTCGCACGCCATTTTGCAGCCCTGGATTTCACAAGGGAACAGTAAACTACAGCACAGTGCAGTGAAACAGAGAATAGGTGCGGACAGCCTTATTCCTTTCGTTGAATTAGATGTCAAAGTGATTTTAGCAGCACTAAAATGCATTCAAAATACTCCAATCTAACGATTTCCATCACCCTGTGAGAGCAGATCTCCTGCAGACAATTTACAGTGTTTCTTTCTGCACAAATGAATGATGGGAACATTTCTTAAATATGAATGTAGGAAATATCATGAAGAAAACTTGACAACAAGAAAATATAAATATTGCAAGTGCTATTCCCTGACCTGGATGTTTAACAACATGACCTGGAAAACCAACAGCTCCACACCATAAAGTCCAACAAGTTGTCAATACTGAAAACTCCAATCTAGATGCATTATTTATTTATCGTCTGGTGTTTACCTTCAGTCAAATGGCCGTGCCTTCGGTAGATTTTACAACAGTAGAGCCAGTAAGGTACCCACACATGCTCAGGCTATTTATATCTCTCCCGCTATAAATATCAGATCACGGGATCTTCACGACCAACCCCTAGCTTTGACCCACTGAGCACAGCAACAGCTGGCCCTGCTCAGCCCATATGCACATTCACCCATAACACAGAAGCTGTTATTAAAAAACAGCAGCTGTTATTAAAAAAAAAAAAACAGCAGCCTTAATTAACTAGCACAGCGCAATGACATTGGCAGTTTTTTTTTTAATTTCAGATTAATTCAATTTGATATTTTAATCAAGTTGTGAAATTCAAGTGTTATTACTTTATATCTTAAATACTGATGCTGAGAAATTTCCATATGGCATATTGTTGCCATATTTTTTGATATGCTAGAGGACAGTATTGTCTGTAGAACTGATATAGCAGCAGATGATGACCTCCACATTAATAGATTGCAAGGTATTTGCAAGTCACAAACAGAGGCAAATAGATAGTGGAAACAGGAACAAAGGCCACAACAGGATGTAAATGTATGCAAAGAATATTTACACTGACAAATAATGTGGAACTTTCCTGTCCTGTTGGTGAGGAATGAAAGAAGATCTATTAAATTGTTGAATCTTTATTGTGTCAAGGAAACGATGAAAGGTTTCAAATAGGTTCTTCAGCTGAAGGAGTTAGACTCCCTAAGACTGTTTCAGAGTCAAGTTCAGTCATTTCTATAGTATTCATACTGATATTGGCAGGATGTTCTACATCTGCAGCCATATGGTGAGAGAGGCCAGTAGAAAGCTCTGGAGGACATGGTTCTGTCACAGTCAGACATCTTGACTCAAGTGAAATTAGTTAACCTATAGTAACTTAATTACACATACATAGGAGTGTCAGAAATTCCATCTTCATGGAACTGTAATTAGTCAGATTACACTCTGTGGGCCGAAGAGCTCTCTAAGTGTATGCTATAGGCCTTACGTTTCCTGTGAAAGGACCGCCCCCAAGCCACTGTGACTTACATCTACTTCCAAGATGAACGGTCGTGAGAAATCAGGATAGGGCAACACTGGAGTAGAGCTTCAACTTCAAGGCCTCAAAGCTCCTCTCACACTGGGATGTCCATGTCTAAAAATGTGGTTTAGCAAAATATATAGAGACAAATAAAATATGTCTTTAAACTTTGAATTAGGATTCTTTACAAATTCCTGCACGTCTGTATTTTATTAATAGGAGCACTAGTTAAACATCAAGGTTGCTTGTTACTAGTGTCACAGAAATGTATATACTACTGTATATTTGTTTTATGACTACGCATGCTGTCTTATATTATGCTGCCTTTGGTCTTTACACACACACAGGTTCCCAACACGATAAATGTTATCAAAGGCTAAGCTGTATGTGATTCAGCCTTCAGCTCTTTCTCAGAGGCTCTCCATATCAAACCATAGTTTTGAAACACATACACACAGAACACCCAGAGTCGGTTACAACAGATGTTCTGTTTAATTTTGCATCGTGAAGGAACAGAGGATCAAAAATCTCAGTCAGTCATCAAGCTGGCAGAGCATGGCCACACCGCGCTTGATCCAGTGCTGAGGGAGCCTGCTAGTGGGCAACATCATGGAAATGACAAAATTGGTGGAGTGTCCCGTGGTTGAGAGGGTGCCCTTCCTCTCGCTGGTCTTGTAAAGAGGGCAGACAAACAGCTTTTCAGGCTGATTGACGTTCTTTTGAGCTGCACGAGAAAGAAAGAGGCAAAGGTACAAATAAAGTTTGAAATAGACACTTGAAAACATTAATTATTAACATTAACATTATTTGGCTGTGAGTAATGAGTAATCATACTAATGCTTACTGGGTTTTATCCAGATGATGGGCATCACGTCAAATAGGACTTTGGGATGCTGCTCACCCAGAACTCCACTGATGACAGGGAGACAAAGAGAAGTCAGCGTATACTTTAAAATACATCTCTTTTCTAAAAAAAATAAGTCTTGAGTATGAACAGCTACCTTTCTCTGTCCCACCGAGCTCCATCCAGAAACATTCCATTAACGTAGACACCATCCTCAGGTGATGTGTCTGACTCATCAATAGGAAGAACCTGCAAGATAGAATCATGAAAACAAAACAACAGATGAGTATAGTCTCAGGGGTATGGGAAGATCTTTGAAGTGGAGACAGAGGGATCACAAAGTGTGTATCTTTTGACCTCAAAATCAAAGCCCAGCAGGTCAATAGGGATGTGGTATTTCCTGGCGTAGTTCTGCATAGCCCCAGTTAGAAAGGCCTGGGTGAAGAAGAAGCCAGACAACCAGAACACGCTGGGTTTACTGCTGTCGTACCAATCCTGCAGGCACACAAAGTGAAAATATAAGTAAAAAACTCAACAAAACTTTCATATACTCACAGCCATTTCTCCTGTCCATCCAAATGATTTATTTAGCATTCTCACCTGCAAAAACTTGAGCCTTGAGAGAAAGTCAGTAATATAGCTGCCCAAAGCCTTGAGGCTTGGGTAAGAGCGTTTGGCCCATTTCTCTGGGACCTTGCCCACTATTAAACTGCCTGCAACTGCCTCCAGTTCTGCATCCATTACCACCAAACCCTTGATGGCCTTCAGCAGGTTCTGTAGACTCAAACGGATCGTACTGCACAGCCTAAGAAAGAGAAAAAGCAGAAGTTCATTTGTGTAAAATAGGTGATGATGTGCTAATGTGTCAAGGTTCGGCACTGTCCATACGTGTTGTAGCGCTCCATCTCTTGGACGAGCACAGTGTTCATACTCTCCTCGTAGAGCACTGGGAACTTCAGGAGAGCTGCTTCTGTGTCAAAATTAGTTGGAAGCTGTGGAAAATAAGCAAGTCTGATATATACAATCCGTGGCACACACCACTGTGTGGAGCTAAATGCTAATTCAAAACCACAAATGTCAACTTCATGTATGGCCCTAGAGGCTTACCAGAGTCATTAGAATACACTGTTGTATGTTTCTATAAATTAATGTTTGTATAAGATTTACTGCCAAATCATCAAGTAGATATTGAGATATATCACAGGATAAGTGAAACCTTTAACATGCTGGTGACACAATATGATTCAACCTCTGGGGACAATGAACCTCTGCATAATCCATCCAATAGTTTGTGAGATATTTCAGTCTGGACCAAAAATGGGCCGCCCAACCCTGCAACTAGCATGACTAAAAACTGCAAGATGAAGAGGAGGTTTGATTAGTACCTTAGTAAGGATGTCATTTGCTATGTCATACAGTGTGCTGTCACTCCCAGAGCTAGCCCCTCCCTTAGCTCCTCCACCCTGGGTGAGTAGCAGCGAATCAAACAGGAGCTTTGTCTGCTGGAGATCTTTAGAAATGTCCACATTTTCATGCATCCCAAACACCTCTGGATGTTGGCTGAAGGGAAGCTCCTGGAAGACAAAACAAATATCGCCACTCAGTTGAACATCATATAAAAAGTATGTTCTTTATGTGTGTTAACTCTGTGTTTACATTGATAAATGCAACGTAGTCCTCGTAGACAGATTTAGGTGGGGCATAGTATTCGCCACTAGGTGAGAAAGGGTAGCGAGGTTTGTCAATGACGTCCTTGTTGTAGAAGTCAGCCAAGATTGTCATCAGGAGCCGCCTATCCCAGTCGTCTGTCACACGGCCACCGTAGTTACACTCGCCGGTCAGATAAGTTATGGCCTCGAAGGGTACTTCATCATATTCATTAACAAACAGCTATAGAAAAAAAAAACAACAAATTAAATGCATTTCAGATTCATGTGATAGAATTGATGATAGAAATGTGACCACTGAATGAATACCTGTAACTGTCTGATGCTGATACGTAGGTCAGACTCATTGAAGCCGTAGGGAATATTCCAGCCCAGTGGTCCAAACTTCTTCCTCTCCTGAACAAGAGCATGGAAGAAGCACAGTCCATACAGGAGCTTCTCCCAAATCTAGAGGAGAAATCCAAAAGACAGGTGACAGACATATTGGAGAAATAAATTTAAATTCCAGTCACATACAAAATGTCCTTCCCCCAAACTCACCAGCTCTTTATCTCGGCAGTTATTGAAGAAGTTTGCGTCAGAAATAGGATCTGACAAGTAGGACTGTAGCAGGTTGAGTCGGAGTCCTGTAGGAGGCTCGTTTGTCATTTTCACCCCGTTCTGGAGGATGGTCACTGGAAACTGATGTCAGAAAGGATGTTTTTCTTGAGCACTATCTGGCTTCTTTATCAATCTATAGCCATGCGCTGAATTAAATGCATTGCGCTTTACCTTGGATGAAGGGTAGCTTGTGAGCCAAAGGCGGAAATCCGGGTGGCACGTCGCTGGACTGAAGTCTTCACAGATTTTCTCTAGGGTGGACATCCAGGAGACAGCCAGGTGACAGTTCTGCAAACACACCCATGTCCCATCCCCCATGGCAGTGGATATCATTTTGGCAGCGATGGGACCCTGTCCCTGTCCCAGAGAGATGGACTGGAATTTGGAATCGCCCATGTTCTTGTCACTGGCAAACTTCAGTAAACCTGGGGAGGGATTATGTTAATTCTAATGATATTGCAAAGGTAGCATTGGTCACTCATACTTTACTATACAGACTTACTAGCCATGGGATCAGCTCCTGGAGACAGCACAAACACAAGTGGGATAGTGCAGTTGGAATCCATGTAGCTCTTGCTCAGATCAAAGGGAGGCGGCTGGACAAACTTCTTCCCCAGCTTGCTAGTCACGTATTTGGTCACAGCTGGCACTATCTTATCTGGCCTTAGACAGCGAACAATGATCATCTTCTGCAGCTCATTGAGTCGTTCACACCATGGAGCAGGCAGAGGAACGTTGCATGGCTCTTTGCTGTCATAAACAGGCTTGAAGTCTTCTGGGTTTTTGATGAAAGCCTCCCTGTGGATCACATCGTTGGTCAAGTTTATAATGACAAAGTGGAGTAAATGACACAAGCAGTAAAAAAAAGTCAAAGTAAAAATGGTTGAGCAAGTGATGATTTTTACTTGAATCCTTGTAAACCCGGCAGGTCACTGGCTCTGCAGATCTCATCCCAGCTCTTGTCCTGTAGCCATCTGGGGTCAGGGTTAGCAATGGTGTTTTGCAAGCCCACTCCTCCGGTCAACAAGAACATGAAGTCAGAGTATTCGATTTCCTCTTTTGCTCTGAGTGGAGATAGAAGATATACAATACAATATAAAATTGACATTATTTTCATGAGCATGTCGTTAAAAGCTGAAATTCTAACAATCTTATGAATTCATACTTTATAACTTTAACACTTACAGGAGTAGATTGCAGCAGAGGAGGAAGGAAAAGAGGAGTTTGTCCTTCTCAAATAGAGAGCGACACACGTTACAGTACAGGTTATAGGTGAAGTGATCAATGAGGTATCGAAGCCTCCTATCAAGGATCTTGGACTTGTTACTGTTGAATAAGGGAGAAAACATGGGAAGCTTCAGATGAACACAGACTCAGAAACTAAGTTTCAAAATGTCACTGAATCTTTGCTGAGTGAGTAATGGGTTCAGTCTCTTGACACCAGTTTGTCCTACTACAGTCAAATATGCGTAGAGTGTAGTGAGACATCCTTATAATCTCTACAGCGACTTGTGATGTTACAGTACAAAAATGCACATTTCCTGTGTGTACGAGGCACATCTGCTGCTGTGCAAGTAATAAAAAAAATAAATAAAAAAAAACATTTGATCCCTCCTGCTTGCAGCTGCTGTATAAAAATAATTATTTTTTTCTTTTTTTTTTCTTTCATCCATAATCATAATCATAAATGGTATGGTGTGTTTTTTATGTGTGGTTTACTGATTGCACTTTTCTCAGAAAACAGTTAAATGATGGATGATTTAATGAAAATGACACCGTATGCACCATGAGTGATTACACAAATTTCTTCTAAATCCGACAAAACAAGCACTGAGCTTGACATCCAAACATCCAAACAGAAACTGAGTGAGCTGCTGTAATAAACCTCCCTTTGGTCAAATTTGTGATTCCTGTGTCACACTCAGACTTGTGTTCATGCAGCCTTTTTTTTTTTTATAGAGCCATGAAGTCAGAGCAGATTTGTCTCAGGGACACAACAGTATACACTTCATTCGTCACTCACCTGTCATGAATAGAGTTAATGTAGAGGTTGACAAACCAGCTGAGAGAGTACTGGTACATCGGGTCTATGTTGGTCAGATCGGCAATGCTGAAGAACAGAATGGAGGAGTGCTTGGCAATGGCTCTGTAACCCTCTCTAGACTCTGCTATCTTGATTTCTGTTTTCTCTGCAATCTGCAAAATGTGTCAGCAGTAGGAAGTTGGATTATCTAATATTAGGCCCATTATATTCACACTCCAGGACAAGTTATTTGTGCATTATCCACACCTGCTGTTTCTTGGTAATCTCATTGGACATGATCTTTGCAGAGTCTAGAATCTGAATGGCACTCTCATCCTCCAGGATATTCCCCTCAGAGGATTGCAGTGTCTCCAGGATCTTGTCCTCAATTTCCTTGAGCTGTCTCTTATTATCAGCTGATTGCACTATTAGTGCATTTCTCTCCTCTTCCAGTTCTGGCCTGTAAACCAGAGAAATCAGAAACAATGCTGTAAAGGGAGTGATAAGAAACATTTTCACTTAGCTACCACCATGATCATTTTATGAGGGGTACCTCTCCTTGGCAACCACAATCCCCAGCAGCTGGTCCTCTAGGCCCTCTGGAGTGATCATGAAATTGAGCAGGGACACCTTGGTGGCCAGTTCTGGTAGGTAGTGTGGGTTTCTCAGCTTAGTAGTGATGTAGAAACGGAAATCACAGGAGTACTCGATGACACTCTCCCCAAGCCTGATGCAATCCACACCGCCTAAGTGAAACAAAAAAATATTGAACTGAAAAGTTTTGAAAGTTCCCTCTTGGCAGCCTTCTCACATACACAGCACCTTGTTTGAACGTTTGTTTGAGCAGCAGTGGTTCCAGTGAGGGGTCCAGCTCCTCTCCTACATTTTCCAGCAGCAAAGGTGTTCCAAACTGGATACAGTTTTCCAAAGTTCTCATGTAGTCTGCGTCTGTTAGCTTGATTACACTCAGGTTGTTGTCTTTCTCTGAATTTTTCACCCACTTGTTGGCCTGACCCTGAGGGTCAATCATCAAGGGCCTACAAGAACACGGATATTAAGCAATACATAATACAATACATAATGAAAAATAATTTCAATACATAATACAATACATAATGAAAAATAATTTCAGAAATAAGCACTCACCATCGACGTGAATTACTGACAATGACACCATTATCAATTGAGAAAGAGTCACTGGGAAGGCCTGCAATGTTCCAAGCTCTGATCTTTATGGGATCGCCCAGGGTCTTACTGACGGAGAAGTCATCTGATGATGGGATGTTCTTAGACTAAAGATATTAAGGCAGGTGAAAAGAAACACAATAAAAAATTAAATAAGTGTGAATTCAAAGAAAGTGACAAAAAAATCTAAATACAAAAAAATCGTAGGACTGTTACTTGGCAGAGTTTAGTCCATGACTTGGTGCAGTCCTGTCTAAAGCCAGCAGTGAAGGCCCCCAGATAGGCGATGACACCAGCAGAGATGAGAACATCGCCAGTCAGGTTGTCGTAGGTGTTCTGCAGGTCATCTGCTGCCTTAGACCATCTACATGAATTCATAGTCAGTTGGCATATTGTACGTAATGATCTTGTTTGCAGGAAATAATAAAGAATAGAATATTCATGTGCATCATCCCGACCTGGTTTTCTCTCCGCCCAGGCCACCAATGAGTTTCTCAGCCCTCTCTAACTTCCTGGCACACAAGTCCACCTGGAGCTCCAGCTGCGCCTTTTCCTCTGTCTTCTCCTCAAACGTTTTTTGAAGAGCAGCTAAACGGTCCTCGACCTCCTTTAGCTCAGCTCTCTTCCCGTCCAGCAGGGCCATTGTAGCAGCCAGAGACTCCTGTGCCTCTGCGAGATTGGCCTTCTTGGGAGCCACAACCTTAAACCAAAGAAAGTAGTTGAGGTCAAAGAATAGCTGTCAGTGTAATGTCAGGACAAAAAAAGGACTGGATCAGGACTGTACCTTGGCCACCCTGTCGTACACCTCCATTGCTTTGATCCACTTGCACAGGCCCTCTGCTGCAGAGGACGCCTTTGCCACAATACTGGGGTCAAAGTCAGGATTAGTCATGTATTCACTACGGATTTTTTGCATCACAGGGACCTGCAGTTAAGAAAAAGAGGAGTTGGTGGGAGCAAAATATGTCCTAAGTGTTCTAAATCATATATGTATAAAAGAATGCAGTTTTCCCTGACACTCACAGGAATATTGTCCTTGTCATACTCTCGTAAATCTCGTAAAAAGTTCATATCACCCAGTAATTTCTTGCTTGGACCCCAGTAGTCAAAAACCTAGACAAAGAAAACATGTTACTCATGTGAGATATTACTTAAAAATTGCAATGTTATAATGTTTTTGTTACGATGGGGTTCAACAGTGTTTTCATGGGGTAAAAATAAGTAGCAGAAATTCATTTTTTTCTTCACTCTAACCTTCTTTCCAGTCCCGGCTGGGTCAGCTATCTTATCCGGCTTTATCTCCTTCATCACACACACAGCTGACATCACAAGCTTCACCCCTGAAGGAGGATTTTTCATCGACTTCACAATTGTGACATCAGAGGGCTGAAACGAAACAGGCAGGCTCAGCTCACTCAACTGCTGAATCTGCAATGGCGTGAGCAGCTAAACTTTGGTACCATGAAGCAACGGGAGTCACCTTCAAAGTATCCAAGGCTGAGAGAGCAGCCTCCAGGGCAGGGATCGCCTCAGCCAAGTCACTTTCACACTCATTCTTCAAAGCCTGAGCTTCATTGGCTTTAATAGTTGCCGCCTCCTCATCAACACGCACAACTTTACTTTTGGCTTCCACCTCTACAGACTCCACTTCAATCACCTGAGAGTCATCACATTAAACAATTACGCTCAGTGTTTTTAAATATAGTGGTACATATACTCTGCTGAGGCTGAAGGAAGCTCTGAAATGTATTCACCTTCATCATTTTGGTGTTGTCTATCTTTGCCTGTTCCAGTTTGGGCTGCAGGTCCACAAGTTCTTTTTTCATCTCACCAACCTGCACAGAAACATCGTTAAAATGAGCCGTGTAAAGCTACGCTGAACATGTTGTAATTTTAAAAAATATGCATAATAACCAACAAAACCAATGCTGCTGCACGTACCTGAGATTCAGCGAAGGCTAGTTTATCCAGACCGTTAGTATACCTCTGTTTTGCTTTCATGACCGTATCTCTTTTCTGAGTGAGTAGCAGACGGAAAGCTGCTATCAGCTCCAGGTAAGACGTGGGTGTCACATAATTATGGCGACCTAGCTCAGAGAGGAATCTGCAACGAAAACAACAACATAATTCAGAGCTTACAAATGCACTTTACCTTTGTATATAAAAGTTATAAATGACTATGTCTTACCTCTGTGAGAGCTGTTTGGCAGAGGTATGGAATGTTTTGCAGATGGGTATGACCTCCTGCCTCTCATTCTCACTCATCTCCAGCGACTCCAGGAAGGAGTTGGCAACGCGCTCAAGAGCCTCCTCTGGCCATGGCTGTCAGGGCAGAGAAAAGAAAGGGTGGTGAGGATAGCAGCAATGACACACATAACCTAGACCTCCTTTTTCTCTCTTTTCTTTCTTTTGTTGTCATTTCTGTCCCAGGGAGTACTGATGATTAACTGTCCGACACATAAATGCATGCATAGACAGTTTTGAGTGTTTACTGCATGTCTGCTTCTCTAAAGATGGAATACAAACTACAAACAGTACCTGGAACCAGTCAATGGTACAGCAGTTGATAAGAGATGGAAATTGGCGCAGGCGATTTCGAAAGGCATCTCCAATAGGACTGAAAGCCACAACAATGTGTAGGTTTTCTCTACACCGTGCCACGAAGAAAGCAAACAGAGTCAAAGGACTCAACTCCAAATTCTTATTACCAGCCTGTGCAATGGGACGTACTGTCTGGAGAATGAGATGAAGAGTAGCATTAAACATAAATTAAGACTGCCTTTATGCAAGGTATAAGGTTACACACACAGTTTGTGACAGGCTACCTCCATGATCTCTTGCTTCTCGTCTATTGCAAACAGGTTGGGCACCTCCCCTGTGTTCAGGACGCTGTCCACGTCTTCAAGAAAGGCCTCATCTTTGATCTGAGCATCAGTTAGCAAGAACACTGTCTTCTGACCTTTCACGCCAGCATTTTTCAGGAGCATCTAAAGCATAAAGAAAGGCAGGTTTGAAAAAAAAAAAGAATCATGAGTAGAGATCAAAACAGTATGAGCATCAGATTGACAGGACAAAGAAGTCTGAACCACAGAGCTGACCTTGAGGTCGTCTCTCCACTCAGTTATGCCGTAGCTCTTAGAGATCTCAGGCTGGAACATGGTCATGTGGGCCATGGATGTGGCCAGACGGGTGATTGACTGACGTCCGCTGCCTCCCACTCCCACGAGCAGCGCATTGCCTCCTGGCTGCTTCAACACACGGCTGATACGGGACAGGTGCTCCAGGACATAGCTGCATCATGCAGACATTCTTTTCTTAGTTAATCATGCACCCGTGCAAAGACAAATTTATTTTCACTTATCTGCACAAAAAGTCAAATCATTTGGTTGTATGCAAATTGTGAGATTTTAGTATTTAATATGAAATAAAGATCTGTACTTTTACAGAGTATGTAGTTGACTCCATAACACCAGGGCTACTTACCGGAAGATGACGAGGTTCATGCGATTCTTGTTCATCTGGTTGTATTCATCAAGACATGACTGCGCCACTTGAGCAAAGCTTTCCATTGACGGCACCTCAGTGTACAAGCGCTCATCGTCCTCCAGGTCAGGGTTCATGTAGTCACCAAACAGGAGATTTCGCATGTCTTCCTCAACCAGCTGAGAAATTTATGGCACAAATTAAATCACAGAGATTTTTCTATTAGCTTCATATTTTATTAGTGGAGCACAAATGGAGGATGTATGTTTATATGGATGTTTCATATTCTAGTAGACAATGCAGTACATTCCAAATATATCAAATCTTATTTGATCCTAGGTAGCAAGGGGTGATAACATGCCAAAGCAGCTTATGTAATAATAAAACACATAACGCTTCAACAAACATAAGTGAACTTACTTTACTGCCTTGTTTCAGGTGATCAAACACCTGGTCAAACGACTCTTTGAAATGATCTTTAAGGATGCTGCTCATCAGCCGAAAAAGCCATGCTCGATCTTTGTCATCAACCAGACGGTCATAGTAGACACGGAAGACCTCATGGACAAACAAGCATATCATAGTGCGTTTGCTCTCCAGAGACTCCTTCTTCAGCAGCAGGCAACCTTGGATAACGCGTGAGAAGTCCCGTAGGTTGAAGGTGTAGTGAGACTTGGCTGGAGTTGGAAGCAGGTTCTCCATGGCTTTCTTATACACCTTGGAAATTACAAGCATACAAACAGAGAATTAAAGCAGTGGAGAATCCATCCACATCATCCATGTTCTCATTTGGATAGTTAATGTAATGTCACTGTGTTTTGGAGGACTCACTTCCATTGTAGCTGTCACTATTTGGTTGCCAACAGTAAAGTATTCAGGTGGGAATTGATTGTTTTTGAGATAGAAGGTCACCACGCTGGAGAAAATGCGAACCATGGTGTCATCACTGAAGGCGTTAATACTAAAAATGTTGAAGTGCCGCAGGAAGCGGGATGTCACAGCATTCCTACCACCACCAGGGGGACCCATAGCTGAGATTAGCTGGAGGTCCACAAGAGAGATCTTGGAGGTATCCTTCAGGTCATACCTACCAGAGCATTAGGAAAAAAAAAGGTTTGTTTACTGAACAAGCATCTCTTATGTAGTACATTAAGTCAGCTACTGTAAACATCTAGTTTTGATATGAATTAAGTATCTAATGGTAGATGATTCATACCAGTTTCCATGGTCTATATACTGCCGAAGAAGCTCCACA
The DNA here is from genome assembly GCA_014281875.1 of Nibea albiflora. Classification (NCBI taxonomy): domain Eukaryota; kingdom Metazoa; phylum Chordata; class Actinopteri; family Sciaenidae; genus Nibea; species Nibea albiflora. The sequence goes on from CM024793.1 coordinate 8,677,739, forward strand.
GGAGGCTGCGCTCCAAACTGTTCCAGGGCAGGCATGTTCATGTCATCTACAAAGATGACACACTTCTTTCCCATGGGAGGCCCAAACACTCCCTTTCTTCTCTTATCTAATCTGGACATGATGATATTCTGAAGAACCAATAAATACAAAAGAAATTATTCTAAATTAAAAGAATTATGCTTTTGTTTGTTTGTTTAGATAATAAAGTTTTCCTAGCAATCCAGGACATTCTTTCACGTCGTACACGCTGACCTGAGTTTGGTTGGCACTAGTGCGAGCTGAAAAGTTGATAAAGAAAGGTAGATAGTGGTCTTTGTCCAGGTTGTTCATCAGCTTCTCCTTCACATACACTGACTTCCCAGTGCCAGTAGGACCGACAAACAGGAGTGGCCTGAGCAGAGAAACAGAGGAAAGGTTTTGCAAGAAATACATTTTGTCTGAAGAAATGTCAATAAATCCAGTAGTCAAACAATAATTTATGGCAAAAAATTCAGAATACTGACACTCCATAGCTGATGCAGAGATCCATGAGGTAGGTGTAGCGGACTGTGTCTATTGTGGGAACAATGATCTCTTGAACTTTGGTGTTTTTGTCCCCCAGTTCGACATTCTTGATGGCATCATTCCAGTGAACCCAGCGGCCTTTTCCTTTAAACTGAACAAGAGATTACAGCATGAATTAGGGTTAGGTTACTGATTTAAACAAAAGTGAAACAACTCTGAGTGATGTTATTGGACAATACCTCATAGGAATAGTCATACACCAGGCCTTTCTCATCCATTGGACATTCCCATTTCCCCACTGTGGCAGGGATAGGATGTTCCTCTGAATTTCCTGACAGAATCGTCCTAAAGAACTCGCTGAACTTCTCTCTGCTGTCTGTGTCAAGGCTGCCACCCAAAGACCACACGAGGGAGAACGCAAAAGCTGCCTGCCAACATAAAGGAAAAAAAGGGTAGGTTTCGAAAAAGAAGTGTTCAGTAAAATACAAAAGCAATATTTGAATGGAGGTGCAATTTTTTTCAGTCCTTGAGTCCTTTTACCATGATCCAGGTGGAAATATTTTTATCCCCAGGATTGGCCTTTACAGGTTCAGTGAGCAGCATCTCAAACAGTCGACACAAGGACACTACGTTGTTACTGTTGCTAGTGAAAACAACTTCCTGTAAACAAAGACATAATCCAGCATGACAAAACTTTCTTCGGCGTTTTATATATAAATAAACATAAACATAAAAATGTTATTATATATTAAATATTTGTGTCTTAAGGCCTGGGGTGTCTTACTCTGCAGTGTTTCCGCAGCATTCTGAAGGTAGCCGGCAGGAGCCAGTGGAAGAGCTCCAGCAGCAAAGTACGGTTGTTCTGGCTCTGCAGAACATCAGGAAGAGTGTTTATCCAGGAGGTCACTAAGGGTTCCCAACCTAACTGGGAAGGTTCCATGTAGATCATCCCACATCTACTGACTGTGGCAGGCTGCAGCAGGAGAAAATAACCCAAAAAACAAAATCCAATTACATCCTGTCAGAAGCCAGATATAGCTAGGTATATTGTTAATTCTCACTGGCTAATCGAATGTTGTTTAATAACAACATCTAACTCACTGAGGCCTGTGAGAGATCCATTGCTTCAAAAATCAGACTCATCTGATTGGACATCTGGATGATCTCACCACTCATCAGACACAGCTGTAGAGGAAGAGTAAAGTAAAAAGATCATTGTCAAGTAAGCGAAGCACAAAAATAAATGAGCAAACATTTTTACTTTGTATTGTGCACCTTTTTGTTGTCATCCAGGACAGTGTTCATGCTCTCAATCCACAGTGTATCGATGGGACCATCAAACACCACCCATTTACGGTCTGGTGTGTCAGCTGATGCAAACTCACGAAACGTGTTAGCCACAATCCCATCAGTCCACTAATAATAAGGAAAAACAAAACGTGAAAAGACAGAAAGAAAGGAACTTCTCCAAAGTCTACATCAATACTGTAAATACACATTTTCTTTATATCTCTGATACAGAATAAAGATACCTCATGGGAAACTAGGTCAAACTGTCCAAAGAGCTGTCCCATGGTGATGGATTTGGGATTCAATGTCCTGAAGATGACCTTCTCCTCCTCACCATACCCTCTCTCATTCATGAGAGTCAGTGTGTCAGCCAGAACATGCAGCACTTTGGTCTTTCCAGCAAAAGGCTCTCCCACCAGCATGAACCTGAAATAACGTATTTCAATTCCCTTCAAGCCACGTCTCAGTCGTGTGAAATATCGTATGACGGGAAACATACTAAACAGGATACTGAAACTGAAAATACAACATACCCATGCCTGACTATCATCATCTCATAGGTCTGGATTATCTTCTGTAAGAAGACCTGCGTTGGCTGTACATTGTGATTTTTACAGCACTCTTCAGCAGCCTCCAGAAACAGCTGCCAAGGATATAAAAAACTCAACTTCATGATGACTGATAATAATATACATGACAGTGTTAATAAAAAAAAACACAGGTATCATTAGATTAAATAATGGCAACAAAATATCTCACCTGATAGTCAGCCTCAGGAAGCTTGATGCCTGGGAACAAATCACTGGTGATTCCATTGAACAACGGAATATCGTGGGACAGAAACTTGGGCTCATTAACATCCTTTATGGACCTCAGGAGCTGGACAATACAACATGTGGAAAAAAGTAAAAGGGTCAAAAATTAAAAAAAAAAAAAAAACAATTGACAAACTAGAGAAGTTCTCAATTAGGACTTTAAAGACAAATGTGTAGCAAATGCATTCATTTCAGCACAAATACCAGTATGTCCTCATTCGCATCAGGATACTTCAGCTTAAGGTTTCCTGCAGCCACAAGTACAGCTTTGACAGCCCTCATGCCATAATCATAATGGAACTGGGAGGAGAGCTGCTCTGAACAGAGCCTGTAGGTCATCACAATCTTTACTGACAACGGTTTGGCATTGAGGAAGCCGTATGAATACAGAGAGATCTCTGCAATCAGTGCATAGTTGGGTACCATCATGGCCACTGTTCGAAACAACACCTGCACAGAGAAATGAAAGATAATAATGTTGTCACACACTCCTATTATATTACATTATACTGAAGGAGTGTAAAAGCACCATCGTCACATAACAGTGAAGTGAGTTTGATGTTGGCAAGAATTTGTTCACTAATTAAAGACCTTGAGGTTGTCTGGGAGTTCGGAGCGTCCTGCATAGCCAGGGTTCATCGTGATGGATACAAAGCAGTTGGGATTGAGTTTGAGCATGGTCCCCTCAAAGTCAAAGTACTCCAGCTTCAGCTCGACGGCCCTCTGGATGCAGAGAACCTGCTGGGCGACTACAGAGAGCACCTCCAGCTCAATACGGTTGAACTCATCAAAGCATGCCCACGCACCAGATGAAGCCAGGCCTTTAAAAAACTACGAGACATTGCACCAGAGTACATGTTAAAAAAGGACGTTTTACATTTATTACTATAGCATTATAATTAAGAATATGAATTCACTTCACTTTGCCCATAGCGAGGTAATCCAGTCCATCAGAACAGTTGAAAACCACACACTGCACAGCTAGAGCTTTGGCTAGATCTTTTGTGGTTTCAGTCTTTCCGGTTCCAGCTGGACCCTCAGGTGCACCACCCAAATTTAGGTAGAAGGCCCCAATCTGAAACAGAGGAAGAGTTGAACTTCATTGTTAAAACACCCAATAAAAAGTGACAAGTATCATGTTTAAGTAGCTTATTTGTATTTTACCAGGGTTCTGTAGCATCTGTCAGTCAGTGGAGTGATGACGAGTCGTGGTGAGTTCCCCAGGTACTCATAGGCGTACTTAACGTCACAGTTGATTATGCGCACACGAACATTGTCATTGCTCCAGTAATAACGAAGCTGAGCGAGCCACATGAAGTCTGTTTCATTTGATACACCTGTCAAAAACATATTTATTTTATTTTTAAGGAGTTTTTCTTGGTGCCGTTAACAAACTGGATCACAGCTCTGTTATAGTCAACTCTGAATTTTGTGCCATGAGGTACCTTTGTCAATAAGCTCCAGGACTACATCCCTGGCATGGACATCGATTGTAACCAACGCTCCCAAAGTGATCCGTGTTTGTTTGGGCAGTTTCCCTCTAACCAGCTCCACAATGTCATTCAGCTGATTCTGGAGTTGCTGATAGTAGTTCTTTAAACCCTACAGAGATCAAAACCCAACTACTATTTTAGTTTTTTACCAAGGTGATGTTTCGGTGTCATGCTTATCAAAAGTAAAATTCAGGTCAGTTGGTCACAACAACAAAAAACAAGGAAACTTTCAATGAAAATGATGTAAAAACCTACACCAGGCCCTGCTCTGATGGATTCATGAACCTCCAAGGTCCAGAAAATCTGAGAGGTGCAGAGCACTACCTGCCCAGGCCACTCCTTAACCCACTGGCTCCGTGCAGTCTCAGCGTAGGCCTGTCAGTATGATGGCATATTTATGTTTATGCATACAGTAAGAGGAACTTCATACAGAATATGGTGACTTTACAGTAAACAAAGACAGTACTGTGCATTATTTAAGGTATGTTTTAGGTAAAAGTGATCTCACCACCCTGGACCGGGCCACTACATCTCTGACACTGTGAATCATCACATCCTCCACTTGCACCAGCCACTTCTCCACAGCTCCTTTGGCTTCAGATGTGGAGATGTGTTGGATTAGTTCAACACGCTCCCCCTCACTACTATACATGGCCTGGTCAAGAACAGTATGCAATTTAACAAACGTTCATTCAACCAAGGTGTCATGTAACAATAACAATGTTACAACATACGTGTGACTGCCTTACCTGGATGTCCAGATTGGGTAGGAAGTCCAGTTTGGAAATGCCCTCAAAGCATTTCTTCAAATGAGGCTGCACTCGCAGTGGGTCCTTGGTCTCAGACAGAATTTCCAGCATTTCATCATTGGACAAGAAGAAGAACCTGGCAACAGCATTGGTAGCAAGTATCAAAATGTGTAATTAAACAAATAATTGGACAAAAGAAAGACTGTAAAACCTTTCGGTTTACCGTGGAAAAAACAGCCGCTTCTTCTCCAGATAGGCATTCAATCCTTTCATGATGCTGTCCAGGAGGCTGTTAGAATCTTGCAGTTTCTCTAGCAAACCAGGCAATGACGTAGCTTGCAGAATCTATGATTACAAATCATTAATCACATTCAATTAACATAATCAATTAACACAAACAGTTTATCTTTCAGATTTTCTTTCCTTTCAGAATGACGTGTTAACCATAACTTTTTACCTTAGGGTCCTTAACACAGTGCCTCATGACCTCTTTCCAGTTTTTGTCAACAGTTTGGAAAAGTCGTCCCTCCTCCGGAATCTGCTGCATGATGTCTTGAGAAGAGAAGATGGGCTCCAGATAAAGCCACTGGGCCTGCACCTTCAGCCATTCATCTATGGTTTCCTGGATACGAAGAAGACGCTCCTCCCATGTCTAATCACACAGAACAAACAGTTAAATCTCTGTAGGTCTGGTTATAGCGTTTAAATCACTCCCACCTGGTAAAACTCATCATCATGAGTTGAATAAGGTCTCCAAAACTTTAAGCTAACCTTGATCTCATTTTCAAAGGGCTTGATGAACGGTGAACCCCTCATAGTCTGAGTCTTCACAATCTGGTCATCTAGCATGGTCTGAATCTCGTCCAAACTGGTCAGGATGGACACGCCAGTCTCCCTGTAAGGTTGATGATGGAAAGAAATACCATCCCAAATATGCATCATGGTTTGCATAGCCTTCTCCAGGGAAAACTCCTGTAAAGACACAGTAGCAGTACATAGCAATAGCGGTACATCAATATCACCAGTATTACGTTTTTTTTAAATCACTTGAGGTACTGTAGACGCAAACACAAAACTTCAGGAGTTCTCACTTTACTAGCAGCAGCGCTGATAGACTCAAACTCTTCCAGGTAAGGAGCCAGGTTTTGTTTGAGGACTTTGCGTAGTGTAGTACCAGAGTCAGGAGTGAGGTCATACCCCACTATCTCTGACATCTGGACCCAGTGGCGAGCTCTAATACCTGGATTACACAAGATGGACACTACAGGGATATGGTCCTGTTGACAAAAACACATTCCACAAAATGATTTAGCATAAAAAAATAAGACTTCATGTACTACAAGATTTCATTACTGGGCCCTTTTTGAAATTACATGAGTTACATACAATACCTTGAATTCTTTGATCTGCTCCATTACAGTGGAGCACAAAAGTACTGTGGGGTTTTCCTGCTTCTTTGAGGCATCTGCACTAGGTGGTCGGCTAGTTTTCCCAGCAATCTTTTCCGCCTCTTGCTCAGCCTTAGCCTGTTTCTGCTGGAAAAACTTCAGCAACTTGAAGATCTCCCTAAAGAACTCATCTACTTTTACTTCCATGCTCTCGCCATCTAGATCCTGAAAGGAACCGTTCATCCATCTATTCACAAAGAAGATAAAAGGTCATCAGAGGGTACTGTATGTTTTCATTTGAACACAGCACACATCAAACTGAGATCTGACCTGTTCTCTGTGCGCTGCCACTTGACTACAAATCCAAACAGCTTCTGATACAGTTCAATACTGGCTTTGATGACCTCAACTTCTGGGTAAAATGTCGGGTCCCATTTGAAAAAGTCCTCTTCTTTGTTGATGAGGGCAATTGTCTTCTCAGCCTCCTGGAGAAGTTTCTGAACTGTTCTGACATCCGTAACATACTGCCAAAAAGTGATGACAAGGCTATTAATTTCCATCTGACATAACAATATTGCTAGAAAACCACACTAAAATTAGACTTTATGGTAAATTGTACTGGAAAATTCATTCTTATCGCATGATAATCTCAGCAGAAAAGTGAACACGAAATGTCGAAACTATTTGTACAGTGTTATCTGAAAGTGTTAATGACACTACCTGCTGCATCATTTCCAGCTCGGAGCAATGTGGGAACTCCTCTATCCTGCGTCCCAACTTTTCCAGCTGTACCATTAATCTTTCTCTCTTAGCAAGCAGCTCCTGCTCACCTTTCTGCTTGGCCTTCTGCATCATCTGGAAAATGACAGAGGTGTCAGAATGAGGTCATCCTTAAAAAAACAACAACAGCCATGATATTCTGTTCTCAGCAGACACAAGAGCATTACCTCCTCACTGAGGTCAAAGACTTGGAGGATTTTCTGTGGCCAGAGAAAGACAGTCATATTAAGCTCCAGATCCTCTGGCTCAATGGTATGGACATCCAGGAGGTAGACAAGTCTCGAATAGGCTTCCTGTCAGAAGACAATCATGTTAGTAGTGATATAAGAATACTGAAATCAATATGCTCAAGTGTAAAATACAACTGGGAGAACCAATCATCATATTCACCTTAATTTTTTTATGAAGGTCTGCCGTACTTTTTGTCTTAGTTAACTTAATGTAATCGATGGTGTGAGCCATGTCCTCTGTGTTCTCTGGTACTTTCAGAGCATTCCCTCTGATGATTTCAAATTCAGAGCAGATCCTTTGAACAGACACAAAAAGCGATTGTGAGAAAAATCGGAGCATTTTAAACACAGAGGGACAGTGTTGTCAAAGAATGTTACAGAGAAGTGACTCACTGCAGATTTTGCTCACGGTGGCTGGCGATCATTTTCTTCAGAAGTATTTCTGCATAGTTTTTGGCTTTGTTGGCCAGCCCCTGTTTCAGCTCTTCACAGTCCAGATGGACCATTGTGAAGTGGGCTTTTGCTGGGAGGCTGACAATCTCCTTTGACAGAACACAAAACTCCTCCACTTGCTTTAAAAAGCGGTAAGATTACACATTGTCGTCAGAAAAGGGATAACAAGGCAAGAATAGGTCTCTAACATACAAAGCATGAATTAAACCTACTGCTTTTTTACCTTAGTGTATTCATCAAAAGAGTGCTCCTCTTCCATGAACTTCTCCACTCGAGCCTGTGCAGTTCCATTGACTAACCAGTCATAGTTGTCGACTACAAAAATGAAGAAGAAAAGTCAGCAATAAATGGAAACAAAATAGATGGAGTGAAGATAAGAAATTATTTAATTAAGAAGAGATCACCATAGTTCTGGAAATGTTTGTCAGGTTCCTCTAGATTCTTGCACATGGCAGTCTTCAAGGTTTCATGAGCCCAAGCATATATGTGATCAGCCATCTTGGCATCCACAAACGAAGGCGCTCCTTGTGCCAACCATGACTGGACCGTCTGTACTTTCTGTGGATCAATGTCATACGTGTCAAAACTGGCTCAAAATGCGCTTTTACATGAAAATGCGCCATAAAGATTTAATTTTCCCTTTAAATGGTTTTTAGCCTCACCTGCAGCGTGTTTGTGATGGCATCCAGAATCTCAAAAACAGCAGCCTCCAGATCTTGTACGGTGGGATAAATCTCCATCTTTTCATCATCGAATGTCAAGGCCATACGAAAAAGGGGCAACAGGTGACAATTGCTTGGATCAAACAGCTTGACAAACTCCTCCGCACTTGTCTGAAGCAGGGATTTCAACTGGGAAATGAGAGAAGAAAGATGTTCTCTAGTCTAAATTTGTAATCAAGTAAATACATACGATGAATGCTACAGTATCCATACATTTTCTAAAAAACACGCAATAATAAACTTGAATGGACAAATTTCCTTTAATGGTATTGCTAAACATTCAATCTAGGACAGTACAACATAATAAATATATTTCTGAGCGCAAGTCCAAAATCAAGTCAGTCTTATCTCACCTGATTGGAGATGAGAGTGGATGCACAGTCGTAGAAGGAGTCCAGTTTTTCCTCTTTAACTTCCCTCAGTGTCTCTTTACTTGTTAATAAGTGGATGATTTTGGGGAACCAGGTATTCATGATGCGATCTTCTGTCCTCTTACACTCCACAGCCATTTTGTTTTGTAGACTCTTACAGTCCACAGGTCCTGAAGCCCTGAGTCAACAGAACAAAACAACACATTTGAGCAATTCATCAGTGCCATGCTGCTCCCATGCTCTCCTTCCTCACCTGCACCACAAAAGATCCACCAGGACGAGTGGTGAAAATGTCGTGTGGCCGATTTCCAAGACAGTTTGCATTACCGGATGAAGAATGTGCAAATTTGTTTTTATCCTCTTGCGGCTTTTGATAAAGCTAGCGTGCCATGGTTGGGAGAAATCAAGAATTCTGCAAAAAACAGAATGTATTTTACAAAAGCGCATTAAAAGAGACCAACTACAATGTTTATTGTGTACACATTATATACTCACTTTGGCTGGGTAGCTGTCTGTTTCCCTGAGGTAGCTTCTTCGCTCTGTGGATCCTTTAGTACTGTGTCCACTACAGGGGGTGAATATGACATAATGAGGCATGGTTTACCTGCAATTAAGAATCTACCCTCCAAACATAGACATACAAAGCAAATACCTGTGTGCTTGACAATCACATTATGGAAGTCATCACAGACTTCCTTGTAGAGCTCCTGTAGTAGTTTAGCTGTCTCAGGGCCCTCCTTGAGTTTAGGTGAGATGCGGGAATCAATGGAGTACAACCACTGTTTCTGGATTGGAGCGAATGGGCGGCTCTCCACACACTGCTTCAGGAACACGTAGTTCATCTACAAATAGGAGCAGAATCAAATAAGAGAGGTGTCACACATATATAAATCGAGTTTAGTCTGCTCACAGTGCAAATTTAAAACTAAAAAGCAAACTTACCCTACGCTTCCGCTCCTCACTAATCATCTGTTAAGCAATGATTGAAATATACCACATTATACTGTGCAATATAAATGTATGTTTAAATGTGTGTATATGTATATATAATTGTTATACCGTAGGTGGAAACTGTGGCTCTGGTGATTGGCTGCGCACTCCTCTGTCTTGGCTCTGCCTGTAATCCTCCATTGCTCTGGACACCCTGTAATAACAAACAAACTGTCACAATGCAGAAAAGCCAGTGACATGCCTAATGATTTATCATTCTCGTGTGGCTCTCATTGAAGCGCTGACAGAAGAGCTGCCATAGCTGAAAACGTACAATATCGTATGGAGTTGCTCTTGTTGCACTTTACTCCGTCTGTGCTTCAGCAGTTTCTGTTGAACCGTTATCTTCTCCGCTATCTCCTCCTTTGCAGCGACGGTCTGTGCAACGAGCACATCCCGCTGCTGCGTGCCTTCAATCGGGGGCAAGGCTGGCATCTTTGACATGCTCTTCACCGCTGTGGCTTTGAAAACTCCGGGAGAGGTAGCCATCCCGAGCCACTGAAAAGAAGCAGAAGCGAAAATAACTGTGTTACAGCTTTAAGTTCAAGCTAGGCGAACTTAAGCTAGTTGTAGTTAGCTTACGTTACGTTACGTCGCAGTCGTTAACTCAAGGGTTATAATAAGAACAATAAAGGTAAGCCGTCTGTCGGTTTACCTGTTCGTTCATTCAATATCTTCCCGCTTTTGTTAGTTAGCTGATGTTAGCTAAAGTCAGTTCAACATTTTTGGACGCTGCGGAGACTGAGGTTAACGGCGTCGTTACCATGGAAACGGTAAACATGGTAACCATGGGAGGGAGGTGGCGCTTGTCATGTTTATTCCTGTTGCTAGTATCCACGAGCTATTATAAAAGCTTGATAAAGACATGAAATAGATAATAAATTTGTATATAACAGATATAAACACAACAATATTATAATATAGCAATGAAAGGGAGTTTACTGCTAGACAAATGCATTTAAAATCTTTATGGTATGTGTGTTATATGTGGCATGACTCCTTACAACTGAAAACATCATTTTCATCTTTATAGTTTTCATCAAATAAAACAGTAAAACTGAGAGACTGCAGCAGTATCACTGTAGCAATACCTGAGACGAATTTGTATTAATTTGTATTAAGTGTTTTTATTCCATACAAAATGCTTACAACAACAACATTTATGTAATATGTTTTGTTTCTTTTGCCCTCTCTGGCAGAATATTGTACAGTACAAAACGAGATATTTGAAGGAGTCACCTTGAGCTTTGGAAATAGTGATGTGTATTCTGAGATTCATGCACTCAAACAGGCTCATCATCATGGATGTATTGGTGGAACAACAACAACAACAACATTTAACACTGTGCAGTATTAAATACACAAAAACATCAGTATTCAATCACTATTTAAGAATTCAGAGGCATGATTGCAATAATCCACTTTACTTCATCCTTGATTTGAGACACTGGGAAATGAGGTGGTATTATGTATATTATGTCCACATTATGAAGGTATCTTAATTATTTGTTTCTTGGTTTTACCAGTATTTGTACTTTATGGGTGCAAAGTTATGCAGTTATGCTTATATCATTATTATCACCTGTACTACATTTTAAACAGTAGGCCTTTATGCAAACATGGTACCCCCATTGTCCCGTACATAAAACACCCCCAGAGTTCCACTTCTGGTAGTTACTTCTGGTAAATGGCAATCTAACTGATTAAATAATCTAATAATAATATAAGATAATAATACAATCATATAAGATTTTAAAAGACACGTTGTATGGCCGCGCAGCAGTCAGGCTCTGAAATAGTCATACACTGTATTTAACTTCCTGTAGGGGGCAGCAGTGCGCACATAGAGTGTATTTTACGGTACCGGAAATAAACCAGAGAGAGAAGAAGAAGACGGAAAAGAAGAGGCTCCGCTTGTTAGCTAGCTACTGCTGGGAAGTAGCGACAAATTTTCAGGTGTTGTGATTTAAATAACTGTTGTACATGCACAGGACTGTATATGTATGTCGATAGAAGATGTTAAGACAGATTATCACTCGTTCTGGATGTCTGTAATCGATATAAATACACAGAAAGGCCGAAGTTGTCTTTGTTTTGATTCGTGTTGACAAAAGTCAGGCTTCAATGTTGTGTTTTTCGTCGAAGGCCTCAACTGCTGTGACTTAAGATTTCCAGTGCCGCGTTGCCGTCATAATGTTATATAATTGACCTTACCGTTAATTTAATGTTTAAAACAGCCCGAAAGGTCATTGTTGTGAACTCACAAGATAACCCTTCTGTTCCCATTTAGGATCTTATCATGAGTTATGCAGAGAAGCCTGAGGACATAACAAGGGAAGAGTGGATGGATAAACTCAACAATGTCCACATTCAAAGAGCGGATATGAACAGGCTCATAATGAACTACCTGGTGACAGGTGAACTACAGATTTTTTTTTTTTCTTTTTGACGTTGTCACTCATTGTTTCTCTCAGCTGTATAGATAACTGTGGTGCTTTGACTGATTTTACAATATTTTCTGCTCACCAGAGGGCTTCAAGGAGGCAGCGGAGAAATTCAGGATGGAGTCTGGAATTGAGCCTAGTGTGGACTTGGATTCCCTAGATGAAAGAATTAAGATCAGGGAGATGATCCTAAAGGGACAGATCCAGGATGCCATTGCACTGATCAACAGTCTGCACCCAGAACTGCTGGATACCAACCGTTACCTCTACTTTCACCTACAGGTACAGTAAAACAGGTTAATCTTGCAGACAGGCAGCAATATCATTTGCACTGTTATTTTATATTCCCTGTTGCACTGTCTGCCTTTTTGCATTTGCAGCAGCAGCATCTGATTGAGCTGATTCGTTTGAGGGAGACCGAAGCTGCGCTTGAATTTGCCCAGTCACAGTTAGCAGAGCAGGGAGAGGAGAGCCGAGAATGTCTGACTGAGATGGAGAGGACGCTGGCCCTGCTGGCATTCGACAACCCAGAGGACTCACCTTTTGGGGATCTGCTCAATATGATGCAGAGACAAAAGGTAGGGTTAATGCATATTAGTAAAGCTTATACTTGTGTTGCACTACATAAACTAAAGTTGTTCTGTTCTCTGTAGCTTGAGGACACTGTTCAGTGTTAGTGGTGCAGAATCGCGACAAACAAATGTTTCATGTTTCTCACTCGATTTTTTAAAAATGTATTAAATACATACGAAATCCTTTTATTTGTGTGCGGGTTTGTGGAGCTCCATGTCTGTCTATGACCTACCTGTCAAAATGAGAAATATATAAAGCAATAACATGTCAATGCCTTTGTCTTTCAGGTATGGAGTGAAGTGAATCAGTGTGTGCTAGACTATGAAAACAGAGAGTCAACACCCAAGCTGGCCAAGCTCCTGAAGCTGCTGCTGTGGGCTCAAAATGAACTTGACCAAAAGAAAGTGAAGTATCCCAAAATGACAGACCTCAGCAAGGGAACCATTGAAGACCCCAAATAAGGACCCACAGTGAAAACATACAGCAGCATTACAAAATGGACACACTTCCTTTATCTATTTATACCCCAACAACCTGACTCATATAGAGTACAACCTTTTCTTTTTTGTAAGGGTTGCTTTTTGATACTTTAATAACTTAGAATGTGCAAACTGGATTGATGACATTTTAAAATGACTTCTCACACTAAAGTAACATGCAGACCATTATTTTACTTGGTATTATAATTTACATATTGTTTATGTAAAATTAGTACACTAGTTTTTCTGTCTGTTGGCAGGGAAAGTTGTTGGCATAGGAGGGTGTGAATAAAGCCTAAATTAGGCTGTCACTTTCTGTGTGAGACCACTTTGAAGGGGCTGAGTTTGATGTTTATAGAAAAGGGTTAGCTCAGTATTCACTGCCTGAAATAAACACAAACTTTTCCTCACAGAAACATACACATTTCAGATAGTAGTCTTGTAGCTAGTACTCCGTGTGATGGCACTAGCCAAAGCAAGATACTCAAACTACTGTGACTTTGAAAGTTAAATTCAGCTTCAGATTTGTGCTGCATTATTACATTAGACGTTACAAAAAGATGAAGACATAGATGAGATCAACTTTCAAATTTTACATCATGGTAGCAAATAACAAGTGAGACAAGGTGGGATTCCTGGGATGCTAACAACTTTGCAGTGTACTGTGACTGTGCAAGCTTAAAGACAGCCTCAGTTTCATACTGTTCTACAATGTCAGATTATATTAAAAGATGTGAATGGATAAATCTATGTCCAAAGACATGGAGACACTTTTACAGATGGATTATTTACATGTATGGAATAAGTAGCTCTTTTTGCAAAATTTGATGTGCTTTTTTTTTTTTTCTGCTGGGATATTATTTTGCAATAAAAGTGAATTTTAAAACTGCGGAATTCAAAGGATTCAAAAGCTTGGTGTGTTTTTAATTATGGTAATGTCTACAAAAAAGTTGAACAGTGGCAAAGGTGGAAAGTAACATTTACTCAATCACTGCATGAGTGTTTCCACTCAACCATTCACATTCTACTACATTTGAAAAAGAAGTATTAAGTAAGATAGTTACCTGTCATTTTGGTAGATTTTTTTAAAATAAATGATATATTCTGCACTGTTATAGGTTAATTGCCAAGTAAGTTATCACGTACAAGGAATGTGCTCTGGTGTTTTTGGAGCATATAAAAAGGGATTTAAAAAATCGAGCACTAAAACATAAATCTATGTACAATATGATTTTAAAATGAAAAGAGCTGTACAGTTTGTGCAGGAATATTTGCCAGGTAATCTGCAAAGGTTCATATCTGGGGTAAAAAGTACAGTATTTACCCAGAACTGTCGTGGATGGTAGTAAGTATAAAGCTGTTGTGGCAGAAGTACTCAAATCGTTACTATGTAAACATACTCCATTACAACTACAAGTTGTACTACGAGTCGCGTATTAACAACGTGAGTATTAAAATGGTACTCATGTTGTGCCGTCAATCATATATTATTGTAGTATTTTTACTGATGCATTCAGGTCTAAGAATTATTTGAATGTGTTTAAAGTGATTTAATAAGTAAATACTTTCTCAGATTTATTTCTTATAATTTATTTTATAAGTATTTCAATGTTGTAGTTCGTGGTGGGGGTTTTATTTTCTAATTATGATGATTCATATTTTATAGGTTCATCCATGTTTTGTATAAAAAATATATACGTGTCAAATAGGAATAAAAAATATAAATTTAACTGAACTGTAGTGGAGAAGAAGTATAAAGTAATAGTACCTCAGATGTGTACTAAGTAGTTAGATTACTCACGTTCCACCACTGTTAATCAGTATTTTTTAAACTAAAAATCCATTACGCGTACTACATCCGCTGGACTATTTTACACTGTGCTGCTACTTTAACTTGAGCAGAGGATGTGAGCACTTCTTCCACCTCCATGCCGACTACAGTGAGACAGCTGCTAAAAGTTGTGCGCTGGATGCAGGGCATTATATAACGATTGCCTGCTAACCCGTGCAGCCAGGAGCAGCAGACGGACCATCTGAATAACCTTGTGGGCATTGCGCATATCTGTGTGTGCGTGCGTGCGTGTGTGTGTGTGTGTGTGCGTGATCCACACAGCAGCTTCTCAGCACGGGCACCAAGCAAGCACGTCTTCATCCGGCAAGGACAGGTCATGAAGAGAGTACATCCTGGTGCTCGACACAGACGGCACAGATACATTTTCTATATTGCACCGTCATGATTGGAGAGAGAGAGAGAGAGTGTGTGTGTGTGCGCGCGTGTGAGGAGCCCAGAGACGTCTCTGTTTGGGTGATAGTGTAATGGATGACTAGTAAAGACACTTCCTGACTGTAACCCTACCGATCAGAAGGAGAACTGCGTGGCTTGCTCGGCCCGGAGGAGGAGGCTGGAGAGAAAAACTGACACGTGGATTACTCCTCCTAGGGCATCAGGAAAAACAGACTCCCTCCTCTTTAGCGCAGCTTCGTGATCATCGCCTCTGAGTCCCGTTGAGTCCTGTCAGGTTATGGATTTATCGGAAACAGCGTGATGTGATTGCGTGAACACTTTACATTTTTTTTTTTTGCGTTGTTTCCTCCTCTTTTTTTGAACGTTTACTTTTCTGACTCATCGACCGGAGAGAGACAGAGAAAGAGAGAGAGAGAAAGTAAACAGCCGAAGCGGTTGAGAGGAGGCTGCTGTTAGCTCGCGTTGAATGGCAGTTATTCAAAAATATGGCAAGAACTATAGTCCAGATTTGGTCTGTCACAAGGAAAACCATCCGTCTGACAAGATCGGAGCGCCTGGATGTCACAAGAAGTGGCCTGAACACAACACCAACTGGCCCAGGTAACGTGCTCAACACAGACATGGATTTAACTCACGCCTTAGCAACTCAACAGGCTAACTAATTAGCTCGCCCAGCTGTGTTTTACTGAGCTTTAGTACACCAGTGTACACGTTTGAGGCGTTTTTTATTTATTTATTTAGTATCATCAAGCAAAAGTGGCTCCACATCTGTTGGTGGGAATGACACGTATCATCTCTGTCCTGTCATGGCACGTTCACTCCTCAGATGTGCCACACGGTTTAAAAACGGTTTGTAAAGTAGGAAGTGAGTCATGCTTCCTCTTTTAAAAAAAAATGAAATAAGCATGAAATATGACTGAATATTCATTAATGTTGATTTGACAGCAAACCACTAAACCTCACTAGTTTCCTTTAATCTTGAAGACATTGCCCCCATAGACCTAGTTAGTAGTAACAATCCCTGATAAAAGTAACCCACAAATCTGGGATTTTAAGACGTTTGCACATTGATCAGTCACACTGGTTCTAGATAGATGCTAATATTGATGTATCCCCTCCTTTTTGGATTAGATACTTTAAATTTAACCCTAAAAGACAGAAGACAGTTCATGCTTAATGAGTGCTTAGTGCAGCCAGACCTAAGAGCACAAATTCCCTCCCCCTGTTACATAAAATGTCCCTGTAAACGTTCCCTTACAAACTGTTCATATTCAATGCCTTGACAGAAGATCCTCTTAGTAGATCTATTTAGAATATATAATAGCCTGTCTGACTCTGATCCTTGATTTATAAATTAGAGACCATAAGAGTATGTTTTTTAGGTTCTACACCACCTATATCACATCCTGGTTAAATATATTTTATTTATTTACATTCTGGAGCTGTTCCAATATAACCACGTGTAATCATTACACTCATTAGACACTGTCCTGACTTACTGACACATCTTCCTCTCATCTGGAGATCTGAAGATCAAATTTGACCCCGGAACAGCTTCAGTGTACAAAGATCTGTCAAAACGGATCAATTTTTGGATTACTCTAACTTTAACCCTAAAAGACAGAAGTATTCACGTTGAATGTACTTGTGTAGCCAGACCTAGAGCACAAATTCTCTCCTCCCGTTAGATAAGATGTCCCCTAAAAGTCCAAACTTTGTCCCCGCATTTACGAAAAGTTCACTCCACTCTGCTTCCCCCTCCTGTGCAGGCCTGTGGCGAGGGTATGGACAGTGGTGCTTCTTCTCGGGACGTGTCTCCTCTACTGCGCCCGCGTGGCGATGCCCATCTGCGCCGTCAGCATGGCGGAGCAGTTCAACTGGAGCAAGAGGGAGTCCGGCATGGTGCTGGGAAGCTTCTTCTGGGGCTACTGCTTCACTCAAGTGTTCGGAGGCTACGTCAGTGACCGGTAGGGAAACATTTGAGATAAACTCAAGATTAAGGATTCTATCGTGTCCGCCGTGATTTCAATGCTGACAGTGATGCTGCTTTTCAGCCTGACATCATCTGTTAAAGATTGCTGCCTGTCGAGTGTCATTTGCGTGAGCAAACATCACAGACGGTGACGCAAACAGCCAGTTTGTGTTTGCTTAGTCTGGACAGATAATGTAGAGGATCAAGAGAGAGGCTGCCTATGTGTTTGAATAGTTTTATTCATTCCAGAACTGTCCATGCAAAGTTAATTGTCTAAATTGCTTCATTAATCCGTCAATAAATAAGTTACAAAACCTCCACACTGCGTGGTTTACTTTTGCAAGAGATCAAGGTTGCACCACGATCTTTCGGCGATGTAAGCGTGCATGTTAAACCTAATACATGCTGCCTATGTTCTGTATCCACAGGGTGGGAGGTGAGAAGGTCCTCCTGCTGTCTGCAGCAGCCTGGGGGTCGATGACAGCCTTCACCCCCATCCTGGCTCACTTCTGCTCCCAGCCGATCATGTCCATGACACTGGCCCGATTTCTCATGGGCTTGTTGCAAGGTGAGATGGAGGGCTTTTGAAAGCGTGTGAATGAGATGATATAGGTCGAGAGGTTGCTGTGAGTCAGTCAGGGAGCCGAAATATAATCCTTGTAAGGCTTTTGGCTCTTTTCAGACCTAAAAATCAAACTCCACAAGTATGGAAAGTACAGGGTGTAGTTATTCAACTTGTTCAGCAGTCTGCTGTCTTTGTCTGTGTTGCAGAACCACATAATTATTCGACATAGGTGTGGTGATTTTCCTTTGTGCCCGACAATGATGTTTGTGAGCACCTGCCAAAGTATGTGTGTTTGTCTTGTGTGATGAGGTGGTTAAAAAAAATACTGCTATTATTATTCCTTGTTCTCAGTCTTTGGATCTGGATTTCATTTCACATTAACCAGTTGTGTTGTGTTTCCTTATTTTTAGGAGTTCATTACCCTTCCCTGGCGAGTCTGTGCTCTCAAAAGGTGGTGGAAAGCGAGAGAGGCTTCCTCATGAGCACCGTGGGTAGTGGCTCCTACCTGGGGTGAGTCAGTTGTTTGTTGTGCAATAAATAATTGTGGAATTGTGGGAAAGGGTTGAGTGTCTTTTCTGAGAAAAATCACTGTCGGGAAGCAGAAAGAAAAGGGGTTTGTTTGAGATCTGTGCCTATTATAATCCTACAGTCACTGCTAAAACATGTTAGTGATTAAACTTTAACTGTAGATTTATAGGAAGTCAGCCTGGCATTTGTTTGCTTTCAGAGTTCACCTCATGCCATTTGGAACATATTATTACGTGGGTGTGTCTGCACGACTTGTCATGCCTTGTGCCGTTTTTTTGGGGTTTTTTTTTTTTGCAGCACTCTGGTGATTGGAGGTGCTGGCTCCCTCATGTTAGACCTGTACGGCTGGGAGAGCGTTTTCTACGTGTCCGGCCTCCTCTCAGTCCTGTGGGCCTACTGCATGTGGAAGTATCTGCTGAAAGGAGAAGGCAAGCGAGCGTCTGCTTTAACTGTGTCAACGGTATCTGCCGTGTCACTGTGTGC
Source organism: Nibea albiflora (assembly GCA_014281875.1). Lineage (NCBI taxonomy): Eukaryota > Metazoa > Chordata > Actinopteri > Sciaenidae > Nibea > Nibea albiflora. The sequence goes on from CM024793.1 coordinate 8,696,813, forward strand.
TCCTTATCGTGCAGCTGCTTATTTGTATAATTCGGAGTCAGTGTCCTCTTGTGCGCTCACGTGTCCGTGCTCATCTGTGTTTGCAGGGCCTATCATCACCCTGGAGTCCCTGGGAAGTGGTGGGCCGCAGTCCAAACTGTCCAAAAGACATTGGTTACGGCTCCTCAAGCAACCTGCAGTCTGGTGAGATAAAGATAGAGGACGTGTGCATGTGTGTGTGTGTGTGTTTGCATGTGTTTATGTGTGTATTTTGTATTCTGTGCATGAATATGTGAACTGATGGGACTTTATTGATACCGTTTCAGCTTGTCAGTCCAGTTCTGTATTGACTCCCATACTGTTTCCTGATCAGTTGTCTGTATGGAAAGAAGCAAAACAGGTTTTCTGCATCAGCGTGACCCATTATTAGACTTCATTGTCATTCAGCTGTACATTCACAATGTACATTTGAGGCTCAGCATAACTGTGGCTGCTTGAGAGCAGCATCTGAACTACAATTCCAGCCTCATGCATGCATGCGTTTTCCAACCATGGAACCTTGTCCATAAATTTAGAAGAATAGTTTAAAGGAAAGAATGTAGAAATGTAAAAGAAATCAGTTTTTTAGATCAGAACTTGTGAGGAGGTTTTTGCCATCGAGTTGTTTTATAACCGTCTTTAATATGTATCAGATTTTAGAGTAGCAAGCTTTTCTGGATGCCTTCTGCTGTCATTTAATGTCTGATATCGAGTTCTTCCATGTCCTTCCTGTCTCTCACCATAGCCTAGATATTTATATACTGTAATGCAACTGATATGCTCATTTCCAGTGACAGAGAGAATATGTGGCTTTACTTGATGTATCTGATCCGTCTTGAGAGTAAAGGATTCGGTGATAATTGATGCTCAGGGCTTAAAAATATTCACAAAACTCTTGGTGCTTTCAACCACGCGCTATTTCCCTTAACATGGGTATGACCTAAACAGGAAGAGAATACAGACACAGGCGACTGTCAAAACAGGAAATGTGGACCACTGGGCAACCTTTGACTTACCTACAGCATACATGATTATAGTTTCAACGCACTTATTTTCTCTGATTCTCTTTCTTCGTTCCCTGACCAGTGCCGTGATCGTTACACACCTTTGCACATCGAGCACCTTCTTCACTCTTTTGTCGTGGCTGCCAACATTCTTTAAAGACACTTTCCCTGATGCCAAGGTAACCAGGCTATCTGCTCATCCTCCCTTTGATTACATTTATGACCTCAGAATTTTAGGGAAATAAATGATGAAAGTAAAACAGCCAGCAGGGTTGGAATCAAAAAAGCAAACTTTATTTCATAAGACTTAGAATCCACAGCCATCCCAGGAGCTCTGTATATGGCACAGCTAACTAAATGAACGAAATGCTAACACCAGCAAACAGCCATCATGCTGATGTTAAGGAGACATAACATTAACCATGTTCACAAGATAAAATTCAGCAGATGCAGACGGGAATGTTATTATTTTTGCAGGAAGTACAGGCCAAATTTGCAGTCAGGTGGTCACCAGAGTCATTATGATGCATCATCTGGAAACCATGAATGTCTGTGCAGATTTCCATCCACTACATGATGAGATATTTCAGTCTGGACCAAAGTGGTTGGTAGACAGACAGTCCAAACTAAAACAAACAAAAAAAGGCCTGACGAGTACCTAACACACTACAAGAAATTACCTTACACTTGATGCTCCCGGCTGTTTCTGCTTCATTCACGTCCATAAAATATGTTGTCCCTCCAGGGTTGGGTGTTCAATGTCATTCCCTGGTTGGTGGCCATACCCTCATCCCTCTTCAGTGGCTGCCTGTCGGACCACCTCATCAGTCAAGGTAGGTCAGCTGAGGAACAGATATCAGAATTACTTGAACTGATGAGATGCTGTTAAAGATGCTTATCCTACTTTCTCTGGTGATCCCCACAGGCTTTGATACTGCCTCAGTGAGGAAGTTGATGCAGGTACAATATTTGACACTTTCCTTGTTATTCTGTGTTTGTGTTATCTGTTCGGTCTCATTGTGGAATTTCTTCTGCTCAGTCTAAAGTGAATGAATGTCCTTTTTTTTTCCCCCTCTATACACTTGTTCCCCAATGAATTATGTAAGATAATATGTGTGTTTTTGTGTGCATTCATTCCTCTGTTAGTTTTTCTCCATGGGTGTGTCCAGTGTGTTTACCCTTCTTCTGTGTGGCAACACCACCTTCCCCTGGGCTGTAGCATTTGTGTCTGCCACCATGGGCCTCACCACCTTCAGTCACAGGTACCAACACAGAGAATGTCTTCATACTCCGTCTCTCGCCTTCAAAAACCTTTTCTTAGATTCAAACGTGGTCAGTTTGTCAGTGTGTTTTGTATTCCTGTCTCATTTTATACACTTCCCCTTGGTGATACCATGACATGCATTTCCATCGCCATGAGGACAGCACCACATAACAGCCTCTAAGACATCAAAGTGTCACCACTTCTTTCAGGGAAGAAGTCTATTTTTTGTCCTAAATTATACTGTTGGGATCACCAAGCTGCACAGAGCTTAACCAGGGAAGACTTGGCAGCATCACTGCTTATATTAGGCCTGCAGTTCAAACATTTGATCTTCTGTTTGACCCACACGGAGCCTCTGAACTCATTGAATTTCTTTGTGTTTTGCAGTCTTGCTTTAACTACTTATGGAAAAAGTGAAAAAACCTCATTATTATTTCTTTGTGCTGGAAAAGCTAAACGCTAAAAAACAGATGTACTTTTATCTTAATAAGGACAAACAATTCCCCAAAACAGTATGTGTATGTATATATATATATATATTTTTAGCAAACATCACTCAAAAAAAAAAGTGCATTTGCTGTGGAATACAAGTGCTGATTAATACACATTTGGTGTGTAAAAGGCTATTTATGGCAGTGAGACGGTGGCCCTGTTTATGGTAATTAAGGAAGTTGTCATTCAGCACAACAACAACACAGCTCATTTACGTGTTTTTAGTAGTTCTTGGGCTACAGTGGAGCTCTGTGACCCAGAGGAATGTAACTATAACAGGCCAGTGCTAATATCAAGGACAATGTATTGCATAATAGCACCAGACCTTTTTGAACTGTGAGTTCATGTCCTTCACGAGCAAAAACAAATGCACGATTACATACTACGAAATGGTAGTCTAACCGTTGGCAAGTCACTGATGACAGAAACATAACCACAAAAACAAAGAAGCTGCGTGATGAGACCTGCTGATACTGTGTGACTTTACAGTTTGGTGCCTCTTTTTTCTTGTACATACATCTTATCTTTCTTTCTTGGACATTAGTTTATTTTTTTCTTCAATATGTATTTTCATTTTTTTTAATCTACATCTTAAAAATGTAGGTCACATTCTTAATATTTGTGAAACCAAATAGTTTGTCTCCAATGTAATTTAAGAAAATGACATTTTGTGTTATCATATTATTCATATTTTATATCTTTATTAATTGAATGTATTTATAGAGCACCAATAAACCATATCAGAAGTTATTTCTGGACAATTATTTTCACAATTTTTAATGTGCTTACTTTCTAAAGAAAGAAAATGTCATTCAAGTTCAAAACAATAATAATATAGATACAATCAATGATAGGCTGGGAACAGAATATAGACTCTCAGACTCACAGTCTGTTTTGCTGAACACAGACATTTATTTTCTCTAATGATGTGGTTCTAATCTTTTTATGGCTCAGATTTATCAGGCCGATTATTGATTTTGCTCTGAGGCGATTCAGGACACACAAAGAGTCAATTTAGCACCTTCTTATAAGATGGAATGACTAATGACGTGTGTTTCTTTTTTCTTTTTCTTTTCTTTTTGCAGTGGCGTCTCTGTAAATGTTCAAGATCTCGCTCCTTCCTGTGCTGGAGCTTTATTTGGTGAGTGAAAAACATGTTTTATTAACGTTTCATTTCATTTCACGAAACCGCAGGTGAAATTTAAATTAAGTTTTTCAATTTTACTTCTGCATTTTCTTTCACAGGTGTTATGAATACATGTGGTGCTTTCTTAGGTGAGTGTCTGTAATTTTAAGCAGAGTGACATTTAGGACAAACGTCTGTGATGAATCTTTCACCAGCAGTTGCTAGATTACTGTTTTTTCTTTAAAGTAAAATAATTCATCCACTTCTCTAAATTCAAACTTTAAACTGATGTGTCTCCCGTCAGTCATGTTGGCTCCTGCGTGCCATGCATATTTTATCAAGGAAGCATAATGGAGTCTGTGTCAGATGAATAATACAGGGAACAGAGGATGACAGTTACTGGTCCTATGAGGGGTGTGTAATGGACTGTGACATTTTCTCTGCAGAACACTGAACAATCACATTGAAGACTCTGTGTGCTTTGTTTATCTCTGTGATGATATGCTATTAACGGTGACTGTGTGTCCCTGCGTAGGAGTCCTAATGGTGTATTTCTCGGGGTATCTCATCGAGGCCACAGGCTCGTGGGCGACAGTGTTTGCCCTTATCACCACAGTCAACCTGCTGGGCCTCTGCACCTTCCTGGCCTTTGCCGAGGCTCGCCGCGTCGACATTGACTCCAGTAAGGTCCGGCACCACAACATCCACATCTAAACCATCAGTCATCAGAGGGACTAGAATGCTGTTCCCAAGGGAGATACAACCATGGGAAACCAGCGTCTTGGAGAACATTGAAAAACTAGCCAATGGATAGAAAGTGGCACGCGATGGATAAAGCCTGCATATATAACATCTGGAAAACTCTGATTGGCTCTATGACCGGGTGAGGAAGCGGCGCAGCAGTTCCTGAAAAGCACACAGCAGAGCCAGTGAGTCCTAGAAAAACACAGCCGTGTTAGAAGACGCTCTGCCGGTTCAGGTTGGGAAAAATTACAGGAGAAAAAAAAAAAAAGTCTACACTACCTCCAGGTCCCAGCTTGTGCAGCATGTGGTTTTTTTTTAAACAGTTACTGGGCTGCTGTTTATGCAGAATGTGTTACTTAGAACAAGAGAAGTCATGGAAATGGTGTGTTGTGTCTGTGTGTGTCTGAGTGATGGATGTGTTGGTCTCAGGAGCTCCCTGACAGCTGTGACAAACCAAGGTGGTGTGTTCTTACCCTGCGGGGATTGGGGGAGGCGGTGTGGGCAAACGGTGGGTGACGCAGGGAGAGTCCAGCCTCTCGTACCTGAAATCTTTTATTAGCACGCCCCACTCACCCGTCGCCGAGTGCACCGTCTGAGTGACACCTCATTACCCGGCCACTAATTACTTGGCAGGCGCTCTAATGTCCTGTACGTTGTACTTTCTATAGTCGCCATCTCCATGGTTACAAGCTCATCTTATCGTTGTAGTTCAGAGGGGGTGAAAGGGGTCATGGGAACCTTCAAGGCTTTTACCGAACGATTTCTTGTTGTTTCAAAGAATCGCGTTGCGAGTAGGAAGACCAAAGGTTATTAATTATTTTTTATTTTCTTTCTATGTGATTGCATGTAATAGAAATACCTCACTTAATTATTTTGCCTTTTGTATATTTATATGACTTTTTTTTGATCGGCCTCATTTTCTCTTTTTTTGTTTTAGAAAAGAAATATATTAAGTTAGAGGACAGAAAAAGTAATATTTATTAGGTAAGATGACAAAAAAAAATCATAGTAAGTTATCAGAAGTGTGATGCAGTATGAATTACCGTAATCTCAGCAAGTCTAGTTTCCTCACTTCTTTTTCTTCTCTGATCGGCACTGTCCTGTTCGAGCGGGAAAGAAACGTGCCCGTGTTGTTATCTTGGGGAAACCTGCGCGGGCAGACGAGCAGGCTATCCTGCACTTTTGTGTCAAAATATAAACCGTTCCCGTCACGCCCTTGACTTCATTTTTGCTCATGCGCTAGACCAGCAAGTCAGTATTTGGGAAGGAGCTTGTTAGCACCTGTTCACCATGGTGGTGACAGACGTGGTTTAAATGCCAGATTGTCCGTGTTCCGCACTGACGCGATGAATGTTGAGTGACAGGTGAGAGGAGTAAAAAAAAATGTCCTCAGGAAGTGGAGAACATTGATGTTACTGCAACGTAAAGCTACCTGCTCAGCTCCAGCTTAATGTTGCGGTGACTGGACCATTTAGCTTTGGCGTTCACCGCACAGTTTTACATTTTTCAATCTAGATGCTTACTTGACACGTGTACCTTTTTTAAAACTATGCATTTATTATTTTGTGCCTGATTTAAGTAATGAGAGGATTGTAAGATATGCACACTGCAGTCACATGGTGTCATGTATTTATCATTGTACATCCTTGCCTTTTTTTTTTTTTGCTTGTTTTGTTTTGTTGCTTCTGTGTGATTTGTTATTGAATTTTTATGATTATTATTATATATGAATTATTGTTTTTGTCACATAAAAAGTACGTACGCTTAAGTTTTGTTACAAATACCTGGAGGCTGGAGGTCGATTGATTGATTTTGTCAATAGAAATGTGATTTCTGAAATGCGCAGTGTGTTACCGACCTGGTCAGGGGTTACAAAAGCGTCAGCATAAGAGTAAAAGAGACATTTATTTCTGTATGTCAAAGATTTAGATTATTTGACTATAGAGAATCTATTTATTTTGACATCTAATCTGATACACAAATATAGCCAAATGTCACTTTGACTGTGTACCTACACTGTCTTTTGTAATGATCATACACCTTCGATATTCTTTGTTTTGTTTTGCCAAACCAACGGCCCACATTCCTCAGATGTTTTAACCGCCTTAGCAGATGTGCGTTGCTTACAGATGAACTGCCTTCATTTAAAAAAAAAAAAAAAAAAAAGCTTGTCCCTTTTTTTTTTTTTTCGGTTACTGTGTTGACATCCTACAAACTGCAAACATTTACAAGAGAACTACTCGGAGTTTTGTTCACCATCATGTCTCACTGAAGGCTCCCGAAAGCCTTCTAACAAATAGTTTTTTGATAACGTGTAAGATATGTATGATTTAAAACAAAAAACATTAATGCAAGATAAATGCAGTATTCTAAAAGATATGTTGTATTTAAAAGCATATATTCACTTTGAATAAAAATATATTTTGTCAACATTGGTGAGTCGTGTTTGTCTGCTGCGTGTATTTTCTCCGCAGTGCCACAGAGAGGCAGCACAGTACCATTAATGTGGAGAGGACATCACCCTGTCTAGCCTCCAAATACTTTACAGCCCTCCAGAATGGAGACCTTCCATGCGATGATCTCTTGAAGTTGTCATTGAGAGCACAACTTGATCAAACATCAACCTCGCACGAGAGGCTACCCTCATGTGTGCATTACATATCAGGTCAAGAGCGAGCATGGTTTTTCCACTGTGAAGCTGGGAACCATGAGTCTGTACACTTGTAGCCAATTCTGCATGTGGATCAGCTGCTGAATGGGTCTGAGTGCAGGCCTGTCCTGTTCACACCAGCGGCTCACTACAGGCCCAGATCCCCGAGTCCAGGCTAGCAGGACGTATGTGGTGGCACCATATGGCAGGATGCTGTGTGCCATGTTGGCTAGCTGGCACTGCCCACGTGTGAATGGCCAGACGCTAGTCAACCCAACCCACTCCCTCCTCATGGGACCGAGCGGCTCAGGTTGCCATGGAGATGGGCGGCTTGTGGCTGCTGCGTGGCAATAAAAAAAAAGAAAGGGGGGGGGGGGGTCATAAGTGAGTGAAAGTAACAAGTCAGATAGAAGTCAATGGAGTGCAGTCTGGCAGTGGGTTTGGGTTTTGATGTACAGTTCATACAAAAACAGCCATGGTGTTAAAGAGGGTGGTCGGTCACTTACTGGAGTGCTCTCACTGACAGAAAATGGTGTTGTAAAAGCAGACATAATCATGATGAGTGGCCCACTATTTAATTAGCAGAGATGAAACACTGTAAGGGGAGTGTAGAGGAGAAGGGAGATAAACCCTCCCCCAACTTGTCGGCTGGTAAGAGTAACCCAGTAAAGGCAGGCCCCACCAGAGAGCCAGAGATACATGTAAATGAAATAGCCCCATTAATTAGTAATTAACATCAAGTTAATGACATTTCAGTGTGTCGCCATCTCATCCTATGTCCTTCCTCTGTGGTGGAGGGGCTGTTTCTCCAGTCCCTGATCTGCATGCTAATTAGTGCGAAGCTAAACTGCCATATAGGGCTACCTAATGATATAGAGGCCCAGTTTAAGACTGGTCATTGTGTGGGGAGGATTAATCACTTTGTAGTAGTAGATCAGGAGGCTTTATAAGTCTGCCACTCCTCAGAGAGCTGTGATATCGAGGGCCATTGACAGGTTTTATGTGCTAATTGCATTGCGCCTGTTAGCCTAATGTTGGGTTATCCCTCATGACTTAGAAGTACGTTTGAAGCAATTCTCCAAGTTTTCAAAAATATATCCAAGAAATATTTCTGCTAAGCGAGCACAAAACGGTTCGGTACGTCAGATCTAATATTCTCAGTCTCTCGCGTGGCAGTGGATGCACTATCATTTGTTTTGGGTCCCCTCCTGAGCCTAAATCAGCTCTGTGACAGAGGTAATTTTAGATGATTTGACTGCAGCCAGGGACACTATCTCTGTGAAGGTAGATGAAACATGAAGTTAACACTCTGTACACAGCGGTGTTCCTGGAATTGGACAAGAATGTCATGTCTCCAAAATGAAGGAAATGTATTCACACATTGATGCGCGGGGTGTGTCCTGCAATGCTAAACAGTACTTTGACTTTTCTCTGTCTCCATTATTCCTCTTGTTTCCTGTGGTTATCAGCTTCTCACTCCTTCTTCTTTTGCTTTCTTTCCAAACTCTGTTCTGATACATGATTGACCCTTTAAAAGGATCCCCTGATGCCCAAACACATCCACTATTAGTACACCAGCACACACACACGCACAACCAAATATGTTGATTTCTGTCAATTAAACCCCGTCAGCTGTTTGCCTCCTGCTAGACATATGGCCTGTGTTAAATCTAAAGAGCAAATGGAGCCGCCATTGAGTGGGGCATCATTTTAATGGAACCCTGAGGGACAAGGCCCACACCTGCGCAATAATAACATTAAACCATGCTCAACCAACTGGCCAGATGAGGACAGTGTTGGTTTGTGTGTGCTGTGTGTGTGTGTGTGCATGTGTGCGTGCGTGTGTGCCTGCACATGACATTTGTTCTTAATTCAGCTCCCACCAGCAATAGGAGTATTCATCTTTACAGGACAATGTAATATCCAACTTTGACAGTTTTTGTGAGTCTAACATTGCAGTAATGTCTGTTTCTATAGGCTCCACAGGTATGTTCAGTTTGAATCCTTCTCCACAGACTTTGTTTTCAGAGCTGCACCAGGAGAGGGGGAGCTCAGGCTGTTTTCAGCGTCTAATATTTGTTATTATATAAGCCAGAAAAACAAAGACACAAGGGCACTCCATCACTGCAGAGCATCTCTCCCCTGCAGTACAGACATCTCTTCTTATTTCGACAAATAGATGGTTATGGAGTTCACAGGTCCTTAGTCAGAAACTGACACAAATAACTGAACAAATGTTTAGAAATATAATTTTAGAAAACAATATGGTGCCTCGCCTTTGGCTGGGAGTGCCAGCTGCTCAGTTTTAAGACGAGGAGAGAACAAATGAAATACTCTCAATCTTTCCAAATCACTTACAACAATTTCATTTTAACATTTAAAGTTTTGTAAAATATGAATGTTTCTATATTGCCACTGATTGTAGTAAACATACAAGTCTAAAAATTATTTTATTATGCTTAAATAATATCAGTGTGCTCAACCTGCTCACCATTTGGTCAGCAAAACCTCACAATTTGCCACAAAATGTTGTACAATTTAACTAAAAAGATTACATAAATTATACATTGGTTATCAAAACAGTGCAGTATGCATACTACACAGAGTATGTAGAATGCATAACAGGCAAAATCTAGCAAAGTGCATACAATACAGTGAATCCCTTGCTATGTTTAGAATCAAATATGATTGGTTATGAGTGAGAAATCATTCAGGAATCAATAACAGCTTAAGATTTTTAATTGTTACAAAGAAAGCTGCTTGCTCTATGCCTATCTAGGACTGTAACTATAAATACTTTCATTTTTGATTAAGACTAATTGTCAGGTCTGAAAATATAAATCTGAAAATAGTGAAAAAATGCCATCAAAGTTTCAGAGAATCCAGGCTGATGTCGACATGTTCCTTCTTTTGTCTGAGCAGCAGTCAAAAAAAAACCCCAAAATATTCTGTTTACATTCATATAAAACAGAGAAAAGCATCAAATCCACATAACAGAGGAGCTGAAATCAGAGAACATTTAGCAATTTTAGCTTGAAAAAGTACTAAAAGTTTTGACAAACGAATCTTAGCTGATTAACTAATCTGTTTTATGGATGTGTTTTTCTTTTTCCAGGTTTGAAATATTAACAAAACGTTAGCTGTATGCTAATCATCAAGTTTAGTTATTTTACACAGGCTAGTTGATATGATTAAATAGTTCTTTTATTCACTCAATCTGCAGCATTCTGTTTGTGCATGCAGGCAAGGAGGTTAAATACCCCACCCCCGTCGGGTCCCCACCCCCCACAGTACCCCTCCACTCATCTGCTCCAGCTCTCCCCAGCTTCACACCGCTCACATCTCCAACACCACCAGATCTCCCCTTTTTTCCTGCTTGCTCTTTACTAAAGTTTGGCTGTCAATCAGCAGTGGCCTCAGGCAACAGGCACTGATGAAAAGACCCCTGAGACAAGGAGACCCAAATTAGATTTCAATAAGGATGTTGAATATTCATATCAGGGAAACATCTAAAGGTAAATGCTTTTTGATCTCTGCGCACAAATATTACTTGTGTGCATTCCCAGGTCCTGGCGCTCTGGTTCTACAGTGTTTTCTCCCCCAGCCTGGTCCGGCCCCGGCCTCGGCTCTGTCTCACTCCTCGGGGGCTGCGATGGAATAATGATGATGTGGCTACAAAGGAGAAAAAGAGCCATAATGAATGTTTATACTAAAGGGACCCAATAGAAAGGGCATCCGTACTAAGTATTCAGTAATTAGTATTTAGCAGAAGTTGATCGCTGAGTGCACACATTCAAACACACAGAGACACACATGTAGACACACAGACGTGCACACATATCCAGGGCAGAATCACTGAGGCATAATCATTTGCTGTGTAAACTTTAGACAGGGGAACCTCCCTTGACAGCAGCAGTCAAAACACAGTTTCATTGCTCCTGTCAACATGTTCCCTTTATTTTTATAATTGACTCCACTTAGGGTCTTTCTCCCCAAAATGTCAACTGAATTCACATTGTGTTTATTTTTCTGAACGTACCTGTGTTCTGCCTGTCATCAGTTCTCTACAGAATCATACTTATCACTTAAACATTGCACATTGTTAATGCATATGTCTGCTAGAACTTACTTACCTCGATGTGCTTTTTGCTTCTAAATTATACTGGTTTAAAAAAAAAAAAAAAAAAAAGGGCAACAAGCATCTAAATACCCTGAAGAAATTGCCATCACTTCCATCTTAGTGGAGATGGAAATGTGCAGGGATGGTGGAGGATGTGGGGGGATGCTTTGGTGTGGGAGGGTGGGACTGCCCCGAGGCTCTTTTTCTCCACAGAGTCGCCACTTCGCTCTGGAACACACTATATGAAGCGAGTCCTGAAATGAGACCAAAGGATGGGAACACCATCTCCTCTTGACACAGGAAGGGAGCATCCAGCTAATAGTCCACATCAACTTCTATCATCAATAATGCGTCAAGAGCGGCTGCGATAGTCCCCATCAAGCAACTGTGGCTCATGATGCTGGTAGACAAGCCAGCGCCGTCCTTCAACAGAGCTAATAAAAATGAAAGCCATTCTCATCTTACATTATACTTTTCTCTTGTTATTTCTCTCACTCTGTGTTCCTCTCAACCTCCCCCCACCCCTTCCTTACAACATGATGGTCAGTCCATTGCCAGGCAATCTGCTCTGTGATGTTGTTCACACCTCCATCGAGCCAAAAAGAAGAAGAAGAAGAAGAGAAAAAAATCTTAGACGAGATATGATGACTTGCCCAGGTGGTGTGTTTCACTGGTCTCTTGGTCTTATGGGTGAGGGCATCCAAACAAGGTATGTGTGTGTGTATGTACATCTGCCTACTACAGTATATGATGGTGAGTTTACCCCAGGCCTTGTGCTGTGGTGCTGTGATGCCGAGTGTCACCCTGCTCCGGCCTGAGCCCTGCAGCCAGAGAAACCAGCTGTGAAACTGACAGGTTTGTCTTCTGCACTCACCTACACTCTTTCTTCCCCTGAACACACGCACACACACAGACACACACTGATACATGCACATGCAACCACATACACATAATGAGACACACACACAGTTTCATGGCCTGAGGTTTAAGTACACATGCACACACACACACACATGCCCCACCACCACCACCACCCTCACTTCCACACACACACCCCCCACACACACACACACACATCCTCACATATCCACAGACCATCACACAAGCTGCAGGCAGTCTCTCTCATGCCAGCTACAAACACAGTGCAAAAGGAATATGCTTACAGAGCTTCGATATATAGTGGCTACTCATACCCCAAACACATTTTTACAATTTGATGAAAATCAGCAAAGATGTTGAATAATCACGGGAAGTATGCTTAAGACCACGTTTCCAGTGGATTTTCCTCATTATTTAAGCACCGGACCAATTGTTATTAAAGAAGAAATAAGTGTAGGTATTTAAAGTCTCTCATGTAGTAAAGTCTCAAGTAAAGATTAAAGCAGTTTACAATTATAAATGTGGAAAGTACAGTTCAATGTTTATTTGTAAAATCTCTTTTTTAACTTGTTATAATAGATAATAAACAGTGTAAACATTCTGTATAGTGCAAGCATACAGTGTATTTTTACTTGCATGTTCATTGTCATTCGCTGCCATGTGCAGATGTTGTAAATGTGCAAATAGCATTTAAAAAACAAAGAGAAACATATTCTATAATACCCCCTCATGCGACATGTATTGTGAATTTCACGTACGTACGCATACGTCATATTCTCCCTGACAACCTTAATTCCCAGAGAGTTCCGGTAACGTTTAATCAGTAGCTGAACCCAATAAACCACTCAATCCTCATGCACGTTGACGAAGGAGCTGCATGATCAGATATGACTTCATTCTCCCAGGTGAATGCAGGAATCTTGCGGTAAACACATGTAAGTTTGCACGCAGGTATATGGCACATACATGTACGTGTGTATTCTGTATCATGTAGGTCAATGAGGACATACAACATCGCCACAAGCGTCTGAACTTGAGGTTCATCCAGGAAAAGCTGATGAGTTACCCTCAGGAGATGCTGCCTTCTATGGCACCTTCCCCCACACCTAACGGATACCTAGCGTGCGCACAAACCCTCCAACACACACACACACACACACACACACACACACACACATACACACACATGGACTTTGACACACAGTAGTGAAGGATGCCATGTGTATCCAGGTGTCTGGCTGTGCTGTAGCACCCTTCAGATGTCACAACGACAGAAATCAGTGTTCTGACCAGAAAGTCTGCAGGCAGCATGCGTGTCTTACCGTGCCACATTTGTGTTCGAGTGTGTGTGTGTGTGTGTGTGTGTTGGCGCATCTGTGCACGCATATGTATGTGTGCTTGTGTGTTGCTTATTCCTAGAGGGTGGGGGTGAGAAAAACAAGTGAGAAAACAGCAAAACAAGTTAAGAGACAATGAAGAAAGCAACACTGGCACCTGTTTCCCCCCCGGTGTGGAGGGCGAGGAATCCATCTCGGAAGCTACACTGCCTGGTCCTTTGTAGTAATGATGCCACTGATAATTGTATCTCTAGATATTTCAGTCCAACAGAATGCACTATATCACCTTTATCTCCCCTTCTAACCCTCCATAAACATGCTCTCTCCCTAACACACATGCACCCTTCTTTTTTTTGGGTTCAGTTATGTGGCCAGATGTCCAAGTTGACATAGTGCTTAAGGCGTTTGACTGGATGAAACAGTGCATTGGCTGCGGGTAAAGAGGGATTAAAACAGGGCCTGAGGCACTTGTGTTATATTGAAAACATCCTGGGCTGCTTTGTATGGAGATTTGCATACATTGGGGTCTGTGCGGCGATGGCCCATCTGCTGAAGTGCATTGTCCCCAAACAACAAAGTGTGTTTAAATATTTCACATCTCCATCTACTGGGACATAGGTACATAGAAGTGAGTGGAGAGTGAGTGAGAGAAATAGAGGGCGATGGAGGGGGGTGAAAAAAAAAAAAAGACAAAAAAAGGAACGAGTAGATTGGCACAGCTTTGAATTTGAACTGCTCCCAAATGTGCCTCAGTCAGAGCCACAGTAAATAACACTATTGCCGGCCAGGATCCGGGAAAATGAGGAGAATCTAAATATAATATGTTGTAAATCTGAATTCTGGTGGAAAACATAGTTGTCTGAATACAAAAATGAAGATGTGAAATGTATGTTTTTGTGCTGCGATTGTGCTCCGAATAATCAGCTAAATATAAAACAGGTCTGAATAACACACATGCCATTTAACAAACTTCAGATTTGACTGTTTAAACTTTCGACACGTTCCGCTCTGTTTAAAAAAAAAAAAAAAATGCATTTATCGTGACACTGGATGAACACTTTCACCCAATTAATAGATTTATTTTATCATGCATGCAGTGTCAAATTAACTATGAAAGACACTGACTATGTTGATAGAAAAAAAAAAACCTGGCAAATATCCACAGTAGGCAGTTTGTTACAGGCTGGTCCAGTATTAAGTTATCATCCCTCTGGCCCAAACCCTCTTTATTGTATTAATACCATAACTCTAGATTTCTGTGACATTTAATGGCACTGTAAAATTAGATAATTACTGTAATATATCTGTGTACTCATGCCCGTTTCCGAGGTCAGAAACATAAAAATTAATAAGGAACAAGTGGGAGAAAGGGGACAGAGAAGAGAGATTAAATGAGATTGTGTGTGTGTGTGTGTGCGCAAGAGAGTTTGAAGTGACAAAGATGGCAAAAGTTAGTTTTATTGATGCAAAGACAGCACGGTCTGAAGTTACTTTGACATCCAATGTTTATGCATCCTCTCTCGATACCCCTGCATTTTTATTTTCACTCTCCTCTCCCCGTGTGTCTTTCATTTCAACCAAAACACACATCAAATGAAAAACATGCTCAGGGCAGTGGATGGTGGATGGAACAGTAAGGTGATTTAACGACGGGACGGTTTGTGTGTAGGCTGGACAGCCTGGTGCAGCCTCCGTCTTCACAACCCGTACACACACACAAACCCATGCACACACATTTACACGTACGCACGCACACACAGACAGACACAGACACACACACTGACACCAAATATCTGAAAAAACAGCCAAGATGGACGTGAGGAACATGTTGCCTGCACGGGGGAGGATTTTGGAAAGAAGAGCGTGGTCAATCTGTTTGTTTCTCTGCCACATCCAAGAAGAGTGATAATTTCATTTTCATTTCATTATTTTCTCTCTTTTATTGTACTCCTAATGTCAGATTTTTAAAGCTGCTGAGGTTTATATTTAAGAAAAGAGCATATCAGACAATGGTTTTTATTTATTTTGCAACAAAATGTCAATCGTTTGGTCTCTCTCATTCCCACGTAGTAAGACATCAAGACAGCAAATGCAGACAGAGCCATTGACGCTACCTACATCTCCCTCTGTCTCATCATGTCTCATGAGCCAGTTTATTCACAAAAAACTCTTTAAAACGTAGAAGGTCACAGTTGGAGAGTCTGTGAAAGAGTATAACAAACACACATTAACCCCCCATTTAATCAGGATTACTGAGAACAACCAAGCATTATTTAACACACATCACAGAGTATGACAGTGGCAAGGAAATATGGGACACACACACACACACACACACACACACGCACACACACACACACACACACACAAACACAAATCCAGCACAATCAATCTAATGGTGTGCATTAGTTAACTGCCAAATGTTGGGCTTTTTATGGCAGGATCACCCGTCCGTTGAAAAGATAAATACGGTGCACAGATCCCAGTAATTACAGCAATCCCCTTACAGCACACAGAGACCGTCCTCACTCACCAGCTTCTCCAGAGTACTGTTGCCCTGTAGATTAAGTCATTTGGGACAGTTTTAGGGCACCGGGGTGAGTGACAGAAGAGGCGCTGGGTGGAGAGGAGACAAAAGGACAGACAGGGGTGGTGTTAATACGTTTTGTCTTTACAGCATTTTGGGGGAGGGCTTGTACTTTGCAAAAAAATGTAGCCATGCCAGACAAAATTAATAGATAAGGACAAAGTCAAAAGCACGACGGCACGCCTGTGATATATGGAGCACGTGCAGTCTGATCTGATCTCTAATCTGTAAACATCCTGTGATTTTCTGATGTTACTTTATTAAGAAGCGAATATGAACTTTAGTCAAAGGTTAGGGTTAGATAATCAAATCAATGAGCAATGAAGAACATACTGACAGTTTGGAATAATATCAATAGGAATAATATCATAATGCACATAGGGTGGACAATAAATATGAATATAAATATTTATTGTCCACATATAATATGCATCTGCATATAATATGCACAATATAATAGCCAATTATAGAAATAAGACTATAATGAAAATGTTTGGAGTCATAGTTTATTTGAAAATGAGTATATCTTCTATATTTCTGCACAAACTCAACTCAGCTCTTTTCATTTTAGAACATACTGTATATATATTTATATTGTTTTTATTTATATTTTTGATTTTTGATATTCACCAATAACACCAGGTCAAATTCCTGGTATTTTATATACTTGGTAAAATAAGTAGACCTCATAAAACTATAATAAAAAATATAATATATTACAATTGCATTAAGATATAATGCAATTCTATACATCAGTGTTGCACACTGTCAAAAAATGACTCAACACCCCACTGACATGTTGCACACTTAAAAAAAAAACACTCAGCATCTTGAACTTTGCATTTTGGTGCAAAACATACAAACAACACAAAGACTGCGTGCATCGTGAAACATTTTTAGAAACATTTTAAATGGTGCTTTGTTTACATTCATTTTTGCTTTGTTACCTTTGCTACGCTCAGTTGTGCGTTACTGCCACCAACTGTCAATCAGCAGAACAAGCTGAGAGCGGTGACAGAAACATGTATTATGTTCTTCATGTGCTCGCTCCGGTGCAAGATACAAACCAAACAGTTATCTGCAGCACCCTTAGTGGTCAAAAACTCCACAGGGTAACCTGTAATGTTTTAAAGTGTACGAGCGAGCAGCTATGCATGCTGTCATCTCTACTTCTTGTATGCAGCAAAACCACAACACTGCATAAAGATGAATACTCTATCTTCATACATGCTCCTGTCTCTCTCTTGCAGACTGTGTTGATAGATTTCTTTCTGGTGTTGATCACAGAAAGTTTAGACTCCTCAGGATGCCTCAACTGTGTCTGCGCATGTAGGTCTGTTAAAGTGTGTGTGTGTGTGTGTGTGTGTGTGCAAAGGGCAGCGATGGGTGCAGTTTAGCAAAGGGAACTGAGCAAAGCCTTCAGGCTGCAGGGCAATTGATGTCCAGCGGGTGGCTGAGGAACACTAACTCACACTGCTCTCTGACTGCATCTAAAACTCTCATTAGTTTAAGTGTGTGAGAGTTCTTTGCCTCTGCACCCAGACCACACAGAGAGGCAGAGGGCCAAAAACCCCTCAGATGGCTTTCACTACAGGGGAGGCATGCAAGGATGTGAACGTGTATGTCTGCAAGCACACAAACTTTGACATAAAAACACATTTTTGCACACACACATACATTAGTCTCTCTGCCTACGTCTTTCTCTGTTTTTCTTGCAGCATGCATGTACATAACCGTGAGCATGCAGCTTAACAGCAGGGCCTAATGAGGTCTGAAATATGAGCGGTAAACATTTGTATGGACAGATGTGGATTAATGTTCATCTTTTCTTCAAGCCAGAGATTAAACCTGATTTACCGCCTAACAGGTTTTAGGTTTTTTTTTCTTTTTTTTCCTATTTTATCACAGAGAGATAGAAATGAAGAGAGAATGTAAATGAGACACAGTGGGAAAGAGAAACAAAGGAAGAAAACAGAGTGATTGTGTCTCTTACTTATGGGGAAGTTGCCAGAAGAAGCCAGACAGTGAAAGTGGAAGGAACAAAGAAAAAAAAAAGAAAAAAATAATAGTGGGATTGGATGGAAGGGGAGGCAGAGGGAATCGTCAGATGCTCCTTATTGCTGTTGTGGGTTGCTGAAGTGATGGAGGAGAAATTTGAGTCATGGGGACCGAATCAGAAATGTCAACAGATTGAGTCAGAGCAGAGCTGGGACCGTCTGGAAGGAGAGAGTATCAACACTGACTGAGGGGCACGCAAGATTTTGGGACCGTCACTGGGCTAATGGCAAAATTATTGGACATTATGTGTGTGCGTGCGTAGATGTGTGTGTACGTGTTGCATGGGGGAGGATGTGGGATTGGCTTAGTCTGCTGTCTATAATGAATGGTTAATGTTAGTCGGGGAAAAAATGAATACGGTCACCATCTGCTCGATCTAAGTCTGCGTTCTGTGCATGTGTGTGTGTGTGTATGACAGTCACGCAGACACACACACACACACACACACAATGTGCTCTTGGAGAGGGATTTGGAAATATGGAATGGAAGGAAAGGGAGGGAGGAAGAAAGAGAGAAGTAAGCAGATAACAGAAGAGAGGCATGCGATAAAAACCAAGACAAAACTGGAGAAAGAGACAATGAAAGTGAGAAAGAAATGTGTGTTTGCATGACGCAGATACAGGTGAGCACAAAGAGGGCACGAGTCATGGATTCTGTGAGGCAGTTGTTGTTTTTTTTTGCCTGTGGCTGCAAATACACACACACACACACACACACACACAAACACACGCATGCATACATTTTTTTTATTACCAATAAACTGTCAATATCAATTTAAAAGTAGCAAGACAACCATGTAAATACTGCAAATTATTACTGCATGCATTTATATTCTGCTTAAGTGAAAATACAGAAATATTATCATATCATCTGAAGTACTGAGAATGCCTCATGTCATTATCAGATATATTGGATCAGAATCATTTAAGCATTGTTCTTAAAACAGAATTGTAACATAGTTGGTTGAGGTGGCACTAATTCGAACTACCTTTTGTGCTATTGGGTAATTTAATCCACGGCAATTTGTCATATTAAATGAACTGATTTGCAGTGTGTTGCATTTAATGTAAATATAACTGTAAAATGAA
The DNA here is from genome assembly GCA_014281875.1 of Nibea albiflora. NCBI lineage: Eukaryota > Metazoa > Chordata > Actinopteri > Sciaenidae > Nibea > Nibea albiflora. The sequence goes on from CM024793.1 coordinate 8,716,180, forward strand.
TGCAGTGCAGAAAAATCACGATATTTTCTTTTGACATGAGGTAAAAGTAGCCTGTGAAGTAGCATATGACGAAAATACCAAGGTGCAAGTAAAGCAATGCAAATAAGACCTCAAAGACACTCTTCAACCCTCGATCATCATATGTCAAAGTTTACTTTCATATATTGCATAATTCAGGAGTTCAGCATGACATAAAAAAAAACTGCTACTGTTGAGTTATGTAACATGCAATAAATAGTTTTGAAGGGATACGTAGGCAAGATTTTTATGATGTTAGATGAAATGTACTTTAAATGTAATGACCAAAAATTTAGGACCTCTGTACAGATATCTATCACCACTAGACTACCATTTGAATACACAGTAACAGTATTTAAAGCTTTAGGGGGATTACAAGTGTTGAGGACACTGGAGCAGTATCATCCCAGGCTGTGCTCACACATAAACACACACACACACAGACAGACAGACACACACACTCTCACCCACTCCCACACCAACACAGAACAAAATGCACGTCCGTTAGTTTGTGTGTGTGTGTGTGCGTGTGTGAACACATCACATTTGTCTCCAAAGTTTGAATAAAGAGAACTCTGCAGTTTTCATGCATCATCATGACACCGAGTAGCCATGACAGAGAGGAACTGCAGCACTGCAGATAAAAACATTTGTGATACATCTCTGAACACTGGGTTGATAAGTAAATACAGACTACATAATCCTCATGTCACTGGGCACTCTGTATTATGCATACACACATGCACGCGCACACAAAATGCACACACACACACACACACACACACACACACACACACACACACACACACACACACACACACACACACTCTGCCAGGTTGTGATTAAATTCTCTGTGGCCTATGATCCGCCTCTAAATCTTTGCAATTTTCATTTTATGCAGCTTTAATATGGATCATAGTTGCTCTCAGAGTGCCCCATCTCCTAATCTGGAGCAATCTGAGCTGAGCCCGGCTGGGCCAACAGCTGACGCTAAGCCAACCAGTCACACTCAACCAGCCAGCAAGTCAGCCCGTGCAGTCGGGTAGGCCCAAAATGCCACGAGATAAGAGATGTTGGACGCTTTTTTAAGAAATAGTTTAGCAGCTACGTAGCAACCGCGCTGCTGAAGTAATGATTCATGTGTGTGTTTTGTGCAGCAACAACTGAGCTAAGATGTGTGCATGCAAATAAAAATAATAAACATATAGAAAAATGCATGACATAATAATTTTGCAAAACAAAAGATTTTAGTGAATAAATGAGAAACAGTGTCAAAGTTTAAAGATGCCACTCTAGTTATTGCTGTGCATAATAAACACTGTACATGTGCACTGACATATATCATGATCTGATTATAATATGATGGGCCTGAATGAGCGTTGAAGGAGGCGGAGGGAGGGTTACGTTCGTTGAGGTCATGGAGCTGCGGTGTGTTTGGGTCACACACATGTACATGTAGTAGATTTTCACATGATATACATTACATACAGTAAATACACACACGCGAGATGACCCTGTTTTCCAACATATTGGAGGGGGGGGGGGTCATAAGAGGATTAAGTAATTAAGCATACACAGTTAAAAATATATATATTAATACTGCAAGGCTTTCATCCAGGAAATCCACTCTCTGAAATAATGTAACTGTTCATGCCAGATTGTATAGAGATGATGTTTCCTTTATAATCTAGCGTGTTGGCAATCAGGAAACCAAGATTCACTCCGTGCACGTACAAAATGAACAGGCAGTTTACATCATGCTTATATACACAAACAAGAAAATCATGTTTCACCTCTTCCTACTGTTGCCTGAACCTTTCCACTTATCTAATGGAGCAACAAGCCCTGCTTTGTATGTCCCATACCTTGTGGTACATTAAACACAGTTGTTGTCTTTGTAATACAAAGGATATTTTCGCTCGCACTCCTCCTCCAGTCTTTACATCCTAGCGACAGTAATCATGTGGTGTTATCAGACGCAGACACAAAAGTAACATAGTGTTACTTGTGTTATACAGCAATTTCTATAACACGGGTAGCAGATGAAGCAATTTGGATTCCTGGTGTCTTGTTTCTCTCTCAATTTAGATTAAACTGTCATGTCAAAATACCAACAAGTAACCAACTGAAGTGTTGGACCAGGAGCAGGCACCCTGCTGGGACTCATGTAAATAATACTGCTGCTGATGGAGGAAAAGCCACAAACTGAGCAAAGCTAATGCTAGGCTTAAGTCTCTCTCTCTATCCCTCTCGCTCTCTCTCTTTCACACACACACACACATGCACACACACACACACACACACACACACACACACACAGTAGCACATGCACATTTTGTTACATTACAACTTTGCTTTACTTCGTCTTGCCGGAGTAACCGCAGATGAACCCGTCTGGGTGTCATGGCTGTTTGTTCAGATGCGTATTGTCGCTGGTGTTAATGAGGAGCAGAGAGTGAAAATGTGAGAGGGAGAGTGAACATCAGGGGAAGGGGAAGTCACCCCACCACCTCAGCCTGCTTAATCCTCCCAGTGGCAGACGGCAAGACCAGTCAGATATCAGGAAACCCTTATGGGCATATTTAGAGCACTGCTTTTCCAGTGGTCACATTTGTCATTTATGTGAATGAAGCTGAATTATATATTTTTTTAAATAATAGACTGCATGTTTTGTATGTATGTTATGCAAAACCGGTGCAAGCAAGACTTTACGTTTCTCTCACGCCCATTTTAAAAAGGAAATAGTAAAATGCTGCAGACACACAACATTTTCAGTTCACCTCAAAAAGCCCTGACGTCCTTCCGATATATCAGCAGCCGCATGTGTAACTTTCATCTTTTTTGCATTGTTCCTCTCATAGTTTATCCTAATGACATTTGCTTATACGTAATCTGTCTATTATCTGTCTCGGGATGTTCCCCTTACTAATCCATCTTTGTTAACATCCAGCGCCGCAATAAAAATGTTAAAAGCCAAACACAAGCCATCCAGACATCCAACTTAAACCCAACACACATTTTGCCCACCTGTGCATCTGCAGCGACAAAACGTTAAATGTTAATTCATTTTCATTTCATTTTGATGTAATTGTCAAAAACATTTTTAGAAACACACCACCGAGCCACATCGTTGCACTCGGTGACACCACGTTCCCTGATTACAGGGAACATGGGCTTGTAGTTTACACCCATACATCATCCTGCTGTAATCAAAACTCACTCGCATATCAAATCTGAAGCTAAAAATAGTCCTCCATGAATGCACTATTTTGCCCTTTTTTAAAAGCTATGGTGCCCAGCTGTTTTTAGGAATCTCTTTGAAAAAAAAAAAGAAGCAAAACACTGTTGATTTCTGAGAAAATGTGAAAAATCCACATCACTATTAAAACTTTTAAAATTTTAGTGTGTTTCTGTAAAAAAACCCAAAAAAACAAATGGCCCCTTTGCTTCATTCACGTGCACTATGCTGAAGTGCACTATCCTAGATATATACAGTGGCATATGTAGTTTCTAGTATATTACTCATTACTCAAAACAATGGCACAAACAGGTCTATACACTCTACGCTCTGTGGCATACCAGCAGTATGGTTTTAATGCCAACAAACTTGTCCCTCTCTGTGCTGAGACACTGAGGCTGAGGTCTGCTTGTCAGGAAAGTAGACATGTGCAGGTTCACCTCAGTGGACATGATTAAATCACACAATAACCTCCTTCCCCTTATCAAATCCTCTTAAGCAGGCTGTATTACATATCTGCCAAACAAAGAAAACTCAATCAGAACAATCAACCAAGCCAGGCCAAGCCCGCCCTACCAGCTTGTCTGATCCCATTGCCGTGATTAAAATGAAAATGGAGCCGGGACATTACCAGAAATCCCATGTTCACCTTATAAGGAAGATCAGAAGTCTGTGTGTGTGTGTGAGTGTGTGTAAGTGTGCACATGGACAACAGGGGATAATATAAATGTGTCCTGTGTAATTCCCTGGCTTGGATCACAAAACACTGTTTTTATTGTTTCCAATATTAATAGAAGAAAGATTATGGTTGATGGGATTGGATTAGTAATATTTAGCATTTTCCATTCCCCAAAAGTAATAAATTAATTTGTTTATGAGCAGCGTGTTCCGAGGAAAACATGTTTTTATTGCTCTGCACAGAAGTACCTGTGAAATTAAAAACAGCACCACAAAAAGCGCTGCTGGATTTCAGATTCTCATCGTTACAACATGTTACAACAAAACAGTTTATGATCATGCATGTTAAAGAAAAGCATCACATCATCATATCTGAGATGCTGACAACAGAAAATATTTGTAATAATATTTTTTTTATTGGTTTAGAGTGACTAAATGACTTAAACAATTATTTGATTATCAAAATAATTGCCAATTAATTTTCTATTAATCAGATCCTTAACTTGTTGCAGCTTGAGCTTTTAGATTAGATTAGTTTCAAGTTAAAGCTTTCCATTCCTTTCAGAGATGTATGAACTCAACTTGCAGACACTTGAAATGAGAAATGAGACAATCCATCACATTTTGTCACCTTTATTTTTAGCCGCCACCCAGACAATAACATAACTTTGCCAAAAAATAAAAATAAATAAAAAATAAAAATCAAGACCATGTAGTATGAGTTTTAATCAAGTTTCAAGTCTCTGCAAATAGATTTTCCTGCTGTGCTGAAATTGCTGGAAGCCACCAGGCTACTAACAACTTTTTGTTTTTGAAGTTTGGTCAGCAGTGCATCGGTGTGTGTATGTGTGATTAATAATTAACAGGACAAAACATGCAAAAATCACACAAGACTCAGTCAAGTCAACACTGAGGCTATTTGATGAATTATGCATGTTAAATGTGCATATCGATTTCAGGGCTGTCCTCTGTAGGTGTGTGTGTGTGTGTGTGTGTGTGTGTGTGCATTAGAGTCTCCTGGGCGGGCTTACAGTAAGAGGCAAGCTTCACATTACTGTTGCTCCAATTCACTTCCTGGGATAATCCTTAACACAACAGAGGGAACGGCAGGTGACCTGGACCAACAGAGCTACAGTATGGGGCTCCATTAACAAACACACACACACACACATGCCCAGAAACACATACACACACGTACATACACATTTCTACACACACAGAACCATCCATTCATAAATAATATCAATATGACCCTCCCTTCACCCTTTACTCTTTCCCTCTGCCTCAGCTCCACTCCTCCATCGTAGTATTTCTCTCCTTCCCTCCCGTCCTCAACTCTTAGTGAAACATATTGTAGACCTGCTGCCCGAGATGACGGAGTGTCATTCATCCACGGCCCCAAAGTCATTTTCTCCATTAACAGCACTGTCTAATTAAACCTGTAAATGACAAACACGTAGACACAAACACAGGCCGCGGTGCTCTAATGGCCCGCTGTAGCAGGAGACTGATGGGCAGCTGTCTCTTGTCCATCCTCTGTGCAGATCAACCTTGAGACAGGGGACCTGGGGGACGTCTATTGGACCACTGAGATAATACTGGAAGGTTAGCAGAGCATTGATAATGAATGATTTATATACAGTAGCCTGGCAGTTAGATAAGTTAATTGATTCATTAATTGAGAACAATATTGTCTTTTAACAAGGTGATGTTTTTCATTGCAGTGTTTGGTATGTCTCACATATGAGTTCATCTCTTTCCAGATATTCATATTAGCAAAACAGAAACAGCGGGGGACACCGCGGAAACAAACAAGAGGTGTTTTTGTGTTGTTTGACTCAGGACCAAAAACAATTGGAGAACAATAACTGTCTCCGCGGATCATATGCAGGGTTATTATCCTCTCATTTGCATTCCATGAAAAAGGAATAACAAGGTAGCGGAGCTGTGGCTTATCTCGAGCTCCTGTATCAACCACTGTGACGTTAGCATTAGCACCCCAAAGCTAACTCTGTGAAGTAGCTTTTAATGGAGGAGAAGGTGACATAAATCAAACGCTTTGAAAGTCGTTCCTTCTTCCTGAGAAAGAACAAAAGGAGACGGCCTCGTTGCATAACATCTTTACTCTGTCTGCACAACATAGCGTCTGTTTCCATTTGTTTCAGTCACTAAAATCATCCACTCTTCTATCACACAGTGTCCTGAAGAAACCTGCAGGATGAAAAAAAAAAAAAATCCATTTCCATATTAGTATGAAAATGTTAGAATATTCCAGAGGAATTATCCCTTCCACAAAACAGAATAAAACCCCTCTTATTCCTGCTAATCCTTCAAAGACTGTGATATTACCTGATAGGATGTTGTACAGTGTGAATACTATCAACAAGACACGCCGAAAATAATGTAAGCAGGTCCCCACTGTGGAGATTAGAGTGAGCACGTCTTTCTTCCAATTTATCTCTTACCCGAAATGTAACGCCTCATTTTCTCTGTGTTTCACCCTCTTCCTCCCTCCTTTGTCTTCTTTTCCATCCTCTGCTTCCAAAATGAATTATCAACTAACTGGAAGCTGCTTGTTTCTTTTCTTTTGTCAGCATATAAAACAAAAGTCGTTTACAAATTGTCCCGGACAGAGGTTAATGAAGAGTATAAGGTAAATAATGAGTGTAAGGGAACATTTTGAGGGAACATCTTGTGAGTAAAAGTGTACCTATGAACTTGTAGAGTATATCACACATGAGACAATGACAGACTATTGGCCTGCAGAGCACCCAAACAATAGGTTTGATTTAGAAGAATCACAATTGGAATCACATTTGGGATGACAGTGCCAGTTGGTTGATCCACCATGTTGGTCCAGACTGAACCACTATGAGACGATTGCCATCAAATGTTATACAGATATTCATTGTTCACAGATGATGCAACACCTTAAGTCAAGTCAAGGTTTTTGGTCATACAACAAAATATCCCATCACCTATTCGATAGCTTGACATAAAGACATTCATGGTTCCCAGACCGTGAACCCCAATGACTATAGTTATAGTTAGACTTCTCCTCTAGCGTCACAATGAGTTTTTGAGTGAAATGTCACGGCAACTATTGAAGGGATTGCCATGAAATTTGGCAAGGGTGAATTGCGATAACTTTGGCTCTTTCCAGATATTTCATCTAGCTCTTTGATTGGGTCAAAACATTTTTTAAAAATCAGACACCTTACGGACAAATTCACATTTCTAAAAAAGATTTCTGACCAAATTAGACACACTTCCATCAGCTTCCGCTGTACTAATCTGGAAGCTAAGATGCTGAACACTGTGAATGGCTACATTTCTACAGTGCTTTTTTCCAAAGCGTTCTCTTTCACACACACTCACACATGCCCAGCCATCGGGAGCAAATTGAGGTTCAGCGTCTTGCCCAAGGACACTTCAACATGTGGACAGGAGGAGCTGGGGATTTAACTGCCAACTTTGTGATTAGTGGATGACCCACTCTACCTTCTGGGCCACAGCCACCCAGATGGTAGATATTATAAATGCTAAACACCAGCATGTTAGCATTGTCAGTGCGAGCATGTTGCTATGCTGACATTTACCTCAAAGCTACTAGTGTGGCTACAGACTTGTCTTGTTTTGTTTGTCTTGTTTCTGTCTTATTCGCGAGCACTTATTATAATTTTTGAAGTGAAACTGAAGGACCCTTGACGATCTGCTTCCTTGTTTGCCACATTGTCATAACCAAAACAGATTACGTACAGCAAGGCAAAGTAAATGGATTGGAAATAATCACCTGCAGGGTGGCTGAAGACTGAGTAATGTACGCTAAACCTCATCACGGTGTAACAAAGGAGCCTCATGCTATGGAGCAAAGTGTTTGTGTGTGGTAATTGGTCCTAGAGAATGAAAAATCCCTGAGACTGAGCTGCAGGACACTCAAAGCCCCTCAAGTCCAGCTCTTTTCTGCTTTATACATATTGAACAGTGGAGTCAGGGGGCTAAGAAGATTATCACAATGGGATGAAGAGGCCGTAAGAGCCTTTGTAGTCTCGGTGTTGTGGGGCACAGTGAAAGTTGTTACGGTGCTCTCAAGCCCCTTAAACTGATTGACCTTAAAAGCTCTGTTTGTGAATTCTATTAAAGAAAAGGCTGTGAACTAAAAAACACAATATAAAATATGACAAAACAAAGCACCAGTCAGCATTACACAAAGAAAGAATACAAAAATATTTGAGGGGTAGCGAGATTAGGTGTCATGAAGATCGCCTGAAGCAAAATGTGCCATTGTCTTATTTTCACTTAAAATGTAAAAATCCTTGGTGCGCCTTCCTCATTCAACACAGGATTATTTTGCGAATGTGTGTGTGTGTGTGTGTGTGTGTGTGTAGTGAGAGCGACTGAAGCATTGAAATGACATGAAGAGTTATTTGGGCTGTAATGAAGCTGCTTAATGAAATCAGTGCCCTTGAAAGTTCTTCATCAATTTTAGCTCCCTTGCTCACTTGCTCACACTCCACCATTCCTGCCTGTCAGCTAATCCACGTGCGCGACACAATATTAATTAAACACAGCGTTTCCTGAAGTACTTAAGTGAAGCGCTATCATTGATAATGAGCAGGTTTAAAGGAGTCACATCCCTCCAAAATTACTTTTTAAACCGGCCTTATTAAGCAGAAAATGAGGCCCAAATCAGCCTACAAGCTCCTCATTAAAAGCCACTGATCCTTGGCCAGGCGCATGTTCCAATGGTTTTAATTAGGCTAGTGCTAGATCGGCGGCGACAGGAAGTGCCATTAATCTTGTCTTTTCATTCAGTGAAGGGGGTACAGCACGCTGCAGCCCCAAATGCCACAACAGGAGGAGAATTTAAAAAATCAAATGACATACATTGGATTGTTCTTCGCTCGCGTAGACTCAGACTGAAGCAATAGAAACAAACAATTTTGCATTTCCCCTCTGTTCCATCCTTTAGTAACACTTTGTAAGTACAAGCCAGTCTTGAGAAATGCATCATTAGCTACACACACACACACACACTTACACACACAGACAGGCTGAGATGTGTCTTCATTTTCTCCATGTGTGTGTTTATGAGTTGCACTCGCTGTTGAGGATGGTCCCGGCCCTGCCTGTCACACCTTCTCCGCATGGAGGATTATGGATGGCCAATTACATCGCTTTTGTCATTAATTAATGAGGATAACGAGCTCCCCCTGCTCCCCACAAAACCATGGTGCTCCTCAGCTGGTACTGAACAGAGAGAGAGGGGTGCTGGGCCATGTGTGCGTATGTGTGTGTGTGTGTGTGAGAGAGAGAGAGAGAGAGTCAGACGGTGAGGGAGAAACAGAAACAGAGATGTGAGTGTAGGAGGTTATGTTGTGTACAAAAGGCTGAACACAGAGATGATTGTTGACCCCAGGGCTTTGCATGTGCATTTGTCCAGCGAGTTGAGGTGTGTTTGCATGTGTGTGTGTGTGTGTGTGTGTGTGTGTGTGTGTGTGTGTGTGCGAGTGTTTGCTCACCACCAGTCCTGTATCTGTGGGGCCATTACAGAGATTAGGCAGTGCTACAGTAACGGATGCCCCCGATTGTCAGCTCATATCCTTTGTCAAGACAACAAGCTATAAGCGAAAGAGTGAGAGTGATGAGCACCAGTGGTAGAAAAAAGGGGGGGAGGGACTGTGGAGAGAAGAGAAACATGGAGGCCGGAGAAAGAGGAGGAGGGGGAAACAGAGACTTTAAGAGAGCGGAAGGGAAGTCTTGATATCTATCTCCGCTTTAGCCAAACACAAAGGGCACCTATGAGAGATGATGAGCCACGTGGCCCCGGACGGGACATCATGTTCAACAATGGCTCAGGCTGTTGTCATCCAGCGCTGCCTCCTCCATCCCCGCTCCCTCCCAACAGGCCCAATTTGGCCCCTGCCACACTGTCTGGGTCTACCATGCGTGGTGTCAGGTGCCTTGTGGCGATAGGAAAAATGCTTTGCCCGACTGCCATGTTTCGAGGGTTTGCGGCCATATGAGCGCAAAACACAAGCACACACACTCTCTTAAACACACAACGCACAAACACACAGACGCATGCAAACAGACATCCCCTCTCTCCGCCCCCCCCCCACCCCCTTTAGACGTCTGATTAACGAATGAAGGGCCACGGCCCATCATCCCATGTGCACTCGCAGCAACGTCGCCCTGAATCACATGGCTCCTCGGAACCAACTGACTCACCCGCTCATCGCTTCCGACAAGGCGGGGCTGGGAGGGACGACACAGTGTGATGTCATCACGGAGAAGAGAAGTTTGGGGGTCTAAGGGTGACGGGTGGGTGAGGAAGGGTGAGGCGGTGGGGGCATCCTCGCAGTGCCACTGTTGGCACAAAAAAACACTCAGGCACCAGCGCCTCCTCTCTTCCTCCACGTCCCACGCTCTCTTTCTACCACCACACACACACACACACACACACACACACTTGTTTAACCCTATTGTTTATCTCCTCACCCCTTCCCTCTCATCATGAACCTGCACATACTAAACAAATCTTCTGTGTCACCTGGCCTCTACTAGCCACAGCTATGCTCCTGTGTTCAGATTTGAATAAGAAATAAATAAATCTAATGTTTTATAAACCCCCTTTTGTCCCCCAATGTAAGCATAATCAGAGCTGAAGCATGTTCATTTTCCTTCAAGGCCCCTGTTGTAAGCATAGTCTGTGTGTGTGTGGGTCTGTGTGTGTGTGTGTGTGTGTGTGTGTGTGAGACCGAGTGCTACAATGTGCACCAGACACATGAACTTGCACATAGAGAGAACTTAATTAGAGAAAACAGCGCTGTCAGAAGCATTAGGCAGAGGTATGCACTTAAGGGCATATGGTTTTAGTACTATACCATCGGGTTGGAGAAAAGCACACAAACATACCTCAAAGCTCGGAGCCATGCTAATGAAATCACTCCCTTTCTATCCCACTGAGAGCAAACACAAATGTTTACAGACATCACACAGTCTGTCCGTACTCCTGCACCACACAGAGCTGTCGTGAGAGTGGTAGTGCACTGGCGGCAGTGCTGCGCGTTTGTCTGCATGAAGACACTGTCAGCATCAGACAATAGGTGAGAATAATGTCAGTCGTATGTAATATTACTGTATCTGATTTTATTCATCCGATCCTTCAGTCTACAATTATTATTATAGTAGCACTCCAACCCTCCAATTTAGCCGTATAAAGTAGTAAATGTTTAATCACATGTTATAATGTTGAAGCATTTATTTCATATGTCAACAAGCATAACTCCTCCTGTGGGCGCCCATAACTGCAGGCTGGTGTATAAATAGATAATGAACAACAACGTGCACAGTTGTATGAAAGTAAAATGTGTCGTAAGAGAAGTTGACAAATATCTGTATATTAATTATTCTCACAAATGTTCTTGACATGACTATTATAGTGCATTAGAAACCATTTATCAAACACCTGTAACGGTTTGTAGCTTGTAGATGCTCCATTATTATGATATCTTTCTATTATCTGTCTATTTTTTTAAATAGTCCACAGAACAAATGGCAGCAACAGTGTGATTATGACATGAAATTATAGCTACACGTGAAATTGTTGTTATCCGCAGTAGTTCACCAGGTTGAAAAAAGGTGTTTTTGTGATGACGCAGGTCAAAATGTGTCTTGGTGCAACACATCAATGAGACACCACTGAGATATTTTCATTGAATATTTTAACTGAGGCACAATTGTCTTTTGCTCTAAATTGTGTTTTTACTATTTAGAGAAAAAAAAGACATTTTTCAAGACATTTTTGAATTATTGCAGCCTTTTCAAGTTTTTCAGACAGGCCCGCTCAGTGATTTTTTTTTTTACATCTTGACACACATGGCAGGCGTTCTGCAGGGGCATGCCCAGGGCATATTGGTGCATTAATCTGTTTGCTGTGTTGCATCCAAAAGTGGATGGGACTGTAAAATTCTAATTGTATTGCTACAAGTCAGCCACTTGTATGTTTGCTTTAGTTTATATTTGACCGTATGTTACATTTCTGCGCGGTCTACACACAGTTAATTAAGACTGCCACTATATTTTATCAAAACACCAAATAATATTCATCTGCTTTGTCCTGGGATGCAAGTATGGTTAGAAACATAAATTGTAAACTCAAATCATTAATTAAAATCATTTGCAGTAAGAATATTATTTCTTATATCTGTCTCTGCTATCACAACATGTTGCACAGAGAAGGATAAATACACTAGGCACGTTTACCACTTCTTTAATGATGTTCTTTTATTACTCTGCGAGTGTTCGTCAAGGAAAAAAACTAAATACACAAACAATTTGTAGCCTAAACTACAGAATTATCTCATCACAGGGAACAATGACGATAATTGGTGATTTTAGGCACACACCATCCATTACTGGTAAGCTAAAGGGCCATGAAACATGACCAGCAAAATCACAAATCTGCCTAAATGTATAGATGTAGCCTGCATGCCAAATGACACACTGCCACCACGCACACTGATGGCCATTAAGATAATAAGGTGACACAATAAAAATTCAGCGGCTCGACATTAGAGGCCTATAGGGAGGGGAAGTGACCACCCAACCGTCCGTGCAAAAAGGCAACTATCTCATTTATGGCAATTAGGCTGTACGGAGACTGATGGAGAGCAAGGGCCCGAGTCCTTGGATCATCGGCAGCATTTGTCACATTTCATCCCCGCTGCCCTGACTGTCTCGTGAGGCCTCAGATAAGACGTGTGTCATCAGAGGGCCAATTTAAGATGCCATGGGTGGCCTGTTGTTGTGACATGCAGCTAAATTGTAAGAGAGGGACTGGGCTGGATCACGAAGTCACTCTCTAACTGTCATAAATATCTGCTCTAGTGTACTCTCTGTAAAACAAGCACAAAGACCAAATTACTGCAGCTGATAAACGACGAGCACCTGTGGCATTTAAAAGTTAGGATTTCTTTTTGGTTTTGCAGGTTTAAACGTTGTTATAAATGATCAATGCTGTTAATCCCAAACTGTGTGGACTGGCTGTGATGGAAAAAAAAGTATATTTTACTGGTCTGTTTGATAACTCAGGGTAATGGTAGCATAATTCAGCCTCACACTGCTGTGTGAATTAAATCTGAACTTCCCCATCTCTGGTGTTAATTTGCAAGCTACACTATAAGCAACACTTACTAATATCAAGTCATGTGTTTTTATTTACACTAAGAAAACCTTAAATTAAATCAGAATGATTGACCCCCCAAAAAGAGCAACAATATAGCAGCCATGAACACAATACGGACAAAGGTGGACCAAGAGAGTGTCAGTGTCCAGGTAAAGGTGACGCACAAAGAAAGACAAAGAAAGCACACTCAGATATGTTTTTAAGAATATAAATGTCAGTCATATAAACTATGACCACTTCAAACATTAATTCATCCACCCACAAGACAAAACCTGCAAAACAAAACTGGCCCTGTGACGTTCACTGAATTAAGTCGAGCAGGGAGACAGGAGCTGAAATCGCGTTAATAGCTGTCCAGAGTATAAGAGCCCGCCAAAGGAAGCCTGCAATCACCCAAATACTCAGAGACAGGTCCTGGGTGCCCCGGGCGGATCTTGAGCCCTTCCCCTTAGCGCCACCGACCCTAGTGCGTGCCAAACAGGCCCCACCAGCCCCTCTGTGCACGTTTAGACCCAGATCTTCGTGTCAGAGGTTTCACATGCAAGAAAAGTAAAGTTGCCAACTCATTTTTAGGAGCGCCTCTCATAGCGTGAGAATTATTTTAGCAGCGTGAGAGGCGACTGATTTTTAGCATTTGGCCATGCGCAAATTTACGCTTAATTTTCAGATTTGTGTGTTTTCTTCTGCGTTTAAAACTGGATTAGTTTTCAGTTTATCTTAATTTTAGAACGTAATATTCACAACCTAGCGTCAAACAAAAAGACATGTTTGAAATAAGCATTTTAAATACATGAACCACGTCGTCATTTTAGTGCACGTGTGTTAATAAATATGTTAAAATGTTTTAAAGCTGAAATGAAGCAAACCGGGTCCAAGCATAGATATGTGTTTTAATTATAAAGACATATAAACAATATATGAAATCCATGTTGCAACACAACCAAAACGCTTGTTCTTCAATGTATAGGCTGTAGTTATATAACCATGAGTATAGCCGGGCTTGGAGCAAAGTGATTTTTTTTCACATGTACAATACAATCATGTGAGATGTGCAATAACTCAAAATAAATAAATAAATAAATAAACAAACAAACAAAAACAAACTTATCAACACATTGTTTCAGGAAATATATCAGCCAACGTCACATTTTCCCCACATAGCATCAGCACAGTCAGTCAAGGGAAGTCCTTTCAGAGCCTAATTGCTGGATTAAATCTAAAAGTCAAGATCAGGTCGCATTTCTTGGCATTTTCCACCTTTTCGTGTTATTGTTGGATGTTGCATAGATTACGAATAACTTAAGTAAACTGTACCCAAACTCATAATTTGGACATGGCCTGCAGCGTCTGTAAAATACGAGCGACAGAGTTTTTGACTGCATCTTATAAGGCCTTTTTTTTTTTTTTTTTTTTTTTACTATGTAGCGTTTGTTAAATCTGGATGACACATTAATCACTTAACCATACTTTGAGATTATGCATCAGACTAAACTTGTTTTTTTCCACATAATGATTTCAAAATAACTAGAGTGGGAGAGAGAAAGAGAGAGAGAGAGAGACCAACATGGGTGCAGTAAAGGTAAAAGTTCAGTAAAGAAGTAATTAAAGCAAATCAAGGCTTGTCGTTACAGTGTTTGAAGAGACTCGACGGTGTCCCCGAATAAGTAGTGCACTTTTCGGCACAGGTGGCGAGTGCAGAGCCCGAGAACGGGTAGACGGCAGCCTGTCCAAAGGGCGCCAGAGCGGTGGGGATTGGTGTTGAAGTTATGGTCTGTCCCTGGTTCAGATACGCCACCAGCCGCCTCATCTCCTCCAGAGCCTGAGCCTGCATGAGGATGTAGTTCTTAGCCAGGAGGAGAGTGGCTATTTTGGAGAGTTTTCTCACCGAGGGGCTGTGGGCGTAGGGGATAACAGAGCGCAGGCCGTCCAGCGCGTCGTTCAGGTCATGCATCCTCCTCCTCTCCCGGGCGTTGATGCTGAGCCGCAGGGAACGCTGCTCCTTCGACTTCTTAGCGAGGGGTCCCCCGGACTTGTCATCCCCAAACGACGAGCCTCTCTTTCGGGACTCCAGCGAGTCGAAACCGTCCTCGTCGTCGCTCGTGTGCTCCCCGCCGCTCTCGTTAGACTTCGCGGTCTGCCCGGAGAGGAAGTCGGTGGCAGGTGTGAGCGGGAACCGGCCAGGACTTCCAGCACCATGGCCAGCTCCAAACCCGAAGGCTGACTGACCGTAGCGCTGCGTCAGGTCGAGGAGCGCGTCGTTGCTGATGGACTTGAGCAGGTTCTCTTCGCTGACATTCATTTTCTCTCTTCCAGAGCAGATTCAAACCAGGAAAACTCTCTTCCTTCTGTTTTTTGTGTTTTTTTTACTCTATCCTATCTTTTGTTTTGAAAACTGTAGGCTGTACTCACGTAGTTCTCTCCAAGAGTTGCTGCTGCTTTTCTAGGAGTTCCTCTCTTTTCCCTCACTCCTTTCCTCCTGTCAGTGCTGTGACTCTTGAAGAAGGAGGCTGTGAATCTGAAGCTGAGCCTCTACATGCGTTCACCTCCTCTGTACACTGCGCTCCCCCCTTGTTGCGCGCATAGCCCACGTTCAGCGCAACACTTCTCTAATTGTGCTCTGCGAGATCGGAGCGGCTCGTTTGTCCCCACTTTTTTTTTCCTACGGTCGGTTTCCTCTCTCTCTCTCTCTCGCGAGCAGCAGTGGGGTTTTTTTCTCCTTGCCCTCCCTCGCCTTGGGCAGATTGTGACTCGCGCTCTGCCCCTGCTCGCAAGTTAGTAGGAGCACGAGGCCCGCGGGGATTATCTGGCCGTCCAATCAGGGGGGCGTTTTAATTAACTCGGGAAGAGAGCAAGTCTGCTCCCAATTTCAATCATAATAACGTGATAATGATTGCAGCTCAAAGTGACACACGGCCGTTACTGTATTGCCCACTATTATAAGAAAACACATTTTGGTGGGGACATTTAAATTAAACTTTAAGGGAGCGTCATTTTTGTGAAGGAGACAGGTAAAAGAAAAGCACTCACCTGTCTGGAGAAGATGTCTCAATCACAACCACAGCGAGGGAACAGGTAGGGGAGCATTGACAAGACAAGAAGTGTTGGTGCGAGGTTTGAACATATGACCTCCAGCTTTTTCTTTGGCTTTCTTTCATTTCTAACCCAGCACGGTTGCATGTTGGTTTGTGCGTTTGCAAACTAAACCGTGACAGTGACAGACGGTTGCCGGGTGTTATATGGGTTGCATAGTTTCAGTTGTGCAGCCTCATAGAGGAGGAAGTGGCTCCCGTGCTGACCGCCGTTCACCTTGCACGCCAGCAGAGTCAGCATTGGCACCAAATCCTCGGGGACAAGTTCCAATCAGTCACCTTTGCAGGTAATGTAACATCCCATAACACCGGCCAGTCAGTGATTAGTGAAAGACAAATAGCTTCAATTTTGTCGGTGCCTTCAATGAGTCACATCCCGTGACATTTATAAGCTGCTATTAATACATTTAAGACAATATTATATGCCTTCAACTTATAGGCCCAACTATAGTGACACCACGGGCGATAAACTCACTGCTAAACAAAGCTCCAGAATCCAAAGCTTAGTGAATCAGTGAATGTTATTTTGTAAAGGCGTGCTGAAAACTGCACACAGAAAAACGTCACAACAAATCCGGTTTTGTAAGTAAAAGGTCTCCTGAGGAGAAGAAACAGGTGTCCCGAGTTTGAAAGTTTATAGTGAAGGTGAGGCTGCCGCTCAGTGTCCAGTACGGAGCATTACACTTAAAGCTCCACTTACCATGAGGATTCCTGCAGGAGCAGTAGTCTAGAGTTTTGTGCCACCTTGTGGAGGAAGAAGCTAAATACATATTGTAACCCAAATATACAGCATATAGAAATACTTATTTTTTGTTTGTTTTCTTTATTGAGAAGTTTGTTTCACTTGTGTTTTTATGTTTTTATGACATCACAACTACAACCCAGGGTCAGAAAAAAGGTGTGTAAGACGTACATTTGACTCACATCCGTGAGATTTCCAAGAACAATTTGAAATGTGACCCCACAGCACTCTTTTCCATTTTTTTGTCTACAGTCTATATCAGATTAGCTCAGGCCCTGAAAGATCGGTGGTGTTTCTTAACACTGTCGATATACGGGTTTCATTTGCTGTGCTCTGACTTGCATTTGTGGATGCAGCCCATGTAGTAATACACTTTACACAATCATGTTGGTTTCCAAAGCAGTCTCGCCTGAGGGATCGAAGGTCACGCCTCAGACTTGTATATGAATTCTTCTTCTTGACGTCTTTCAAGGATGCCGCTTTCATACGCAATCATCATCATCATCATCATCATCATCATCATCATCATCATCATCATCATCATCATCACCTGTTTTCCAAGTTTACCCGTGGAATGATTCAAACAGGCATTTTATTTAACCAATTTTCTTTGAAACATATCTTGTCTTTGCACTGTCCAAAGGTTGAATATAGGTTGAAAAATATTTATGGATTACTGCATTTTGTTTCTTATTGGGTGTTTTAAACAGTATCCCAACTTTTGGGGAATTTTGGTTGATGTCTGGAAACCGTCATGGTCCAAAATGCAACATGTTCAACAGGTGTTGAAATCTGATTAATTCATTTGTGTCTACACCATATCAGACACACGTTCAATTAATTTCTATAAAATATGTCTATGGAGAATTATGTAAACAACTCTTTGTCCCTTTTCGTTGCCTGGGATCCTTGGATGCACCGTTCTTGGTTGTTTCAAGGTCGTAGCATATACACAAATGGGATAGAGCCATTGCAGTCAGGGCTCCAAGACTGACCAAGAATGACCTGCCTGAAAAGATCGACGCCGCAAACTCTGTCTTATCTTTTAAACCACTTTAAAAACCCACTTTTTAAAAAGTTTATTGGTTTTATATATGGCTTTAATTGCATTTAGGTTGTTTTCTTCTCTTTTTGTTTTAAATGTGTTCTTTATTATAAAGAACTTTGAAACTGTGTATATAAATAAAGTTTATTATTATTAAGTGTCTTTTGGACACTGTAGACAAGGGTCTATTTATGATCTTAATGTAATTACTATCATGTGTTTGTTACTATTTTTGAGACTTTTTTCTCGTTTTCATGCTGCACCTGCACAGGTTTCCTCATACTGCCTCGAAAACCTTTGCGTGAAATAATGATTACTAGACGTTTATTAAAAGTGACACATAAAACTAATTATATTATAGCTCATAATGACTTCATTGTTTAGCTGTCATTATAAGTGGGATTTAAAGAGGTTGTTGCCTGAATCGTTAAATAGTGAGACACTATCAAATCTGAATGTGTTACTATGTACTTATATTATTATTATACATTACACGCAGACAAGACATCCTGATCTGAATACTGAGCTGTACATTTGGTTGATTCAGTAATGAGGGAGAAACATGTTGACTGACATAATCGATTATAGTCATGAATAACGCATATTGATAAATACATTTTGAATGCATTTAATGTATTTAATATGATTTACTTATGGTTGTGTGCGTCTGAACAGTAGAAGTGAACCAGATGGCAGAAAAACAGCAAGAGAGATGGATGCACAAAGGTGTAATCAATAAAAAAAAAAAAACAGATAGATGACAACAAATGTTTGAATTTATTCAAACAATAACTAAAGAAAAAAAGGGGGAAAAAAACCAAATAAATATTGTGTAAATAAATATCTAATAAATATCTATGTATTCTAAGAACATAAAACTAAAAGGTGAACTTTTTTATTTAACTTGATATGTATTTCGGTCTGTTAGTAATTACACAAACACAAACTTCGCTCATATCAAGAGGTCTTTTCACAGCACACATTGTCATTGTAGTAAAGAACACCAGTGTTAATACATCAATAGCTTGTATTCAAGTGTTCCAGTAAGTTGTGACAGTGAGCCAGTATGGACGACACCAGGACTCTGAAACTGGAGGAGTTAAATGGAACTCAGCCATCATCAATTTTGTTATTTACACGTGCGCCTTACATGTCATAATGTCTTCAGCGAAAAGACATATCACTCCGAACAGAACAGCACATAGTGTGACAGGACACAGCATGAAGACACCCAGCATTTTTGCAATCTGCAACAGCTGACCTTTGAGTGGTAACATCAGACAGAATTTTACAATATCCATGCGGTGTGACATGATCGTGCATTTTCAAAAGCGTCCAAAAGAAAACACACACACGCAGCAGTGTGTAAATTCTCACTGAGACAGATGAGACCACTTCAGGCTTTCTCCAAAGAGACGTAAGCTAAATGTAGGTGACAGTAGCAAAGCTCTTCAAAAATCTACTCAACCCCTTATCCAAAGAGATTTTGTGAATATTAGCTAAATGTGTTTACACTGTCTGATTCTGGTGTCAACGCCTCAAAGTTCTTGGTCTTGTCTCGGTCATGACACACTGGTCTTTGCTATGACTTGGTCCTGCATTGGGTGGTCTTGACTACAGCACTGCCTACTTGATTAGGCCTTACAGAAGAGGAGGATGAGTTTTTAGATGTGACACATTTTTATCAGGTGTATGAATGCGAGCGTTAAAATACAACACGCTTCAAAGTTTCAACCCACAGAGTGGACTGTAGCAGCAATTCTCTTCGGCATCAACAGCCATCTTTACAGGATAATGTACAGTACATTGGCCAGCAGATGGCAGAGTTGGCTAATAAAATACTTCAAACACATAATGGACAACACACTGCATGTCTATCAGTCAATAAAAACAATTTATTATAACCCGAGGTAGTTTTTTCTTATTGATTTATGCTCATTCTTGATTTTGTGCAATAATATGTCAATCTAAGTCCCGCAGAATAACAAAAGATGTTTGTAAACCGGATGCAGACGAAAGGAAAGCTTCATTCTCTACGCTGTTTTTGAGAAATACAGACTCATTTTAATTATTGATCTACAGTGAGAATCAGGCAACAGTGGTGCATTTTGAGTTCCAGTCCATCCCCTAGCGTTCATCTGACATCACTGCACAGAGTCGTCACTTTTTTTTCCAGGAGGACCGAGCACTAAAAGCTTCTGATTCACAGAGCACGGAAAGAAAGCGCAAAAGTGTCAACACACACAACTAATAATACATGATGCTTTTAAAGCCTTGTGCTGCAGCTCTATGTCGCTATGGCAACTGGGGGGCTCAGCTGACATACAATGGTGGCATACCACAGTTGGCTGTGACTCAGTGTGCTGAGAGGAAAAGGGGGGAAAAAAAAGAAAAAGCTTGCCGTTTGCAGTGACAGAAGAGGACCACCATGGGGCAGAAAAGTATTTTCCACTGTTGAGAATATGGTGGCTCTGTCATGTTTGACAGGGAACAATGCATGTGTGCAAATGTGTGTTTAAATACAGGCATGCGCACGTGAGGTCGCAAGCATCCATACTGGTATATTTGCTGTATCAACCTGGCAGATTTAATTTTGCTGTTCGTCCTCTTGGCATTTCGTCATAGTGTTGCTATTGAAAGTTACACTGATTATTGCTGATTTGTTGTATATCGAGACCCAGCAGGATCCACACACGAGGGTTTTCTCTCCAAGCTGTCTTCCATATCCTAATTTTCAGCCCTCTCACTCCTTTTCTCACACATATACACTCTCTACCCCTCTCTCTCGCTCTCTCTCTCTCTCTCACACACACACACACAAACACACACACACATCACACATCAAAGTGCTGCTCTGAGTAAAGATGGAACAGGCTCCTTTGATCTCTCCCTGCCGGCTCTGATTAATGTGTGGATTTACAGTGCAGACCTACAGGGACCTGGCAGCCATGACACCCTTCTGCTGCACTGGAATCTACTTTTCCTCGCAGCCAATCACAGCACTTAATTTTCATTCATTGCTCCAATCGCGATGCTCTTCGCATTGGCACTCACAAAAGAACGAAACAAACCCGAGCTTCACGCTCATTCGACCCTAAGCACCCCGGACCAAAGTCCTCCAAATCCCGCCGCTGTCACAAATCACAGGACAGCGAGGACTGTACCTGCCCCGAAGAGACTTCACAAAGTCTGCTTTGTAAAAACCGTTCCCCCAACACAAACCGTTTGCTCCATCTTGGAAGTGACACAAAGTTACCCGAGATGGATGTGGATCGGTGTGGTAAATGTTTAATTCAGTGAGCCTTGGCAGCCATTTGCAATGGTGGGTACAGTGTTGGTGTTTGGTGGGAGGCTTGCTGACGACGACAGAGCAAATGTTGGAAAAATTTTTTAGCATCGAGCATCAAAGGAAGTGTTTGCATGGCACACATTGCACAATGTTCTTGCACCCACGCTTCATCACAAGCCAAGCCAAAATAAGTAAACAATGTACCCACTCTTTTCTCTGTCTTTGCTCTTTTTAGCCCAAAACCGCTCTCCTCCACATCTCCCCCTCGCTCTGTATCTTTTCCTTTTCATTTTGTCTCTCTTCACTGCAGTGCAATGCAGATTTTTTCACAGGGTGGAGGTATGGTAGAGATAGGCGGGGTACCATGAATAATTGTTGAAGATATTTTTACTCTGACCCACTTTGGAGTCCCTATCGCCCCCCCTTAAAGGTGCCGCAGCCTAACTCTGTCTTAAGTCAACATAGGATGTTTAAATGAGTACCGCAAATGCATGAACCAATTCACAGGTGAGTTGAGTTGTCTCAGCCGACGAACGAATCTCTACGAAAATCAAACAGCCTACTTATCTATATCACCACAATGCCAAGTGGAAGCTTTATCGAAAGATATTTTGAACTTGATTTTCTGAAAAACAAAGGGCGGTCTTTCCGTTTCTTTAATACATACATAATGAATTATAGAAATTGGAGCGTCTCAGTACACGTACCAGCTAATGGCCGAAAGTCTCAAGCTGAATGGACTATATTGAATCTAGTGTGTGCTGGTGTTCCAGTGTTATGTCTCCTTGTTATACCTAAGAACCAAATAGACTCTGTATATACTTATTGATCTTTCAAGTTTGTAAGGTAGTATCATGACGAGAAGAAATAACAACAATTAACAAGATGAACATAACAGCGTCTCTACAGGACATGAATGAATCTGGCCAGTCCCGAAACCCCCAAGCTGTCTCTTCAGTATTTTTCAGCATACAGGCTGTAGTTGGGCCTTTATGGGAAGTGTTGAGGGCAGCGAGTCTGTACGAGATCTAACATCAGTAACAGGTGAGTAGAGTCAAGTCAAGTATTGAGGTGAAAGTGTGTCAGTCAGTCACCACCGGCATTGCTTAAAGGAGCTGTGTGTAGGATCCAGTGGCATCTAACAGTGTAGTTGTGGATCTCAGTCCTCTCATTTCACATCTTCACCCTCCTAGCACGAAGGAGAAACTACAGTCTCTGCAAAACATGTGAAAAACATGAAACGTTGTATCTAGTTTGGTTCTCTGGAAACATTGCAGTTCAACATGGTGGACTCCATAAAGCCCCCTAGAGTCCCCTAAATTTGTCATCAGTTTGGTAACATAAAAGCCAAGTTATGCTGGCCCCAGTAATTCGAATTAATTGCTGTTCACACTGTGAAGAACTTATTCACTCACAATGTCCTGACCATTATGAAATCCGGCTCCCGTCAAAGTGGCTATAACGTAAACACACAGTACATGAGTGAAGTCTTTTATACTGTATGTACCGGACATGAGGAATAAAGAAAAAACACAGTTCGGTTAGCAAAAAAGATATTAACAGAGATATGCAGCCAAGGCAAGTTTATTTGTATAGCAGTTTTCATGAGCAAGGCAATTGCTTTATATAAAGGTATAAAAGGCATTAAGAAAATGAAAATAAGGCAATATAAAGAGATTCAAACAAGGAGATGAAAAATAAGCTAAAACAGAATGCTGCTTCTCTTCTTTAGTTTTGACTCTGTGGTCAATTAGCAGTGATGATGATGTTGAACAGAGGAGACCCAAGAATGGATCGTTGGAAAACTTCATGACATTTTTGCAGATGTCCAATCGGCACAAAGTACATGTAGTCTCCCCGTCCAACCAATTTAGCACACTACCAGAAAGTCCCATCCAGTTTTATAATGTGTCTATGAATCTATTCAAGGCCTTAACAAGATCTCGCTCAGTGGTGTGAATGTGGTTGAAATCATCAGCATCAATGAAATTTGTAGTTTGACTGAGGACATTTGTGGAAGTCTGATTGAAGAATTCTCTGGTGTTTTCAGTGGTATCTCGTCTTGTGATCGCCTCTAATTGGACATTTGTGTACACTAAGATAGTCGTCTAAGAGTCCATCCATCCAGAATACAACACAGTTATTCAGTGCTGCTGCTACCATAGGCATTGTCTCTAACCAAACACAAGGCATATGATGGACTGCAGCTCTACAAGAAGAACTCAAAGTGTCACAGTTTAGTTAAACTAAACCCAAATGCAGACGCTGACACACAGGCAGGTAAGGTGAAGCAAGCATTTTTTAAGAATAGTGACAGGAACGGAGAGATGTCAGGCTGAGGTGAGGTGGAAGGAATCCAGGTGAGGGCTTGGTGGCTGACAGGCTCGGTGGATGGTGAGACAGGCACACACACAAAATAGGTACACACAGACCAGCAGGGTACTACTACCACAGACAATATAAACTAGATTCTGCTTGTTGAAGCGAGTATCTGACTCATTAAGAACAGTTTCAGTTAAAAACAAAAAACAAGATTGTGTCAGATAATTAATACATTAATTAAAAGTAAGTAAAGACCTGACATTTAATAAAGGTAGGGAGAAAAGAAGGGTAAGTTTGGTCCCAGCGGTAACCAGTTCGTTCATCTGATTAGTGAACTCCAGAAGGAGAGTGGATGACTGGAGAGGAAAAGAAAAAAATACCTGAGCAGTCACGGGTGAGTTCAAGCAGCGGACCCAAATACAGACAAGGGGGTTAACTTACTAGGCAGGGATGAAAACACAAAAACACCCAAAGACGGCTGATAGTCCAAGCAAACAGTTCAAAAATCCAAGATGAACCAGGGGTAAAATGAGAAAACAATAAAACAAAATCTAGAAGTGAAAAAAAACAGGAACAAAATAGGGCTAGCAAACAGAACACAAAGGAACTAAATAACACAAGTTAGGACAACAAGACACAGGTGAAGCTGTCGAGCGACAGGTGAAACAAATCAGGGCGGAACAGAATCAGAAACTCAAGGCAGGAAGTAGAAAGTACAGTAGAAGTAGAAATACACAAGACAAAGAGAGAAGAGAACTACAAAATAAAACAGGAAGCACAAAACAAACACTCAAAACCATTACAAGAGCATGGATCCATTCATCCTTTATCTCTCTCCCGTGCCTTTCTTATTCATCTCTCAAGATGTCTGCAGTCCCAGAAACAAAAATTGTCAATAAAGTGCACTGAAAGAGGGTACATGCAGATAGAAAACCAAGTGTTCAGATCCACAAATTTGCTGAATCTCTCAATGCATCTTCTGACTGGTGGGCCACTGATAAACACTGCTGGGTTCAAGGAGCTTAGTGTGCTTAATAGATCACTTAAGTCTTGTTTCAGTGCTTCTGACTTTTGTTTCACAACATCAGTAGTCCCTCATAGAAGCACACACTGAGGTTTTCCACAGCTGGTTGTTCAGCCAGAGCATGTGGGATACAAAGCTGTTAAAGACTTATTTCTCCGTTGCGTCAAGAACATGGACAAAACAGAAGAAACCATACCGATATCTTTGTGATCCGTCTTTCCACAGGCAAATATGTGCTTTTAGATTTTGGCACTAGCCATAAGCTAATCCTTCAATGCTCCCGCTGTACGCTTATGTCAGATATGCTGCATATCGATTTGTTTTGGTTTGGTCCAGGAACATGTTTAATTTTTCCAGAAAAGCCCCGACAAATCATGTGCAAGACGAGGGTCACATGACCCACTAAATTAGCTGAGCTTAACTGCTAGCGTGTTTTCACCAAGTGGCAGCCTCCACGGCTGGAAAGAAAAAAGCCAAAGTGGAAGTCTTAAAAACTGTAATTACTTAAGGCAGGCTGCAGAAGCGAGTCAATACGGTCTCTATAGCTAATTTCACCATTCATGCCAACTGTACTGAGGGCGAAATGATATTAAGGCTTTAATGTTAAGTTGTGTACATATAACAGCGTGGCTGCTTTGATTGACGGGGCAGTGCAGTTATTAGAACCCAGGCGTCAGTCAGCCGCCCTTTCAGCGTCAAAGCGGTACTTTGAAAACCTGCGGGTAACGTCACTCACGCTCTGTCCATTCTTTGTACTGTCATACTGCCTGTAGCGGTTCACTAAGAGTCTCCCCATGAAGTCCCTCTGCCTCGAGTCCTAATGCTAAGCTAAACTAAACTAATCAACTCCCAGCTAATCAACTCCCAGCTCTATCTCCATAGTTAATCCACATCCATGAGAGCGTTATCAATCCTTTCATCTAACTCTAGGCAAGAAATCTGATTAAGAGCATTTCCCAAATGTTTAACTATTCTCTCAAGTACAAAACATTTCATTTCTCAGAGTTAA
This sequence comes from Nibea albiflora, assembly GCA_014281875.1. Classification (NCBI taxonomy): domain Eukaryota; kingdom Metazoa; phylum Chordata; class Actinopteri; family Sciaenidae; genus Nibea; species Nibea albiflora. The sequence continues at coordinate 8,741,824 of CM024793.1, forward strand.
GAGCTACTTCTAATCATTACTACACATACCAGATCTAATATGTTGCTCTGTTTACTTCCACTTGTCCCTGAATGTGTTTAATGACTGTGATTTCCATATTTGACTCCAGGTGCAAATAATTCAGTGCAATGTCTGCTTTGATGCTTTAAGGCCATATTATGCACATGGTTCCTGTCTATTTGTATTTCATTCAAATCAGTGAAATTGATAGAAACACTCACATGTGTGATCCAATATGGAGACTTTAGAAGTGACACTTGACACTTGACTTGAACTCTTGTTTTGTGAGTTACGAAGCTCTGGCTGAAGAGCGATCAGAGGAGATATATTCCCTCTGTCTGAACACACACAACTGTTCGTAACAAATGGTTTATTTATCACACAACAGTGAGCTGAGACGAAGCCACTCTCGCAACGGCTTCAAAAACTACAAACGAAGCTATCAAATATCAGATTTGATAACATTTTTACATAACTTCACATTTCTGAAAAAAACAGTTTCAGGGCTTTGAATTTTGAATGTTACTGAGCGGAACTCGCTTTCCTCCCATAGTTCCTTCCCACAGTGTCTTTATTGTCTTCTATTTCTTCTTCTACTTAAATCTTCCCCCTTTGTCTCCGTAATGACTTCATGACATTTGTTTTCTGTCAGGGCTTTGAATATAGATAACAGTGCACTAAAACACAAAAAGAGGACACGTTATGAATGCAAAACTGACCTGATGTGCGCTCTGTACAAATTTTAGAGAGATCTGAAAGGTCCTCGCCAATTTCCAGCTCACTGCTTCTGTTATCTCGCCTTGCTTATCCCTTTTCTTTTTTTTTTACCAGCTCTGCTATATTTCTCTCCCTTTGTCTCTCTGCGCAATAGATTCTTTTTCGCCTCCATCTTCCATGCATGCACCCCACCCCCCCTCCACCCTCATCCCCCCATATTTCACAACGTGAAAAGTCACCCAGAGTTTTCCTTCTAGGGTTTTCGTGGACAGGAAGTCCATATTTAATGAAGTGACTCTCTTGTTAAAAATGCTTTTAAGTGCTCCTGTGCAGGGCTTCAGGCGGGAGCAGGAGGGAGGCGGGGGTTGAGGCTTTTATTTATTCATTGGGCGGTTCAGTGCCTCTTCCCCGCTCCTCCGGCTCTGTGAAGAAGGGAGAGGATTAGAGGAATGAATCCCCCTCCCCAACACACACTCGCACACACACACACACACACACACACACCCTTCCTCCCCTCTCCCTTGCTGGCCATGTTCCCTCCCTCGGGGGACACCCCTGCGTCAGTCCACATTAACATCCATCAGAGCATGGTGCTCCAGAGAGGGACCGACCTCCGTCCCACTGAGTCACACGTACATGCATGAATACATGTAACACGCAAACTGACACACACCCATTTACACCGCTTTGCGACATGTGGAAAAGGCAAGTGAACAAAGTAGCAGGAGACGCATTTTCAAACCAACACTCCTCATAGTTGAGTCACCCTACTGCTGTTCCCGCCTTGAGCTACACTCAAATTCAGATTTGTTTATGCTCCGTGTTCACACTGGACTTGTTTCCAGAGAGTACAGATGTCCCCCTGCTTGATCAGTAGGCGAATTTGAACAAGTTTGAACAAGCGTCTGAGGACTGTTGGGGAAACAGACAGAGGAGACGGAAAAGAAGACAAAGTTTGTCAGAGTGAAGGCTAAGATCGCGCCTTGTGCTGATTCCTCTCCCCTTTGTGTGAAGTTTTAGGCTGTCTGCTCCCTCGTTATCTCCCCTCGCTCGCAGAATGGGAGGGGAGCCGAGAGTCGGACTGGATGAGAGAGGCATATCATTAACCAAGAGTGTTTCTACAACAAAGCGCAGACTCCATCAAATCCCACTCATTCCCACACAGTGGTGTCACACTCATCATTCTCCTGCACTGAACTTGCTGCGTGTCGAAGGCAGACATCGTTTTTATTTTGTTAGCAGACCTAATAGAAATTCCTTTAATATTTCCCCCTCGCAAATCTTTGAGAATTTTCAGATTCTGATGCTTATATCTAAAATTGGATTATATTTGTCGCAGGCTTGACTGACATGTGTGTGTGTGTGTGTGTGTGTGTGTGTGTGTGTGTGCGTGTGTGTGTGTGTGTGTGTGTGTGAGTGTGGGTGTCGTGTGCATGTTAAAGCGCATGTACATGGATCCTCATTGGAGGGTTTCACTGTAGCCATGCAGAGGGATGCAGATTGTTTCTAATTCACCACGCTGACCTAGATTCCTAAATCAGGCGCATTCAATGGGAAGTGTTGCCCCGTGTCAGCACACACACACACACACACACACACAAAAAAAAAAAACATGCTACCCTACATCTCGCCCTAATGTGTTACAAGGTCTTCCCTTTTCACGCATCACTTCCTACCTCAAAAGATCCGACTACCGATTCGATCTTTCATTCCTCCCTTCTCATTTCAGAGCTTCCCCTTCTTCTCTCTCATCTTGGAATCTAACATCAAACCAAAATGTTAAAATGCAAATTCATTTTCCCAGCTAGCTCAGTTCACTCAAACTTATAATTGGATTCTGCCTATTAATATAAAAGCTTTCTTCGTCCTCATCATTCGATCTTGTATTAGTCTTTCCACCATGCACACCAACTTTATTCCACGATAAGACAGACAGAGGAAGAAAGACAGGGAGGACAGAGAGGACAATCGTCTCATTAGCATGGAAAAGTGTCTCACCGAGCCATGGAGTAAGGTAGGAGGTAACGAGTTAGGAATTAATTAGCAACATCCTGAAAGTGTGCCTATCCATCTGCCCGGTTAATGTGCGGTCAGTGGGTTTTCCTCCTAGCACTCTTCCACTTGGTTACGCGAACTCTCTCCCTCCTGTTTCCCACTCCCATCAGCTGCTGTTTTCGAGCTAGCCTGTGAATATTTTGGATGGAAGACGTGACACTCAGAGAGGCAGAGAGGGTGAAGCTGCACTCCGTGACCCGATCCAACTAGCTATGTTCAAGCTGAGAAAAGAAGGGATTGATGCCACCAGACGACAGAAAGAGGAAAGAGAGGATACAGAGAGGCAGAAAAATCGGCGTACGATGGCTGGGAAGGAGACAGACGGCCTGAGAGAGAGCACCAGATGCTGTGTGGGAGGGTTATTTAATTGATGATATCACACCTCTCTTTCCCTTTTTCTCTCCCTCTTGTTCTCCCTCTTTTCTTCCTGTAACACACACACATTAACACTCATGCACACCATATTTGCCCTGTCACCTTCTTATCCTTGCCTGACACGCCGCCCATGCTTCTCCCTGCTCCATCCTGCCCACCTTGGACTCCCTGGAGATACGCGAGGCCTGTCGCTTGCGCAAACCTATAAAAACAAACTTGAATCAGTCGCTCCCATCAGAGCAAGAAAATAGTGCCGTGAACATATTATCCAAAATTATGGTTAAGAAAAGTGTCGGTTGTAATATTAATGCAGCAGGAAACATACAAGGGACGAAAAACATCTCAATTATAGGTTTTCTCTGCTCTGTGCAGAGAAATTATGTAACAACATCAATTTGGATGGTCGTTTCAAGAGTGCACACAAGAACACAGCTCTCTGTTCCTCTCGTCCTCTTTTTACTTCTTGCTTCTTTGCATGCAACTAGAAACTGTTCCACATGCTTCCTGCCAAACTAGAAAAGCCCCAGAAAACGAGTCTCATTAATTAGCTTCTCATTTGTAAATGCAAATGAGCTTAATTAAAAAATAAGACTCTCCTTTTGCGGGCTTCAAAGGGAGACAGTGAGGCCTAATCAGGAGGTTTGTTCAGCTGTGGCACTAATGAGACATATTTGGCCTAACGAGGGAGCGATGCCCTAATTTGTTTATGGTAATGATATGAAACACTGCTTGTCCTTTTGGTGTATCTGGGAAGGGATCAGTCACACACACGCCTCTGTGCGATGTACCTTCAGGGTTTTGTTCAGCGTTGGCGAGGTGTTGCAGCGGCCTCGCTGAATTGTTTCAGTAGGTTAATTGGCTTAATTAGCCTAATAGAGATCATTGGGCCAACGTCTCAATGTCAAGGCACATGTGGTTTTTCAGAGACATGTGTGTGTAACACACTCAACCTTTTTAATATAAATACTCTTGGAGAAGTAAACAAAGCAGGTCCAGTTCAAGTCTCGGGTCGCACAGCTTAAAGGATAACTGTGGTTTATTACAAGCGTGGCTCTTTTATTGTTTTTGGCCAACATTTCCATGAAGAATAATGACTTTGTACTCGACACATTATTTACAGATCTGGGAATAGAGCACACTGTAAAAAAACGACTGTTGTTACGGTAGAAAACTGAGATCTGCAGTTGCCATAAATTTACCGTAATAAACATGGTACAATTTTTTCTAACGTTACGGTAAAAGGATATGATTTCAAGTTTAAAGCTGGTGTTTTATTCCATACTTTACTGTATAAATACAAGTCTCGAAGATCAAAAGAAAACCCTGTTTTGCCATGCAGTTAATTGACTGTAACTGTTTTCCCATTAAATATGACGGTATTTTACTGTAACATTAACATTTAAAATGCTGCTTTATCCTGTATGAATACCCATAAAATGCTGTATAAATAAAGGTTCTGACCAGGTTTAACTTTAGTAACTTTGGTGAACCCTTTTTTATTTTATGTTAGTCTATTAACGGTACGTCTGTCCATCCTGGGATCCCTCTTCTGAGGCTTGTCCTCACATTTCTTCCATTTTGTCCCCGTTGAAGGTGTTTTGAGGATAGAGTGTTGTATGCCGTACAGACCGTAAAGTAATGTGATCGTGAGTTATATGAATAAAATTGACTTGACTTGACATAATGCGCTCACTGTGAACGGGCTGGTATGCAGGTGTTAGCATTTAGCTCAAAGAGAGCTATCACAGCGCAATGCTGCTCTCACGACCATGTACTTGTTATATCAACAATAGATGACTTAGTGTAATGTGAAAGGCGTTGTTTGTAGTGACATCCACAGATAATTCTCACCCGACTGCGTCTCCCCTCGCTTCTGCTGAGCTTTTGATGGTCTTTCAGCTCATTTCTTTGGTTTTTTACGGCCTGCAAGTTTGCTCTCATCAACCTCACAGCGGCAGGCAGCTGTTTTAAAGGAAAGGGCTCTGACAAACTAATTGTACGCTACCTGCCCAGTGCCAAACTCTAGACAGACTGTTAGCAAAGGAGGCAAATTATTTCTCCTGGGAGACCAAAAACAGAACTAAAATGGGAGTGAATGTTGGATTTAGAGTCATCAAATAAACACAAACATGACTCCAAATGAATGTCTGTGAGTCTGCTGGAAATTTCACAATATAATAAAATATGTCACTGTTCTGTTGCTTGTTGTTTGATGCACCCAAGTAGCACGGAAACCTAAAATAAATATATTTTAAAACCCCAGGTCAGAAGACAAGTTGTTTTGTCAAATTGTCCATCCATACAGTTATTTACTTTGTAAATAGGTCTTCCCGGCTTCACTTTAATCTTCCACAGTTGTCCGCCACTAGTTTTCCAGAGTGTGCTGTGCTGTGATTTTTCTGAGGTCTCATAAATCCTACATGTGTTTATATTTGGGCACATTTGAGTGCACATGTGCTTTTCTGCATACATGTGCATGTGTGAGAGAGTGACAGTTCTGTCTGCTACTTTGTTCACCACTGACTGAGCGCGAGGCCGAGTGAGGTGGCAGCATGGCTGGCCCTCGCTGATAACTAGGCACAGGCACAGGGAGTCCTGCGCTCCACACCATTCAAAACACACACACACACATACAACATTAATTAATCCCAAAACGGAAGGGAAATTGAAAAAAAAAAAAAAAAAAGAAAGAAAGAAAACGCCGTCTCCACTTTTAATTGGACTGACTGTCATCCAACCATAAAGAGAAAACAAGCTCAATCATTCTCCTCCATCTTGTCGCTTGTTGAATTATTGATAGACGGAGCAAACCGCACTAGAAAATAAAACAGGGAAAAGAAGCACTGGGGCTCGAGTGTGTTTGAATGTTAGTGATAAAATTTGATTATTCATGTGTGATGCATGCTGTGTGGATTCTTGTAGCAGAGTGAGGAGGAGTATTGAGTTTCTCCATGGTGACTGTAGAGAACCTGTACGTGCCAGACAAGCCAGCTGGTATCTTGTTGTCCAAGTACACAATGCTCCAGCAAAAAAAAAAAAAGAGAAGAAGAAGAAATAAGTGAAGTAGATGAAGCAGAAGGCATTCATTATTCAGTCATATTTGAACCACTGTGTAAATGCTTATCTTCTACCAACCAGTACACGTTGTCCTCATGACCCTTTCGCTTCAGCAGTTCTCACACTCACATTACAGTATATTCATGCTGTCTGAACATACTGTAATCATCTCTTTTTTTCTCTCTCTCCCTGCATCCTGAATTAGCCGGCCCCGGTGAAAAGCTTGGTAAATTATAACAGATTGACAGTTGGCAGGTTTTTTTTTTTTTTTCAGAGAAGATTTTGGCATCTTTCTGTTTGTCAAGACCCCTCACGGCTCAGGGTGACAGGAACCTTTCTTCTATTTAACTGAACTGTAACTGAACTGTAATACCTCGTTAGAAATCTAAATGCGGTGAAAGCCCTTTTGCTGCTAGCAACAGATTATATTATACAGGTGATCTTTAATGTGTCTTTGAACCCGCATTACTGCTATTATCTGCCAATTACAATGAATAACTGCTTCATGGGCCCTTTACTGTACAGTACCTTAATAGAAAGCTGATTACATTTCTTTTTGACCTCCAATGTTTTGATACCTCAACCAGATAATGAGAATGGGGGAAATCCCTGAATAGGCTTCTGTGCTTTGACAGTGACAAAACATGTTCAACTTAAACTTCTAGAGGCCAAATAGAGACCTTGAAATATTCCCCTCATCAATTAATCTCCATTCAATGACACACTGCTTTACTTAGCCAACCATTCAGCCTCCTCTAGCTGCTATAATTGTCCCAGTTAATTGCTTTTCAACTCTCTTTGATTACAAGGTCGGCTCTGAATGGCTGGTGTACATGGCTCAAAGTTCCCTCTTCCCTTGGCCCTCCTCCTTTTCCACCCAACTCCTTATAACCCCCTCCCCATCACCGCCACCGCCACAGCCAGCCTCTGCTTTCCCCGTGACCCTACAACCTAAGGTCAGCAGTCGGAGATGTGCTTTTCATGAACCTGTTCATCGCGGTGGCTTATGTATATAATGCTGACCGTTAACTTTAATGTACTGTGTGTGATGTGTTATAAATCTTCCCTCAGGTTGCAGGTTTGAATCATTTGTAAGCACAAGAGAATTTAAAGACATGTAAAATCTGTTTCTCTGCTTTATTATACGCGCTCTTTATAGAATGATATCATTAGTTCACCATCATGTGGCAGCATCTCACTAAAGGGGAAACAAACAAACAGGAAACTGTACGTAGGGAAACGTGGAGAATAAAGATATACCACTATTGGCTCTTGAAAAGAGCACTGCTCCACAACTGTTCCTGACAATTTATGTGCTGTTGAGGTTGGTTAAGGAAGCTGAGTCTATGATTGGAAAGAGATGGGGGTCGGTGTGTTTGTGTGTGTCTGTAAGAGAGAGAGACAGAGAGAGAGAGCGTGTGTGTGTGCGTGTGTGTGTGTGTGTGTGTGTGTGTTACTCCTGCGTCTTTCTCCTCTCCCTCCACAGCTCACACGGAGGCGACAGAGTCCCTCTCATTACTAAACAGCACAGCCCCCAAACAAAGGCTCACGCACCGACAGTGGCGCGTGTTCAATACCGATAACTAGTGTGGCCTCTCATCTGAATTAGCATGCCGTATAGGCCTTGACACATATTCAAACCAGCACACACACACATACACACACACACACACACACACACAGGCAGGCATTCAAGTCTAACACACACACACACACACACACACACACGTTCAAAGGCACACCCTTATGTTATTATTCACGCAGACACACACTCATCCTGCAAACTCTTGTGTCGAACAGATAGCGATTACCGGATTACTCTGCAGTGGCAACTTGAATATGCATTCAAGCTTTGCGTCGTCAGCATTGGCTTTTGTTCTCTGTGTGGAGAAGAGCCACACAAAGCCTTTCAACATCAAAGACACAGAACAACAGAAATAGCAAATTGCAAAATACTAGCTGTGGTTCTGAGGGATGCCGCTGGGCTGCTGCACAGAAGAACCATGCAAATAAGCAACACAGCATTATTTCTGCTCCACTTGAATGTAGCTTTCTCCTCATCTGGCCTTCTGCAGGTTTCACACCTGGCTGGTTAAATGTGCCACTGGGCCTGGAGATGTCTGCTGAGGGGTGAACAGCAACGAGGCAGCACACACACACACACACACACACACACACACAAACACAGACATGTACTTACCAGCTGACCTTTGCCTTTTCAAATTAATTTCAGACTAGGTCCTCATATTTCAAAGATCATCAGAAAACAGTATCTTCAAAATAAATAGCCAATGGTCGAGCTCATTGCTCTAAATAAATAGATTTCTCTTTTTCTGGAGACCATGTGGTAAAAGCAGGCGGCAGGAATGTTACCTCCTGTTGTGACTAATATCTGCAATCTTCCTGTCTCTCTGTGTCACACACAATCACAATGGCTTGTTTATCTTGCTGTGAGATTTCTTGGATGCTATGTCGCTTACCGCTGGGCCCATAGCACCTACCTATAGCTAGATGCAGTCACAGCAGGGAGCCGTAAAACGTTTTACGCTCCTGGGCATGCAACCGTACACATCAATAAGTGCATATTTGCGGCGAGCGTGGAAGATTTTGCCCCTCTGCATTATACTAGTTATATTTCAAAGGATACTTCAAGGCAGGTGGCGGTGACCTGGTTTTCAAATGAGTCCAGGGTTGAGGAATAGTCAGATAGCGTGTCATATCTCACACTGATAATGAGGGAGGAAATATGAGGGAAGAAAACATGGAAGAGGAGGGAGTGAGGGAAGAAAAGTGAGGAGAGGTGGAGTGCAGGAAGGGAAGCCTAAAATATGCATGTCATCATGGATGACTGATAGCTTTCCGTGAAAGCTTCTCTTGATGCGCGCGTGCGTGGCAGGCCTCTAATTGAGCTCCGCTGCCAATCATAAGTGCTCATAGCATGTGTGTGTGTGTGTCTGTTTACTTACACTGTTACATTCCCAACTGAAGCGATGAACACGCACACACACACACAAAAACATTGTGTCTTTGATCATCTGAGTGAGACTGTTCTCTTCATGTTCTACAGTAATTAGCTTGAGAGACAAGCGAGATCAAGCAGCAAAGCCAACAGATGATCAGCGCATAGTGAGAACGTAACTATCACCCTAAACTATCAATACCAGCCCGCAGGAACGATCATCTTTCAGCGCACACTACAAAGAGACACAGTGACATTTTCTGCACTCGAGCTTTTGCTGCATATTCTCATAACCTTCGGCAAGAGTGCTGAATCTTACACGCCGGTACTTTTATTTCTCTTAAGTGGAAACATGCATAATCAAACCAGCCAGAGTGGGAAAAGATATGCAACCACTGATTATGAATGAAAAAAGAAAAAAAAAGAGAAAACAACAGAATAAACTGGCTTTAAAATTCAATTCAAGCCTCTATCGTAACCATTTTATGTGGATTCGTGTTTTGTTGTACTTCATAAGTCACTTCAGAAACATAAAAACAAGTGAGGCAACACCACAGCGCGACCACTGTGTCGGCTGATTTGCTTTGGAGGAAGGAACTGGATTTCAAATTAAAAGCACCTAAAAAGGTTTTGTCTGTGTGTTTATCGACAGACATATTAAAGGTCACAGATTAAAAAAGTTAAATGCATACAGTTAAGTCTCAAGGCCTTACATCGTTCTCTGAGCACCGTGGATGAAAAGGAACACAGAGTGCAGACACTTTATGTTTTCACTAACCCATAATTCTCTTGACCTCCATTTGAAAAAAAAAAAAAATGTTTTCTATTTGAAGGACATACAAAATGATCCCTTTCTTGCACCTGCAGACCTCCTCTGTTTTTGTCCTGCACTTCCTCCCTCTGCTGGTCCACTGTCTCAGCACATACAGACAGAGGCAGCTCACACAGGAGTAATCTCAGTGTCTCCCACCTCCCAGCCATCCTTTATTACCCCTCTTTTTCTTACTCTCTCCCTGCCTCTCCCTCATGAATAAACATCCCTTACATTCACTCACAGTGCTGGCATGAAATGGCCACACAGCCCCTGGCACACGCAGGAGTGATGCCGCAATCATTATTCCACTGCAGTGGTCCCACACAAGCATATTTCACCAATCATGTGGCTCTCTCCCCTGGCTTTTGTTTGGATGACTTAAACAAATGATGTGGCAGTGAGGAGGGCCTGCGTACCACAGCTCCCCCTGTTAACACGGCAACCGTTGACACGGACACAGCAGAATTTGCATAAGAGTGCGCTTGAGTGGTACTGGCAATTCCAACAGGGGTCCGCATATTTTTCCCTCTCTTTCTATGAGAGGGTGGGGTTTAGGGTGAGGGTGTAAATGAGGGGTGGTGGGCTGTGCGTGTGTGTTATTTTTGGTTCTCCCGCTTTTCTCCATCCTTTCATCCTGTTCTCCCTCTCTCCTGTTCTCCTCTCCGCCAACTGCCAACTCCTCTTTTCTCTGGGGTTTAGTGTTGAATTGGAAGTAATGAAAGATGCACACATGCCATGAGACCGACTGGGCTTTCAGCAATAGAGAGATGGAGGAAGTCTATTTGGCAGAGCTGTTAAACGCATACCAAGGCAATGGTGGCATCTGAGAATCAGCCCGGTTACAATACACCTTGATGTGCAGTACACCTGACACAGAATGGCCAGAGAAGTACTGTTTATTCATGAGTGGGAAAAAATAATTGTTTTTTAAAAAAAATTTCACTAGTTTAATTGTTTTGAAAGTATTCTAGCAGCATTTGCTGGAGCGTTTCAGAACCCTGGCCTTGCTGAAGATGACGATTGTGATGATTTAAAAGAGGAGCATGTTTAATAAAGCCTGACATTTGAAGTGGGAGGAATGACATCTATTGTGTGGATGAGGGCAATGATACATTTAACAAGGACGGCGCTGCAGATGGAGGTGAGGAAGAGGAGGATAATTATGATCATACTTATTTCTGTTTTGGCTTTTTTTTTTTTTTTTGTCGACGTTAATGTCTGAAAATAGAACGAGGAGCGCTGCATTCAGAGAAGTTAATCAAGCAGCCCGAAGGGCCACTGCTCTGTCCTTTTATGTGCCTATCTCGCTCTACATTTCTCCTATCTCTATCTCTTTCATTCGCCTTATCTCGCCCTTCTTTAATCACAGCACATCAATGTGACTGATACATCTAAGAGCTCTATTTGCGTGCCGTTCACTTTGTGAGAAAGTTCCATTTGAATTCCATGAATTTGCTCTCGCCTGACTTTCAGACTTCTCACAGTGAGACAGCAGCTCACAGGAATACCAAACAATGCAAACAAGCAACTCTATCTTCCCATATGTTTATGCAATGTGTGTTTTAATGTGTGTGTGTGTGTGTGTGTGTATGTGTGTGTGTAGGCACCAGTGACTCTGCCTGAGTCCTTATGGTGGGTGTGGCACACAGCCGTACAAAGGTTGTCTCCATGGTGATAGATGTGGGGTCATCTCCATGACGATGGATCGGATGGGGGTGTTGGCCGCCAAGGTCGCGGACCAAGGACAAGACAAGAGTGATTGCAGCCACCCAGACAGGAAATCGAAGAGGAGCACTCCAAGAGGAGGGGCGGGGGGTCGAGGAAAAAGGTGCAATTTCACAAGCCAAATTACTTCTGGGATGGAGGAGAGAAAAATATCACAGCAATAACGGCACCAGGGATGAGAGGAGAGAAGGAGAGGGAGGTGGTGGCGGAGCAGGAAGGCAGCAGGAAGGAGGAGGGAGGTCCCAAACAAAAGCTCAATTATCAAAGTCATCAAACATGTACGCTCACATAAGCAAACAGAGTGACATCCTATTACCTAGACGCCACACAAACTTTCACTGAGAGGAATTTTCAGAGGTATCTGTCAGAGTTTGGCTGTGATTTTCCATGTGGTTTATCAAGCTTGGTTTATTTCTGAGACCGATGCCGGCTGTGACTAGAAAATATTGATTGGATTGTGCAACATGTTCCGCTGCAGCCCTACTGATTTCTTTTTCTGTTCTCTCTCTCTCTCTCTCTCTCTCTCTCTCTCTCTTGCTCCTCCTCTGCTCTCTGGCAATTCCACAGCATTAGTATGTGGAACACCACCAAATCGGTAAATTGTTAACGAGAAAAAGGCACAGTGAATAAATGACGACGACAACTTAAAATTTCTGCCTCGCTGCCTTGTGCCCTCCCTGCTCAGGGTTTCCCCCAATGCATTTTCTGTCTCACTCAGTGTGCCCTCTATTTTCTGAGTGTGTGTGCATGTGTGTGTGTGTGTGTGTGTGTGTGTGTGTGCTCATACAGATGAGTGTCTGTATCGGCAGGCTGAGTGCACTGAATCATTAAGTCCACAGTGCCACTGTGCCCATTGCCTCATTGCACCTAATTAAGCCTCTTTTGTTTCCTATCAATTAACATTGTAATTAAAACTAGTCGTGCTTCTGTTTACCCCGAGTCTGCTGATTCAGGGGAAATGATACACAAACAGTGATATGCAGGAATTCAGCTAATAAATGCCTCCATCACACATGCATGCACATGCAGCACATACATGTACATGTCAGTATGGATACGCATGGTTAGAAAGACACAGTACATGCACACACACACACACACACACACACACACACACTTGCAACCAGGCCTTTGAATTAGCTGGAGAGTGCTGATGGAGCTGGGAAATGAGAGCAGGATACTGTGTGTGTGTGTGTGTGTGTGTGTGTGTGTGTGTGTGTGTGTGTGCGTGTGTGTGTGTATCCGTGCCACTGTTGAGTCGTTAACAGAACCAAGGGATTCGCTTCCCGATAATCTC